>OZ020265.1:11002105-11687851 GCA_963971285.1 Astropecten irregularis | reverse complement strand
CCCCAAACCCCCCCCCCCCCCCCCCCCCCCAACATAAACCCTAAATAAGAGGTCTCATTAGACTAGGCGATTGGCTTTCATCACTCGTTCAGATATCTGCAGTAATTCTTCGTCTTATATCTTGCTGGTTTCTGTGCGTTTTCTGAGGTTTGTCACACTGAGAATTGTGGGCGGCACCATGGCCGGTTTGGGGGCCGTGTGTGCGTTGGTCGTGATCATTGTGTGTGCCCAGACCCTAGTGGGAGTCAGGGCACAAGACGGTACCATCCTTGACATCATCCCTGCGAATCCTGAAGAATGTTTCAGTTTTCGAGAAAGTGAAATGCTGGAGGCCATTACTGCCCAGTTTCCGGACAAGCAGTATCCCGAGGCTAATGCATGGCTGCTTGGCCTACAGGGGTCATGGCAACAGATGCTCTACACAAGCCAGGCCACTCCCGATGTTAAGGTCAGTGCCATGGTAGAGACCTCTGCGACAGACCTGTTTAAGATCGGGGTGTACAAGCGTCTGTTTCAGCAGTTCCAACCGGTCCTGAATTACATGGGCGTAACTTTCCATCGAAGCGATACCGCCCTCCCAGACCTATCTGGAGAATTTGAGAAATTCTGCTTCTTCGGCATGATGTTCTACCCACGACCTGAAATGATTACGATGCTGGAGTTGATGTCATGGGGTGACTCTTCTCAGAGAGATGTCGATTTCGAAAATTATCTGGCGAGGATGTTCTCCCTCTTCGCAAGCAAGATCTACGATGCGTTTTCGTACTCGAGCGAGGTTGGTTTGGGCTTTGCTGCTTACACTGATGCGGCAGGAGTTTACACTTTGGAGAATTTGATCCGAGGTCGGTTGGTTGAGCTCATGCCGGTTCCTCAGACTGCTTTCAAGGAGTCTGTGATGCTCATTACTCAGAATTACGCAGCGGATAGTCCCGGGTACACTGTACAGCGTTGTGATCAGATGACTGGAGCGTGTTCAGTCTGCGGTAGTATGGTATTCAGTGATTTGTGGACCAACGGAGGTCTGGGTGAGAGACTAGCCACGTTCCACAGTAAGATGAGCGAAGGTTTTCATCAACTCCAGGTCGTGTATAATGAACATATCAGTCAAGAGCCCAGTGGTGTAACTGATGCCCCAGTTACAGCTGATGCCCAAGTTACAGCTAGTCCACCACCGATGCTCATTCCACCTGCACCGCCCATGTCAGCACTCACTCTGTTAGACAAGCGCGGTTCTGCTCCGTGCCGGCAACTTCAGTTCTCTTCCACCGAGTGGGAACCGATCCTGTCTCAGATCATACCGACCGACCTCTACGATAAGATTATGAATTACACCATTGAGAGCGGGTGGCTTGCCAGGGCGCTAGAAGCAAAGCAAAGTGGGCAACAGATAGAGCTAGGTGACCTCCTCCATCCTACCATCGCCAAATCAGATGAAAAATTGGTTCGCTTCGAAGCTTACGATCGTCTCTTGCAACAAACCCTGGGGCTGTTTAAATTCGGTGCTGATAAGAAGAACGAGCTTTCCTCTGATGGGGTCACTTTGACTGATGATCGGCCGACCATCATGCAGAGTTTTCGGGTCGCAGTACTTACATATTTGTCTTTAGAGAAAACGTCAGACCTCGATTCCTCCTCTCCCTATGGTAGCATGACAGGTACCTCCAAGTGTGAGGAATTCATGATTAATGGGTACAAGCAGTTATCGGGCTACTACTTCAAAAGTCTGTTTCCTGAGTCCGAGACGGACACTAAATCGTTTCCAGGGGCCGATGGAGGCTCCATGGATGCAGGTTCAATGATTGGTACCTTGCTTAAATACTCTCTACATGAACTTGACGAGTCCACGGAGGTAATGAAGGGCACGTTATTTTACAAGTTGTGTCAGCTGCCCAGCGGCGAGGCGCCTTTCAACATCCAGTGCACTGCTGGAAGTCCAAGAAAACCCGCCTCTTGCAACATATGTTCAAATGTCACAATCATATCTGCGTGTTATGGCACTAGCTTTCGCCTCATCGATGGTGTGATCAGAGAGCACCATTTTATCGTCGAGTCCAAGGCAAAGCAAATAGAAGAGATGATGGACGCCTCTATTCCAGTACATACCGAATTGCCTGGTGGTGTAACAGATTCCCAGACTGATGCCCCAGACTTGCCGGGTACCACGATGGCACCACCTACCCTCATCCCACGCTCACTGCCAATGTTAGCACTCGGTCAGCGAAACTCGCTGGGAACTGCTCCCTGTCAACGTCTGGAATTCTCTTCCACCGACTGGGAGCCGATCCTGTCTCAGGTCATACCTGCCTCTCTATACAATAAGATGCTTAACTTCACCACGGAGAGCGGATGGCCTGCTAGGGTTCTAGCTGCTAAGGAACGTCAGACACAGTTAGGCGACCTCCTCAATCCTACCATTCAATTCGCAGATAGGAAATTGGTTCGGTTCGAAGCTTACGACCGTCTCTTGCGACAAACCCTGGGGCTGTTTAAATTCGGTGCTGATAAGAAGAACGAGTTTTCTTCTGATGCCATCACTGTGACTGATGACACTCTTCTGCAGAACATCGTGCAAAGTTTTCGGGTCGCAGTCCTTACATATCTGTCTTTAGAAGAGGCGTCCTACGATTTCTTCGGTTCCTCTAGTACAGGTCCCTCTAAGTGTGAGGTATTCATGTTTGATGTATATAAGCAGTTAACAGACTACTACTTCAAGAGTATGTTCCCTGAGGTTGAGTCAGACACTGGTATGTTACCGGAGATGGACACTATGGATGTAGGTTCAATGATTGTTACCGTTCTCAAATCTTCTCAACAACAACTTGGTATCTCAATTGAGTCTATGATGAGTATGCCTCTTGAGAAGACGAGTTCACAGTACAGCACTGAAGGACCGTTTACCATCACGTGCAACGCAGGCAATTCAAGGAAACCTGCCTCCTGCGACATATGTTCAAATCTTGAAACCATATCTTTGTGTTATGGTGATAGCTTTCACCTTCTTGATGGCGTGATCAGAGAGCACCATGTCATGGCTGAGTCCATAGCAAACTCCATCTTAGAGTTGATGACCGTCTATGCTGAGATGCCTAGTGCTGGTCCAGGTGGCCATGGAGAAGATTCATCCTGCAGCGTCGGCTTATTTGACAAAGACTGGAAACTTGTTGTCAACCCTGACCTCCTGACCAACGATTACCTCCTTCAGCTCACCAACAATTGCAGCTTAATCCTCTCCGAGAACACCCGGTCCCTGCGAAGGTTGAGAATCGGTGGTCCCACTCTCGGTGACGTCTTGAACACCGCCTTAGTTTTCCAACCGACAGAGCCCATCAAACTGTACGCGGCTACGAAGTTCGTCGGCGACATTTTGCAAACATTGGCCAGCAATTGGAAACTCGCACTCGACGAAAATATGGACACTGCAATGGGTGACATAACATTAGTCGATGGAACACAAACACCCCCTGTCGTACCTCCACCAAGTATTGTCTCAAATTTTGGAGTACCGGCCTCTCTGATTTTCCTCAATTCCCAAACCATACAATACTTACAAACCAAATATCCTAATATTGACTTCTCTACTGCCTCTGCAACTATCAACTCCGCCCTGCCCTACCTGTCTGCCCTCAACCAAGACACAACAGACGGCTTCACCAACTTCCTCTACACCGCGGTCTCCACTCTGCTGTCCGACTTTGACAACAAAGTCAGAATGTACCCGAACGTGAATGTCCAGACCAAACAGATGTTTCAGGAAATTTTCGGGCACTTGGAGCTTGAAAGTTTCCTGACTCGTGCGTTCCAAGATATTGACGGGTTTTGGGCGCGGAGGACGTACAGCCCCGTCGTTAACTTTGACCAGTTGCCTACTCCCGAACTCGTGTTCGCTGAATGCTCCGTTTTAGTCAAGGGTTCACCTGACCCCATGGACTGCCGAGTCTGTTTCAAACCGGACGCTGAACAAGTTCTTGGACAATTGGGAGAAATTCTGACACCCACGATGGAGGAATTTGAAGGGATGCTCTCAGCAAAGACCGGGCTTTTCCTGGAGTTCATGAATCAGGAAGGTAGGAAAAATCATTTCATGGATTTTTTTGTAAAAGCATCCTGTCAGTTTATCTCGATTGTTTTTGTTTTATTTCCTTGGTAAGGTATTCGCGAGACCCTAAGATTGAATTCACAGAAAATGTTCAAACCGACCATTCGTAAAAAAAATATGACATCATTCAACAAAACAATCTCATAAGATGCATTTTTTCAAGAAAATCAGCCAGAAATCTGATGAAATGAATTAATGTTCCCCTGAATATCTTAATGGTGTATAATCCTTAAAGGTAGTATCATACTTTGGTAAGAAACCTAAACAGAAATGTTCACAGATTCACGTATAACTTCCAGGGTATGAAGATGGTGGTGGTAGAAACATACCGTTAAAATATTTCCGCCTGAAATGGTGTATTTATCCAGAAATTACGACCGAAAATCTTTTTGATCTTTTAAAAGAGAAAAGAGAAAAGACGTATAAGAAATACTGTGGCTGTTTTTTTTTTACTGTTTTCTCAAAAAGTGGGTACCGTATGGGACTGACATTTTCACAGATGACTGTTACTGTATCTTTATATTTTTGCCCACGAATCTGTATTTCTTTGATAAAAACCAAAGTATGATATTACCATTAAAGGTATACTATCATACTTTGGTAGCATACCAAAACAGAAATCTTCACAGATTTACCTATATCTTACAGGGTTTTTAAATGGTGCTGGTAGAAACATACCGTTAACATTTTTCTGCCTGAAATGGTGTATTTATCCAGAAAATAGTAAAACCAATGACCAAAACAGAAATCTTCACAGATTTACCTATATCTTACAGGGTTTTTAAATGGTGCTGGTAGAAACATACCGTTAACATTTTTCTGCCTGAAATGGTGTATTTATCCGGAAAATAGTAAAACCAATGACCAAAAACAGTTTTGATCTGAGGGAGATTAAAACTCCTGTCAATGTAGAATTACAAATACCGTGAGCGTTTTCAGTGTTTTGTTTGAAGCGCGCACCCTATGGGACTGGGAATTTCACAAATGACTGTAACTGTATATTTTTTGATATTTTTTCTCATGAATCTGCATTTCTTTGACAAAAACCAAAGCATGATATTACCTTTATAAAGGAATGTCCATCATATGCAAATAGCGTCTATGTATTTCAACCCATTGCTTGAATCATTTTTAGCCCGAATTTGTCAAGACGAATTTTTCTTTTTAAGAAAAATGGATTAAATGAAGAGTCGATTCCTGCACGTTTCTCCTCTTATTACCTTCACGAAACCAGGCTTGAGGCCGGGCTTGGGACTTATTTCGCTATCGCCATTTTGTGGCCCACAAAACGAAATGAAGGGATTGGGCCACATGAAAAAGCCGAAGAAAGGCTCCAGCTTCGCCATGTATCTCAAACCCGGCTTCATTTAATTTAGGGCACAAAATGGCGGTAGTATAATATAGCCCATTTTTAGCCTCAAGCCTCATTTCGTAAGGCCCTAAGTATGTTAAACAAGAAGCCTATACTGACATGGTTGTGCCTGTACAAGCAAAGTGTTCCTTACATGACGTCACGGCCCATCAGGAGCCGCCGTCTCAGTTCCCAATTGCGAATTGGGCCCGATTAGAGTCATCTATTGATGCTAAATTCTGGATTCGTAAATGGGCTTCGTAGAGTGTCTGCCGTGAATACGTTGGGCCATTTTCATAAAGCTGCTTATAACCACCAAAATTTAGCACCCGAAAAACCTTGGTAAATTAAATAGCTATGCCAGCCAAAACTCCTTGTGAATGTTATGCTCAGCAAACAATGGCCGAATACAAGTCAAAAGCAGTAAACGTCACATGGAAATTTGGTTGGTAATCCTGTTTGATCAAGGAAGACTTTACATGCTTTAAGCAATTTTTGTGCTTAAGCAGCTCTATGAAATTACCCCGTAGTGGTGTTGTATCACGGAGTGCTTAGCATAAAGCATCAGCGCTTATGACACGTCCCCTCTCTATCTGTCTCCTCTGACGTCACAGTTGTCACTGTCAGTGTCAGTGTCACAATTTGTTGTCGTTCGTGGCACTGTGACATCCTGCATGGCCTCTTGCATATAAACCTTCAGTGCCATTATACACACTGTAACCGTCATCATCACCATGGTAACCATCCGCGCGCGTATTGCCAAGTGATTTAATCCAAGGTTGCCATTGGTCGATGGCGGCCGCTTCTCGGCCAATAGTAACCGAGGCTTTGCCCCAAATCTCTGGCTGCGGCCACAAATAACACACAAGTCTATGGGAACGGCTGCAGTCACTGGCTAGTGGCTGCCATAGGTGCGTGTCTAATGTGCAGCCGCAGCCATAGATTTTAGACACGTTCAAGTCACCCCTTTTACTGAATTTTCCAATCAGCAGCAATCCCAGTCACACCCTGAAAGAACAGTTCCCTGATTCTGTATTATACAAATTAGGATTCAGTTTGTATCAATCTGCTCAAAACATTCTTCAACAACATTGACAGTGAACTTACCTTGTGTGCAATTAATAGCCGTTTGGTCATTCTTTTTAAATTATTTTTCTGTGCATTGCAGCCGCGTCACGCGCCTTAATTTTCAGCGCAGCTCGCGCTGTTACTGACCAATCAGGAAAGGAGTTTGTGAAACTTACGCGTACAGCGCGCGGAACTTATACGCGTAACGCAGAGTTGTGCGTTCATAAAATGCACTGTCATACTACAAAGATGGCCGATATTTCCCATTGCTGACGTCATGCGCAATCCATTCTACAACCGAAGTTCAAGTGAAAATCACCAGGGGCCAATTTCATAAAACTGTTAAGCACACAAATTTGCTAAGCATGACATTTCTGTCTTAATAAAAACAGGGTTAACAGCCAAATGTCCATGTGTTGTGTATCACTTGTGATTGTTCTTTGGCTGTTATTCGCTGACTATGAATATCAAATGGAATTTCCAATTATGGTTTGTTTTATTGGGCGAGACATTTTTGTGCTAAGCAACTTTTTGTGCTTAACAGTTTTATTAAATTGGCCCCTGATTTTAGGATAATAATAGTCTACAATATTTTCAGTCATGGATAGAAAATGTAGTACAAATTAATTCTACTCCGGTTGAATCTCTTCAACTCCTGGGGCCAATTTCATAAAACTGTTAAGCACAAAAATTTGCTTAGCACAAAAATGTCTCGCCCATTAAAACAAACCATAATTGAAAATTCCATTTGATATTCATGGTCAGCGAACAACAGCCAAAGAACAATCACAAGTGATACACAGCACGTGTAAATTTGGCTGTTAACCCTGTTTTTATTAAGACAGAAATGTCATGCTTAGCAAATGTTTGTGCTTAACAGTTTTATGAAATTGGCCCCTGATGTCTGGTTTCAGACTTCGGTGTAAAATTTCACTTTTGGAAAGTTAGTAATCGAGTAGGCCAATGCCTATAACCATTCTCCACTGTGTTGCTGTGGTTTGTCACAATTCCCTTGTTCATATTTGGGAAAAGGGCCTATGATTTGTATTTGCTGTCTGATATTTCATGATAGTTCTTGATAACTTGGTCGGCTGAAGTTCATCATGACAAAAACTTACAAACAAACAAAAGATAGATGTATAGTTAAACCCAACACAAAGGCCGTTAAACCGGTTGCACCAGTCAGTTTTTATTGAGTTTTCTGTAGGTATCCCACAATGCATTTCTCATATGCCTCTTCTATACACATCCGGTCTATTGCTCATTATCAAGGTTTTACCACTTTTGCCTCTGCGTCATTATTATCGACTTTGAAATCCCTGATATGATTCTTGTCAGAGCTACAGTCAATAACTGGTAATCACAAGGTCCCCTGACAAAGCAGAATAATTATTACAATACAAGGATATTTTAATTGTTGGTATTATGTTTATTGTTGTCAATATAATCTCCAAGTATACATTAGTGATTGGCTATGTGTCTTAAACAGTAACCAATCAGAATTGAGTACGTACGCTGCCTGGGTAGTTAATTGCTGGTGACTTGGATGGGATAGATAACATTCGGGCGCCCCTCGCTACTCCATTCATTCTCTGTATGGACATCCAACTTGACGGAAGTTATTTCCAAAGGAAACCGACAACTTTTGACTCAGTATTCCTGCACCATCTTCTCCTCTTGCCAAACCACACGTTGTAATTCGAGGTTCTGATCAGGCAGCAAAGCTAGTCCAGTAGGCCATGGGTAGAGGCGCGCTCAACGCCAGCCTGTTATTGGCAATTTCCCTGGCGTGTCTTGGGACTTTGAACAACATCGGTCTGGTCCACGGAAGAGACGTCGTGACCGAGTCGAACGAAACAAGCGTCCACTCAACAGCTATTCCCGATTACCAACGTGAAGATATTGCTATAACCACAGAGCAAGGGACAGAGACTATAACTGACCTAAGTGGCACCCATGGATCTGGTACAACTACAACTAAAGCACCTAGGAACCAAGGTGGGGGAGGTAAAGATAATGCTCCCCAAAATCAAGATGTGACAACAGCAGCTGCTCAGGATAGTGGTGACATCTGGAACCCGTACGAAACCGAGGCTCCTGTAGTTGACGAAACCGAGGCTCCTGTAGTTGACGAGGGAAAAGGAGATGGCTCTGACGCATTTCGTCAAACCGAGGCTCCTGTAGTTGACGAGGGAAACGCAGATGGCTCTGGTAATGTGCGTCAAACCGAGGTTCCTGTAGTTGACGAAACCGAGGCTCCTGTAGTTGACGATAGAAAAGGGGATGGCTCTGACGCATTTCGTCAAACCGAGGCTCCTGTAGTTGACGAGGGAAACACAGATGGCTCTGGTAATGTGCGTCAAACCGAGGCTCCTCTAGTTGACGAAACCGAGGCTCCTGTAGTTGACAAAGAAGGTAAAGGAGAAAGCACACAATATTTATTGTTTAAGCCTAAACATATAAGCCTTTGCATTTGATATGCAAGGAAACAAAAGTCGAAAGTCAAAATCGATATTTAACAGTGTCGTTTGTATTTTCAGTGGTATTGTGCTTGAGTATCTCTGTATCTAGATCAAGCTCCTTGCTGAGAAATTGATGCGACATACGCGCGCATCCAGCGCGCAAGCTCGTTGCTACGTCATACGCGCGCTATGGTGTGTGCGCAAATTCATTGCTTGTTTACAATTTTTTATACTTTTTTTCAAAAGCCAGGAAGGAAAAAATTGACTTAGTGTTGTATAAGAAATCTTTAGACTCTTTTCAGTAGTATGGCCAATTTCATAGAGCTGCAGCAGCTTAAACTAATAAATTTGCTTATAAACATACAAAGTCTTCATTGATCAAACAGGATTGCCAACCAACATTTGAAGTGTACTGCTTTTGACTTATATTCGGCCATTGCTTTCTCAGCATAACATCCCAACGAATTTTGGCTGGCATGGTGATTTTATTTACCAAGGTTTTTTGGTGCTTGAGCAAATTTTGGTGCTTAAGCAGCTCTATGAAATTGGTCCCTGACACCGTGCTGGAATAGTTAGTGCAGTCATTTACATAGTTTCGTCATGATTCTAAAAGCTTCAGCAAGTTCCATCAAATGAAATATTTCCCTCTGAATTGCTATCATATTCGATATTAAAAATATTTTTAAATAATCGCCACAAAGCACATTCATCCCAGTCAGATTATGCCCAGAATCAAACTGTACTAAGCTCATTAGGCCAAAGCCTGTATGTCATCCATTATCATAGTATTAAATACTGTGTAATGTATACAGGAAATGGGATGGGAGCGGTGCAGTCAGTATCCATTTGTAATAGATTGTCGTCTGATGGACACCATGTTTCATGTGGGTTTTTTTCTGCTGTGCGTTGCAGCCGCGTCGCGCGTCTTTACACTTACAGCGCAGCTCGAGCTGTTTAATGACCAATCGGGAAAGGAGTTTGTGAAATGTACGCGTTCAGCACGCGGCACTTATACGCGTAACGCAGAGTTGTGCGTTCTAAAAATGCATTGTCTCACTACAAAGATGGCCGATATTTTCGCATTGCTGACGTCATGTACAATAATTGTACAGTCGAAGTTCAAGTAAAAATTAGGCCTGTTACTCCCGATTTCTGGTTTCAGACTTGGGTTTAACATTTTACTTTTGGAAAGTTTGGAGTTTAACCATTCTGCACTGTCTTGCTGTGATTTGTCACAATTCTCTTTTTCGTTTTCGGGAATTTAGGGCCTATGCTATTTTGTCTTCTGTCTGTAGGCCTGTCTTGATAGTTCTTGAAAGCCTACATCATTTCCCAGGGCGACTGAAGTTCATGACAATAACTTACAAACAAACAAAAGATATTACACAATAACACAAAGGCCGTTGCTCCCGTGCCTTAGTCAACCAATGGAAGCGTCCCACAATGCATTTTTCATAGGCCTCTCCTACACACTTCCGGTCTATCATTCATTCTCCGGGTTTGCATAAATTGCCTGCATCATTGCTACGTTGAGAAGCGTGATCTATTTCATGCCAGAACGGCGATCGATAGCTGGTAAATACAAGGTCTTCTGACCAAAGAGAATAAACTGCGGCACAAGGATCTTTTAATATCGTACTGTTGTTAATAGTCTCCAAGTCCACGTTATTGATTGGCTAAGCCTTATTAAACTGTGACCAATCAGAATTGAGTACGTTGCCTGTGTAATTGCTAGTGACTTGCACGGGATAAATAACACACGGTCTCCCTTCGGTACTCACCCAATCATTCTATGTATGAACATCCAACTCGACGGACCTACATTTCGTCTGCATGTATTTCGAACGTTAACGGAGATCGGCCAAAAAAAAAATACTTAGCGTTTTTGCAACATCTTCTCTGAGTCTTGCCAAACCACACGTTGTAATTCGAGGTTCTGATCAGGCAGCAAAGCTAGTCCAGTAGGCCATGGGTAGAGGCGCGCTCAACGCCAGCCTGTTATTGGCAATTTCCCTGGCATGTCTTGGGACTTTGACCAACATCGGTCTGGTCCACGGAAGAGGCGTCGTGACCGAGTCGAACGAAACAAGCGTCCACTCAACAGCTATTCCCGATTACCAACGTGAAGATATTGCTATAACCACAGAGCAAGGGACAGAGACTATAACTGACCTAAGTGGCACCCATGGATCTGGTACAACTACAACTAAAGCACCTAGGAACCAAGGTGGGGGAGGTAAAAATAATGCTCCCCAAAATCAAGATGTGACAACAGCAGCTGCTCAGGATAGTGGCGATTTCTGGAACCCGTATGCAACCGAGGCTCCTGTAGTTGACGAAACCGAGGCTCCTGTAGTTGACGATGGAAAAGGAGATGGCTCTGACGCATTTCGTCAAACCGAGGCTCCTGTAGTTGACGAGGGAAACGCAGATGGCTCTGGTAATGTGCGTCAAACCGAGGCTCCTGTAGTTGACGAAACCGAGGCTCCTGTAGTTGACGATGGAAAAGGAGATGGCTCTGACGCATTTCGTCAAACCGAGGCTCCTGTAGTTGACGAGGGAAACGCAGATGGCTCTGGTAATGTGCGTCAAACCGAGGCTCCTGTAGTTGACGATGGAAAAGGAGATGGCTCTGACGCATTTCGTCAAACCGAGGCTCCTGTAGTTGACGAGGGAAACGCAGATGGCTCTGACAATGTGCGTCAAACCGAGGCTCCTGTAGTTGACGATGGAAAAGGAGATGGCTCTGACACTTTGCGTCCAACCGAGGATCCTGTAGTTGATGAGGAAAACGCAGACTCTGGCAATGTGCGTCAAACCGAGGCTCCTGTAGTTGACGAAACCGAGGCTCCTGTAGTTGACGAGGGAAACGCAGATGGCTCTGACACTTTGCGTCAAACCGAGGCTCCGGTAGTTGACAAAGGAAAAGGAGGTGGCTCTGGCAATGTGCGTCAAACCGAGGCTCCTGTAGTTGTCGAAGAAGGTAAAGGAGAAGGCATGAAAGTGTGGTTGAATTAAATCAGTTTGCAAACCTGAACAACATGTGAATATTTTTGATTCTCTTCTCAAACCTATTCTTAAGGAAGAAATTGACAAGTTGGCTGACCTTATATTCTTTACAGTAGCATGCTTATGACTTTACATCAGTTCTGATGCCGAACTTGAATAGTTTATATTCTTAATAGCTTTGCATTTAGTAATCGTAATGAATCTAAAATCTTAGGCCTACCCTTTCAGTTTCGTCCTGTAAAGTATTTTATTATCAGGCCTTAATTTTTAAGGAGAGTGAGAGTGATCACTCTCCTCCGCTCTCCTTAATGTTTTCCACGGAGAGTGTAACAATAATATTTAAGGAAAGCTGCATTTTTAAAAACATCATGTACATTATACTTTTCCAGCTGACATGTTTACCCTTTATGGAAAAAAAAAACAGTTTTCGACAGGACGAGCACAATGTTGCATGTTCTCTTTTTCTGACACCGGACAAATGCAAAAACTTGGTTTAGCAAGTGCAAACTGCTTTCTTTATTCACATTATGAGCAGCCCCATGTTGATATAAGGAGTCGGATTTGCAGCGCAAACTTTTGTTTTGTTAGTGACGGCAAATCACTCTCCTAAATTCTCTACGTTGATTTAAAAGTAGCATCATATTTTGGTAAGAAACCAAAACAGAATTCTTCACAGATGGTGGTGGTAGGAACACACCGTTAAAATTGTTCCGCCTGAAATGGTGTATTTATCCAGAAATTAGTAAAACAACGACCCGGAATCTTTTTGATCTTTTAAAAGCTGTTTTTCTCTGTTTTCTCAAAAAGTGGGCACCGTATGTGACTGAAATTTTCACAGATTACTGTTACTGTATCGTCCTTGATATTTTTGCCCATGAATCTGTATTTCTTTTACAAAAACCAATGTATGATACTACCTTTAAATAAATTTCTCACTTTTCAATCGATCTTAAATCTTCACTAGATTGTTTGTCTGATAAACACCATCATGTTTCATGATTGTAGGGTTTCCCTCCTGCCGCGCGTTGCAGCCGCGTCACGCGCCTTATTTTCAGCGCAGCTCGAGCTGTTAACTGACCAACCATAAGAGGAATTTGTGAAATTTACGCGTTCCACGCGCGGTACATAAAATACGCGTTACGCGAAGTCGTGCGTTCCGGCCATTGATCTCCATAATACACTGGATAGGACACGCGTATTCCTTTTGTACAGCGCTTCCTGTAAAAACGCGCGGTCCCGTTTAGGGGGGTTGCGCATGCGCTGATGAATGCCATCATGATAGTTCACAGTAATTATTTATAGATAAAAATAAGGCTAAACTTAATACAATATCGTTGAAATGATGAGTTTTGTTTGCTCCAAAATAAAAAAATGTATCGCCACCCTATCAAATAAGTTACCGGCAAACTACAGTTTACTACGATCATTCACAAAAGGCAAATGAATTAAGGATTCTAGAATTCTTTTCATTTAAAGTTATAATTATTCCCACACACTTAAACTTATTATTCTGCAGACTAAAACGCTTACTTATGGAATCAAATCTCTCTTTTTGTGTCATCCGTGCACCCGGCATTCGTAGGCCTACGTCTACAACGCATAACACATCCTATAATCCATAGTAAAGTATTTCCTCCAAAAGTTTAATTCTAAACCACTCGAAAATCAGCCAAATATATGGCAAATTTATTGCCCCAACCCCCAAACTTCATTTGTTTGTGTTGCGTACGGTCTCTGCGCCGACCCGCGCTTGAAGTTTCTAAACCCTCCTGAACAAACGCACGCGTTACACAAGATGGCGCGCGATGTCCTATCCAGTGTATTATGGAGATCAATGGTTCCGGCAAACAAAATGCACTACAAAAATAAGATGGCCCCATTGAGTTAAATAACAATAATGGTTTTTTTTTTTTTTTCTATAATTCAGACGCAAAGCAATTATAATTCAGACGCAAAGCAAATTTTCGATCAATGCCGGTTGATCAAATTTCAATGTTCTATTGAAACAGGCAAAAGAACCCTAAAATGTTTAAAGGGAATAATACAACATTGGTAACAACTTTACCAAAACGGAAATGTTCACAGATTTACGTGGGCCTCGGCCTATAACTTACAGGGTTTAAGACGGTAGTGTAGTAACATACTGTAATGTTTCTGCCTGAAATGCTGTATTTATCCAGTGAGCATGCGCGCGCATGCTCACTATTTAGCATGCGCTGTTGACCTGAAGACCGATTCTCAAAAGTCTCCCATATATTCTTTTACCTGAAGATGGTTCAAACCCAACTGAAGCTCCTGTCGACCAAGGTGGTGAGAAAGAATCTGGCGTCCGAACTGAAGCTCCTGTCGACCAAGGTGGTGAGAAAGAATCCAGCCCAACTGAAGCTCCTGTCGACCAAGGCGGTGAGAAAGAATCCGGCGTCCGAACTGAAGCTCCTGTCGACCAAGGCGGTGAGAAAGAATCCGGCGTCCGAACTGAAGCTCCTGTCGACCAAGGTGGTGAGAAAGAATCCGGCGTCCGAACTGAAGCTCCTGTCGACCAAGGTGGTGAGAAAGAATCCAGCCCAACCGAAGCCCCTGTCGACCAAGGTGGTGAGAAAGAATCCGGCGTCCGAACTGAAGCTCCTGTCGACCAAGGTGGTGAGAAAGAATCCAGCCCAACCGAAGCTCCTGTCGACCAAGGTGGTGAGAAAGAATCCGGCGTCCGAACTGAAGCTCCTGTCGACCAAGGTGGTGAGAAAGAATCCAGCCCAACTGAAGCTCCTGTCGACCAAGGTGGTGAGGGAGAATCCGGCGTCCGAACTGAAGCTCCTGTCGACCAAGGTGGTGAGAAAGAATCCAGCCCAACTGAAGCTCCTGTCGACCAAGGTGGTGAGAAAGAATCCAGCCCAACTGAAGCTCCTGCCGACCAAGGTGGTGAGGAAGAATCCGGCGTCCGAACTGAAGCTCCTGTCGACCAAGGTGGTGAGAAAGAATCCAGCCCAACTGAAGCTCCTGTCGACCAAGGTCGACAAGGTAAGTCATGGTTATAATATTTATTGATATTGAGAAGCTTTATAATATAGTAACTGGGTTTATTTTTTTCGTTTGGTTCATGGGTGCACCACACTAAAAATAAACTCCCATTGACCTTAGTGTAATATCCCTCAACTTCACAATCACAGTTCAAAAAACCTCATCCAAAAGTCTTTCAATTGTTGGTGCAATACTGTAAATAGAAGCTTGAACCCTCATCTACCTAATTCTTTTCAATTTTTGGTTGGGTAACCGATTGGATTTTTTGCTAATTGCCCCAAGAAAAAACACCCCCGATTTCCGTAACCGACTTGCTGCGAGTTTTCATGAAGCAACCCTCCACGTTAACACAATAATAATTGCACGACCCCCCAAATTGCATATTTTAAAAACATTTCAGGGTACACATCTATGGTACACACAATATGATAATCAGCTCGGCGCATTTGAGTTATTTAGTGTGGTGCACCCTCATGAGAAATGTTGGCTTAAAACGTGGCCCTACATTGTTTTGAATGTAGAGGGTTGCTTCATAATAATTCATGAAAACCGGCTGCAAGTTGGTTTGGTAAAATGGACATTTTGGGGGTGTTTTTTTTTCTTGGGCAATTAGCAAAAAATCTGATCGGTTACCTAACCAAAAATTGAATAGAATCATGTAGATGAGGGTCCAAACTACGTTTTCCATTATTGCACCAAACACAGAGAGACTTCTGGATGAGATATTTTGAACTGTGAATTAAGTTGAGGTATAAATTATTACACTTAATTTAATGGGACACTATTTAGTGTGGTGCGCCCTCATGGTTCACGCGTGATGTATCTAGCGCCCTCGCGCGGTTAAAAACAACCAGCGCATGGAAACCCATAGAGTTAAATAAAAAACTAGAGTGTGCACTCTGCGCGTGTTGCTCGAACCATGGCCAGCGCCATTGCATTAAGGAAACAAGGGAAAACGCGCGCGTAACGTTTCAAATTGTGCGTACACATTCTTACCCCGGTTCGTGCGCGCAGCACTGTGCATAAAATATACGTCGCGTCACGCACAGTGCGCCCAGTTCTTCGAGTAACATCCGGGTACCGTTTTTGGACTCTACTGCGGTTGCTCAGTCACCCCAACTAAAATGGCGGCGCGCGTCCATGCCAGAGTGCCAAGAGCACGCACATTGAATACGAAGCGCGCACTCTAGTTTTTTATTTAACTCTATGTGGAAACCGGAAGTTCTGTTTTTGTAAAAAAAAATTTAAAAAAAAGTTGGTGTGTGTGTCGTCTGCATTCTGCTGTCTGGCTTTACCTGGGCAAAATTCTTGTTTTGGAAAAGATGAAAGGCAAAAATGTTACCCCCACCTCAGTCCTTGATATTCGTCTTGGATTCGAGGTGAGTTTGAAGGTCTTGACTTCAGTATGTGTTCGTTTATGAGGGGTGTATTGTACCCTTTTGGCCATTTGGGAAAGAATTCCACTGACGGCTAGTATCATATCATTATCAGTGCATCACTTGTGCACAAACCTATGGGACCAACAGAGGGCGTTTTGATAAAAATTGCTACCGCTGCATTCGAAGTGTATAATGAATTGTAGGTAAAAAAAACACCTGAATTCACTGAAGGCCATGACGGAAACAGGGTTATTTCCTCCAAGAGTTAACTTATTGGATGCAAGTCATGATGAACTTCAATCTCAGGAGTGAAAACTGGTGTAGCTTATATTTTCAGGGTTTTTTGACCTACAATTATACACTTCGAATGCAGCGGTAGCCATTTTTATCAAAACGCCCTCAGTTGGCCCCATAGGTTTGTGCACAAGTGATGGCCGTCAGTGGAATTCTTTCCAATCTCACTTTTTAGATAAGCTACCCAAGTTTACACACCTGAGATTGAAGTTCATTATGACTTGCATCAAATAAGTTGACTCTTCTTGGAGGAAATAACCCTGTTTCCGTCATGGCCGTCAGTGGAATTCTTTCCGGGCCGAGGAGGAAACTGCACCCAACATCAATGACGAAAGATAAAAATGTATATATGACCTTTGACCCTTACAGTTGATGAGGTCATAGCCATCATTTATGGATCATCGCCTGAGGTTTCAAAGTGTTCGGATCTTACGCTGAAAGGAAGTGCATCTAAAGGCGTATCTCTCACGTACAATTGGAAGCTCGAATGTGGACGTGCGACCATCCCTAGCCACATCCTCACACAAGTCGAAAATGCTAACAGTATGTACATAAGACCTGGGGCTGATTTCACTAACGCTTTGCGAACATCGTAAAGCCCAACTCCATTGCTAAACGGAAAACTGCTACACAAAGCAGCAATAGATTCTCCATTTAGCGATGGATTTGGCCTTTACGATGATCGCAAAGCATTAGTGAAATCAGCCCCAGGGGCCAATTTCATTAAACTGTTAAGCACAAACATTTGCTAAGCATGACATTTTCTAAAAACAGGGTTAACAACCAAATTTCCATGTGTTGTGTATCAAAAATATCAAATTGGAATTTTCAATGGTGGTTTGTTTTATTGGGCGAGACATTTTTGAGCTAAGCAAATTTTTGTGCTGAACAGTTTTATGAAATTGGCCCCAAAAATGTCTTGCCTGGGCAAACAAACAAATCACCATTAAAAATTCTGTTTGATATTCATGGTCAGTGAACAACAGTCAAAGAACAATCACAAGCGATACACAACACACGGAAATTTGGTTGTTAATCCTGTTTTTATTAAGACAGAAATGTCATGCTTAGCAAATCTTTGTGCTAAGTAGTGGCATAGAGCTGCTTTTAAAACTTAGCACCAAAATTTGCTTTTAAAAGCACCAAAAACCTTGGTAAATAAAACCAGCATACCAGCCAAAACTCCTTGTGAATGTTATGGTCAGCAAACAATGGGCAAATACTAAGTCAAAAGCAGTAAACATCAAATGAAAACTTGGTTGGTAATCCTGTTTGATCAAGGAATACTTTTCATGCGTAAGCATTTTGTGCTTAAGCAGCTCAATGAAATTGACCCCTGGGCCCAATTTCACCAAACATGTTGGGTACACGCGTGCCTTTACAAAGGCATGCGGCTTGGCTTGGAACTTATTTCGCTACCTCTATTTGATATCCAAAAACGAAATGAAAGGAATGGGCCACTTGACAAATCCGAAGAAAGACTCCAGCATGGACATGATTCTCAAACCCTTTTGGACACAAAATGGTGGTAGCAAAATACATCCGAGTCCCCCCACAAAAATATTGTCAAAACCCCCACTCCCCCCCCCCCCCACCCCAAAGAAAAAACAAAGTAAAAAAAAAAATATGCTGGAAAATACAGAATCTTTTTACTTATTATGCACCAATTACTTACTAAAAAAAATTTTACTAGGTTGCATTACTGCTCCTTAATTTATAATAAAACATAGCAGAAACGAAAGTTTGAAGATGATGTCATGTGCGAAGAGTCTAGCCCCCAAAAAATATTGGCTCTTCTAGGCCCCCCCCCCCCCAAAAAAAAATATTTGCTCTTCTCCCCCCCCAAAAAAATTATATTGGCTCTTCTAGCCTCCCCCCCCCCCCCCTAAAAAAAAAATGGCTCTATCTCGCACCCCCCCCCTCCAAAAAAATTGATTCTAGCCCTCCACAAAAAAAAAAATGGCTCTTCTAACCTTCCAAAAATATTTACTCTTAGCCAGCCCTAACAAATAATTGGCTCTAGAACCGTGCCTGAATCTAAGATACTAAGTTACCTTTAGGTAAGGTGACCAGACGTCCCCGAATTTCCGGGGACAGTCCCCGATTTGACAGTGCCGTCCCTGATGAAAAATTGTCCCCGAAAATGTCCCCGATTCAACGAAATGCTGAAGAAGAAGATCCTTTTTTTCAGAGAAGTATGCAAAGACAACCGCCTAAGAACCTTTTTTTTTTTTCAAAATTATAGCCCTTCTCAAGGACACGGATCACTGTCCCCGGATCATCTCAACAAAATATGGCCACCTGACCTTTAGGTCTTTTGTAACCAAACCCATTTTCACAGACTCTTTCAAATTCTTTTCCAGGTGGAAAATTGTCCGTGCTGGAGTTGGCCACTTCTCAGCTGGACGTTGATACTCAATGCACAGTAACCTTGACCGTCACTTCAGCTGATGGTCAATCTGACTTGACCACTAAGGGGTTCGTGATCGTTGATGATGGCAAACCCGTTGTTGAACTACGTTACAAAGGACTCAACTTGGTCGGAAATGATCATATTCTCAAGGGTGGTGGGTAAGATATGCCATGTAGTATTTAAAGGTAGTATCATACTTTGGTTTTTATCAAAGAAATACAGATTCATGGGCAAAAATATGAAGACAGATACAGTAACAGTCATCTGTGCAAAATTTCAGTCCCATACAGTGCCCACTTTTTAAGAAAACAGTGAAGAACAGCCACAGTATTTCTTAAGTCTTTTCTCTTTTATTTTTGATCTTTTAAAAGTTGGTAGTGACCCCAATTGTCAATACGAACAAAGATAATTGACTATTGGGGTCACCACCAACGTAGGGCTGGATGGTTTAGTTGGTAGAGCACCTGTACGGTATTCAGGAGGTCGCCGGTTCAAATCCCGCTCCAGTCAATTTTTCTTTGTTCACTTTTCAATAATAATAACCCTTTGTAACCTTCTTTCAGTGCAGACATCAAGAGTAATTATAATGTATCTGTCCTTTCTTGATCTGATAATAGGTTCACTCTGGAAGCCTTCGTATCCATGTCGTGCTTTCAGAATGAAGACAATAATGAAATGAGCTACAGTTGGTCAGCAAAGAGCGAAAGCGGTTACCAGTACAGCGGCGTTACTTTGGCATCAGGAATGACCCAACGTATTGACACAAGCAGTCTGCCAGGTGAGTGGTCGATTCTTGCTGGTATTTGATTCCAAGCCAAATGGATGCCATTTAGCAACAAATTGGCTGCCAATCTGGAGCCAGTTAGTGGCCAATCAAAGGCCAGTCAGTGTTAAATCACAGGCCAATCAAAGGCCAGTCAGTCTTTTTAACCAGTTGCCAATCAAAGGCCAGTCAGTGTTTAACCAGTGGCCAATCACAAGCCACTCAATGTTTAACTAGTGGCCAATCACAAGCCACTCAGTGTTTAACTAGTGGTCAATCAATGGTCAGTCAGTGTTCAACCAGTGGCCAATCACAAGCCACTCGGTGTTTAACAAGTGGCCAATCAATGGCCAGTCAGTGTTATACCAGTGGCCAATCACAAGCTTATCAGTGTTTAATCACAGGCCAATCAAAGGCCAGTCAGTCTTTAATCATGGCCAATCACAAGCCAGTGTGTGTTATATCAGTGGCCAATCAAATGCCAGTCGCGTAACCAGTGGCCAATCAAAGGCCAGCCAGTGTTTAATTGGTGGCCAATCACAAGCCAGTCAGTGTTATATCAGTGGTCAATCAGTGGCCATTCAAGTAAACAGTTTATGCTTGATATTTTCCTGTGTCTGTCATCCAACAGTGGATGAGCCCATTAACTTTGAAGTAAAAGTCCGACGAGTTATAGACGGTATGAACAAGTTGGCAACCTCGGGACCTCTGAAGGTCAAGAGGCAACAAGCCAACTTGATTGCAATCATCTCTGGAGGCGAGCAGAGAACAATTGGCAGGAATTCTGCTTTTCACCTTGATGCGTCCATGTCTCACGATCCTCAGAGCAAGAACAGCAAGCTTAGCTTTCGTTGGAAATGTGCCGAGGTAAGACATGGGGCGTTTACGAAATGGAGGCTCAGGCTCAGGCTCAGGCTCAGGCTCAGGCTCAGGCTCGGGCTCGGGCTCGGGCTCGGGCTCGGGCTCGGGCTCGGGCTCGGGCTCGGGCTCGGGCTCAGGCTCGGGCTCGGGCTCGGGCTCGGGCTCAGGCTCAGGCTCAGGCTCTTAGGGTCCATTTCACGAAGCTCTGCGATCGATCGTAACTCGCGTTTAATACGAAGGATAACCCGTCGCAGGTGACCTATCCCATGTAGGGCTTCAATGCATCAAAAGTCCTACGATTGATTGCAAGTTACGAAGAGTTTGGTCAGTGAAATCAACCCCAGGGCTGGATTTCAACAAACACTAAGATTAATCTTAAGATGAGTCGTCAGTATCACCATAGTGATTCGTATTGTGACATCACACTTTGTTAATAGTAATTAGGATTCGTTCACAGTTAAGATTAGTCTTAGTGCTTCGTGAAATCAGCCCCAGCTCTGTCATCCATATGCTGAAAATATAGGTTGTGGTTTTTGAAGCTGAAAGCTCTGTTTTCCTTTTCAAACCAGAGAATGTACTTCAGAACCGCAGCCAAAAGCCCGCATCTGATGAACCAAGATTTCCCATGGTGACTGTTTGCACTGTTTACGAACTGTTGAGTCCATTTTCTGTCTCAAACTCAATAATAGAGTTTGGAGGCCTTGCAAATCCTGTACGCTGCCTTTATTAAGACGGAATGGTCAATAAAGATTTGGCCAGCGTGGCATGTACAAAATTCCCGGATGTCAGACAAACATTGACTCACACACATAGTGTACACCATGCATGCACGCACACACCCACCACATATTTGCATGGTTGCAAGGCTTGTCTGAGATCCGGTGTGATGTCACAGCAAATAGCCTGCTATTTTTAGCGCAAGTGCGGAGCACTATTGATATTGTGGTTTTCTTTATTTGAACTTGCAGTCAGATCAGTGTGTGGATGGAGTCAGTAGCTGGACTTTGTCCACTCTGGACATCAGCCCGTCTAAACTGGTAGATTCAAGTTACACATTCATCCTGACGGTCAGTGAGGGTCAGAGGTCATCAGAGACCCGGGTTCAAGTGGACGTCACTGAAGGTCAAGTACCAGAGGTAAGTCAGTTTGAAATTGGCTGCCAATGAATCAAAGGCAAGTCAGTGTTTAATTGGTGGCCAATCACAAGCCAGTCAGTGTTATACCAGTGGCCAATCACAAGCCAGTCAGTGTTATACCAGTGGCCAATCACAAGCCAGTCAGTGTTATACCAGTGGCCAATCACAAGCCAGTCAGTGTTATACCAGTGGCCAATCACAAGCCAGTCAGTGTTATACCAGTGGCCAATCACAAGCCAGTCAGTGTTATACCAGTGGCCAATCACAAGCCAGTCAGTGTTATACCAGTGGCCAATCACAAGCCAGTCAGTGTTATACCAGTGGCCAATCACAAGCCAGTCAGTGTTATACCAGTGGCCAATCAAAGGCCAGTCAGTGTTATACCAGTGGCCAATCAAAGGCCAGTCAGTGTTATACCAGTGGCCAATCACAAGCCAGTCAGTGTTATACCAGTGGCCAATCAAAGGCCAGTCAGTGTTATACCAGTGGCCAATCACAAGCCAGTCAGTGTTATACCAGTGGCCAATCAAAGGCCAGTCAGTGTTATACCAGTGGCCAATCAAAGGCCAGTCAGTGTTATACCAGTGGCCAATCACAAGCCAGTCAGTGTTATACCAGTGGCCAATCACAAGCCAGTCAGTGTTATCCCAGTGGCCAATCAAAGGCCAGTCAGTGTTATACCAGTGGCCAATCACAAGCCAGTCAGTGTTATACCAGTGGCCAATCACAAGCCAGTCAGTGTTATACCAGTGGCCAATCACAAGCCAGTCAGTGTTATACCAGTGGCCAATCACAAGCCAGTCAGTGTTATACCAGTGGCCAATCACAAGCCAGTCAGTGTTATACCAGTGGCCAATCACAAGCCAGTCAGTGTTATACCAGTGGCCAATCACAAGCCAGTCAGTGTTATACCAGTGGCCAATCAAAGGCCAGTCAGTGTTATACCAGTGGCCAATCAAAGGCCAGTCAGTGTTATACCAGTGGCCAATCACAAGCCAGTCAGTGTTATACCAGTGGCCAATCAAAGGCCAGTCAGTGTTATACCAGTGGCCAATCACAAGCCAGTCAGTGTTATACCAGTGGCCAATCAAAGGCCAGTCAGTGTTATACCAGTGGCCAATCAAAGGCCAGTCAGTGTTATACCAGTGGCCAATCACAAGCCAGTCAGTGTTATACCAGTGGCCAATCACAAGCCAGTCAGTGTTATCCCAGTGGCCAATCAAAGGCCAGTCAGTGTTATACCAGTGGCCAATCACAAGCCAGTCAGTGTTATACCAGTGGCCAATCACAAGCCAGTCAGTGTTATACCAGTGGCCAATCACAAGCCAGTCAGTGTTATCCCAGTGGCCAATCAAAGGCCAGTCAGTGTTATACCAGTGGCCAATCACAAGCCAGTCAGTGTTATACCAGTGGCCAATCACAAGCCAGTCAGTGGATTGTGATTTCAGTTCCTATTATACCTGGCCGTCAAAATTGACAATAAAGCTAGCTGACAAGAAGACATCAATCGTTATACACTTTCCAGAGACTAATTCGGTAATCAAGATATTTACCCGGTTAAACCTCATTGAAAAGTGAACCAAGAAAAATTGACTGGAGTGGGATTCGAACCTGTGATCTCTAAAATACCGTACAGGTGCTCAGATGTTGGTGGTGGACCCAATTTGTCAATTATCTTTGTTCGTTAGGCAGACAGAAGCCTACCACATGCGTGCAAAAATTTCCTGATTAATTATGCAAGCCAACCCAGCACTGACCGCTCTAAGTTTTGACCAATCAGGGGGCATCTACTATCATACAGTTTGGCGAGCACGTCTATCACGAAGATATCAGCATCACGATTCTGATGGAAATATTCTCAAAACAGATCTGATTGGTTGATGTGCCGCGTTGAATAAAATTTGCATGCACGCATGTATCAGACATTCGTACGTAGTGAGTAAAATGGGTGATACTCAAGACTATCTGAAGCCATGGAACAACTCACTAATTGTCTCTGAAGAATATTTATAGATTACTTGATTGTGTTCTTTCAGATGCAACTAATTGCCCGAAACAATGGATTATTCTCGCCCGAAATGCCGATTAGCATTGTCGTATCGATCACCAACGCGGAGCAAGTGGCTGTAGTAGTCTTTCATTTCTCCAACGGAAATACCGCCCAGGACAGAGAGCAGAGAATATCAGTGACACCTGTCGACGGAATGGCAAGGGCTGTTGTCCAGGTTGATCAAGGTGGGTATTAAACCTAGGGGCCTTTCTCAAAGCTCTGCTCCGACTCAGGCTCCGGCTCCGGCTCCAGCTCAGGCTCCAGCTCAGGCTCCAGCTCAGGCTCCAGCTCAGGCTCCAGCTCAGGCTCCAGCTCAGGCTCCAGCTCAGGCTCCAGCTCAGGCTCCAGCTCAGGCTCCAGCTCAGGCTCCAGCTCAGGCTCCAGCTCAGGCTCCAGCTCAGGCTCCAGCTCAGGCTCCAGCTCAGGCTTCAGCTCAGGCTCCGGCTCCGGCTCCGGCTCCGGCTCCGGCTCCGGCTCCGGCTCAGGCTCCGACTCTGGCTCCAGCTCAGGCTCCAGCTCAGGCTCCAGTTCAGGCTCCAGCTCAGGCTCCAGCTCAGGCTCCAGCTCAGGCTCCAGCTCAGGCTCCAGCTCAGGCTCCAGCTCAGGCTCCAGCTCAGGCTCCAGCTCAGGCTCCAGCTCAGGCTTCAGCTCAGGCTCAGGCTCAGGCTCCAGCTCAGGCTCCATTTTGTGAATCCATTTTGAAATATCAGGTATCAGAATTCCAGACGTTTGGCCGCGATTTGGAAGTAGATTCTCTGGTTTGAAAAAGAAAACAGAGCTTCGGCTTCAAAGAAAAACCACAACGTACATTTTCAGCATATGGATGCCAGAGCTGGGGCCTATCTGAGCCGGAGCCGAGCTTTGAGAAAGTCCCTAGATCTTATTAAGGCTCCCAGTCTGGTGTTTGAACCTGTAGGCTCTCATGAGGCTTGACTGTTGGCCAATCATGAATGAAATCGGCCACAAGAGGGCGCTAGACAATCCTGTCAAGGGTCAGTTGAGTGACCAATCGTAAGAATAGGTCTTGTCCGAGCAGACGGGCTGGGGCCGTGGATGCGACAATTGGTATCGCGGCGATTATGTTGGCATTCCAATTGTCTGCAACTGTGGCCGCGCCGCGATGTCACAATTATCAAGCCACAAAGGAATATGACTTCATTGTGGCCGGGCCGACCTCAGCACTCGTATGCTTGTAAACATGGTTTCAAATCGTCTATAGAGGGCGTTCTACATGGCCAAGAGGCGCGTCCCAATTCTACTGACTGATTCAGTTTGAAACAAGTTTGAATTTTTTCAAGCTGTTTGTCCCAGCTCACCTACCCCATTCTTCCCCCCTCTATTGTTCACCTCATCCAACTTCCTCTGTCATTTGCCTTCCCAAGCGTTAAATTGCATGTTTGACCTTCTGTACTGGTACATCTTTGTTTCTGTTACTTTGCCTTCAATAAAGATCCTGCTAAGATTTAAACGTCAGGCCCTCCTAACTCTGAGCAGCCTTTGAGAAAGATCCTGCTAAGATTGAAACGTCAGGCCCTCCTAACTCTGAGCAGCCTTTGAGAAAGATCCTGCTAGGATCAAAATGTCAGGCCCTCCTAACTCTGAGCAGCCTTTGAGAAAGATCCTGCTAGCATCGAAACGTCAGGCCCTCCTAACTCTGAGCAGCCTTTGAGAAAGATCCTGCTAGCATCGAAACGTCAGGCCCTCCTAACTCTGAGCAGCCTTTGAGAAAGATCCTGCTAGGATAAAAACGCGTCAGGCCCTCCTAACTCTAAGCATTTTATAAATATCAGGTCATTATTTTGGCTGATGAGCAGTTTGCAGCAGTTTACTACTTGTATTGATTCAAGTTGGAAGATGCCGTTGCAGCCACGTCAGTAGTCATTGGCAGCAGCCAGTCATCAATCAGAACACGGCCTATAGAGAACGTGCAGTCACGTGATCAGGAAGCCATTTTGGACGGCAACGCTGAACACGTGTATAATGCACGTACGTACAGTGAATACATGTAACCCACATGCGTTCGCGTAGCTTGCAAATCAACCGCACGCGTATGCAGAAGTGCGTGCATTATGATGCGGCTGCTCATACTGTCTGGTACAACGCGCACGCGTGCGTGCGTACGCGTGCCATCCAAAATGGCCGATAAACTGTCCAGTGACGTCACGTGCGCGCTCTCTATACCCCATTGCTTCCTTTTGTTTTTTCAGCGACTCTGATGGCTGGCCATAAATACAAAGTGACCGCTTTGGATCTTGATTCTAACAACAATGAACTGTCAAAATCTGAGACGACCATAACCATCTTGGCCGGCGTGTCAGACTGCCAGATTGTTCCTCGGAAAGAACAGTACCAGATATTTGAAAAGGTAAGTGATCTTGTACCTCATTCATATTCGGGTCGCATGGGTGGCAAGTGCGTTAGGCACTCGCCTCTCACCAATGTGTCCCGGGTTCAAATCCGGCCTGGGTCATATGTGAGTAGAGTTGTGCGTTGGTTCTCTCCTATGCTACGAGGGTTTTTCTCCAGGTGATCCGGTTTTCCTCCCTCCACAAAAATCAAACACTTTCAATCTCAGGCTGTACTCCGTGATCATATATGGGTTGATGTGGCTGGCAGCCGAGGGCGCCCATGAAAGCCTGCTACTCGATCACGTTGAAGTCTCATCCTTCGCAATTCAGCAGCCCAGCTGCCAGTAAGGATGATTAGCCTCCCAAATTATTATTATATTATATTCAAAAGCATGAAAGCCGAATCTTGATTGGTCAATTCGCCATCACATGCCATTGGTCACAACGGGAGACTTTTGGAGCAGGCTGTCGATAGAGGGCAGTAAGCTACCGGGGGCCCAATTTCATGGAATCAGTTACGCACAAACCGTCCGTCGGACGCAAGGACGCAAACACCATTAACCCATGGCTGGATTCGAACCCACGATCTGTAGATTGACCACACGACTTTGAGTTCAACACGCCAGACCACTCGGCCACAGCACTCCACATACTCATACTCATCACGAAGCACCCGTACTCGTATACAGGTACTCCAGTACTACACTTAGGCCTTGAATTTGGTTCTGAAAGGGGCAAGGCCACTTTTCCATTGCAAGGGGCACTTCCATTGGAAGATCATAATACCGGTGGAAACATTTGAAGGTGAAAACAAAGCAGCAAATTGTATGGGTTTGTAAGACAAAAAGCTGCCAGGTTTGTTAAATTTTTAGTATACGGTACATCAAAGAAGGATTATTGTCCGAGGAAAAACTATGACTAGACAATGGAAGTCGTACAGAACACGATTTTTGCTTTTTGACAAAAATATCCAGAAAACAATTCTTGACGACGGACGGTTTGTGACTGATTTGTCCTTAGCTTGCGCCATCTACATATTAATTTTCATTGGTTGAGATATAAAGTTATGAGATTGAAAGTACCCGGATGTCTGCGCTTATCTATAGCGGTGTTTGTTTTAGTGGTGTTCCACTCTAATAAAATCGTATTTTCTTTCATCTTTCTCCAGTATCCAATCAGCATTAAAGGCTGCGTTGGTAGCGGTAGACTCACCTATAGGGTCTATGTAGCGCCCTCGTTTGACCTGTCGTCAAGGAAAGATCTGATGTCAACTGATACTGAGTTGTCAGACATTGATGATATACGAGCTGTGGGAATTGATAACACTGTCACCATGGCAATCATCGCCAAGGTGAGTCAGACTATAATCAAACCACTCTCACTTTGTATGAGGTTACTTTCCCAAAGCTCGGGTCCGGCTCAGGCTCTGGCTCAGGTTCCGGCTCCAGCTCCGGCTCCGGCTCCGGCTCCGGCTCCGGCTCTGTCATCCACATGCTGAGAATAAAGGTTGTGGTTTTTCATTGAAGCTGAAGCTCTGTTTTCCTTTTCAAACTAGAGAATCTACTTCCGAACCGCAGTTAAAGGCCTCAATTTTGATACGTTATTTTAGAATAGATTCACGAAATGAAGCCTGAGCCTAAGCCTGAGCCTATTCCGGAGCCAAACTTTGAGAAAGGCCCCATAAGGCCTTTTCAAACACGATGCTAACAAACTCTCAACCATTGAGAAATTCTCTCATGGTTGCAAAAACTCTTGATCGTATCTCAGGTTTGTGACGAGCAAGGAAGCTGTAAAGAGTTCAGCAAGAAGGACATTGCACAGAGCTCCGTAGAACCTAGCACTGAAGCCATCGATACTGTCGAAGCTGAACGAGATCAAAACATTGCAAAAGGTAAGAGATTTCTTCCAACCCGGGGCCAATTTCACGGCGCTGCTTAGCACAAACATTTGCTAAGCATGACATTTCTGTCTTCAAGGTTAACAACCATATTTCCATGTGTTGTGTATCGCTTGTGATTTTTCTTTGGCTGTTGTTCACTGACCATGAACATCAAATGGAATTTTTAACGGTGGTTTGTGTTATTGGGCAAGACATTTTTGTGCTAAGCAAATTTTTGTGCTTAGCAGCGCCATGAAATTGGCCCCAGGGCCCAATTTCACAAAGCTGCTTTAGCACCAAAATTTGATGAAAACACCAAAAACCTTGGTAAAATAAATCAGTATGCCAGCCAAAACTCCTTGTGAATGTTATGCTCAGCAAACTGTGTCTGAATACAAGTCAACAGTAATTAACATCAGATGAAAATTTGGTTGGTAATCAAGGACAACATTTCATGCTTAAGCACATTTTCTTAAGGCGCTCAAAGGTTAATCAATCACAAAGTCATCTCTACCCTCTTAGGTACTCCTGGGTGAAGAGAAGTCATGGCTGGATTCGAACCCACAATCTGTAAACTGACCACTAGACCTTGAGTATGACACACCAGACCACTAGGCCATGGCTGGATTCGAACCCACAATCTGTAAACTGACCACAAGACCTTGAGTACGACACACCAGATCACTAGGCCATGGCTGGATTCGAAGCCACAATCTGTAAACTGACCACAAGACCTTGAGTACGACACACCAGATCACTAGGCCATGGCTGGATTCGAACCCACAATCTGTAAACTGACCACAAGACCTTGAGTACGACACACCAGACCACTAGGCCATGGCTGGATTCGAACCCACAATCTGTAAACTGACCATTAGACCTTGAGTACAAAACACCAGACCACTAGGCCATGGCTGGATTCGAATCCACAATCTGTAAACTGACCACAAGACCTTGAGTACGACACACCAGATCACTAGGCCATGGCTGAATTCGAACCCACAATCAGTAGATTTACCACTAGACCTTGAGTACGACACACCAGGCCATGGCTGGATTCGAACCCACAATCTGTAAACTGACCACAAGACCTTGAGTACGACACACCAGACCACTAGGCCATGGCTGGACTCGAACCCACAATCAGTAGATTTACCACTAGACCTTGAGTACGACACACCAGGCCATGGCTGGATTCGAACCCACAATCTGTAAACTGACCACATGATGACGAAGATGTTGCTTCTAAAGCCCAAACGTCTTGTCTTTGTTTTCATAGGTGATTATGTAGCAGCACTACAGAAACAGGGAATGTTGATGGGTCTTAAGTCTGGTCAAACAAGGAGAAGACGTAGAGCTGCTAACGAAGCCAGAAAGACGCAACACATAGAATTACTCAAATTGGCTGCCAACGAAGCAAAATCTCAGCACCCTTCCAAATTGGAAACCACTATCGCAGGCACTGAGCTAATTGATGTTGCACAGGAAGACTCTGAAACTAAAGGTAAGAGCATTGACAACCAAGTCAAAAGAAACACTCTCCGTAAGTCTTAGGTTTTTCTGTGTGTGGTCGGTGGTCTTTTATCTCTCGCCTCTCGCCTCCTCGCCTCCTCGCCTCTCGCCCCTTGTTTCTTGCCCCTCGCCCCTCACCTCTCGTCTCTCGCCTCTCGTCTCTCGTCTCTTGCCCCTCGCCTCTCGCCTCTCGCCTCTCGCCTCTCGCCTCTCGTCTCTTGCCCCTCGCCTCTTGTCTCTCGCCTCTCGCCCCTTGTTTCTTGCCCCTCGCCCCTCACCTCTCGTCTCTCGCCTCTCGTCTCTCGTCTCTTGCCCCTCGCCTCTCGCCTCTCGTCTCTTGCCCCTCGCCTCTTGTCTCTTGCCCCTCGCCTCTCGCCTCTCGCCTCTCGCCTCTCGCCTCTCGTCTCTTGCCCCTCGCCTCTTGTCTCTCATCCCTCGCCCCTCACCTCTCGCCTCTCGCCTCTCGCCTCTCGCCTCTCGCCTCTCGTCTCTCGTCTCTCGCCTCTCGTCTCTCGCCTCTCGTCTCTCGCCTCTCGTCTCTCGTCTCTTGCCCCTCGCCTCTCGCCTCTCGCCTCTCGCCTCTCGTCTCTCGCCTCTCGCCTCTCGCCTCTCGCCTCTCGCCTCTCGCCTCTCGCCTCTCGCCTCTCGTCTCTCGTCTCTCGCCTCTCGTCTCTCGTCTCTTGCCCCTCGCCCCTCACCTCTCGCCTCTCGCCTCTCGCCCCTCACCCCTCACCCCTCACCTCTCGCCTCTCGCCACTCGCCTCTCGTCTCTCGCCTCTCGTCTCTCTACCCTCGCCCCTCACCTCTCGCCTCTCGCCCCTCGCCTCTCGTCTCTCGTCTCTCGCCTCTCGTCTCTCGTCTCTCGCCTCTCGCCTCTCGTCTCTCGTCTCTCGTCTCTTGCCCCTCGCCCCTCACCTCTCGCCTCTCGCCTCTCGCCCCTCACCCCTCACCCCTCACCTCTCGCCTCTCGCCACTCGCCTCTCGTCTCTCGCCTCTCGTCTCTCATCCCTCGCCCCTCACCTCTCGCCTCTCGCCCCTCGCCTCTCGTCTCTCGTCTCTCATCCCTCGCCCCTCACCTCTCGCCCCTCGCCCCTCACCTCTCGTCTCTCGCCACTCGTCTCTCGTCTCTCGCCTCTCGTCTCTCATCCCTCGCCCCTCACCTCTCGCCTCTCGCCCCTCGCCTCTCGTCTCTCATCTCTCATCTCTTGCCCCTCGCCTCTTGCCTTTCACCTTTTTCTGATCACTGCGGATTCTAAATAAAACCTCTTGCTGATAAGGATTCCTTGTACCTCCCTTTAATATTACAGGAACAATTGCAGACGTGATCAATAATGTTGGAGAAGCCTTCCTTGTGTCATCTGATGCAGTGCTGAACGATCAGACTCGGGACAAGATGTTGAAGAAATCCAGCGATGCTATGAAAGGAATGGATCCTACGGACTCTGAGCAACATTCAGTCATCCAAAAATGCAGGTACGACATCTCATGTGTAGCTTCTCCACACGTAAGTGCAGGTAGCGGGCTGATTACCAGCCACTGACAAGCCTGGCCCGTCTGGGTCTCGGACTTCTTGACGGTTGTAAACATGAATTGCAGGGTGAACCCAGTTACACCTGTTGGGTGAACCCAGTTACACCTGTTGGGTGAACCCAGTCACACCTGTTGGGTGAACCCAGTCACACCTGTTGGGTGAACCCAGTCACACCTGTTGGGTGAACCCAGTTACACCTGTTGGGTGAACCCAGTCACACCTGTTGGATGAACCCAGTCACACCTGTTGGATGAACCCAGTCACACCTGTTGGGTGAACCCAGTCACACCTGTTGGGTGAACCCAGTCACACCTGTTGGGTGAACCCAGTCACACCTGTTGGGAGAACCCAGTTACACCTGTTGGGTGAACGCACAGGATCCCAGATCTGCAGATCCGCATCCTATGCAGCTAGGGTACGCTAAAATGGGATCTGGATCAGAAGGATATGTGATCTTGTTCATTAAACAAACAGGCCCCTAGTTACACCTGTTGGGTGAACCCAGTTTAATACTGTGCACCTGTTTGTTTTCAATAGCACATTAATTTCCGACTCTGTAATGTGACATTACATTTAATGAGTATGTAAATGTTAAAGTAAGTTAGAAAACATAATCAAAGGCTAGCGCCAGCGAAAAAGAAGCGCAAAAGCACGAACGACTCCCATACGGTGCCCCTGCAAACCGACAGAGTTGTTGACTCGAGTCGATGACTTGGACTCGAGTCTGACTCGAGTCACCAATTTTTGTGACTTGTGACTTGACTTGACTTGGAACAAAAGGACTCGAGACTTGACTTGACTCTACAAACCAATCGACACCGAATTGTCGCAATGCAAAGCCTCAAATCAAATGTTAAAACCATCAGTGCTTTGTTTTTCACATCTAGGGAAGCAGAGGGTAAGGCCATGCAGGCAGCAGCACGGGGCATGTTTGAAGGCGATGAAATTCACACTACTACGAGTCTGGGCACCCATCATGCAGTCAGGACAGCTATAGACCCGTCCAATCCAATACATATCGGAAACACTCAACTTGAATTGCCAGCCGTATTTCAGTGAGTACAAATATCTCTACTTTGAGGAGCCCCACAGGGAATGCATCATAACCTTATGGACCCTTCCGGCCTGTCAATCAAACTGTGCGCATTGACCAATTGGAGGACACCTTTTAATCAGGTGACCACGAAAGCCTCGGTCAACTCTTTCACAGCTGTATGTATAACACACACGTGGGCGGGGCTTAAGAGCAAAGCCGGAACTGTCCATTCACGGCGCAATCAAACCTTGGATTCAAAATACCCGTTTTCTTTTTTAGAAAATGGCGTTATCTTTTCCAAAGGGTATACTCTGAATTCTATAATCTGCACCTGTAATCATAACATCGGCACATTGTGTCATTCACCTGTTCGTCTTGATTGTTTCTTACACCTGTCCACACAGCAATCAAGTCAAGACTTGTGTAGTTGAAGAGAAACGTGATACAAAAGATTGGAACAGTCAAACAATGGAATTTAGACAGGCATTGGCGAACGGTATCAAGTCCATCTACATAGTCGGAGAGGATGGTAAGTCAACCCTCATTCTTATTAGTCAGTGGCAATGTTGTACAGTAGGGGTCTTTTCAAAACTCAGGCTCACGCTCAGGGTCACGCTCAGGCTCATGCTCAGGGTCAGGCTCAGGCTCAGGCTCAGGCTCAGGCTCAGGCTCGGGCTCGGGCTCGGGCTCGGGCTCAGGCTCAGGCTCAGGCTCAGGCTCAGGCTCAGGCTTAGGCTTCAGTTCTGTCATCCATATGCTGAAAATCCATCCCTAGTCTTTGAAGAACACAGGACTGCAGAGCCCAGGCACTGTAACTTTATATGGGGCTTGATGGCCCAACTTGGTCCAAGTCTATAGAATGTGCCATAGGGATACTGCACAGTGTGGTATTCTGAATGATACAGGACTGTACAGCCCAGGCACTGTAACTTTATATGGGGCTTGATGGCCCAACTTGGTCCAAGTCCATAGAATGTGCCATAGGGATACTGCACAGTGTGGTATTTTGAAGTACCCAGGACTGTAGAGCCCAGACACTGTAACTTTTGGGGCTTGATGGCCCAACTTGGTCCAAGTCCAAAGAATGTGCCATAGGGATACTGCACAGTGTGGTATTTTGAAGGACACAGGACTGTAGAGCCCGGGCACTGTAACTTTATATGGGGCTTGATGGCCCAACTTGGTCCAAGTCCAAAGAATGTGCCATAGGGATACTGCACAGTGTGGTATTTTGAAGGACACAGGACTGTAGAGCCCAGGCACTGTAACTTCATATGGGGGCTTGATGGCCCAACTTGGTCCAATTCCATAGAATGTGCCATATTTTGATTTTGTTTTTCTTGCCACGTTGCCGGGGGAGGGAGGGGGTGGAGGTCAAAGGTCATGTAGATTTACAACTCAAATTGTAAGCTTTTTTCTGAATGTTACCTTCACAGTCAGCAGGCTCCCTGAACCCATCAAATTCGACTTCACCAAAGGTATCGGAGAGACGGAATGTCGATTCTTCGACAAATTGTCACAAAAATGGAGCAAAAGTGGAGTTAAGACAGAAATCATCGACAATAAGGTCTGCTGCTTCACTGATCATCTCACTGATTTCTCAACGGTTGCCGTGGAAACAGAAGCTGGAGGTAAGTTGCAAATCTTAAGAAATTTGCTTTGGTTTAATATAGGATGATTGCAAGAAAAAGTGTACAGCCAGCTGTTGCTGATGTGAATATGTATTTGTAGTTTCATACTGTGAGAAACTTTTTATACTGCTCATGTCAGGCCACTGAATAGCCTGACCAGGGGCCGATTTCATAAAGCTCCCCGACGCGTCGCAAATCGAGTTGCGACGTGTCGTAGCTGTGACGCGTCTCATCTATGCAGTGAGTCCATACAGAAAGGATGCGTCTTAACTCTGTGAAGCGTCGCAAGTTTTATGAAATCGGCCCCTGGCCTGTAATCCCTCCTCTTGTCAGCCCTGAACTTCACTACAATAGAGCTGCTTCAAATCAATCACGCCTGGCTTCTGGACACTGTCCATGAAGCTATGATCCAGGACACAGCAGGGGCTTGAAGTTGATAGTTCAATGCTGGGGATTTAAGAAGCCAAAGGGCCTAGTCAAAGCCCAGGCCTGGCCAGGCTTTTCAGTGGCTGGGCCCAACCAGCATTCAAGTTTCTCTCCCTTATGTTTTTGAAGATGCAAATTCTTTTACAAAATATTCAAGAAGTCTTTCTCTCTCTTTTTTTATTTTTACCTGCAGGTTTTGGATTCGGAGGTAAGAATTGTCTTTCAATTTTACTGCAATTATTTCTCCTTAAGATGAAAAGAACTAATGCAGGGAATAGAACTGATGCAAACTGCTAATCAACCAAGATACATGTATTGACCAGAGTTAGGAAGGCCTGACATTTCAATCCTAGCAGGATCATTCTCAAAGGCTGCTCAGAGTTAGGAGGGCCTGACATTTCAATCCTAGCAGGATCATTCTCAAAGGCTGCTCAGAGTTAGGAGGGCCTGACATTTCAATCCTAGCAGGATCATTCTCAAAGGCTGCTCAAAGTTGGGAGGGCCTGACATTTCAATCCTAGCAGGATCATTCTCAAAGGCTGCTCAGAGTTAGGAGGGCCTGACATTTCAATCGTAGCAGGATCTTTCTCAAAGATCGTCTGAAGTTCCGATCGTAGCAGAATGTTTCTTAAGTATCTGCTAGGAAATGTCAGGTCGTCCTACCTATAAGAATGAAAATGGAAAAGATTGCAAGTAATGACAACATTTGAAACCTGAAATGTTTTGTTTCTTCTTTCTTTCAGGTCTTGGCGCAGCTGCGGGAGGTAAGCTGGTTTGATGGTTCAACTTTTGCTTTGTCATGTACTCTTATTCCTCTTTGATGTCTTATTTTCTTCTTGGAACCTGAGATTCACCTGGTCTCACTTTTAAAACCTGTCTCTCATTTCTCAGATTTCACCAATAATTATGTGAGCTGTCTTTGATTTGTCTCTGGTCTCTTGTCTCTGGTCTCTCGCCTCTCGTCTCTCACCTCTCGTCTCTTGCTCTTGCCTCTCGTTTCTCGTATCTCGTAGCTCGTCTCTTGTCTCTCGTTTCTCGTATCTCGTCTGTCATCTCTCGTCGTTCGTCGCTCGTCTCTTGTCTCTCGTTTCTCGTCGCTCGTCTCTTGCTCTCGTCTCTCGCCTCTTGTCTCTCGCCTCTCGCCTCTTGTCTCTCGCCTCTCGTCTCTCGTCTCTCGTCTCTCGCCTCTTGTCTCTCGCCTCTCGTCTCTCGTCTCTCGCCTCTTGTCTCTCGCCTCTTGTCTCTCGCCTCTTGTCTCTCGCCTCTTGTCTCTCGCCTCTTGTCTCTCGCCTCTTGTCTCTCATCTCTCGCCTCTTGTCTCTCGCCTCTCGCCTCTCGTCTCTCGTCTCTTGTCTCTCGTCTCTCGTCTCTCGTCTCTCGCCTCTCGTCTCTCGCCTCTTGTCTCTCGCCTCTTGTCTCTCGCCTCTTGTCTCTCGCCTCTTGTCTCTCGCCTCTTGTCTCTCGCCTCTTGTCTCTCATCTCTCGCCTCTTGTCTCTCATCTCTCGCCTCTTGTCTCTCATCTCTCGCCTCTTGTCTCTCGCCTCTTGTCTCTCGCCTCTTGTCTCTCATCTCTCGCCTCTTGTCTCTCATCTCTCGCCTCTTGTCTCTCGCCTCTTGTCTCTCATCTCTCGCCTCTTGTCTCTCATCTCTCGCCTCTTGTCTCTCGCCTCTTGTCTCTCATCTCTCGCCTCTTGTCTCTCATCTCTCGCCTCTTGTCTCTCATCTCTCGCCTCTTGTCTCTCGCCTCTTGTCTCTCGCCTCTTGTCTCTCGCCTCTTGTCTCTCGCCTCTTGTCTCTCATCTCTCGCCTCTTGTCTCTCGCCTCTTGTCTCTCGCCTCTTGTCTCTCGCCTCTTGTCTCTCGCCTCTTGTCTCTCGCCTCTTGTCTCTCATCTCTCGCCTCTTGTCTCTCATCTCTCGCCTCTTGTCTCTCATCTCTCGCCTCTTGTCTCTCATCTCTCGCCTCTTGTCTCTCATCTCTCGCCTCTTGTCTCTTGCCTCTCGCCTCTCGTTTCTCGTCTCTTGTCTCTCGCCTCTAATCTATCGTCTCTCGTCTCTCGTCTCTTGCCCCTCATCTCTCGCCTCTCATCATCCTTAGATCTCAATTTCCTTTCTGTTTTATTTCTTCAGCTCTGGCAGGCGGAGCCATCGCAGGAATCATCATCGGCGTCTTGGTCCTACTCCTTGTCGTTGTCTTAGTCATCGTTGTCATCGTCAAGGTATCCAAGGGGAAGAAGGTGGATCCCAGCAACTAATCTCTCTTAATCCACAGATTAAGCAAGTATAGGATTAACTGGATTAACAAGGACACGGAACATCCTGACCTGAGTTATAACTATAAACCAAACTAACGATTATCGATAAATGGATTAAATTAACAAAAGCAACCCTGATAGTGTCAGGGTTCAACCATGAGTTAATCAAATTAAAAAATTGTTGAAAAGTGAACAAAAAAAAACTGACTGGAGCGGGATTCGAACCCCAGACCTCCTGAATACCGTACAGGCGCTCTACCAACTGAGCCATCCAGCCCTACGTTGGTGGTGACCCCAAAAGTCAATTATCTTTGTTCGTTTGGCAGTCAGAAGCCATGAAACCACGCACACACCGCCACACCCCAGGGTTACAAATTAATAAATATCAGTTAACCTGGATTATCATCAATTAATGAAAAACAAGAAAGCCTAAACTGGATTAACCCCGTTTAGTTATAACTAATCCTGGTTACTAACTGTAATTTGAGTTTATCAAAAATACCATTAATTCAGTTCACACAGAACATTAAGTCTAGCAGGCTGACCCATTTTAATTGAAAAAAAAAACATGAAAAACCATCAAAGTTTTAAAAAATGATTTTATTGGAAGAAACTTCTCATAATCTGGATATTTTTAAGGTCCATCTAAAAAGATTTTTTTTGCATTTTACAATCAATGATCTTAGTCCTTAATCTATCTAAAAAGAAATTATTTTTGCCCCCAAAAAGTTTACTCGAATACAAGACCCCAAAAGAATTTGTAAATTTGTGAAATATTTAGAGAACTTTCACCAAATGAGCCAGTCATCAAGGTTCAAATTTTGAAATTTTTTAGAATTAAAAGGAAGGAACTTTCCCGTTTTCAGCTCTGCTGTAGAACTGCAAATCGTGAGAGAAATGCCCAAAATTTGAAACATATTTAATAAAATTTATCTTCAATGAAATAAAAAGATATTAACCTACGTTCAAAGGTTGTTTAAGCCTAGTTATCTTATGCTAAGTAGGCACCCCAAATTCAAAGACCTAAAAGTTAAAAGTCAATAAGACAACAAATAAAGAGATAATAATGAAAAATATTCATAAATTTAATTTGTTTAAACTTAAGTCATATTAATGCAGAAACCAAAAATCAAAAAAAAATTAGTTTTTAAAATTTATTTATCTTCTTATTTGTTTGTGTTAGAAGTAGTACATCCTTTGACAATTCAATCCTTCTTCAGCAACATTTGTCATAAAAAAATAACATGAAACGGATCGAAACCAAAAACGTGAAATTGAGTTTTAAAACGAACAGAACGAAATTGTGCCTGAAAAACTTGCTTTTGTGAATTTCAATTTCATAAAATACATATTTTCAAAATATGCAAGAAATATTTGTGCTTTATTAGGAACCTTTCTCTGGTACTTAGCCTAAGGTGGCCAGACGTCCCCGATTTGACAGTGCCGTCCCCGATGAAATATTTTTGCCGAAAATGTCCCCGATTTGACGAAATGCCCCCGAAAAATTCAAATTGTCAAAAATAAAAACATACTGAACACAAATGCTGTGCTGAAGAAGATCCATTCTTCAGAGAAGTATGCGAAGAAATACCGCCTGAGACATGTAAGTATGTAACCCACTCATGTCAACTGGACAAGATGTCCATATAGATGCCACCATTTTGCATGTAGGCACCATCTGGATTCAATTTTTTTTCAAAATTACACCCCTCCCCCAAGACACGGATCACTGTCCCCGGATCATCTCAACAAAATTTGGTCACCTTAACTTAGCCTAGCCTATCGGCTACCAGAAGGAATAGGGTACAATTGTGATACTGTCAGTATTTACAGCAAAAAAAAAAAAACACCGATTTTTGCATCTTACGTCACTGGATGTACATATTATTAAATTTAGTTGAACAAAAATTTGTCAATTTTATTATTTCGTAGTGATTCTTAAGTTTCATAATATTTATTGCTTTCAATATTTTCTCTTTTTTCAGTCGTATTATATTCATAGTGCACTTTAAAACATTACTAAACCAAAATCCAAATAAGTGACAATTTTTTTATTTAAGTTTTTGTTTTCCTTTTCTTATTCCCCAATTAATTATCATTATTCTGCCACACTTCTCAAATCACCTGGCCTCAAGAAAAAGGGAAATTCTAGAAAGTTTCTTTATTCCATTTACCAGAATGAGGAAGAATCTTACCTCTGAAAAAAAAACAAGAAAAAAAAATTCCTCCAAATAAATAAGCTATAGAAAATAATCAATTTGGTATCAAAATGATGTAAACTTTTACCCAAACATAATTTTGTTTGAGCAATTTTTATTTTTATTTTTTTTTCTTCACTTTATTATTCTGCATATTGTTTGTATTTATTGCCCTCCATACCCTTATCTATTTTTAAATAACCCCGGTGGTCACAAATTTCAAGATACTTGATTATGATATAAAAATTACCAAAGCCTTTATGAACAAGAATATATGCACCTTTTTAGAAATTTTTCTAGCAATTGAAAAAAAAAAAATTATTGTGGATTTGCTTGTGAATTTGATATTTTTGTTGTGATTTTGTGGTTATATTGAAGTCTGGTAATTTCAGTAAAAATTCTAACAAAGCAATAAGCAAACTGTAGATTTGTCCTACAAGCTGGCCATACATAATTGAATACCGTCAAGTTCCCTGAAGTATCTCATGCTAGACGATGCTCTCAGTTTCCCACATGATATAGGCACCAGCCTATTTTTGACATAAGCCTCACTTTGAACTTGGGAGGAATTATGGGTAATGGGTGATAGGAATTATTGGTAATTATTGAGACTTACCATTCATAATGGGAATGATTTTTGTTCTCTTTTTGTTTTTGTTAATTTTGTTCATTCTTATTTTTTTATTTTTCATTTTTTTTTTTGAGGGGGCCTCAGCTTGAACTGATAAAAAATGGATGCAAAACAAAATTTCAAGCAATATTCTTTTCAAAAAACGTGTTGACGACTTATTAAACTGTTATTTATTTATTTTTTATTTTTTTGATTGTTTATTCATTTATTTCAAACGTTTTTATCAATTTTTTTTTCAAACTTCCTTTTTCTGTTTATTCAAATTTTATTCCGCCTTTTTATTTTCACTCATTGGCTGATTACACACAGTGCCTTACTCATGAGAATGGTTCATATTCCATTCAAGGAAATATTGATATCATATTTTAGTGTTTTTGAAATTGTGTAATGTTTGTGTAAATATTCATTTTTGATATTTGATTGAGAAGTATTGTAGAAGATTTGCTGGAAATTGTAATTGTCTTGATAGCGTCAGATAATGAAGAGTCTGAATTTTTTTAAGACAGTAAGTCTGAGATGCCCAGATTATTCAGTCAAAGTACTTACTGTAAGTAATCACCCTGGAATATAGGTTTTGTGCAGGTTTCCCGGACCCAAAACTGCATGCTTTGTACATATGATATAATAATTACCAGACAAGCTTACAGAGACTGGACAATGTCTCTAAATGTGCCAAGTTTCAAACCCACTTTGGTTTAAAGAATTCTGACCATGTCAAGAAATCATTACATTTTAGACTTGCTGTCTCTAAAAATATCAGACTCTACAAAATGTGAACTGTCCATGCATATTGAAAACTGAAATTGTAATTTATTTCCAAATATTTGTTCAAAGAAAAAGAAAATATAATGTTTATTGATTTATTTTATTCGATTTTTTGATGATATTTTAAAATATTATTTTTTATATTTTGTGAGCAATTTTTTTTTTTTTTTTTTTTTTTTTTGCATTCAGGTAAACACAATACAATGTACATGGACAGTTCTTTTTGAAATATAGATTTTATGTTTGATTGTCTTTTTTTGTGAAGTGGACAAATTTAACTTATTTTCCTCGGAAGAAGCGGGTTTTAACGCCATGATGTAGTACAGCCGTTAACTGCCAATCCTCTGTGGCCATTTATTCACCAATAATTCGTCAATCCTCAAACATATACAGTCAAGAACCTCCTGCCTCAACAGTTTACCTCAAACCTTAACATCAACAAGGCTCCCTTAGCTGTCAACATCAAACTCTTATAATCAAACCTTGTGCCTCTACAAGAAACCTCATACCCTTACCATGCTTGCAGTCAAACCTCGTGCCTCTACAGTTTGCCTCAAACCCTAACAATCAACCTAGTCACGGTACACTAGCTGTAAACCTCACCCACTTACAATCAAGCCTTTTGCCACTACATGGAACCTCATACCCTTACCATGCTTACAGTCAAACCTCGCGCCTCTACAGTTTGCCTCAAACCCTAACAATCAACCTAGTCACGGTACACTAGCTGTAAACCTCACACACTTACAATCAAGCCTTTTGCCACTACATGGAACCTCATACCCTTACCATGCTTACAGTCAAACCTCGCGCCTCTACAGTTTGCCTCAAACCCTAACAATCAACCTAGTCACGGTACACTAGCTGTAAACCTCACACACTTACAATCAATCCTTTTGCCTCGCCAAGGAACCTCATATAGTCAGCTATTAGTATTAAGTACACTCATAGATAGACCACCTGTGCCTTTTTACATTGAGCAATAATCTATAGCAATACTGTCACCTCTGTGCCTTACAGGCAACCTTATGCCTCAATGATGAACCTCTTGAAAATTAATCTTGAAAGTAAAGCGAGGCACTTGGTACGATTAATCTTTTTTCTTTTTTTTTATTGAAATTTTTTTCTGAATCTTTTCCTGGAGTGTTTAGACTGAAAAATTCAAACACTATGCTTGACCTTTCTGACCCTTCAATAACCCTCAATTACCCAGTAACCCATTAAAGCTGTCACCTTCCCTGCTTAATGCACCTGTCACCCACCCAATACACTACCCTACCTGTGAACCTGTCACCCACCCAACCCACTACCCTACCTGTCCACCTGTCACCCACCCAACCCACTACCCTACCTGTCCACCTGTCACCCACCCAACCCACTACCCTACCTGTGCACCTGTCACCCACCCAACCCACTACCCTACCTGTCCACCTGTCACCCACCCAACCCACTACCCTACCTGATGCACCTGTCACCCACCCAACCCACTACCCTACCTGATGCACCTGTCACCCACCCTACCCACTACCCTACCTGTGCACCTGTCACCCACCCAACCCACTACCCTACCTGTCCACCTGTCACTAACCCAACCCACTACCCTACCTGTGCACCTGTCACCCACCCAACCCACTACCCTACCTGTCCACCTGTCACTCACCCAACCCACTACCCTACCTGATGCACCTGTCACCCACCCAACCCACTACCCTACCTGTGCACCTGTCACCCACCCAACCCACTACCCTTACCTGTGCACCTTTCACCCACCCAACCCACTACCCTACCTGTCCACCTGTCACCTACCCAACCCACTACCCTACCTGATGCACCTGTCACCCACCCAACCCACTACCCTACCTGATGCACCTGTCACCCACCCAACCCACTACCCTACCTGATGCACCTGTCACCCACCCAACCCACTACCCTACCTGTCCACCTGTCACCCACCCAACCCACTACCCTACCTGATGCACCTGTCACCCACCCAACCCACTACCCTACCTGTCCACCTGTCACTCACCCAACCCACTACCCTACCTGTCCACCTGTCACCCACCCAACCCACTACCCTACCTGTCCACCTGTCACCCACCCAACCCCCTACCCTACCTGTGCACCTGTCACCCACCCAACCCACTACCCTACCTGATGCACCTGTCACCCACCCAACCCACTACCCTACCTGATGCACCTGTCACCCACCCAACCCACTACCCTACCTGATGCACCTGTCACCCACCCAACCCACTGCCCTACCTGTGCACCTGTCACCCACCCAACCCACTGCCCTACCTGTGCACCTGTCACCCACCCAACCCACTACCCTACCTGTGCACCTGTCACCCACCCAACCCACTACCCTACCTGTCCACCTGTCACCCACCCAACCCACTACCCTACCTGATGCACCTGTCACCCACCCAACCCACTACCCTACCTGATGCACCTGTCACCCACCCAACCCACTACCCTACCTGTCCACCTGTCACTCACCCAACCCACTACCCTACCTGTCCACCTGTCACTCACCCAACCCACTACCCTACCTGTGCACCTGTCATCCACCCAACCCACTACCCTACCTGTCCACCTGTCACTCACCCAACCCACTACCCTACCTGTGCACCTGTCACCCACCCATGCAACCCACTACCCTACCTGTCCACCTGTCACCCACCTAACCCACTACCCTACCTGTGCACCTGTCACTCACCCAACCCACTGCCCTACCTGTGCACCTGTCACCCATCCAACCCACTACCCTACCTGTTCATCTGTCACCCACCCAACCCACTACCCTACCTGTGCACCTGTCACCCACCCAACCCACTACCCTACCTGTCCACCTGTCACCCACCCAACCCACTACCCTACCTGTTCATCTGTCACCCACCCAACCCACTACCCTACCTGTGAACCTGTCACCCACCCAACCCACTACCCTACCTGTGCACCTGTCACTCACCCAACCCACTACCCTACCTGTCCACCTGTCACCCACCCAACCCACTACCCTACCTGATGCACCTGTCACCCACCCAACCCACTATCCTACCTGATGCACCTGTCACCCACCCAACCCTCTACCCTACCTGATGCACCTGTCACCCACCCAACCCACTACCCTACCTGTGCACCTGTCACCCACCCAACCCACTACCCTACCTGTCCACCTGTCACCCACCCAACCCACTACCCTACCTGTCCACCAGTCATAATATTGTTACATAATAATTGACCATAGAGTGATTGGCAGTTATGGTTTCAGAAACATGTGAGGATTGTATTATTTTTATTAATTCATTCATGCATTTCAATTTCTCTTTTTTCATTGAAGTGATATTTATTGGACAAAATTGTATCTTTGCAAAATATATTAGAAATTATATGATGTGTAAATTAGGTACATGTATATTTATTATATATATTATTTATTGCTATAAGAATTTGCTGCTTTTTGATGTTTACGCATTTTAATGATTTCATTCGCTCACTTAATTGTAGTTTTTCTATTAACTGCGTTGCCATGACAATAGATGCAAAACGAGAAAGAGGAAATGACGTCACCTGACGTCACAGTATGCATGGCTACTCATAACTCCTGAGAGTTTCACGTTCCCATTCATAAAATCCACCAGCCTATTTGTGATTGGCTGTATTCAATTCACCGCCTTATGTGATTGGCTGAAGATTGGCCAATCACACGTCTTGAAGTCCTTTATGAGTTTCACATACCCATTCATAAATTCATCAGCCAATGTGTGATTGGCTGTATTCATTTCACCGGCTTATTTGATTGGCTGAAGATTGGCCCAGGCTAAACAAAATAATAGACTCGCCTCTAGTATTTCAACCTCTTTAATCATCAACAAGTAAAATCAAACTGAAATTGAATATTAAATGTCCTAATAAATGACCGATAGGTGAAAGAAACCAAAATCTGTATTGAATCATACGCAGCAAAGTTGATGACGTCATGACACGTGAACTAGGTCAAAGTATTTTGCGAGAAAAATATTACGTGCACGCCACGCGGTAATGATCTGACTTATGGAGCAAGATCGTCTAAATGTTGACAAAAAGCAGAAATAAATGGCAACGCAGTTAATTGATTAGTATATAAACACTTCCCTTCATTTTACACATTCATACAAACTTCAAGATTTTTGAGCTGACAATCTTAAAGTTCGTGGTCTAACTCCAAAACTGAAATACACACAACCTTACGAAAGAAATGAATATTTTATCTATTAACATTTGCATACAAAAATTAATGCACTTGTTTTCTTGCCAATTTCGGCCATAAAAACTCAGATTTATAGATGCTGAAGTAAATAAGCATATTTCACCAGAAATCGCAATTTCCTTTATTATTGTTATTATTTTTTTATACTCATTTATTTAGTACTTTTATGTTATTGTTGTATTTATTTGTTGTTTTTATAATTTTTATAATTGGCGAGTGAACACAATAATTGGCATTCAAGATAAATGGTAAATTTATGTGTAAAATGAATAAGGAAAAGAAATATTAAAGGGTCGCATTCGTCTTGATTTAAGTTTAAATATTGAAAAAAAAAATCAAAATGAAAAGGACGGTAGATCCTCATCATATTGCTTGGTTACAATATATTGCCAAGCAACACTTTCAAAATGAGACATTGTTCAAAATTTAATATGCCCAGGCGAATGTTGAAAATACGAAAACTCAAAAATGAAAGAAACAAATAACTCATCTTGTGAAAGCAACTAAAGTGAAGCTTTATTTCTTATTTTATAGTTTTTTTACAATCTGATGATAATTGTTTGATTAACAATACAAATTGAGTTCTTTACAATAGGGAAAATAGACGAATCCAGTAAGCCCCTCCCACTGCACACGTGATCAATGAACACGCGTTCCTTTCCGCCAATGAGCAGTTCCAGTCGCGCGCTCCATACGCGCGCGTACGCTTGCAAGACTTTAGTGAACGCGCGCGGGACATAAGCCACGGCTGTGATTGGTCAGAAACAAATGAGCGGGGCTTAATGGATCGGTCTTTTTATACAGACAACCGAACGCCACCTTTGATAGTTCTGTGTTAAATGCACCTTAAAATAAATTTGTGTAACGCAATGAAATTTGCAGTTGAAGTGTTTTTTATTCTGATTGTCGCGTGCGTGTTGAAGTGACCCCGCCCTGACCCCACCCTAACCCCACCCCAATTCCAATAATGCGAGAACCTTTTGCGAATAGAAGAGGATTGATTTGTGGTTTTTATTTCAAGGTGAAAATCGCAATCAACAGAATCTATATGACTATTGCAAACTGCAAACTAAGAAGTATGGAGCCCCTAATGAAACATCGATCGCGAGAAAATAAATCATTTGGACGTAAATAAGCCATTTTAAAGTCATGATTATGACTGATATTTTTAACATCCATTATTAACTTCAACTTAGTGATATTTTACTTATATTGAGTTAATTTCTGAGTACCGTTTTTATGAAAAAATAACATAATAATGACGACATAATTATGAAAATATAATTTTTCTCATGTCCTTTTAAAGGTAGTATCATACTTTGGTAAGAGGCCAAAACAGAAATGTTCACAGATTTACGTATAACTTACAGGGTATGAAGATGCTGGTGGTAGAAATATATCGTTAAAAATTTTGCGGCTGAAATGCTGTATTTATCCAGAAAAGTGTAAAAAAACGACCGAAAATCTTGTTTATCTTTTAAAATATCAAAAATAAAAGAGAAAAGACTTAAGAAATACTGTGGCCGTTTTTCACTGTTTTCTCAAAAAGTGGGCACCGTATGGGACTGAAATTTTCACAGATGACTGTCATTGTATCTGTCTTGATATTTTTGCCCATGAATCTGTATTTCTCTGACAAAAACCAAAGTATGATACTACCTTTAACTCTTCTGTATAACAGCTACAAATAAGACAAACACGTTAACAAAACAGTTTTTTTATTAAAAAAAAAATGCATGAAAAGATAACTACTTCCCAACAAAAAGGAAGCAAATTTTGCTCCAGACAAAAATTCTTCAACACACAAAAAAATGTGATTTTCTTCAATCACTTCTCGAAAACATGCAAATGCTCTCCCCTTTAAAGTACTCAATCTCCGCCCCTAGATTTAGGTAATCCCAGTGCTCCCCCTCCCCGCAAAAAAAAAAATAATAAGCTTGTTTATGAAACATTCAAATATAGGTTGTGGTTTTTCATTGAAGCTGAAGCTCTGTTTTCCTTTGTAAACCAGAGAATCTACTTCTGAACCGCAGCCAAAAGCCTCTATGTTGAGTGGCCCGTTATTTTTAGAATGGATCCACGAAATGGAGCCGGAGCCTGAGCTGGAGCCGAGTTTTGGAAAAGGGCCTAAGTATCAGCCACAAGTCGATTGCTGTCATTGGTGTTGGGTTGAGCCGGTGGCGGCGTGGCGGTTACACGTACACGCCGACGTTTGTTCAACTTCACCTTGTACACGATGAGAGCTGATACCAAGATGATGATAACCAACCCTACTCCAGAGCAAACACTAGCAATGATGATGACCTGGTTCTGAGTCAGCCCTAGTCCCGATGGTGCTGTGCTGTTATCAGCACCAGTTGGAGCCAATGTAGAATCTAAAAAGAGATTAACATTCAATTTACAAGTTACTAACTGCTGCAAACTGCTCATCAACCAAAAAATGGCAAGTAATTTATAAAATGCTTGGTCACATGGTCAATGAACACGCGTTCATCTCCGCCAATTAGCAGTGTCAGTTGGGCGCTCCATACGCGCGCGTACGCTCACCGGACTTTGGTGAACGCGGCCGCGCGCCGTGCGTCTGACATAAGCCACTCTAAAAAGAGAATAATGATTCAATACTCAAGTTATTAAAAGTGCTGCAAACTGCTCATCAGCCAAAAATGACCTGAAATTTATGCTTGGAGTTATGAGGGCCTGACGCGTTTCGATCCTAGCAGGATGTTTCTCAAAGGCTAGGGGGTTAGGGTTAGGGGGTTGATTTCACTAAGGCTTACGATCAATCTAACTCGTGTTACGAAGGATAACCCATCTTATCCTACGTAGAACTGCAATGCATCATAAGTCCTACGATTGATACTAAGTTACGATGAGTTTGGTGAAATCGACCATTATAGCATATTGACATTCGGTGGGGTCGAAGTTCACCAATCTCGTCGTTACTTACTATGAATTATATGAATTATGATGCATTGTAGCCTTATGCAGGATACCCTATGCAGGATAGACCCCCTACGATCCATCGTAACTCGAGTTACCGTTGCAGGTAGGGCTTCGTGAAATCGACCCAAACGTCCAGTTAATCGGCTCTTTTCAGAGCCACACAACTCATCACAAAAGAGCTGGAGCCGATTTCATAAAGCTCCGCGACGCGTCGCAACTCGATTTGCGACGCGTCATAGCTGCGACGCGTCGCAAAGATGCGATGAGTCCATAGAGAAAGGATGCGTCTTAACTCTGTGACGCCTCGTAAGTTTTAAGAAATCGGCCCCTTATAGATAAATGTCACGATCGAGTTTTTAGATAAAGAACAAGAAAGGTTCATGTCTTACATGTGGCATTCATCTGTGTCGTTCCATCCTGTCCTGGTTCTTCTGTTACAGGGATGTCACCATTTTCATTCAGGGGGACACTCGAACCGACAATCGGACCGACACTTGCACCGACACCTGGACCGACACTTGCACCGACACTTGCACCGACACCTGCACCGACACTTGCACCGACACTTGCACCGACACTTGGAGAGACTGAAGTGTGGAAAAATATAATAATATTTCAAACAGAGTACACGTAAAAGTAATAAACTGCTGCTAATCAGCCAAAATAATGACCTGAAATGAACAAAATGCTAGTTTGCTTGGAGTAAGGAGGGCCTTGCGCGTTTCGATCCTTAACAGGATCTTTATCTTTTAGCCTTCTAAAAAGAAATTCGGCAAGGGTTGAAATGCATCAGGCCCTCCTAACTCCAAGCAAACAGAGTAATGGAATATTTGGCCGGAATGTGTTCTCCAAGAATAGTAAGGCTTGGAGAAAATGCTTTTAAAAATATTTATTTAATATTATTTGGGGGGCAGAGAACAGGAATAGGTCGAAAATTTGTCTCCCAAAATCTTGTCGAGTGCAACAAAATGGCCGGCATGAACCGACGTTAATTTTGTCAGTGTGCCAAGTTTCGACCATAAGTTTAACAATATATTAAGTTCATACTAGTGACCACGTGACTAGATACACTTTTTCTGCATGCGGTTTAATTTCCCTTCGGAATGTTCCAACATTCGTCAAAAGCGCATTTGAAAATCTATTTAAAAAAAACATCAGCTGGTTTTGAGTACTGCAATCGAATTTAAACGCAATTGTGGACGTATACACCGCTGAAAAAAACTACAATAATAGTCATGCATTTCGAAAAGACACGGAAATGTTCACGTCTTATTTTTTTTATACGAGCAATTTTGTTCCATTATATTGCTCTGTTTATATGGGGCATGTTCTCTAATTAGGGTAACTCCATCTCACCTGTACTCTGTGCAACGGCCAGCCGAGGTAAAAAGCACAACCCAACTCCAAAAGCAAGAACTATTCCCAACAGCATCGAAGACGTTAGACCAGTCATGATGGCGATAAACAATAAGAATAACCTCCTTAATTCGTGAAAGAAAATTCGTCAGAATCCTTCAGGCAATTGTCTTGTTTCTTCCTTCGGTGATGACTACAAAATCCTGGAGGACGTGTGTCAGAGTTCCTTGTCCGAATAAACCCAAGAAAATAATGTTCATCGGAACATGAAACGATGACAAAGTCCCAAAGTGTTAAATATTCTTGATTTCCTTTGAGATTGGCAGGTGGATTTCGACCAAAACTAATCAATTAATAATCTGCAGGTTCATCTATTGAAAACTCATTCATTAACCGTGCTAAAAGTAACAGCAAAATCCCCATAAAGACACGATCGTTTGATGGTAAAGATATGGTTCACAGATACTTGAAAAAATATTCCAGAGAGTATAGCTGTCGCGTGGGCTGTTTAAAAAATGTCTGGTTTCTTCAGGTTATAGAGTTGTAGAAAGCCCAAAACAACAGATTGTGGTCGATCGACTTGTTATGCTACTTTCTCGCGGCTTATGAGTCCAGTAAATGCACACACAGAACACTGAACAGAGCAGATTATGTACTGTAGTCCAAGAACTCGATCGGCTCAAACGTTTCAATGAAATCTCAAGATGATTATAAAGATCGTCTTTTCTGTTGCTATGGTAAACTAGAAGTTGAGATTCAGCAACCGTCGGCTCCTGAAGTAAACGGAACCCACTCATGAGCCGCAAAAACCGCCACACTCATTCACAATTTTGTAGTATTCGGGGGGAAAAATCACTTGGATATGATGACAACAACCGACTCACGATAAATCTTGGTGCAATGCCTACCAAGGTTAAATCTGCGTAGCTCCCGTTGCGAAGGCGCGGTGTCATATTTCACTATTTGTGCCAATCAGCCACGCAGGAGAAGCATTGGGTGTCATGGTATCAAAACATCACACAAATAGAAACGGTTGCTAAGGAATGAGGGTAAACACAGCCATTGGATGACCTCTTGAGGGTAAGGAAGCTCTCCCACGGAGCTAAGTCTTGTTTTGCGTCTTGGAAGGAAGGATTCCGCCAGGTTTATCTGATTGTCATCCTCATCTTGAATTAACTCATCATCTTCATCTATCTGGAACAACTCGACTTTTGGAAGGAGATGTCAGGTCATCTTTGAGACTTTGACAGAACTTAAACGTTAACATAATGGCCTAAATCATAATAGTTGCAGTTATAGATTCTACCACTCGGAGCCTAGGACTGCTATCTTAAAGGTTGTATCGTATACTTTGGTAAGAAACCAAAATAGAAATGTTCACAGATTTACGTATTACTTACAGAGCATGGAGATGGTGGTGGTAGAAACATACCGTTAAAATGTTTCCGCCTTATATGGTGTATTTATCCAGAAATTAGTCAAACAACGACCGAAAATCTTTTTGATCTTTTAAAAGATCAAAAATAAAAGAGAAAAGATTTAAGAAATACTGTGGCCGTTTTCGCTGTTTTCTCAAAAAGTGGGCAACGTATGGGACTGAAATTTTCACAGATGACTTTTATTGCATCCTCCTTGATATTATTTTGTGCCCATAAATCTGTATTTCTTTGACAAAAACCAAAGTATGATACCTTTAACATAATAGCCTAAATCATAGATGCAATTATAGATTCTGCCACTCGAAGGTAAAGACTTCTATCTTAAAAGTTAAAGTCCTCGACTTATAAGCAAGTATAATGTGACTTCCTCTCAATTTAAATGTATTTTGATTTGATATTTTGCGTACAAACTTTACAAAATGAATTCATCCTAGCTTCTATGATAAGTGCATTAATTTCAATTCCATTTTCAATTGATGAAATGTGATATGGATTTTGGTGGGAGGAGGATCATTAATGAATTAAGCCCCGCCCCCTGAATGAGCTGATCAACCATGGCGATCCACTGATATTATTCAGATAACTCGATATTATACATACTCCAAAAAGACTAAGGGAAGCCATTTTTGATTCTATATTTCATTCTTTATTCATCTTCAGGAATGAGGTATTACGTACAAACAACAACAGCAATTTATACCAGAAGTCTTAAGTGCTTACAACCAATGTAGTAATTACATTATTTTTGTCATAGAATAGACCTGCTCATGACGATTTCTTGGAAGCAAACCTGGCAAAAATAGCTTTTGGATTTGAACATCTGCAATTCTGCACCTGCGCAACAGGTGCATACACTGGTGGATCAATCAATTATATCTTACTAGATCCGTAAACAGGATTGGGAGTGTCGAGGTATAAATCCTGGGTTACGGGTCTGTTTTTGTGGGCCCATAAATTGTATTGTCACAATTCATCGCATCGCACATCGCTAGTGGAGTGCCTATATCCCTCCACGGGTATATGCAAGGGAATTTCCCTCAAGTTTACCTTTTTACTTCTACCCCCCCCCCCCCCCCCGACTCGACCCATCACCATTAGTCCCGAATTAGACACGCCCAAGTTCCAAATAATACATGAATGAGTAATATCTACAGAGACACCATATATAACACTCTATTTGGAAGGTGTGTGGTCCTGAGAAGGGCAGATGGGTGTGAATTCTCGACGTTTCGACCAGTGTGCTCTGGTCGTCCTCAAGAGGGAGAGAAAAATAATGCATGACATTTAAAAATGTTTAATGACTTACGCCCCCTACCAATGCTTACCACACTTGCCACGCCCACCTCTACTTCAACTAGGTCCATTGGTTGGTTGTGTTTTAATCTCCTTCCCCTGTCAGTTTTAACCCCCCCCCCCTTCCCCCATACCACACCCACAGCACAGAGAGCAGCAGCAGCTGCAGCAGTTTGAAAGTTCACTTCAACTATAGAGGGCGCCCTTGCTTTTAAACTCCCTATTCGTGTTCGTGAACTAAACATGTTGTTAATTTTTTGAAGTTGACATCGCCGCCAAATCCGTCCAAAAATCCTTTCTATTTGTTCAAATTGCAGAAATTGAGGGATGGTAAGTCTACGGTTATTATGGGTTTTTGCACGGCCGGGGAATTTGAGTGTCATTGCTTATTTTCGGCGGTCAAATATCTGCCCAATTTCCGGACAGGCAGACGGCGTGTTTAGTTGTAGGCCTAACGTTACGTGTTTTAAGTGTGCTTTACTTTAGTCCACAAGGATTATTTTCAGACATGGCTTCTACAGTAAACTTACGTCACCTAAATATGTAGACCAGGGGCCAATTTCATAAAACTGTTAAGCACAACAATTTGCTTAGCACAAAAATGTCTTGCCCAATAAAACAAACCACCATTGAAAGTTCTATTTGATATTTTATGGTAACTGAACAACAGCCAAAGAACAATCACAAGTGATACAAAACACATGGAAATTTGGTTGTTAACGCTGTTTTTTTAAGACAAAAATGTCATGCTTAGCAAATTTTTGTGCTTAAAACAGTTTTATGAAATTGGCCCCAGTTGTGATATCCTCTTCTACTTTGTTCTAGCAAGGTTAAATTGGCATTACTAAATTTATGCCACCCATAATATTTTCAATATTTATTTTGGTAAGAAACTGTGTTTTTTTTCCACTGAAATAGGCTATTGCCGAAATAGGCCTATGTTCATTTTAGGGTTTACAGGACCCATGAATTAATTTGCTTTAAGTAACAAATCTCATTTTGGAACAGAAGAAGCTAAATAAATACTGAAAATAATATGGGTGGCGTAAAAGACACTAACCCCTTTAAATTTGTGGGAAGAGGGCAGGGCTTTGATTATTGAGGGAAATTATGGGGGTCTGAAAATAATCCTTGTGCCAAGTTGTGGACTTAAGCACACTAGGCCTAACCCTGTTAGGCCTATACATTCTAATTGGATTACTTTTTGCGATTGTTAAGTTCGGGACCACATCTGTATTTTTATCACACACCGAACGACCGTGAATACTCTCTGTTGCACATGCTGTGTATAATGATAAAAACACAGGAGGGTCCCCAACTTAAAGTTAACATGGTTAACAAACTTCTGAAGTAGAAATAAAGATGATCTGATGATCAGATGATAAATATGGTACAAAGTCAGTCTCCAGTGAGTACTCCAAATCTCAAATAGTATTACAGCTAAGTTAAGTAATATGAATGAATGTAGGGGGCTGTCCATAAAGTACGTACGCACGAAGGGGGGAGGGGGAGCTTGTTACCGATGCTTACTGCATACGAGAAATTAGTTTAAAACATAAAAAAAAAAAGTTTTGATCTCGGGTTAAGATCAAAACCATTCTTTATGTTTAAAAAAAAAATCAGGTTTTTGCTATTGAACTTCGCCCCACCCCCACTCCCTCAAACCTCGGTCATCAACCACGCCTACTCCCCACTCACTCACTCACACAAAATGTTTCCTTTGACTGTTTTTGCAGATGTGTTTGACTACGTCTGTCATGTCATGACTGGCTTGATGCTTGGAAGATCGCTGCTAACTTGAAGTTGTCATAACGTAGGAAGTGCAGCGTACATCCATGTGTAGCAGTTGGCTGTAAAATGTCCGGTAAGATAATCTCTTATTTATTGTTATCATCAAATAACCACAAGGGAAACTGACTGAATTTTAAGTCATTGAAAAGTGAATAAAGAAAAATTGACTGGAGTGGGATTCGAACCGGCGACCTCCTGAATACCGTACAGGTCCATGCAGATCCCAGGCCTGGAATTTGGTTCTGAAAGGGGCAAGGCCACTTTTCCATTGCAGGGGAACTTCCATTGGAAAATCATAATGTCTATGGAAATATTTAAAGAGGGCACCAAGGCCAAGAACCAGGGCAATGAAGGCCATGGCCTCCGTGGCCTCCATTAAATTCCAGGCTTGAGATCCCGTACAGTTTTCAGGAGGTTCCCAGTTCGAATCCCACTCCAGTCAATTTTTCTTTATTCACCTTTCAATGATTCTTATCTATTGCTAATTGGTTTTGGTTTTGGTGTTGTTTCAAGCAAAACGTTTTTATCATAATTTTTCAGGGCTCCGCTGGAAATAAGGTTTGGTGAGGGCAAGGCCAATTTTCCATTGCAAGTGGGCACTTCCATTGGAAAATCATAATGTCTATGGAAACATTTGAAGGAGCTCCAAGGCCAAGAACCAGGGCAACGAAGGCCATGGCCTTCGTGGCCTCCGTTAAATTTCAGGCTTGAGATCCTGTACAGTGTTCAGGGGGTCGCCAGTTCCAATCCCGCTCTAGTCAATTTTTCTTTATTCACCTTTCAATGACTCTTACTTCTTACTAATTGTTTTTGGTTTTTGTGTTGTTTCAAGGAAACGTTTTTTTCATAACTTTTAGAACAAATATGCCCAAACAGCATAGATATGAATGGCGGGCATCAAGGTCTCATCTGGGCTTGGGTTTTTTAGAATTGATTGTTTGAAATTAGAAATTCGTGTGTATTTTTTTTATTGGCTCATAGTGTAAGGACCTGTTTCTTTTCTGCACGAGATCCATGATCTGAATCCATGTCCCATGCAGGATATGCTAAGATGGGATCTGGATCAGTAGGATCAATGATCTCATGCCTGAAACAAACAGGCACTAAGTAGACTTAAAGGTAGTATCATACTTTGGTAAAATACCAGAAATCTTCACAGAAATAACAGAAATCTTCACAGATTTACCTATATTACAGGGTATAAAGATGGTTATGGTGGAAACATACCATTAAAATTGTTCTACCTGAAATGGTGTATTTATCCAGAAATTAGTAAAACAACGACCGAAAATCTTTTTGATCTTTCAAAAGATAAAAAAGAAATGAGAAAAGACCTAGGAAATACTGTGGCCATTTTTCATTGTTTTCTCAAAAAGTGGGCACTGTATGGGACTGAAATTTTCACAGATGACTTTTAGTGTATCTTCCTTCATATTTGTGCCCATGAATCTGTATTTCTTTGACAAAAACCAAAGTATGAATGATGAGGCCTTTTGTTACAGTTAGTTATTGGTTTGAAGTAGATAACCTGCAAATTGATACTTTATAGGTGAGAGAGAGAGAGTTTGGAGACAAGTATTAAGATTCTGACTCGCTTCTTCTTTCAGGATGATGTCTGTACCCTCAGCAGAAGACATGGAAGAGGACACCATCAGTCCGTTCTCCCAGCCTCAAGCTGAGGCGGTGTCTTCAACGCCTGATGTCAAACTTGAGGTAACGGGGAAGAGTGATTATATGCCGGGAAAGATTACGGAGGATCAAACACCGGACAAAGAAATGTCCCCGGTGCATCGTACATCTTTCAACCCTCCAGACACTCTCCCAGAGCAAGAGCAGGTCCTTCCTAACCACCAAGACAACTCACCGATTCCTGCCTCAAAGGACTGGCCCATCAAGTGTCAGATTTGCGAAGAGACTTTCTCCGATCCGAACAAATTATGGAAGCACAAATTACTACACTCGGGCCTTGACGTGTTTGAGGTGTACACCTGCCCGGTCTGTAATAAAGCATTCCGGACCATGAACGACCTTCGGAATCATAAACTGATTCACTCCAAAGGGAATCCCTTCAGCTGTGACTTGTGCGAGAAGGCTTTCAGGACCCGGAGCAACTTGTTGAAACATCAGAAAGTTGATCACTCGGGAGACGGTTCAGGATCGGATAAGAACAGCAGTCAAGCAGAGAAGCTTGTGTGCTCGTACTGCAGTAAAACCTTTAAATGTCGGAGTCATCTCGTCGAACACGAGCGGATTCACACAAACGAGAAGCCTTTCAATTGTGATGAATGCGGGAAAGCCTTCGCCCAGAAAAATTCTCTTCAGCATCACATATCTACCACTCACGGTGACACCAGGAAGTCCTATCACTGCTCTAAATGTAACAGCAACTTCCAGTCCTACTACCTCTTTAGAAGACACAAGCAGCTCCACAAGAACCGACCTCACACTTGCGGAATATGCAAGAAGATGTTCGCAGACCAGAAGACGCTCCAGAGGCACGCATCGCGCCATGAGAATGAAGAGATCATCTGTGACACCTGCAACAAGAAATTAAAGTCGTATGCAGAACTGGAAGAGCACATCAAAAGCCACTCGGAGGCACCCCAACAAAACACCTGTACTCCACCAAAGGCATCTAAGCGTAGATCGGATCACAAGGCTGCTCAGCCGAACACTTGTAAGTTTTGTCAGAAAACTTTCAAAAGCTCCAAGCTCCTTGACATCCACCTACGCACTCACTCTAAACCCAATCCTCGCGGACGTTCAACACCTTCATCACAAACTGACCCACCTCAAGGCACGTCAACCAATAAATACTCATGTGGCATCTGCAGTAACTCTTTCGAAACCATCTACAGTATGCGAAAGCACAAACAAATGCACCGGACTCGTCCCTTCATGTGCGACATCTGCGAAGAGACATTCCTCAGGAAATCGGATCTCCAACAGCACAAGCAGAGCTGCGATTCTGCTGAATCATTCAATTGTGAAGTATGCAAGAAGGCGTTTTATACCGAGGGAGCCTTGAAGAAGCACAAGATTAAGCACATCTTGGAGCAACCCTACCTATGTGGTGTGTGTCTTCAATCGTTCAAAACCACCAAGCAGCTGAAAGGTCACATGATCAGCCACATTGGGACAGGAAAGACCTTGACCTGTGATGCATGTAGCAAGGAGTTCAACGACGCAACCAGCCTTCAGAAGCATCAGCAAACATGCAAGAAGAAAACTGGCCTCAATGAGTCGGGTACCCAGAATAGTACCAGCATCCAACGTAGAGTTACATTAAAGAAAAATGCTCAGCAGTCAGGGAACCAGACTAGAGGACAAGATATGAGCCAATTTGAACTAATCTCATCACCATGGATACGTCATGTGAAGAGTCTTTCCACAGCTTCCTCGTCTGATCAGCAAGTTCCTCATAATCAACCTGTTTCCAATCAATTATCTGGACAGGTTGATTCTCCACATGACGAAACATCCAGCGATGCACTGAACAAACAGATTGAATTGCAAGGGAGCTCAGCAGTCGCAGCATCTGGCTTGTCTCCCGTCAGGTGTGAGAATTGCAAGAAGACATTCAATTCCAGCAGCGAGCTTGAAGTACACAGGAAAAGCTGTAATATCCCAGTGATGGAGACGTTGACACTTCCTCAGTCGAGTAGCCACTTGACTGAGGAACCTGACGCAGCAGGTGTTTGCCACGATACAAGCTTGCCAGCCAGCGCTGACTTCTCTGATTCTGATGGTGATGGGGGACTCCCAGATCCTACCGATGACTTTGATGAGCAGTTGGTTGAGATGTCTTGTACAGAAGTCTTCACTCCCCAAAAGGACCCCCAACTTTCCCCAGAGTTTCATCCCGAAGTGTCTCACGCTGATCACCCGGAACAAGAGGGTTGCATAACCGGGAATGACTCTCTTAGTTCCGTGCATCAATTTCTTACAAATACAAAGACCTTGCAGATCATGATCAACAAGATCCAGTTTTACACCTGTGGCGTATGTAACAGAGACTTTAGTCTGAGGTCTGAGTTGGACCATCACAAACAGAGCCATCGAAGAGCAACATCACAACCAGGATGTGCATCCAAGAAGCCTCTTGGTAGACCTCCGTTAATGTCTGCCTCGTCGGAGCCTGTCTCCTGCAAGTATTGCAGTAAGGTTTTCCGTCACAAGTGTAGAATGTTGGCGCACGAACGTATTCACACCAAGGAAACACCGTTCAGATGTAGTGAATGCGCTAAAGCTTTCTCACACAGAGCTTCTATTAGACGACATGTGCAAAAGGTCCACAAAATGCCGTTCTCTCTTCAATCAGTTTCCAAGTTCACACCAAACATGAAACCTTGTGAAAACACTGAGAAGACTGACATGAGTGCTACCACAAGTTCAGTCTCCTGCAAGTACTGCAGTAAGGTTTTCCGTCGCAAGTCTAGAATGTTGGCGCACGAACGGGCTCACACAGAGGAAAAACCGTTCAAATGTAGGGAGTACTGGAAGTCTTTCTCACACGCAGCCTCTATTAGACGACACGTGAAACTGGTCCACAAAATGCTGTTCTCTCTACGAACATCCTCCAAGTTCACACCAAACGTGAAACCTTGTGAAAACACTGAGAAGACTGACATAAGTGTTACCCCGAGTTCATCCCATCAAGAAATTGATGACGGGAAGAGTCTTTCCAGCTTTAGTCAGGAGCCGAGTGCCTCGGCCACATCAGCTGAGGGTACATCTGTCCCAGCTCGGGAGCTGCCGGTGAAACCGCAACGCCTCAACCGCAGAATGTTCAGCTGCGACAAGTGTGATAAATCATTCACTGCCAAGAGAACTCTTCAACATCACTTGCAGAAACAACACGGTCAAATTATTGTGAAGAAGAAACTGAACCGATTGCAACAGGTGCAGCGCTGCACTTGTTCCTTTTGCGGCAGAATCTGTTGTAGACCAAGTGGCTTGGATTATCACTTGAAGACGCACAGCGATGAGCGTCCTTACAAATGTGACGTATGCCAGAAACCTTTCAAGCATAAAGATAACCGTAAATATCACGAGGTCGAGTGTAGGCAAAAGAACATCGAAACCCAACATCAAGTTGCAGAGAAACTACCGAGTCATACCGTTGTAACGTCTGATGCTCTGGGGACGTCTGTTGATGGAACTGCACCTGCTTCAGGGACAGAACCTCTTGAAGATGGAGGAGAAGGTTCTGGTGAATCTCAGCAGGGACCAGCTACAAAGGAACTTCACGTCTGCAGATTTTGTGGCAAGATCTTCTATCATCACGCTCGTCTTGTAGAGCACGAACGAGTCCACACAAAGGAAACGCCATTCAAATGCGACAAGTGTGATCAATCATTCACATAAGCGTACTCTTCAACATCACTTGCAGAAACACCATAGTCAAATCAACATGAAAAACAAACTCAGCCTACAGCAGCAGGTGCAGCGCCGCACTTGTTCCTTTTGCGGGAAAATCTGTCGTAGTCGAAAAGGCTTGGAACAACACTTGAAGTCACACAGCGATGAGCGTCCTCATAAATGTGACGTATGTCAGAAACCCTTTAAGCATAAACATCACCTTAAAGATCACGAGGTCAAGTGTAGACAAAAGAACGGCGAGACCCAACACCACGTCTGCAGATTTTGTGGGAAGGTCTGCAGTCATCGAGCTCGTCTCATAGAGCACGAACGAGTCCACACAAAGGAAAAGCCTTTCAAATGCGACAAATGTGATCAATCATTCACATATAAACTTACTCTTCAACATCACTTGCAGAAACACCACGGTCAAATTATCGTGAAAAAGAAACTCAAACAATTGCAACAGGTGAAGCAATTCAATTGCTCCATTTGCGGAAAAATCTGTTTAAGTCAAAGTGCCTTGAATATTCACTTGAAGTCGCACAGCGATGAGCGTCCCCATAAATGTGACGTATGTCAGAAACCTTTCAAGCATAAAAATAACCTTAAAGTTCACGAGTTGAAGTGTAGACAAAAGCACAGCGAGACCCAAAGTCAACTTGCCTCCTCAAAGAAACTAGCGGGTCATACCGTCATAGCGTCTGAAGTTCCCAGGACATCTGCTGCCTCTTTAGACAAACTACCTGGCAATTCGCATTTGAGTAATTCCGTCGTAGCGTCTGACGTTCCAGGGACGTCTGATGCCTCTCTAGACAAACTACCTGTTAATTCGCATTTGAGTCATTCCGTCGTAGCGTCTGAAGTTCCAGGGACGTCTGATGCCTCTCTAGACAAACTACCTGTTAATTCACATTTGAGTCATACCGTCGTAGCGTCTGAAGTTCCCGGGACGTCTGCTGTCTCTTTAGACAAGCTACCTGGCAATTCACATTCGAGTCATTCCGTCGTAGCGTCTGAAGTTCCCGGGACATCTGCTGTCTCTTTAGACAAACTACCTGGCAATTCACAATCGAGTCATACCGTTGTAGCGTCTGAAGTTCCCGGGACGTCTGCTGATAGAGCTTCACCTGCTTCAGGAACAGAACCTCTTGAAGATGCAGGAGAACATTCTGGTGAATCTATGCAGGTACCAGGAATGAAGAAACCTCACGTCTGCAGATTTTGTGGGAAGGTCTGTAGTCATCGAGCTCGTCTCACAGAGCACGAACGAGTCCACACAAAGGAAAAGCCTTTCAAATGCGACAAATGTGATCAATCATTCACATATAAACTTACTCTTCAACATCACTTGCAGAAACACCACGGTCAAATTATCGTGAAGAAGAAACTCGACCGATTGCAACAGGTGAAGCAGGTCAATTGCTCCTTTTGCGGAAAAATCTGTCGTAGTCCAAAAGCCTTGAAACAACACTTGAAGTCGCACACCGATGAGCGTCCTCATAAATGTGACGTATGTCAGAAATCCTTCAAGCGTAAACATCACCTTAAAGATCACGAGGTAAAGCACAGCGAGACCCAACGCCAACTTGCCTCCTCAGAGAAACTACCGAGTCATACCGACGTAGCGTCTGGTGCTCCGGGGACGTCTGCTGGTGGAGCTTCACCTGCTTCAGGGACAGAACCTCTTGAAGATGGAGGGGAATGTTCTGGTGAATCTAAGCAGGTACCAGGAACGAAGAAACCTCAAATCTGCAGGTTTTGTGGCAAGGTCTGCAGTCATCGAGCTCGTCTCACAGAGCACGAACGAGTCCACACAAAGGAAAAGCCTTTCAAATGCGACAAATGTGATCAATCATTCACATATAAACTTACTCTTCAACATCACTTGCAGAAACACCACGGTCAAATTATTGTGAAGAAGAAACTTGACCGATTGCAACAGGTGAAGCAGGTCAATTGCTCCTTTTGCGTAAAAATCTGTCGTAGTCCAAAAGCCTTGAAACAACACTTGAAGTCGCACACCGATGAGCGTCCTCATAAATGTGACGTATGTCAGAAATCCTTCAAGCGTAAACATCACCTTAAAGTTCACGAGGAAAAGCACAGCGAGACCCAACGTCAACTTGCCTCCTTAGAGAAACTACCGAGTCATACCGTCGTAGCGTCTGTTGCTCCGGGGACGTCTACTGCCGGAACTGCACCTGCTTCAGGGACAGAACCTCTTGAAGATGGAGGGGAATGTTCTGGTGAATCTAAGCAGGTACCAGGAACGAAGAAACCTCAAATCTGCAGGTTTTGTGGCAAGGTCTGCAGTCATCGAGCTCGTCTCGTAGAGCACGAACGAGTCCACACGAAGGAAAAGCCATTCAAATGCGACAAATGTGATCAATCATTCACTTATAAGAAAACACTTCAACATCACTTGAAGAAACACCACGGTCAAATCATTGTGAAAAAGAAACGCAACCAATTGCAACAGGTGAAACACAACACAAGTGTTACTTCTTCAGAGAAACCTCCAGCGATATCTCTCCAGAATCATACTCAACCATCTAAAGTTCAGGAGACATCGCCTCAAGAAAATCCACCTGCTCCGGAGACAGGGATAAAACATCACACATGTGATGGATGCGAGAAGAACTTTGAGGATGAAAATCACCTGGCAACTCATAAGATCACGTGCCGATCTTCTTCAGATGAACTGATAGAGAAACCACAGCAAACAGAATCCAGCACCTGCGGAACCACTTCAGATAAACCACCTGAAAAACCACAGCAAGCAGAATCCAGCACCTGCGGAACCACTTCAGATAAACCACCTGAAAAACCACAGCAAGCAGAATTCAGCACCTGCGGAACCACTTCAGATAAACCACCTGAAAAACCGCAGCATACAGAAGCCAGCACCTGCGGAACCACTTCAGATAAACTACCTGACAGACCACAGCACACAAAAGGCGTACGCAAAGCTTTAAAAGGCCAAGCTTCTTCTCTTGGTAAATCTAAACAGATACCAGGCACAAAGAGACATCACGCCTGCAATGTGTGTGGCAAGGCCTTCAGTAAAGCCAGACTTGTGCAGCACGAACGAGTCCACAAAAAGGAAAAACCATATAAATGTGAGAATTGTTCTCGATCATTTTCAAACTGGAGCACCTTGAGGATCCACACAAAGAAGCTTCACGGTAAAATCATCTCGAAGAAAAAGAACAAAAAACCACTGCATTGCGGCGTTTGCGGAAAATCCTGTCAGATTCCCAGCAAATTGAAGTGGCACATGATGACACATAGTGATGAACGCCCACATCAATGCAAATGTCTGAGACGTTTTAAATACAAGAATCACCTTAATGCTCACAAGATGACTTGTAAAACAATCGGAGAAGGTGAGAGGAGTTCAGAGGGTGAAACTTCTCAGACTCAAGGGGCAGAAACCTTTGAAAGTCAAGTGCCTGGGACACAGTACCCACACACCTGTCGGTTTTGTGGTAAGGTCTGCACCCATCGAGCCAGACTTGTTGAGCACGAACGAATCCACACAAAGGAAAAGCCTTATAAATGTGAGAAATGCGGTCGATCATTTTCTCATGGTGCAACATTCAAATGCCACTTGAAACGAGTTCATGCCGAGACCTTCCAGTCAAAGTGGAGGAATGTTGTCGAGCAGTCTTTCAAGTCTAAGACCTCCCCACCAGTTTATTCTTCCTGGCTGTCTCAAAGAGAGTACGAAAGACTTGGAAAACCAGTTTGTTGCAGCGACTGCGATATAATGTTCTCAACACCACACGGACTCAATGAACATTATATACGAGCTCACTCCAACATCCGAGAATTTAAATGCAGGTGTTGCAATAAGGGGTTCTGCCGGAGGGATGAGCTCTCCTGTCATGAGAGAACTCACTTCAAGAATCGGGAGATGCAGGACAAAGGTTCCTTGGATGGTACTGCTGTCCAACAAGCTTCTGCTAACAAAGTTCCTGGTGTCACAAATTGCGAACTGTGCCGAGAAAGCTTCCATTCTCTTGCAGAACTCAAGAAGCACATCGATGATTCCCACGAGGGTATTTCACCGCAAACGCATCCCTGTGAGAAGTGTTCTGAAACCTTCCTAACCTTCCGAGATCTAAAAAGACATTTTCTTAAAACCCACACTAATATGAGACCTTATAGGTGTCGGTTTTGCAGCGAGGATTTCAAAACAAATTCAGAGGCCCTGGACCATGAGGAAACACATGAGATCACTGAATGTAATCTGTGCGGCATAAAACATCAGAATGTCGAGGAAATTCGGAGGGAATCGAATTTCTCGTGGGGCACGATAAACACGAAGTGCAAGAGTGAGTTTGCACGTGCACTCAGACGACACAAGCTGAAGAAACATGTGGGCAAGAAGCAAGCTAGTGGCAGGCGCTTCTCCAAGAAGCAAGCTAGTGGCAAGCACTTCTCCAAGAAGCAAGCTAGTGGCAGACGCTTCTCCAAGAAGCAAGCTGATGGCAAGTGCTTCTCCAAGAAGCAAGCTAGTGGCAAGCACTTCTCCAAGAAGCAAGCTAGAGGCAGGTGCTTCTTCAAGTTCCAGTGTACAACTTGTGCTGGAAGTTTCTCCAAGATGTCATACTTCAGGCTGCACAGGAAGATTCACAAGAAAGGGAAAGAGGAGCCAATTTTCTGCGACATCTGCGGGAAGCACTTCAAATTGCTCACCTTGCGGCGCAGACATTGCTTGATGTTTCACTCCGGCAAGAACGGAGGAAGCCAAGATGTGCTGAAGTGTGAACAATGCCGGGAAGAATTCCCAGACAGGAGTGCATTGATTGGCCATCTAGGAACTGTTCACTCCAAACCCATGCCCTACTCATGCGAAGGATGTCACACATCATTTTCAACATCCCTCAGGCTGAAAACTCATAGACAAGTGAAGCATCCCAAAGGTAGAATTAGACTGTTTGTCTGCAATGTCTGCAAAAAGGGTTTCCAGTGGCACTATCTTCTCTCTCTTCACATACGGAAGCATTTTAAGACCCTCGGCCAGCATTATGACTGTCAGCTTTGTCGCAAACCTTTCAAGTCTATACAGTGTCTCCTAGCCCATAAAATATCCGATCATGGTCCTCGCAAGCACATGTGCGACATTTGCGGAAAGCTCTTCAAGTCACTTGCTTACTTCCAAGAACATCAGCAGTTGCACTCCGATAAGAGGGACTTCATTTGTGACCGTTGTGGCCGAGGTTTCAAGACCAAGAAGTACCTGACAGGCCATTTCAAGAGACCTTGCAATAGGACGTTAGTCTTCACGTGTGATGTCTGCGGAAGGACCTTCCCAAAGAAGACCTACCTGTCCGTACACCTTAGGAGTCATCGAGATAAGCAGAGAACCTGCAAATACTGCAACAAGGTCTATGCTACCCTGGGCAAATTGAACTGGCACTTGAAAAGTCACAGCACCAAGAGACCGTACTCCTGCAAGTTATGTTCCAAGACCTTCCGTGTGAGAGAAATCTGGAAGGCTCATATGAACATCCATACGGGAGAGAAGCCGTTTAAATGTAAGACCTGTGGGGATGCCTTCTCTTGCAGTTGGAGCTTGTACAATCATGGAAGAATCCACAAAAAAGAGCAGAAGTCAAAATTCTACAAACGGAAGCCGAAACGGAAGTCAGAACGGTAGATTGTGTAATGATTGTTTTTAATTGGAGACTTTTGGAGAGTCGGTCTTGAGTCAACAGCGCACGCGCAAAACATGTTTGCGCAATTGTGAGCAATTGCATGCGTGTGCGCTGTTGACTCAAGTCCGACTCTCCAAAAGTCTCCCATTGAGCATTATTTTTCTGGAGAAGCTTGTTTGATCACTGTTATGTATGATTATTTGTTGGATTATTTCTTTGACTGCTTCTTCATTTGTTTACTTAAATCACTTTCCAGCTGACTTACTTTTTTTTCTAATGGGCAAAGAGAAGACAAAACAATTGTTTAAAAAAATGCATATTTGTTATTTCATGCTGCAGAACTTGTTAGCCAAAATCTTGGTTTCAGCTCCGGTTCCGGCTTTGGCTTTGGCTTTGTCTCCATCATCCACAATATGAAAAAGCTTCAAAACACACAGTAACTATAAAGCCATAGCCAAAAGACTCTATTTTGCTCCCTGGTACTCAAAATGGATGTAAAAAATGGATTTGAAACCAGAGCCGAAGCCGATGTTTCAGAAAAGTTCTAAGGATCTTTTTGAAAACTCTTATTTTTGTTAATTAAATACATGTATTTATTCATTTCAGTTTAAGGGACTAATTTGGGCTACTGATTTCATCCTGGGGCCAATTTCATAAAACTGTTAAGCACAAAAATTTGCTTAGTGCAAAAATTTCTCGCCCAATGAAACAAACCACCATTGAAAAATCCATTTGATATTCATGGTCAGCGAACAGCAGCCAAAGAACAATTGCAAGTGGTACACAACACGTGAAAATTTGGTTGTTAACCCTGTTTTTATTAAGACAGAAATGTCATGCTTAGCAAATTTTTGTGCTTAACAGTTTTATGAAATTGGCCCCTGGGGCTTCACTCTGGAACTCCTTACCTGCATCCTGTTTCCCTGCTGTATATAATTTGTCTAAGTTCAAGTGCAATGTGAATAGGCTTCTGTTATCCTAATTCTGTGCACTTTCTTTTCCTTTCTCTTTCTTTTTAAGCCCTCACTTCGAGTGGCCTTTTTGCCTTGTGTTGGGCGACTTCCATAAAAAAAACAACCTTTAGGCCTTTTCACACGATGCTAAAAATAACTGACAAGCCTTGCTAGGTTTTTTTTAGCATCGTGTGAAAAGGCCTTTAGTCTCAGGTTATTAAGATTGAAGATCTTGCTATTTGAGGCTGTTGCATTCTGCTGAATCTATTCTATAAGTAAAATTTATTCTTACAATAAAAATAAAAAACTCACTTACACGTGGTTGGTTCTAACTTCTGACAAAAATCTAAATTTCTCATCACCATTTTGAAGTGGTTAATATGTTTATTCTCAATTGTAAATATTTGTGTACGTTATTTGTTAAAATCGTTTTCTTCAACGGTTATTGAGTTTGATTGTTCATGTTCATTGTTTTTTTTTCAATACAAGAAATAAACGGTTGCAAACTGTTCATCAGCCAAAAATGACCTGAAAAATGCTCAGAGTTAGGAGGACCTGACGTTTCTATCCTTGCAGGATCTTTCTCAAAGGCTAAAAGTAAAAGGCCTTGTTTTTTTTTTTCAACAGTTAATACTGAATTTCATTGTTCATGTTTATATAATGTCATTTTCCAAAGAATCAACTACATGTAGAAACACAGGCATGCAACTTTCCTTGGATCAGCTGATTTCCTCTTTTTTCACTTCACTCTCATGCCATTAAAAAGTGAAAAACGTACAAAATGCCTGGTCAAGATCCAAATTTCCTCCTTTTTTGTGTGTTAAATCCAAGTTGCATGCCTGTGTACAGTAAATGTATTTTGTCACCAAATAATTTTCACCGAATATATATTTGCCCTGAATCTTTTAAAAGGTGCTGGATCATATATTCTTAGAAACAAGGAGTTGCTTTTTTGAATAAATACTATTAATCGGTTTCAGCATATTTATTTGAGTCAGCATTTTATTTTTTCTGAATCCTCTCTATATGCATTTTTAGTTGAGTAAATTCATATCAAAAAGTTAAACTTAATAATTATTTTTGTATTATAATAAGACTTAAAGGTAATATCATACTTTGGTTTTTATCAAAGAAAATACAGATTCATGGGCAAAAATATCAAGACAGATACAGTAACAGTCATCTGTGAAAATTTCAGTCACATACGGTGCACACTTTTTGAGAAAACAGTGAAAAACAGCCACAGTATTTCTTAAGTGTTTTCTCTTTTATTTTGTATCTTTTAAAAGATCGAAACGATTTTCGGTCGTTGTTTTACTAATTTCTGGATAAATACACCATTTCAGGCGGAAACATTTTAATGGTATGTTTCTACCATCACCATCTTCATACCCTGTAAGTTATACGTAAATCTGTGAACATTTTTGTTTTGGTTTCTTACCAAAGTATGATACTACCTTTAATTATGATTCTGTTCATCAGCTTTGACCAATCAAGAACACAACACATAGATATGGTAATTAAGGGATCTGCTGTTTGGTGGGGGCGGGGCATATACCTTCTGAGGGGGCGGGGCTGATCCCAGCCTTCCCCTCCTACTGAACCGTATAGATAAAATTAAATCAAATTGATATAAGTTCAAGATAAATCCTTGCGTGTTTTGTGAAAAACGATTGAAACTTAACATCTTTGACAAACATTGTTAGAAATACATATATTAACAGAATAAAGAAAGAAATAATTAAAAGATGAATACAAATTATTTGTATCAGAAATTTAAGGCTTTTTTTATTTTTTGCTACATTTCTATTTGAAAGAATTTCATATTCATTTGCTTATTTAAAGGCTGGCCAACTTGGCTAAGTCCCCCCCCCCCCACATTTCCCCTTTAAGTTATTGAGTGCCCCTTTAAAGTCATCTCGATTTTTTTTTTTTATGTCCAACTTCCGTGTTTAGGTTTTAGGGGGAGCCCCAACTTCCCTAGAATGACGTCATCTCGCGATATATATAATTAATTTGCATAATATGCATATTTATAATTAATAAAACCAGAAATTTCGAACCAAACAAAATTATTACGACCCCTAAATAGACGTCACTGCCCAAACAAAATAATACATTAAATCGTGTGACTTTCACTTCAAAATAATCGATTCTACGTTATCAAAATAATTTTCGTAACCAAAAAATGCGTACAATGTAATGATAATATGAAGTATCGATACTTTGTTTCGTAGTTATTTTATTGTTTAGAGTCGAATAATCATAACTGTAGAACAGAGGTCAAAGTTCATAAGGGGCACGTTAGGTGAAATCCCTAATGTGTGAGAAATTCGAGTGAATGAAAGTTGTTTTCCAGCGACTTCTACAAGATCCAGAATCGGAAGAAACTAGGGAATTTCGACGGGTAAGTACATCGTGACTTGTAATCCACATTTTATTTATGAAAGGGGAAAGTGATAAACAGCGTACGTAGTCGTGCGTTTGTGATGATTTTGTGTCGATCTTGCTGAGTGAAACCTACACGATGGGCGTGTACGTTGTATTGTGTGTACATGTACAGTACACAGTGTACACAGTGAACAAGTTGTAAGAAAGGAGAAATAAGACACACATTTTTCCATGTTGTAAGTTAGAGTTTAGTATGCTTAATAGTCCACAAGGATTATTTTCAGACCCCCCAATTTTTTTCTCAAAATCAAAGCAAAAGGCCAAAGCCCTGCCCTCTTTCCACAAATTCAACCTTTGCTGAAATAATATTAATAATTATTGTTAGGCCTAGAGGACATTACAACTCGGTGTTGACTGTTGGTCATCAACTGCTCTTGCCATATGTCTGGAAATGTTCCTTGTGAGTTGTGGACTAAAGCACACTAACCCTGTAAGTTAGTTGTTGGCCTACTAGTACTACTAGTAGGCCCTACTTGTAGTTGTAGTGGTAGTAGTACTCTAGGTCTACCAAGAAAATTTAGGACATTCAATTTGTCAGATGTTTCACTCATAAATAAGCTACAGTTTTTCTCATTCGAGTACATTTATGCCTAGTTTGTTTGATTAGGTCAGATTGTGTCTGTACCTTTTTCCAAAATTCATTTTAATAAAATGAATTTAAAACACTGCTTAATATCTAGTGTTTGCCTTTTTAATTTTAGTTATTTAAAGGCAATGTTACCATAATTATATTTATAATGTCAGTTGATTGAATTGTTGTTATGAATTTGCATTTTATAATGAAAATCATTGAAAAACCACAAATGAAAATTCCAATCACACAGTTAGAATTTCCAGAATCTAAATAAAGGTTAATATTAAGTCATCTGGTATCCCGCTTTGTTAATAGGAAGAACGTTTCCTCAGTCCGTTTCAGTCGGTTTCACTATTAACCACTTTGACTCATTGGCCTTACGTGTACACGTACATGTTTGCTTAAATTTACCCAGGACACTGTAATTAATACATCCATACAGGAAATGACTATTGGTTGTATATATCAGGAATACCGAGGTAATTTATTTTCAAGTAGTTCCTTGTTCAAATGCAACGAAAATCCCTCCACCTTCCTGCAGGATTAAATCCTGTTGATCTTTCCTGGTCGTCTTGTTGTGCAACCTCTACATAAAGTTATATGAATCTGATATAGATTCACTTTGGTTCTATGCACTGGCAAAGGGAGACAAACGTTGGTCTGTTAAATTGTTTTTCCAAACCAGTCAGAAATATTTTTTGGCCTACGAACAGCAGTTCGAACTTACGCACATAACTTTACACCCAGCTCTGAAATTTTTATCTGTAGCAAAGGTAACGTATGAATTTGAAATGTGTGTTAGTCGTCTTCACACTTAACAGTATAATACATGATTGGTGAAGGTAACAGAACAGCACTCACACTTTGTCTAATCCATCATGTACTTGAAATCTGTACAAATTTGAGCTTACTGAATCGTTCATCTGAGTCACGAGAAAATAGCAATAGTGGTTATTTGATGATTGATTTATTGAGGAAAGCGAGAATGGCATAATTGGTTGATTTACATTCTTGTCTTTCCTTTCCTTTCCCATCTCTATCGTTACAGTTACCAGACTGTTACCAGAATTTGTTCAAGCATCATGGCCGATTGTCTTGCCAATCGTATGAAAGAGCTGGATGAAGTTTACCAAGCCGTATCAGCTTCAAGTTCCTGCGGGTCATTCGGATATTTCCTCCGGTCCAAACTGACCAAAGACGCCCTGAAAAAATGCGGTACCACCTCAGTAGACATGAGGTATGTCACAATCCAGCCCGATACGCAGCTAATCTCATTCAGTGAGCAGTGGCAGCATGAAATAGCAGCTCACGTGTATTCAACCCGCTATGATGATCCTGTGTCACTCCCGAAAACAGCTGAATCGGAGACAAGCTGCGTGCGGCTGTTCGCCACCACGAAGCCTGTTCGTGTTCTTGCCGTGCAACGTAATTCTGTGTTGGAACTCTGCAAGAAATGGGTACGCGAACATTATGAGGGGAGCAATGGCGCCGCCTCCAATGGCGAAGAAGGTACCCCATCGACTGAGGATGGGGATCTGTTACCAGCGATACCCAGGAATTTATTCCAACGTAAGGACGGCATATCCATCCTGGATTATGCTTTGTACAGCGAGCGTAGTAGCAACTTCCATGGCATAGAGGGCGTCGCGTTTGACGAACCGGCGTCCTCTACATCTGGTTCACCATCGCGACATCTTCTGCTTTTCGGCACCGATGTCATCACCGTCCAACAGGAGTTGGTCTACCCTTCCAAGAAGAAGCTCCGTAAGGGTCAGGATGGTTTCTTGTCTTGCATCAGCGAGCCTAGCCGACCTCAAGCACCTCCAATGAAACGTGGTAAATCGGTCAACACGCCCCCGATCCACTCCCCGTCATCAGCACCGCCTCCCCCACCCCCTTATCAGCCTAAGACACCACCTCCGCAGCCGACACCCAGACCCTCCACCCCGACCCTGACTGATGAGAAGGGTGAGGCGAAGCCTCCGCCCAAGCCACAGGCTCCGCCCAGAGAATCTATCCCCATTTATTCAACTCCTCATAAGCCGCAGGTGGACTATTCCAGCGACGAGGCGGCCAAACTTGAACTAGACAACAACACCCAGATGTAGACTCGCATGCCTAGACAGGTGGTTTGCATGAACTAAGATGCCATTAACCCTAACCCTCTGCACCTACCAAACAAGACAAGAGCTGCTTACCACACATTACCACAGTCTCCACACTGGGGGACTGGATATTAACCCTAACCCTCTGCACCTACCACACAAGACAAGAGCTGCTTACCACACATTACCACAGTCTCCACACTGGGGGACTGGATATTAACCTTAACCCTCTGCACCTACCACAGAAGACAAGAGCTGCTTACCACACATTACCACAGTCTCCACAGGGGGACTGGATATTAACCCTAACCCTCTGCACCTACCACACAAGACAAGAGCTGCTTACCACACATTACCACAGTCTCCACAGGGGGACTGGATATTAACCCTAACCCTCTGCACCTACCACACAAGACAAGAGCTGCTTACCACACATTACCACAGTCTCCACAGGGGACTGGATATTAACCCTAATGTGGAAGTTTTCTTTGTGCAATGCAGCCGTGTCACTCACTCTAATTTCGCACTCGGTCCATAAAGCCCCGCCCAATTTACTTTTGACCAATCACAGCAGTCGGTTACATATTGAGCATGCACCATTGAATGATACTTTCCAGATACTGTGCGCATTATAAATGCTCCGTTTTTATTAATATTATTTTATTTAGACAGCACACTCAAGTCACACAAATATTTCAAGCTTAGCCAAGACATGCTAAGTTGATATTTTTTAACTTGCAACCAGATTTCCATGTAATGCATATTTATTGCTGTAAATGTTTCTCAAGTGGTTGTTCAACATTTGACAGGCACTGTTTACAGTGTGTACCTTTTAGAAACCTTGTAAAACAAGAAACAATTCTTGACAGAGCTCACAAAAAAATGGATATTTTATTTCATATTCCAGTCAGGTTTTTTATTTGTATTGAAGTAGTATAATAATCCAGATAAGTCTGTCAAGAAACAATTAACAAATTTAGACAGCTTTGAAATTTATCAAACAAATCGTAGGAATATGATAAATTTGATTCAGTTTTTTGTGACTTTCATTGTGATATATTGAAAATGTCGCATGTCACATTAAGCATGGATGGATACAGTGTATATGTGTATGTTATATTCATTGCCAAATGTTTTTTAGAGCTTTCCAATATTTTTTAGTTTACTTAATTAAAAATTTGTTGTAATATACGATGGTTCACCGCTTAATATCCGATGTCTATAGCTAAATCATTCCATTTGATCGCTCTATGCAAAACGTGTTCCATGCATGTCTTAAATGTGATAATATTGTACATTGTACAAGTAGGTACGAGGCGAATATTGTGCGACATTATTTTGTATTCCAGAAATATTTTTTTTTACTGTATATTCCGAAAATATCCGCTGTTTTTTTAATTAAGTCAGGGATGTGAAACTTCAGATTTAAATCTGAATTCCGATTTTTTGTTTAGATTTTAACTCAAAATTTCAGCTTTTTTGTACACCTGCTCTGTACAAAAGTATAGTAACTTTTTAATTTCAGCTTTTTACGTGGTGTTTTAAGATTGTTGTGTGTGTGGCCACTCACATCCCTCATTAACTATGTCAATTCCATTCCTGGATAGAGAAATGTTGCAAATGATTATTTTGTGGTGTATCGGTAAGCATTGCTAGATTTGATCAAGTTTTACGATTTGTGTGAAGGATCTATTGGTAGTGCTACCATAGAAATTGTATTGTTTTGGTTGCTAAGCAGTTAAAAATTTGTTTTTTTCAGGATAAATTTCAGGATAAAACTTAATCCTAAATCATGTGACGCTAGTTGGTCCTCTCATATTTGAACGATTTACTGAAATCTATTTCCTTGTTCGCTAAAAACTTACTTTACTGAATTGTATATCTAAAAATTACTCTACAGGGGCCAATTTCATAAAACTTCTAAGCACAAAAATTTCTCGTCCAATAAAACAAACTACCATTGGAAATTCCATTTGATATTCATGGTCAGCGAACAACAGCCAAAGAACAATCACAAGTGATACACAACACGTGGAAATCTGGTTGCTTACCCTGTTTTTATTAAGACAGAAATGTCATGCTTAGCACATTTTTGTGCTTAACAGTTTTATGAAATTGGCCCCAGGTTATAAACTGCTGCAAACTGCTCATCAACCAAAATAATAGCCTGTAATTTATAAAATACTTGGAGTTAGGAGGGCCAGACATTTCGATCCTAGCTGGATCTTTATCGAAGGCTAAATGACAAGAAGACAAAAACATGCAAGATACACATACATGTAAATGGATGAGAGGATCTGAACAAAATAATATAAAGTCTAATTATGAATTGAAATAGATAAATAAATGTATATAAACAAATATCATAGGACTTTCAGAGACTTAAGTGAGGTAATTTACATCTTTTTCTATTCTGTATAAACCATGTACGTTCACTGTATCATAAATTCCAGCATCTTATTCAACTTCGCTCAAATATGTTGACTTTAGGCTGTTCATTGATGAAGTAAAATTTATAGTAATTGAAAGGTGAACAAAGAAAAATTGACTGGAGGGGGGACTCGAACCGGCGACCTCCTGAATACTTAAAATTCAGTCAGTTTCCCTTGTGGTTACTTGGGCCCTTTTCCAATCCTCGGCTTCGGCTCAGGCTCTGGCTTCGTCTCTGTCATCCATATGCTGAAAGTATAGGTTGTTGCTTTTCATTGAAGCTGAATCTCTGTTTTCTTGTTTGAAATAGAGTATCTACTTCCAAACCGTATGCACAAGCCTCTATTTTGATAACCGTTTTTTTTAGAATGGATTCACGAAATGGAGCCGGAGCCGGAGCCTGAGCCGGAGCCGCGGTTTGGAAAAGGCCCCATTTGTTATAATAGTTGTAAGATCGCACTGTTATGTAATCATGGTATGTAAAAATTTTAAGGGCAAGGCACTGCATGCTTGTATCACGCTATATGTATAGAATGGCGAGACTTGTTGTGGTTTTCTTCAACCAGTGCCCAATTTCATGGAGCTGCTAAGCACAACAATTTGCTTAGCACAACAAATGTCTTGCCCAATAAAACAAACCACCTTTACAAATTCCATTTGTTATTCATGGTCAGTGAACAATAGCCAAAGAACAATCACATAGAAATGTTGTTGTTAATCCTGTTTTTATTAAGACAGAAATGTCATGCTTAGCAAATTGTTGAGCTAAGCAGGACTGTGAAATTGGCCGCAGATCACATTCCTTCGTCTTTGATTCCGTGTAAAGGGAAACATACCCTCTGAGCCACACCCAATTTTATCCTTGATAGTTTGTGTTTCTGGCCGGTTTTTACCTGATGGGAGTGACCAGCACACTGCCACGCCCATGCGGTTTATCCATAGAATACCTTGGACGGACCACGCCCTTTTAATTGTATACTGGTCGTGTAATGTTTGAGGTTACTGATACTGCTAGCTGTACCTTGCGCTGTGATATGATACTGGCCTCTTAAATGAAACATGTACGCTTACATATTTCCTTCCTCCATGCATATACCATCATCATATATACACCTTTTATTATTACACACTTTATAATTATATGCTTGTCCAAACTCTGTTGTCTTTTCATGAAACAAGGGCTATGGCTTCCGGCTCTGGCTTCGTCTACGTCATCAAAAAGTGAAGGTGCTTATTCAGAACGGTATTAATTAAGCACTTGGCGTTTAGTTGATGACAGCATGAAATAGTCGTAGCCAGAGCCACAGCCTCAGCTCAACTTTCATAAAATTCCATTGTTAACATTGTATTGTTTTTCAGTGACTTCGAGCTAATGGCTCTGGCTTCATCTACGTCATCAAAAACTGTAGGTGCTTATTCAAAACGGTATTAATTAAGCACTTGGCGTTAAGTTGATGACAGCATGAAATAGTCGTAGCCACAGCCTCAGCTAAACTTTCATGAAATTCCATTGTTATCATTGTATTGTATTTCAGTGACTTCGAGCTAATGGCTCTGGCTTCATCTACGTCATCAAAAACTGTAGGTGCTTATTCAAAACGGTATTAATTAAGCACTTGGCCTTAATTGGTGACAGCATGAAATAGTCTTAGCCGGAGCCACAGCCTCAGCTCAAATTGCATAACATTCCATTGTTATCATTGTATTGTATTTCAGTGACTTAGAGCTATAACGGCTTTGGCTTCGTCTACGTCATCATAAACTGTAGGTGCTTATTCAAAACGGTTTTAATTAAGCACTTGGCCTTAATTGGTGACAGCAAGAAATAGTCGTAGCCGGAGCCACAGCCTCAGCTCAAATTGCATAACATTCCATTGTTATCATTGTATTGTTTTTCAGTGACTTCGAGCTAACGGCTCTGGCTTCGTCTATGTCATCAGAAACTGTAGGTGCTTATTCAAAACGGTATTAATTAAGCACTTGGCGTTAAGTTGATGACAGCATGAAATAGTCGTAGCCTAAGCCACAGCCTAAGCTCAACTTTCATAAACTTCCATTGTTATCATTGTATTGTATTTCAGTGATTCCCTATGTATTATGTATTCATTGACTTTAACGGTCATTATTTTTTTGGAAAGCCAACATGATTTCTTTTCAACCCGACAATGGTTTCATCCGACTCTTTCTTTGTGAGTTTTACCAGGTTTTATCACCTCTGTACATGTACACCTGAACTTTGACCTTTATTTGCATAATTATCTGCTTTCCATTATTCTCTCATTTTGCGGAGAAACTTGAAATTCCATTTTCAACATTTTGGGGCAAAACATCATTTATTTTCACTGTATGATAGCAAAAATGGCTTTCTCTTACTCTGGGGCAGCTTTTGGGAAGTTTTGCAAAGCTTGTTAGAAATGCCAATTTTGGATCAAAAATGACAAAAAGTGCAATTTTGCAATTTTTACCATTTTTGGCCCAAAATTCAAGTTATTTATTTTTACTGTCTGATATCAAAAATGGATTCCTCTTACTCTGGGGCAGCTTTTGGGACGTTTTGGAACGATGTTTAAAAATGCCAATTTTGGGTCAAAAATGACAAAAACGGCAAGGGGTACCCCTTGCCATTTTTTATCATTTTTGGCCTAAAATTCAAATCATTAATTTTCACTGTCTGATATCAAAAACGGCTTCCTCTGACTCTGGGACAGCTTTTGGGACGTTTTGGAACGATGTTTAAAAATGCCAATTTGGGGTCAAAAATGACAAAAACGCCAAGGGGTACCTCTTGCCATTTTTATCATTTTTGACACAAAATTCAAGTCGTTTAATTTCACTTTATGATATCAAAAATGGCTTCCTCTTACTCTGGGGCAGCTTTTGGGACGTGTTGGAACGATGTTTAAAAATGCCAATTTTGGGTCAAAAATGACAAAAACGGCAAGGGGTACCCCTTGCCATTTTTATCATTTTTTACCTAAAATTCAAGTCATTTATTTTCACTGTCTGATATCAAAAATGGCTTCCTCTTACTCTGGTGCAGCTTTTGGGACGTTTTGGAACGATGTTTAAAAATGCAAATTTTGGGTCAAAAATGACAAAAACGGCAAGGGGTACCCCTTGCCATTTTTATCATTTTTGGCCTAAAATTCAAGTCATTTATTTTCACTGTATGATATTAAAAATGGCTTCCTCTTACTATGGTGCAGCTTTTGGGACGTTTTGGAACGATGTTTAAAAATGCCAATTTTCGGTCAAAAATTACAAAAACGGCAAGGGGTACCCCTTGCCATTTTTATCATTTTTTGCCTAAAATTCAAGTCATTTATTTTCACTGTATGATATTAAAAATGGCTTCCTCTTACTCTGGGCAGCTTTTGGGACGTTTTGGAACGATGTTTAAAAATGCTAATTTTGGGTCAAAAATGACAAAAACGGCAAGGGGTACCCCTTGCCATTTTTTTCATTTTTGGCCTAAAATTCAAATCATTAATTTTCACTGTCTGATATCAAAAATGGCTTCCTCTTACTCTGGGGCAGCTTTTAGGACGTTTTGGAACGATCTTTAAAAATGCCAATTTTCGGTCAAAAATGACAAAAACGGCAAGGGGTACCCCTTGTCATTTTTATCATTTTTGACCTAAAATTCAAGTCATTTATTTTCACTGTCTGATATCAAAAATGGCTTCCTCTTACTCTGGTGCAGCTTTTGGGACGTTTTGGAACGATGTTAAAAAATGCCAATTTTGGGTAAAAAATTACAAAAACAGCAAGGGGTACCCCTTGCCATTTTTATCATTTTTTGGCCTAAAATTCAAGTCATTTATTTTCACTGTATGATATCAAAAATGGCTTCCTCTTACTCTGGGGCAGCTTTTGGGACGTTTTGGAACGATGTTTAAAAATGCAAATTTTGGGTCAAAAATGACAAAAACGGCAAGGGGTACCCCTTGCCATTTTTATCATTTTTGGCCCAAAATTCAAGTCGTTTATTTCCACTGTCTGATATCAAAAATGGCTTCCTCTTACTCTGGGGCAGCTTTTGGGACGTTTTGGAACGATGTTTAAAAATGCCAATTTTGGGTCAAAAATGACAAAAACGGCAAGGGGTACCCCTTGCCATTTTTTATCATTTTTGGCCTAAAATTCAAATCATTAATTTTCACTGTCTGATATCAAAAACGGCTTCCTCTGACTCTGGGACAGCTTTTGGGACGTTTTGGAACGATGTTTAAAAATGCCAATTTGGGGTCAAAAATGACAAAAACGCCAAGGGGTACCCCTTGCCATTTTTATTATTTTTGACCTAAAATTCAAGTCATTTATTTTCACTGTCTGATATCAAAAATGGCTTCCTCTTAATCTGGGGCAGCTTTTGGGACGTTTTGGAACGCTTTTTAAAAATGCAAATTTTGGGTCAAAAATGACAAAAACGGCAAGGGGTACCCCTTGCCATTTTTATCATTTCTGACAAAAAATTCAAGTCGTTTATATCGAAAACATTCCATATTTCTTCTCCTCACATTGTCTTAACGTAGTCCAAAAACAAAATGAGTAAAAAGCCAATTTCATAAGCAATTGAAAGTATAATTATAACATGTTTAATTTTCGGACTATTGTTTGGTTTTTATTTCATATAAAAGCATTTTTTACATTGATACAAAATGCGCGAGGTAATGCAACAACGGCATTTACAAGCATAAGGCACTGTTTCTATTTATATCTTTGAAATACAGGACTTATTAATCAAAGAGTTTTCATTTTTTATGATACAATAATGCCTGAATTTGTTTACCATCAGACTAGATTAATTATGGGTACATTCGTTTAGCTATCCCGGGTCAGCCCTTACTTGGAATGGTCGTGCTATACTGCGCAAAACAAGCGAGAGAATGGGGACGAGGTTAACTGGTGTCGACCCGGGAAAGCTAAACGAATGTACCCAAAGTGTCGGCACTTTGGTTACATGAGTTATTTTGAAAACTTATTGCTGGATGATAATAACAGGAAAATAGATTGAACCATTATATTTTACAGCATTGAGTAAAAATAGGACTATCGGCCATGTTTGGTGACAATGACATCTTAATTTGTATCACTTGACTTAACCAATTTGACAAACCTCCTTCACAAACTTGTACTTCCCTCACATATTCCTGCAATGATTAGTCAGTTAAGCACGATGCTTAAAGACGATGCTGCACCTCAACAGACATCGTCATCAAACATGGCGTCCACTTTACATCTCAAATTGTATAACTTGACTTCAAGTATTCCTTCAATGGTTAGTCAGTTTAGCACGATGCTTAAAGATGTTGCTGCAACTTCAACAGACACCATCATCAAACATGGCGTCTACTTTACACATCTATAGCTCTCTTAAAAGGCACAGAAGTTCAAATTGTCATAAAAGTGTAATAATCATTATGCACATCATCTAAAATAGAATATGTTCATTAATTCTATCCACAGGCTTCGTCGTTTTCCTCAAGTACATCACAGAAGAATTACAAAAGGTAATATTTCAAGTATGTAAAATGACAACTTGCATATTCAGCAATTAACTGACAGATCTGAGCTTCAAGCATGATTTCAAACGGCCTATTGTTTTACCTCTAAGATGGCGTCATGATGACGTCAATGCAATAAAACCAATTCTGCAACCAAAATGATCAGTTAAATTTACCAAAATATCAATAACATAAGCCAATATATTAAACATGAAACAAAATACAATGATATAGAAGTCATAACAAAGACTGCTATGTAAAAACATTACAAAGCAAAAATGAAATAATACATAATGTCTTATATACATGCATATATATGGTTGCGTATTTTAATGTGAGCTTAAAAAATAATCGTTAAAAATGAGGTCATTTTAAATGTTTAAATGGAAAATATAGTCAGTAAACAAAAAAAGGCTTACAAATGATAATATAAACATGTGCATCAATAATTATAGCTATTTATAAGCAAATGGTTGCTATAGCGACAGAGACAACTCATCTAAAACGTGAATTGTTAAATCTTGGTGAAATTGAGTCAAAAACTGATTGGAATATGTAAGCTGACATCACACTGACCAGCTTACCAAAGGAAACATGGGGTGGACTTTCCCTACAACCATCTCTGATTCGTCTCCAAATTTAGGACGATTGCTCCACAAATGTCATATTTGTGCAATTTTTTTTTTCATGAATCCAGGGGCTGATTTCACAAAAAACTAAGATTTATCTCAACTGTGAATTCATCTCAGTTGCTAAGCAACGTGTGATGTCACAATACAAATCACTATGGTGATACTGACTCATCTTATGATTTATCTTATAGTGGTTTGTGAAATTCAGCCCAGTTGCAATAATATTACAATGTGTTCATACCTGGTGCTATTTCCGGAACCCTTGATCAAAATGTGGTCAAAGAAAAGGTTCCATCTTGATTTCTCCAACATTTGTGTTCTGACTGTCTTTAGAAAAATAAGACACAACAAGAATGTCAAAGGAACATCAAGTTATATTTCAATATTCCTTGTCTTGGTGAAGTTAGCAATGGATTTCTATAAAACAAACAAACTCAGACATTAGTCAAGTAAAGAACCAGTGAAGAAAAAACCTGGAAGAAAATGTTAGTTCTTAGATGGAGGAGTTACATCCCAAGGGTCAATTTCACGAAGCCCTACGAACTATCAGAACTCGAGTTACGAAGGATAACCCTTTACAAGGGACCATCCCACGTAGGGCTGCAATGCATCATAAGTCCTACGATTGATAGTAAGTTTGGATGCTTTTGGTGAAATTGATTCCTGGACTCATAATGCACTTGTTGGGATTCGAACCAGGGACCCTCAGCTGGAGGAGCAAGGCGAGGAAAGAACCCTAGACCAACTAATCAATCGCTCCATCAAAACCTCTTTCCTTATCTTCTCCAATCTCACCAAGGAATAACCACAAAGTACAGGGTCCACTTCACTATCTTATACCTACATTGATATCTGCAGCATATTTGCATATTGACCTTTGACTTTTGACCTTTGACTGCATATGTACAGCGCACTAACCTGAGTGATATTGAAGATATTTTTTTTATTAAATGGTTGAACATAATTATACAATAACACAGTATTCGGTAATGATGGTATATGTAAAGTATGTACACAGGGCGAGTTGCATGTTAGAAATGACCGCATTCACACGGGCATGGGTCGTCCGCGTCTGCGCACCAGCAACACTGGAAGTAAATACCGCCCCCAAGAGTCATCTCACCGCTACGATCCGTGTCACTAGAGGGCGGGCTGCTACCGCTACTCCGCCTGATTCTTTGGATGAAGCTAGTATCGTCGCTACTGCCCACCTGCTGAGCCCAGAAAACTGGTACCCCTCGGCAGGTATCCATGATGGGACCACCGATCTGATTCAAGAGAGGTTCTGGTAACTCTACAGGGAGGGTCACGCTAAGCCTCTCAATAATGGGCGTGGCTGTATCATGATGAACATCCTGTATAATGAGATGTAAAATGACAAGATGCTATGAAAGAGGACTTCTTTGTACATCCTGATCTCTAAGACCACATATCAACTTGTTTTAGATAACAGATCCCTTTATTGCAAGTCACATACAGCTCTAGTCTTTGCCAACCAAGAAGGCAGAAAGTATGGAGAGCATTTATCTAAAGAAAACTAAATAATCAAACTCAAATGGAATATTTCCACATCGTTCAACATTTAGGCCACATGCCAACTTCACTCCTTTCCTGTTGTTGTTGTTGTTATTGTTGTTGTTGACAATTTAGTAAGAGAGAGTATAAGGCCGTAATAAAAAGCAGAGGTTGTGGAAGACAATAAAACAATGGATAAGCACAACTGACAATGACAATAATCACACAATTTACAAAAAACGAAACGAAATTGTAATTTTTCTCAGGTAGAAAGTTTGCAAAAATAATTTAATCTCATCACACCCACTGCAAATACAAGGTCTGTCTCTTCTTAGTTCTAGAAACACTTGCAAAACTGCAAAAATGATAAGCCATTGATAGACCTACCGGGCTTTGAGTGATCTCCAATCTTGTTAAGAGACATAAACCATTGGCTTCCAGAAGAATAGCTCGATAACCCTGTCAGAAAAGAAATAAGAAATTATACAATTTATTGGTAATCAACAGACACCATGTTGTAAAATGAAACAACCAATGTAGGGCTGGATAACTTAGTTGGTAGATGGAGCACCTGTATGGTATTCAGGAGATTGCCGGTTCGAATCCCGCTCCAGTCAATTTTTCTTTGTTCACCTTTAAATGTTATAAATATCTCAGTGGTGCATATTCAAAAAAAAATTTTTGTTTAAAGGACATCAAAAGCAGGACTTCTTGTGGTTACAGGAACCCAACAAACTTTGTTCATTTCTTTGTTCAAGATATTTCCCTTTTTCCAATCCTTTCACTCAAGCATGGCCAATTTATTCTAAAACTTTGCTAGGACTTCCGACTGCATTACCACTATGTATATGTAAACACAGATTTCTTTCTATTATGGCCATACCAATGTTTATTAGTTTAGTCTTAAATCCCTTTTACAACACCAAGAGTGAACCATTAGCATCGGCAACTTCAAAGAGTCTGTTTATTTATTAGCAGTTCTAGGAAACTTGGCCAGTCTGGTGATAAGACTAAGCTATGGCTGTTTGCTTTGCATAGACAGAGCCTCTGGCTAATACTCGCAGGTTTCGATAGGTCATTCCCAATAATCAAGGTCAGATAAAAAGGTCAAGAGTTCATAGACTTGTACTCAAGGTTCTGTTTAGTGAGGGACCAGGAAGGTGGGTTATATATTGCGCCCTCAACGGTCATGATCAACCATGTTCAGGTACCACTATGAGGGTTTATGAAACGGAGGCTCAGGCTCAGACTCAGGCTCTGGCTTCTAAAGTAATGGGTATCAGAATAGAGGCTTTTGGCTGCTGTTCGGAAGTAGATTCTCTGATTTGAACAGGAAAATAGAGCTTCAGCTTCAATGAAAAACCACAACCTATATTTTCAACATATGAATGACAGAGCCTGAGCCTGAGCCTGAGCCAGAGCCAGAGCCTGAGCCTCCAATTCGTGAATGACGTTTTTCTTACCTGGTTTTCATCCCGCACCATTGTGAAGAGTTTGTTACCGTCTCGTTTCCTAAGAACCGTCAGCTTTCTGGGTTTCATGTGAAGGTCAGTCTCAATGACCTCTATCATTTCCTGCCCTTTCATGTAGCCAATGGTGCAAGAATTCTGCAAAAAAAGGCAAAGAATCGTTTCCATAGTTACCATTAAGTTTTGCAAGTAACTGTTTACCAGTTAAATTACATAATACCATCTTAAACATAGGAAAAAAGTTTCAAAAGCTTAGCAAGTACGGTACTTAAAAAAAAATCCATTATGGCGACATCTTTAAGTCAAATGAATTACCAGCAATGATTCTCAACTCTCATTGGCCAATGAGCTTTCAAAATTTGCATAGATTTCATTAGTATGGGCCCTTACAAGAAGGAATTCACTTACCGCTATGCAGAGTGTGCGGTAATAGGAGACAGGGACAGGGTACCGCACCACCGTGAATTCCTGTGGTGTTTTCAGCATTCTTTGTCGGTCAATTTGAAATGCGTCCTGAAACACTCGCATCGTATTATCCTACAACAAACAAATTGTCACATATTAAACTGGAAATAGAACAGAGAACTGAAAATACGACGGGGAACTGGAAAGATTGAAAGGAACTGGAAAAATCTGGAAAATGGAACTGGAAAATGAAACATTCTCAGTGATTGGGAAAGATGGCAGGGAATTAAAACAATCAAATGCTCAGAGTTAGGAGGGCAAACTACATGTAGACAGCTCAATAAGGAGTCGGACTGAGAAATGTAAAAGAGGACGAAAGATGAGTTCAAAGAACTCAAAAGTGTGAGAGGAAGAAAGGAAAATAAAATAACTTTCAAAATAGAATCAGTTGGTATATTCCTTACCCCACTGCCTTCCTCCTCATCCCCAGATCCGGATCCGGACTCGCCGTCCCAATCCCAGTCCTGGTTTATATCCCCTGTTCCGGGATCATACACAGAATCATAAGAAGCCTCCGGGTACGAGGACGAGTAGAAGGATGCTGCGGATGACTTGTATGGAATCTCCTCATAATCCTCGCTCTCCTGATCCGGAACACTCCCCGACCCGGAACCCTGATCCGGATCAAGGGTTGAATCTCCTATGCTTGACTCGGAGTAGTAGTCCAACGAATCTTTGGGGTCAGTTTCTGAGAAGACAGAATACGGAGCAGAGAAGCTTTCCCATAAAGAGGAATCAGCAGAATCGGCGATAGGGGGCGCTGTTACTATGTTCTGGTTCTTCGGCTTCGCTGTGGTATGGGTTCGGTCATTTCCATCGATCAGGATGTCTCCAACGCCCGTTGTTGCTCTTGGTACGTCAGTTATTGACTCTGTGACGTCAGCATTACCTTGGCCCCCGAAAGGCCAGAGTCCACCATAGTCGATTTTGTCACCAGGTGATGGAGTGTCTGACCCGTGTCCATGTCCATGGTTACCGTTGAACAGGCCAACGAAGTGGCCATCGTGGTGGAAGGACAACAGAAGAGCAATGGCTCCCAGGGTACCAGCGACGAGGATGAGGGTTGTCAAGACAACGGCGCATGCACATATCACCGCCCTCTTCACTTCAGTTCTGCTTGCTCTTGTCAAGGCAACCTGTGGATTGAAGAAAATAAAACAGCCTTTGAGAAAGATCCTACTAAGATCAAAACATCAGGCCCTCCTAACTCTGAGCAGCCTTTGAGAAAGATCCTGTTAGGATTGAAACGTCAGGCTCTCGAAATACTGAGAAGCCTTTGAGAAAGATCCTCCTAGGATTGAAACGTCAGGCCCTCCTAACTCTGAGCAGCCTTCGAGAAAGATCCTGCAAGGATCGAAACGACAGGCCCTCCAAACTCTAAACATAATTTTATTTCAGCTAAAGATTTTTATTCTGGGTTCATCCATAAACCAAAAAGCCAGGCTAGGTTGTTGACCGCCGTGAGGTGAAAACTCACCGTCCTCCACTTCGCCCCTTGTTTCTTATTTGTGACAAATCAGAATTCGGTTTAACACCAAACAAACTCACAACTTCTGACATTTCCATTTGGAGATCGTGGGTGGGCTGATATTACAAGTGACAGGTATAGGTTGTAAAAAAGATGCATTAAACTCAAGAACTCGTACGGAGGAAACAAGACACAACTTCATGGGGCAAGAGGGTAGGTGAGGTCAGGTAATGTTCCCCCAGCGCCTCGCAGGGGGAGCGGTTCAAGAGAAAAGTGGAAGGTATTTTTCAATTTGTCAAAAGGTTCCCGTGAAGCTGAACTATAATAACCAGATTTTAGAGTTTTGTCTCGGGTCTACAAACTCTTGGAATCAAATTTTCCTGGAGGAAATCTGAGAAGAAATCTAAATTTGGAAGCCTGCAGCGGAGAAGGGATTTAGTTGCAGTAAAGGGGAACTGCACTCCCAAAACACTAGGACATTCTGATACAATTACGACCTGGGGTCGATTTCACTAACGCTTTGCGATCATCGTAACGCCCAAATCCATTGCTAAACAGAAAATTGCTACGCAAAGTAGCAAACGATTTTCCATTTAGCGATGGATTTGGGCTTTACGATGATCGCAAAGCGTTAGTGAAATCGACCCCTGTCCTTATTTTAGTTGCGATGATCGTAACCCTTAGTCTGACATTGGGACATGGGTCTAAGTCAGAGTTACTATCATTGCAACAGTCAGTGTCATTATTTGAACTGCATATTCTTGGTCGATCTTTCTCTCAAAACTTTCAAAGCATTTCAGCTGAAAATTGCAAACTTTCAAACATACGCAGTGTTATGATGACTGAGTATAGAATTTGGAAATGGACAAGAATTTTTTAAGAGGTACTTCGTGAGTGATAAAAAACATGCACGAGATTTCTTTCATGACCTTCGACCTTTCAAGTTTCAATGGGGGAAGGGTTAACTTGACTGCCATAAAAACTTCAAACTTCGAGGAGGCAGCGTTTCATAGTTCTGAAACTGCTTCGAAATGCGCATATTAAAATGATGAGAATTTAAACAAGAGTGACAGAATCTTTTAGTCGAATAAAAGAAATAAACCCCAGCCCTAAGCTCAGACGATTTTGGTCTCGGAACAACCATACATCAAGAAACCAAACTTTCGTTATTAATTATAGATTCAAAAATATGCATTGGATATTTATGAAGTATTATGTAGCATATTGCCAAAATTGCGTATTTTATCAAGACAATAAGTAATAAACTGCTGCAATTAACTGCTCATCGACCAAAAAAATGAAATATATAAAATGCTTGGAGTTGGAGGGCCTGACGCGTTTTGATCCTATAGCAGGATCTTTATCGAAGTTATTTTAATAAGTTTGTTCTGCTGTTTGATAAGTTTGATTGCTGCTTTTTTCAACCTAGTTTTCTTAAAACTGTCAGTCACGGTCTGCAGTTTTTCCACCACTGTGGAGTCGAAAAAATAAACCAGCTTTTAGTTCTCATTTTGTACAACCATTCCACCCCAAACCTCACCCGGAGTCCAAGCTTTGAGTTTGTAAACCTTATTACCAAGAGAACACCTGTTAGCCAGCCTAGAACGACCCCTGAGCAAAGGCTCAAAAGTTACGCTAAACCCCGTGTAATTTCATGAAAGGGAAACGGAGGGTTACTTTAGACGAAGGCTTAACCCTCTTTCTACTCCAGTTTCCAACCCATGGGGTGTACAGCAGAGGTACACTTTGGATACCCCTCCCCTGGGAGTAACGACGAGAAGGTTAGGATGAAAACCCACAAATCCCATTTTCCCTCGACCATTTCATCCGATATCGCTGGGTTTGGTGTCCCAAAGGAAAGGGATTGTTGAGGTATTGTTCAACGGAGCGGGAGGGTTTTTTCTTCAGAAACTTGACGGGGAGAATGCTTCTTTTTCCCCCGTGGATGTTCTGGGCGCGCGGTGCGTAAGCCCCGAAGCCAATCAATCAACGCACACATCCGTTGTCCATTGAATTACGCCATAAAAAGCCTTTTCTACCAACTCTAATTCATCAGCCACAAACCATAGCTACCTTTTCCCAGTAGTAGCAAGGGAATTTATGCTTGTGTATGGTTTCCATTTAGGTAAAAGAGGTTTGTGCTGTGATTTTCAAAGGTAAATCTCTCTGCGAATACTGCTTCTGCTCTAACTTTTCCACAGAATGCCAAAGTTGACACAACCGCCACTTGAGTTTAACGACAGAACTAGCTTATGTAAATAGACCCAGATTTTACAAGTAGCAACATAAACTATGGATTGTTAAAAGAACAAAAAACAGGAACTTCACTCAACGTCGCTACCGTATAAACATTAATCTGGAATTTACGATTTATTTAGATTTATTCGGTTATGATAACAAATTTGAACGTTTGGCATTTTTCTTCTTCTAAACTGCTCAAGATTGCACGTAGCGCAGTTGGGTTTTTATGTAATCTTGTTGTTTTTTCCTGGAGTCCTGGTTTGAAGGAAGACTAAATTTCAGGTCTTGATTTAGTGTGAAGTTGAACATTGTTTGCAATAAATTAAAGACACTGCTGCAAACTGCTCATCAGCCAAATAATGACCTGAAATGTATAGGCCTAAAATGCTTGGAGTTTATATGACGGCATGACGCGTTTCGATAGCAGGATCTTTATCTTTAAGCCTTTGAGAAAGATCTGCTAGGATCGAAACGTCCTGACCCTCCTCACTCTGAGCAGTCTTTGAGAAAGATCCTGCTAGGAGGGAAACGTCAGGCCTTCCTAACTCTAGCAGCCTTTGAGAAAGATCCTGCTAGGATCGAAACGTCAGGCCCTCCTAACTCTGAGCAGCCTATGAGAAAGATCTTGCTAGGATCGAAACGTCAGGCCCTCCTAACTCTGAGCAGCCTTTGAGAAAGATCCTGCTAGGATCCAAACGTCAGGCCCTCCAAACTCCAAGCAAGATTTAAGAAGATTTTTGTCGTGAAGATGCAACATCGCTTCAGCTCACCAATCAGATACAATAAATCCAATTTTAGTCGGCCAATGAATACTTACAACTGGTTCATTCATAAAAGATTCTTTGAGATTTCAAGGAAGAGTTTTTCGCGCCAAAAAAGAAAAAAGATCACGCGCTGCGTCATACCAGGATTAATTATTTCGACGCTAAGGTATTTGGCCTTGGGCTATTATGAACAAGTTGACTCCAGTAAGTCGCAATCAAAGAAGGAAAAGTTAGAACCAGAATTACTTCAGTAAACATCCCACCAAAAAAACAAACGGAAGGAAATCCATGATAATCCCAGATCTAAACTAGGTCTTCTTATTTTATAAATCTGACTTTTGTAGGGTTAAAACCAGGCTGTTTGGATGATTACACAGTAGGAATGAATTAATAGAAAGAATGGCGATGGTGTCAATTTATGTTACATCTGAGTCGGGCATTGGGTATATCCATAGAGCTATTTGTAGCTCTATGGTGTATCTGTTTCCACTTCCAGCACAGGAAAGACCATTGACCTCTTCAAGGACAGAGTTAAGGATATTATTACTGCCAGAACACACGGAGGATGGTGGAGCGAGTGGTATGTCATCGGCTGGTGTCATCAACCTGCCCAGTATTCAAAGGAAATTTTCGACCATGGGAGTATGTCTACCTCCATGATTCGACTGAGTTAAAGGGCGTGTGCAACGTTGATAAAGGCGATAGAACAGCACTCAAACTGTCTAATCCAGCATGTAGGCCTACATGAAATGATAAAACTCTGATAATTTGAGCTCAATCGGATATCTGAGTCCCGAGAAAATAGTGAAAACCCGACTAATTTTTCTTATAAAACATAAAGAATGGTTTTGATCTTACCCCCAGATCAAAACTGTTTTCGGTCTTTGTTTTGCTAATTTCTGGATAAATACACAATTTCAGGCGGAAATATTTTAAGCACCAAAATTTGCTTAAGCCCCAAAAAACATGGTAAATAAAATCAGCGTGCCAGCCAAAACGCCTTGCGAATGTTATGCTTAGCAAACAATGGCTGAATGCAAGTCAAAAGAACTAAACATCACATGAAAAACTTGGTTGGTAATCCTGTTTGATCAAGGAAGACTTTTCATGCTTAAGCAAATTTTATGTGCTTTAAGCAGCTCTATGAAATTGGCCTCAGAGCTATACAAAACCCAACACATCTCCTATAAAAAATTGTCTCAGGTTTCAACACACAAAAGCAACACCCCAAGTGTCGCATACCAAATGAAAGCCCTTGTTGAGCTGGCTTCGAATTTGCCATTCGTGGGACTTTTTGAACTAATTTTGTGGCGCCGTTAGTCAAAGGTGTACTAACCCCTATGGGACGAGGAATTAAGTCAGAGGAACTCCGTCTCATCCACGGTACCTTCCGTGGTGTTCCCTCGCTCCCCAACTCCTCAACCGCAAAGGACCCAAGACACCACGGGCACTTTGATGGACGTTTACCTCAAACCCTTGATTGGCACTTTGTGGTTTGATGGCCTAAGATTGACAAGAGACATCAAACCAGAGAAAAAGGAGAAACTACCACCGAACACCCTAGCTCTCATTCATGCTTCCAGATGTCAATGGCAGCGTTTATTTAGCCCAACTCTCAGCGGGATTCCAGAAGTTAGTTCCATAATCACATCAGGTAAAAATGTCTACCGCGAACATGGACATAAAACGCCCAACTGACGCCGAAAAATCAACATCACAACTTTGCTTCAAAAGCCCAGCCAAGTGCTCCAACACAAATTCACGTTTCACGCACACAATAACATTCTTACACTCATTTTTCGTCTACCTAACAAAACTCTGACTCGAAAAATGTAAGAATCCTTTCAGTGAGACCACTTATACAAAATGTCAACTTCTTTTCAGTCACAGTTCCCACTACAATCCTCGCTGGCATGTGAACAATGAATTTAAGTCAATATTATGCTAACACCTTCAACCACAAAGCGGTCCCATGTGTTGACTGAGTTTCGTTTTTTTAACCAAAATCTGGTCCGGAAATTGATTGGAAAACCGTCTGTGAAAGTTACTTCAAAGGCCGGGAAATGATTGAGGGATTCCAGCCAGTGTTCTGCAGTTCCTTGGAGTTTCACTGCTGCAAAGAATCTAAAATCGTTCCAGGAATATACAGCACGGCGTCACAGCCTTATGGAACTTTGGGCCACCAATCAAATCTCTAGAACTTGTAGAATTGTTTCAGGTTTCAATACACAAAATGGAAGCTTCAATTCTATGTAAGCTCATTCTAAAACCTCTCAAACTTGGGCTGGATTTCACAAAACATTTAGATTGATCTTAAGATGAGTTGTCAATTTACCATTGTCAATTTACCATGTTTACCGCTGAGCATAACATTCATCTTAGCTTCGAAGTTCACTAAGCTCTAAAGCTGAACACCCAAAATGTAGTGTTTTGTTTAATCATGATGTTGAAATGAAAAGGAATTGAAAATTATAAACTCATTTATTGGTTTCTCAATATTGAGACTAAAAGAATAATTATTTATTCCATCATTCTTATTTGAAGAACTGTAGACATTTCTAAGAAGGTGAGATATTGTGCAATTTCCAGAGAGCTGATAAAGCACACAATTTGCTCAAGCATGAAAAGTCTTCCTCGATCAAGCAGGATTACCAACCAAATATTCATGTGATGTTCACTGCTTTTGACTTAATTGTGTTCGGCCATTGTTCACCGCTGAGCATAACATTCACAAGGAGTTTTGGCCGGCATACTGATTTTATTTACCAAGGTTTTTGGTGCTTAAGCAAATTCTAGTGCTTAAGCAGCTCTATGAAATTGAACCATGATGTTGACACTGTTAATAACACGTGTTCCATGATCCTGGTGGTAAGATCCTAGATCTAGCCTCTAGGACAGGATCATGAAGCCTTAGGGTAGGACCCATACATGGCAGAAAGTCAGAAACTACCTCCAAACATGGTTAGCAGGATCCACCACGGATTCACCAATTACTCTACCAATAAAATAGCTAAACAAGGAACAAGAATTTCGTCGCCACGCCTTAATCCTAGACCATAAGCAAGGCTGGTAGACAATTTAAAGAAACAACTGTCTAATACTCCAGATGGGATTGTCATATCTCAACGGCATTTGCTCATAGTCTGCCATCTTGTCTAGCATCTAATATATGACACATAGTGCGTCACACCCTGAGAGCTTAAAAACAGTGACCAAGGTGAAACACTTCCTCTCGAGGCAAAATTTCTCATCAGCATTTCTTGTCAGAAAACACCGCGATTTAACTTCAGGCGACACGGACCAAATTTCAATCCCTGAAATTTTTGCAATTTTCCCCGCGCGCTGCGTCAACGCGAACGCGCTCAGAGCAACAATCGACGCGCAACCTTATAGGTTTCCACATCCCAAAATAGCATCAACAATCTTGACCCTGTAGGGAGCCCGTGACCTCTGACCTTACAACGTGAACCTTGGCATCTTATTGAAGAGGGACACCGTGTTTTCTTATTGGGTTATAAATAGATTATTGTATGCCTGTGGGTTGGATCAGTGGGAACATGGGAGGTCACAATTTTCATAATTTCGGGGGACAGTCTTGGAAAACAGGCGGCCTACTGGGTCCTTGGAATAGGGATCGGAATAATAATCTTAGGCCTGAGGTACACAGCTTGAGAGAATGGTCTAACAGTTTCACCCCGAGGTTACAACTCTGAGAATTTGTTCACATGTTTGTATCATTGAAAACCATACTTCTCAAGTTCTGGTATATGGCTACACGAAATCTGTACTGTAGTGAAATTCAGACATTATCTTAATTTCGTCCATTGTACATTTTGTGAGATATAAATAACTTGTCAGTCACTAAACAGCAAAAACTGACTCCAACCTACCTACAAGGTGCCTTAGGCTTAAACATAAGCCTTAAGATTCTAACAATCTGGCAAAAATGATGAAAGTAATAAACTGCTGCAAACTGCTCATCAACCAAAATATTGACCTGAAATATATAAAATGCTTGGAGTTAGGAGGGCCTGACGTTTCGATCCCAGCAGGATCTTTCTCAAAGGCTGCTCACAGCATAGATGCTCAGAGTTAAGAGGGCATGGTGTTTCGATCCTAGCAGGATCTTTCTTAAAACTGCTGCTCAGAGTTAGGAGGGCATGACGTTTGGATCCTAGCAGGATCTTTCTCAATGGCTTTGAAGTTTGAGAAAGATCCTGCTAGGATCGAAACGCCAGTCCCCAAACCCTAAGCAAAAACCATGGAGGAAGGAACTTGCAAAAACAAAATCATCTTCAACTTTCAAGGACGTAACGGACAGTCAGTGGAAGCTGACCATTTGAACAACTCTGACTCATCAGGGATTTACTGTCTCAAGAAACTTGTCACCAATCTTAATTATTATCCTTGAACCAAAGCCATTCCATTCTCAGGTATATACAGAGAGTAATTAGTAAGCCTCGAAATGAGACGACGGTGAAATCAACATGCCACTTGCTGATTGATAGACAGACAGTCCACTGATAATTCTAGGAGGAATGTAGCCTTTTATCAAGCCGTTAATAACAGAGAAATAAGGCACATTTTTTGTAGACCGGTCTAAGACCGGTCTACAAAAAGACTAAGACTAAGACCGTCCCCATACGGCGGTCTAAGTTTTCGACGATTGACCATTTTTAGCACCTAAAAGAGTATATCTTAGACCGTTCAGACACAAGTAGGCAGACCCTTTTTCAGTTTATTTTACCACTTTTTGTACAGTGTCTGAACGCCACCATAAACTTTAGAATAGTAGTTGAAAGTGTCTTGAGTTTTAGACCATGGGAGAATAATCTGGATACTGGATTCCCTATGGCCTGTGGACTTCACGCCGGAAGACACTCAATCAACCCTCCATCCATCACACTTCCTCTGTCGGTGGTCTCTGAGGGAGTTATTACCCCTTTGATTGCATTCCTTGCACCTTCTGATAAAGACATCAGAATGACCAGGGCCTGTCTGAAGAGGGGAGGGTGATGGCTGGGGAGGGGGGCGAGAAGGGAGCGTCACCGAGTCTAGTCGATGACAGATAAATCCCAGCAAAGCTCAACCCAGCATCCGGTGACACGATTACACAACTTAAGCAACATCCATCACGAGGAGTAGACCCTACTTATGCGAGGCTCTTCATAGTTATTGACATAGGCTATACACATGGCAGTTCCTGATGGGACAATTAAAATTGGGACGGAGGCATAATATTGCCATCTTTCTGTCGCCCAGGTAACCCATCTGTTCCTGTTTATAAAGTGAAGAGATCATCAGTCTTGTTTCAGAGTGAGGGACTCGTTTCCCCACACCATAGGGGTGGAGGCATTCATTGCTGCCTTGCTGTGGACTAGGTACACCTTCCAGTCCTATTTATACTGTGAAGAGACCATCAGTCTTGTTTCAGTGTGAGGGACTGGTTTCTCCATACCATAGGGGTGGAGGCATTCATTGCTGCCTTGCTGTGGACTAGGTACCACTTCCAGTCCTATTTATACTGTGAAGAAACCATCAGTCTTGTTTCAGTGTGAGGGACTGGTTTCTCCATACCATAGGGGTGGAGGCATTCATTGCTGCCTTGCTGTAGACGAGGTACCCCTTCCAGTCCTATTTATACTGTGAAGAGACCATCAGTCTTGTTTCAGTGTACAATCATGGAAGTAGAAATACCTCCATGGTACAAGGGACTGGTTTGTCCACACCATAATGCTCAGTCCTGGTTTGACCGAGTTTTAGTAAAAGAAATTTGCATTAAAAAACCTAACTTGCGATGACCCCCCCCCCCCCTCACCCCAGGGCCAGAGGCCCAACAGAAACTGATTGTCACGCTTCAAAAAGAGGGAAGGCAGACAAGATAATTGGCCAGAGTAGGGCCTACCATCGAAGAAAAGCTTACACAGGGACACAAAACCCGACAGCCTCAGAGACGTGACAGGTCAGTCTTTGAATGGAGCCTACAGATCAGCTCAGGGGAGACAGAGGATGGAACTCTGTCATCAGTAGGCTCAGGGAGGGGCACCTATGTCTCCCATGACCACCATGAATACCTCCAAGAGCAAACTTTGTTCGTGATGTGTTAAGCTACTTCTCATCAATGTCATCATTATGTTGTCCTCACATGTCAGTCCACCTCACTCAATGACCAGGGGTCGATTTTACCAAACTCTTCGTAACTTACTATCAATCGTAGGACTTTTGATGCATTGAAGCCCTACGTGGGATGGGCCCCCTACGATGGGTTATCCTTCGTAACTCGAGTTACGATCGATCGCAGGGCTTCGTGAAATCGACCCCAGATGAAAGATGACGTTGAAGATGAGGCTATCAAGTCCACATAATTATGAGTACGTAACAGATCTTAGAGATATACAGTAGATTGGAAGATTATAAGAAGTACTATGACGCTAGATCGAATGAAAGAAAATTCACAATTGATGACAAGGTATTGATTCCACCTCACTTGTCTGACCACAAATCTCCATGGCCGGTCTGACGGCCAAGGGTCTGAGAGTCTGACCACTCTTCCTAGCTCCTTGGTCTGACCATGGAGGAAGCTTCCTTCCTTCATGGTCTGACCATCTGACCAGTGATATACAGGAAGGACCTCCTCCATACTGATGTTCACACATGCTAGTCACCATGCTGTGCAGATTGACATAAACTTTAAACCAAACTCGATCTCCTCTACTTGACAATTGCTTACAAAACCAGACCCCACATCTTTATCTACGCACATAAAGCACTGGGCGTGGAACACACGTCATAATTTTTCAATTAGTGTCCCGGATGACAGCTCCACAAGAACCCTGCGCGTTGATTGATGGTTGTCATGTCAACGAGAGTACGCGCACGCAGTTCCAGAGCAAGAGGACCTTATCAATGCTGTGCAGTTCCATGATCTTTCTCCTAGACCTTTTATTCCTTGTGGCATAATTAAGCACGTCAGTATTTCCGGTTGAGTTGTAAACAGCAAGTCAATAAGCGTTGTTTGAAAGAGTAAACTTGTTAATCTTCCAAATACTTGGAATTGTCAGACCATAAATTAGCGACGCGCAACTTCCATCATAAACTTTTATTGTGGGGTAGCTTCACTTTAACAGTTAAAAAAGCAAATATTTCAAGGAATTTGGCTGATAACTGGGGACCGTTTCCAGGGAAAAATGTTTACCACTTCAAAACGGCAAATGTTTTCTTAATATCTTATCTCTTTCTGCGAGTGTAATAGGAAAACGCGACGAATTTCACGCAAAAAAGTGAATAAAACTCATTTATTTCAGAGCTACACTTCGTCTTGCAACAAAGATGACAAAAAAATTGCAACAGCATGAAGACCCTAATTTGGGTGCTCGTTATAAGAGTACTGATAAGTCATTTTTTAGAATTGTCCAGGTATTCAGAGGGATCATCTTGTAGTCTTTGCGTAAAAATCTCCTGAATTTCCGAAGATCTTGACAGTGACATACATGTAGGCCGTGTCCCAATTCTCTGGCTGCGGCTGCAAATTACGCGATGACAGCCACTAGCCAGTGACTGTAGCCATTTCCATAGATTTGTGTTATTTGCGGTCGGCCATATCATCACATATGCCTATACAACGGAAGATTGTAATCCTTAAGTGTCCCAAACTTAATAATAGCTCATTTCCGAGCTCATTTCTGTGAAGATAATATCCATATTTCTGAAATTGTACGACTTTTCCAGGTGTATATTATTCACACATAAAATGAACTGAACTCGAGCAGATGTTTTAGTACGGCTCCTTGACCGTGTCTCAATATCATTAAGACAGAACCTGAAAAGGACACCAGACGATGATCTCGGGGTTAACCTTTCTGCCCTACCTCTGTGCTAGTAGTGCCTGAAGTTTTGATGATTTTGTAGTTTATAGGACAGAGGTCAAAGGTCGCTGGTTTACGGCTATGTTTGCACGCAGTTCACGAACTCGGTATATTGCTGCGTGCCTCAAGAAATAACGCAACTGACTTGCATGTACTTGCGCTTACGAACAGGTAAAGGTTATAGGCCTACAAGTAGCTCTGTTGTTAAGTTCAGAAATGGACTTCTAAGATATTAGCCTTGCATTACAAATAACAAAGTGATTATGTGTATACTAACAAAATAATCATATACAGGCACACAAACAGAGATTTCTTTTATAAATGGAAATTCGTCCTTTTCGACACCATCTGAAGCCTGAAAGTATAAAGGTCTAGAATTATAGAATAAGATGTTCAGTGAGGCTGAAGACAGGAATTGGCAGTCGACTTGAAAACATTATAATGTCATGTCTCACTGAGGGGCGCAACCACCTGACTTTTAAGTTCTTAAAATTGAACATGGCGCCATATGCTCGTATCTATGAAGAACGAGGTTGATAACACGTGTACATTACCACACGCGACGAGTGATACTCTGATAAGATAACGATATGTACAGATTACTCCAGTGGCTTGTTTGTTGGTATATTTACCTTCCCAGGGTTCATAAAACCATATTAATATTAACCCCTGGAATGTCACTGGCGATAAGCTTAGTGTTTATATTCGGTCAATGCCATGTTATAGGCCTAAGGCCTTCCCCATACAGTGAAATCACAACTTCAATCTCAAAATCTGTTGAGGCAAAATTGAAACTCTAGTTTCTTGTTCAAAGCAGAACATTATGTTTCGAAATTGCAGCTAAAAGCCACGACTTTGATACGTTAGGTCTAATTTAAAATTATTGTAAGACACGTAGCCGAAGCCGTGATTTTTTTTTTTTCAAAACAGACATGTGCTGGATTTCAAGAAAGATTTTAGATTAATCTTGTGATGAGTTATCAATATCATGGCACTGAACTGATTTGTATTTTGACATCACATTAAGCAATAAAGATTGCTTCAAGATTTAAGAGTGGTCATGTCGAAACCACAATTTATGGTGAATAAGACTTGAAGCTATGCATGATGGAAGTACTAAAAGAAGGTAGGTTTGCGGTGACACCATGTAATCTCTTCTGTGAGAGTGTGTGGTTCTGAGAAGAACCGTAGGTATTATCTCGACGTTCCGAACAGTGTGCTCTGTTCGTCTTCAGTAAAGTGACACAGTGGATAGAACAACAACAATGTACTCTCAAGTTTTACGAGGTACCATATGGAAAGTTCACCAAGAAAATAAGACTCAGTCATGACATGTGACCTAACTTTGTGAACAACCCGTGAAATACATCGCTCATTTCTTTCCTTCCTGTGTGTATCCTACACGTGGGAAAACTATGGTCTAGATGCATACACACTGTCCTAGACTTGTAGACAAGTCGTAGATGTCACGGTGATCGTTTCTGCTTTCAGGCGACTCTCACGATGCTGTTATACTTTCTCGCGAGACTCCTGGCTTCGGCGAGAATTTGACTCTCGGGACCAACTATAGGCCTTTTCAAAACAGAGGCTTAGACTCAGGTTCCGTCATCAATGCTGAAAATATAGGTTGTGGTATTACATTGAAGCTGAAGCTCCGTTTTCCTTTTCAAACAAGAGAATCTACTTCCGAACCGCAGCCAAAAGCCTCCATTTTGCTACCTGTTATTTTAGAATAGATTCACGAAATGGAGCCGGAGCCTGAGACGGAGTCTGAGCCTCGTTTTGGTTAAAAACCCTTTGATCCCGAGAGCCGAAATCTCGCCAAAGCCAAAGTCCCGCTAAGACGATATCACAGCGACAACTAACGACTTGTCTACAAGTCTAACACCGTCCTTAAGTTACATACCATTTGTCAAATACACGGTCAGCTATTGAGGTCAAGGTTCAAACCAAGGTTTGGCAGTCAACTCCTAGGGAATTAAAATTCGGCTCATCAGAAGTACCGATCAAAAAGAAGGAAACCCAAGGCCGACGCCATTATAAGATTGATGATCATGATGTTGTGTACCATACTGCTGCTAAACTGCTTTACACACTACTGCGAGGTTGAACAACAGTTCGCGTGAAGACTACTCGCAACTGCTGAGATTTTTTTGGGCAGTGACAGATGACGGTAGCCACCTGTTGGGTTAACTATTCCTCCATGGACTAGAACTATAGAAACCATGAGAATTGGACAACCTTCACACATTGGGCTACGTTCAAGGCGGTAAAACCTTGAGAATCTCGAGTAGAGCCTACAAATCCAATTTTGGTTCAAATTTTAGACAGCAGCGCCTTTATTTCCTTTTACATACAATAATAAACATTCTTCTTCTTCTTCTTCCTCTTCGTCGAATTATCCAGAAAATAAAAGATCTCGGGTTTGAAGTGAACGTCCATTTTCCTATTTCAAAATGATGTGGCATCTACTTCGAAGTCGTAGCCACAAGCCTCTACCTGAACATCCATTACTAAGACATAGTGATAAGAATGTATGTAAAAAAAATTCCTATAATTATAGCCGAAGCCCATGGTTTGGAAAAAAAGGCAAAAATCCTCACTACGCGTTCCGCGTGCGCGTCGAACGCTTGACGCGCAATACTTCAACCCCCCCCCCCCCCATAAAAAAAAAACCAGCGAAAATGTTTTCATAACTTTGCTAAAATATTGCTCAATACTTAGGATAATCACGCCCAACGGAAATGGCGTGAAAACAAGGTTACACTTTCGCCCTAGCCAGCCACTCGACGCGACACAATGCTGCGAGGAATTTGCCTTAAAACATCCCACTAATCCCCTGGTTTTTGCCCCCAAGTTCCTCGGGAAAGCCTTTGAAAACACTCGGCGGATTACATGGAATAAACACTCGCGGTTGCTAACTACAAAGTACAAACGTCGTGAACAATAAATTCATTGAAAATTTTATAAATTCATACAAAATGTTATTCGACTTGGTTATGTTTTGAGTTCACCTCCGACCGCAATTCATCACAGCTATATTATCGGTGTAATTTTATTGAACCTCATTTATAATCCTTGCGAAATTCTGCCCCCTGCATCAACGTATTTCCACCTGCAAAATCCTGTCGGTACTTGTGTTGTGTCACGAGCAACTTACAACAAAATTCCTTTCACTTCGAGTATCGCTTCCGGCCTTGCGATCTTCGGGGTCACACACAGTTCCAGAAGAATAGAAAAACCTGTTTACGAACCGTGAAATTAACTTTGACACCACAAAGTTTGGATACAAATCCCCCCTCCCACACCTCTCAAGAATAACACCATGGTCATATTTCAGAAAACGGAAATAGCTTGACACTATTTTGTTTAACTTAACACCGTGTAAGTGATGGTTTCTTTACACCGTTTACCCCTGAACTTTTGTGAATCAGTTCAAAATATTCTTCTGCGTGATGAATAATTGCTCCTTTAGGACCATGGCACATGAGACATTGAGCAGGAAATCAATTCCAGGTGATCTTCAGGAAAAGGGAACACTCACCTTCAATTTTCATATGTTTTTATTTTCTCAAGGATTATGACATTGCAAGAAAACAATTATCGTGTGCTACCGAAGTTTTGCTTCAGCGCGCAGTACAGTGGCCGTCTCGAAGCTGGCTTTTGAAACTGTCTTATGGGTCGATTTCACGAAGCCCTGCGATCGATCGTAATTCGAGTTACGAAGGATAACCCATCGTAGGGGGACTATCCCACGTAGGGCTTCAAAATGCATCTAAAGTCATACGATTGATAGTAAGTTACGAAGAGTTTGGTGAAATCGACCTCTGGTTTTCACAAAACACTAATTTTAACTAAAGATAAATCTTAGCTTTGTCACCATGGTGATTTGTATTGTGACATCACACTTTGCTTAGCAATTAAGATTGATTCACTATTTTGTGTACATTAATCTAAATCAATGAGAGTGACACCATTGCTTATTTCGCCTCTGAAAATTCCAAACCAAATTATTAGGCAGGAAACTCATTATCTAACTTAATACAGTCATATTGGCCTTACCTAATAAACTGCTGCAAACTGCTCATCAGCCAAAAACAATAACCTTATTATAGGTGTTCGTATTCTTAAGGAAGGTCCGACGTTTCGATCCTAGCAGAGTGGCAGGAATCTTTCTGGCTAAAATCCTTAAAATAATTATTTTCTAGGTTACTATAGAATCTTCATTACTCGGTACTGGCTTGCTCCAAGCCAGTACAGAAACGACTGTGCATTTATTCCTATCTCCATGAAAGAGCATAATAAACCTTGGGCGAAGTTAGAGCTCTATTCTCCCAACACATCACACCATTGAAGAACCAGCCTTGTGAGACCATACACCATACAAGGCCAGTGTTTACTTAACTCGCGCCATAAGAGTTTCCAGGCTACAAGGCCATATACAGGTTGCATATGGAATGCCAGCAGGATCGCTCCATACAGTACCTCCATAACAAGCGAGGAACGCACTCCTACAAGTACCCTCCCTCAAGATATGTGAGCCAAAAATATAAATACACTAACTCGATTACACCATTGGAGGAAGGAAAACATGAAATAGGCCCACAACCGTCTCAATTTGAGGATTTATCTCACACCGAAGGCCAATATTTTATGCCGTTGTTGGTGGAAAAATATAAAAATGTTATCAGAGAACTGAATCAATACTGCTAGAGTTATTGCCCTGTTAACACCGCGCCACAAAAGTGCAAGCAACGACCAGGAAAAGAACAATAATTGGCTAACGGTGATGGAGTGAGAGCCATTACTAGACTTGATTCAAGTCCGCTGTTACGTCTCCAAACTAGTCTCTACTGATCAGGGGTAAATTTCATACAGCTGCTAATTATAAGTGCTTAAGCACAACATTTGCTTAAGCATGAAAAGTCTTCCTTGATCAAACAGGATTACCAACCAAATTTTCATGTGATGTTTACTGCTTTTGACTTGTATTTGGCCACTGCGTGCTGAGCATAAACATTCACAAAGAGTTTTGGCTGGCATATTGATTTTATTTACCAAGGTTTTTAGTGTTTAAGCAAATTTGGGTGCTTAAGCAGCTCTATGAAATTGGCCCAGACCATTGAGGCAACAAGGGGAGCTTCGTTGCTCAATTACTTCTAGACAGACAGTTATATTGGACCCTGGATCTATAAAATACCGCCATAAATGTCCCACACTCTTCATCGTTACCACGCTGATATCAAATGATTTCACCCCTTGCTGCGATTTCCCCAACAAGATCGTGAAGACTACAGCAAAACCTTGTCATAAACTTCGACAATTATTCCTCCAAACTCTCATCAATGGGGTTGAATGACCTTTACAATGACCTTCCACCCACATCACCAGATAAACAAACATCACACAAGGGCAGAACAAACAACCAAGGACAAGAGCAAACAGAATCAGCGCCTTGATAGGAGTCTACACGATGACCTATCATCTATCATCAGTATGAGTGGCATCAGACCACCTGCAATAATTTCCCTTATCTCTGAGCTCGATGATAAGAGGCAATTAAGACTGATTAGGAGGGCCTTGACTATGGAGACAGGTGGATTACTACCCTGATAATACAACCATCACTCCATCAACTATTCATACAGATCTGAACAGCGCAATTATGAAACACTGCTGCAATTTATCAATGGGCGCCACATATATAACTTTAGCCAGATACGCACAAAAAGAGTAAACAGTTCAACAGCAGCGATTGCATTTCATTTCTACGAAATTGAATGAATTAAAAACAATATTTGAGTCTCGTTAGATCTATTGGTTACTTGAACATCTGTGCCCAAAATGAGGTTTTCCATTCCCTATAAATAGTTTGTGAAACATTTTGTTAGAATACAATACATGTAGTTTATGGTGTCTATTGATTTGAAGCTTCCTCGAGTAGGATTGGTACTTGCTACATAAATTTTAATTAAAGCCTAAATTATTTTGAGCAGAAATCGTGGGTAGCCGTGTTTGTCCATCAAAATAATAAATATGTTCATCATTTATAATTTGATGAAGTAGTTGTTACTACAAACGCTTGTAGTTTTCTCCTATAAGTGCTACCTTTCTGTATTGTCACTCTCATATTTCACAAAATTGCGTGGATGCCTTTAGAGAAAGTAAAAGGCTAGAATTGAGCTTAAAATAGGGATTAACATTTATCTTGATGGAAATAAATCATGTCAAAAAGATTTTAGGAAATATCCAACAAGTTAACTCCAGTTCCAAAGATGTTTGCTAGAACGAGGGGAAAGTTATTTAGATCTAGTTTTTTCTTTATTTTTTAAAGTTTTTCCACCCTACATTACACAATAATCAGAGTGTATTCATTGGTATCGCTGGACGAGAAATAATTTCACTCTCAAAATTTGAAAGTCTGATAGAATAGTTCCCATGAAAATATCCATGAAAATTTGAATCGTAAATCACAGTGACTTGCCATGGTCAATACACCAATCACATGGTCTATTTACTTTGCATTTTCCTGTCCAACTCAGTAAGTAAAACTTCGACGATTCAAGGTAAGCACGCGATCTAAAAAGCCCCATAACCCCGGGGCTTTGCCGGGCCAGCTCGCCCTAGGCACCGCGGACCCTCGAGGTACATATTCCCGATGACTGGCACACTTTCTGAAAAAGTCTATTGACCTTTATAACCCCGGATGAGAGAGAGGGAACAAAATCGTGATTGAAAGCACACCTGGTATGGTGGAATGTTGATATCAAACGCATATGCAGGCACGGCTAAACATCTGTGGAGTGCGTGCTAGGTTTGCTCACGTGAGGAATTTGTTCTCGAGGGAACGCGCGTCCAAAAAATTTTGACAGCTCATAAGCTGATTAATTAGGTTAATCCCAGGTACTAGTCCGCCATTTTGTTTCGTCAAAATCGTCAGGCACACATGGCATTATGTTAATGATTCTTTTTTAAACAATACGGATAGCTCATTGGTCATTAATTTTAGTTACGGGCAACGCGCGTTTCACTACACGCGTCGCCACGCGCTTCAAATTCTGCGTATTAAACGGCGCGCAGTTGTTTCATTGGTTGGTTCCATATTCTCAACGACCAATAGGCGATCGGAGTTTTAATGATGAACAAATTGGTCGCATCAATCAAATGAGCACGCTATGCTGTGAGTGTGAGAACGTTCCCAAGGTTCGCACGTGCGCTGTGAGTGTGATGGATGGTTATGGGTTTTTATGGTTTAGCCACATGTTGACGGAAATACTACATATCAAAATGACCAAAGTCTTGCCAAGTTGTGACCGCCAACTTCTATGCGTTTCTCAAGAACTGGCCTTGGCCGAATAATTAGGCGAGAACAGATTGAACAGTTAATTCCCTAGCGCACGAATCTACAAAATGCACGTAGATATCACATAAAAACCAAATATAAATCGAAAGATAGTGATAACAAAAGAGTTTTGTCCTTCGAGTTCGACACCATTAATTTTTTATTCTAGCAAATTTTGTCATGAATGTCTTCCACTACAACGCTTCGGGTTACTTGGACAAACCATTGGAAAATGTGAAACAAATTGCTAAGACCAATCAAACAATATGTTACTTCTCCTTGTAAAGGACGATTTATTACTAAAAGTACTGCTACACGTGGTGGCATAGGTCAATTGTGGTTTAAGAACTTAGATGTAGCGAAATTTGGAGCAAACTGTCAACTAACTACATCACTTTGAAATGTGTTCTTTTGGTTTAAATAATACCATGGAGGTACGTATACTTTCGATAATACCATAGAGGAGTGTTCTAATATAAAACAGGGCCAAGAAGAACAAGAATCGTCAACTTACCTGAACATCCTTCTCACCAACAACGTAGACCGTCGTCTCCTTCTTCTCCGGCTTCTCAGCAACAGCTCCCTTCGGAAACATGGTTTATCTCCTTCTACAAACTCCCAGTCTTAAAATGAATCTTGAAGACGTGAATGAAAATCCTTGAAGACTCTCTCAGTTTGGTGTGCGCACCTGATGAGTTACGGAAGTGGAGTGTGTATCTCGTAAACTCAACCTCGATGGAGTTAGAAGGTGTGAATTTATGTCTCAGTACAGCTGCTGAAGTTGGAAGGTCAGCTTCTAATAAAGTATCCTACCAGTAGGCTGGTCAACCGGTCAACTGGTCACTTTGTCCTCCAATAGTTTGACCATCAAACCATTAGCTTCTTTCTCCTTAAAAGTTCACCGATTTAGAGGAAAAGGTGTTTCCATGAATCTCACGAAGAGGAAATGTTAGATAAACGTGGAGTGGAATATGTTAAGACGATTACAGTTCTAGTCCAGGAATTCCACAAAGTACGTATAGTTTGTACACGAGATCCAAATCGGCTTGTGAGCAGCAGGGGGTTGTTTGAATAAAGAAAAAGGCGCGTGGTGGGGTAAGTTGACGTCCGGTGGCTGGGTAATCACTTGGCGTCCTGTTCTTAGTTTGCACGGGGTCGAATTAGCAGAGATTCCAGGAAGCTTCAAGTGGGATTCCGACTGGCACTCTAATCGGATTTACATACAATCTTGCAAGGAAGACGAACTCTTGAACCCCGCAGTCAGTCCTAGCTGTGATTCCTCACACTGCAAACAATAATCAACCTCTCTCACATGAAGAGGGCACACACAGCTTCACTTGACGCGTAAGTCACTGCTCTGCCACAACAAGAAGCGCGTTGGTATAGTTTATAGTTTCCCAGTACTGGACATCCTAATCCTGCAGCGAGCTCGGCGTTCCACGCTCTACACACATACAGGAGATCCCCGTGGTTTTCACCGTAATCACTTCGTCATGCGTAGATTGGTCATTCATAATACGTCACCTGTGTTGTTGCTCGACCAGGGTCGCATAATCTATTTATTCACGCTCACTCAAGGTTTTTTTCACGTAATACAACCGGTGTTGTTGATTCTGTCACGCAAAGACTACCTGGCCTAACGGTCGTGCATTGAATGAATGTAGAGATGTAAGCTTGCAGTGATGTACGTAGAAACATAGGCTGATAAAGCTGACCTACCCAACGGGGGTTTGGTTCTATTCCTTGAAGTTAGGATCACTGTACAAGGTCCTTGCAATTGCAAATATCAAGGCAAGCTTTATTACCTTCTTATGCATGGGCCGTACCCATTTCTTATCCTGTGTGTAAGACGTGTAGTTGCTAGTCTTGGTGTCAAGTCTGCGTGTACGAGCATGCAGGTGTGCCACTATAGCACGACTGTGCCAAGTGGTGAACAATCTACCGCCCTCATCGGCGAACAGTTAAAAGAATTTGCCAATCTTGGTTTCATGAAATAAATGAATAAATAAATAGAGTCTAATTACTCTGAATAAACTTTGAGTGCACCAATTTGAAAGGGTCATGTCATAATTAATGCACTGGATAAAATATTCGAATGGACCTTTCTCTAAAAGACTACAGGTGTACGTAAATAAACTTGAAAAAGAGATGCTCATTTTAATTTCAGTGCAACAAATTTTCAGGTACTAGGTTTTGTTGTTGTTTTTGCTGTTGTTGTTTACTTCATACTCGTTTAAATAATCATCTAAGTTTTTCAAGCGCTTGTCACTTTATGTGCGATGTTTATCAGATTCAGTGACAAGTTCGCCTCGAAAATAAAATTAATGGACACTACAAAGAGCGCCCTCTATAATAATATTAAAAGCCATGAACAGCGCCCTCATGGCCCTTTTCGCCACAATGAAAAATTAATTATTTTTACGCATAACAAGTAATAAACTGCTGCAAACTGCTCATCAGCCAAAACAATTACTTGAAATTTATAAAATGCTTGGAGTTAGGAGGCCCTGACGTTTCAATCCCAGCAGGATCTTTCTCAAAGGCTAAAATCTTTTACTTTCAGAATGATCCTGCTAGGATTGAAAGCAATTCCTTTTAGGAATAAATTAATGACTGACACAATATTCTGAATGAAATAAAAAGGAGAAGACGATTGATTTTGGATTTCTTTCCATTTCCTTTAATAAATAAGCTTTGATAGTAAGTAGGCACATAGACTGTAGATACTAGTAATATTTTATATACTAAAACACAGAGTAAAATAGAACTTTTGTTAAGAGTTGAAACTTAACAGTAAAATTTGTTTTTGATTATTCATAATAATGTAACACCTCCAGATTTTCAAAAAACCAGTTTCACAAATTAAGGTTTTTTTTCACTCTAAATATATGTTGAGATGAGTATTTATGTGATGCATGCATTTTGTCCTGATACACACGAAGATATCACACACAATTATTAGAGACAAAGGCAGAATTAAACACCCTGAATATGATTATTTTTAGACCCCTTCAAAATGACGTCATTGTAACATTTAGCCAATCAAATCACGCCACGTCATCACCTGGTTCGTCTGCTCATACAACCAGCTTTAGACACACATGACTGCAAGATTTTCAACCAGTTGCCAATTTCACAACCGTGCTTAGCACAAAAATATGCTAACCATGACATTTCTTTGTCTTAATAAAAACAGGATTAGCAACCAAATTTCCAAGTGTTGTGTATCACTTGTGATTGTTCTTTGGCTGTTGTACGCTGACCATGAATATCAAATGGAATATTTAACGGTGGTTTGTTTGATTGAGCAAGACAATTATGCTAAGCAATATTTTTGTGTGCTTAGCAGCTCCATGAAATTGGCCCCTGATCGTTTCAAAACGCAGTCGTTCAAAGCATGACGTCATTGTAAGGGGTCTACATTCCCTGGAACCGATGTCAATAAAATCCGATCAGGAAAATACGTTCACAAGAATAGTCCCTTTCATGTAGTTACTGAAACAAATGTAGAAAAATATAAATTACAGTTGTATCCCAATATAATCAATATGATTTTACCAATCAACGTTCATATGTTTGGTTTTTCCTTACATTTCTATTTTACAGACAGATCTACGACTATGGTCCGTGTTTACATCACTATGGCAACGGAAACATGGATACGTGAATCTACCAACAAGATGGCAGTTCTGGCGTGACTCGTGTTACATTTTCTTTAATGTATTCTATGGTTTCTGAGTAATTTAGTATACACTACCAAAAGAGGTTTTTTATTTTCTTCAAAGATGTTTCGTCAAGATTTTGAATGTAACATGTAAAAATGTAACACGAGTCACGGTTTAACTGCCAATAACACGTTCCTCAATATGTGAAACTGGTTTATCTTTTTATATATATATATATATAATCATCACCCTTTTAACATAAAACTTTTGTAACGTATCAATAAAACTTTAAAAACCAATAATTATATCCGAACTGCTTCAAAACAAGGTTTATCTTTGCAGTATAAATTGAGTTTGCACAATGAAAAGTCATATTTCAATGTTCGTGTCAGATGGTGGCAAGGTGAACCATTCTTTTGCACAAAATGGCGTCTTTGAAAAAATATCTCAAGCAAAGATCATGAAGCTGTGTCCAAAACGGGATTTTAGACCTACGGCTAGGTCTATTGTCTTGGTGTCTCTGTGTATTTCCAATGGAGCGAAGACCTAGACCTAGCTCTAGACAACAGATTCAGGCTGTGTCTGAAACAGGCTTCCAGAGCTATGGCTAGGTCTAGTGTCTTGGTGTCTCCGCGTATTTCCAATGGAGCGAAGACCTAGACCTAGCTCTAGACAACAGATTCAGGCTGTGTCTGAAACAGGCTTCCAGAGCTACGGCTAGGTCTATTGCCTTGGAGTCTCCACGTATTTCCAATGGAGCGAAGACCTAGACCTAGCTCTAGACAACAGATTCGGATGCAGCCTAAAACTGCAAAGCATACAAGGTAAGGTTACCAGCCAAGATCTCATGTAGGTATATTGCTTATTGGCTGGTCCCCTGCTGCTTATCCACACAGCATGCAAAATGTGCTACGTTAGATATCCTCAAAATATGGTGCCACCATTATAACTGGATATCATTCACAACAAACACCCAAAACAGAATAAAATACCAATGTTTCCATGGTGATACAATTTACAAATTTCTTATCAGAAAAAAGAAAATTGCACTGCTATTTTTCTGTGAAATTTTCAACATCATGACACGTTGGTTTTGAAATATGACTTTTCTACGGCGAAACCAGCAATTAGCAATGTAAAACGTATTTTCAAATTAATAATTATGCACAAAAATTTATACATTTTTTTGTTTTTCTTTACGTAAACTAGTGCTAATATTTTTTTGAACCCTGGTTAAATTTTTAAACCAGAAACTGCTGGATGAGACATATGATAATTAATACACAAATAAAATAATTTGTATTTATAACTTTTTTAAATTTTTTAAATATTTTGGGACAGGTTCTGAGAAGTTTACGGGTTTTTTGTTTGTATTATATATACTAAGGTAAACTGTTATGTCTTATTCTAGAATAAGCTGCTTAGTACCAATGCAAGCACTCAGGCCATTTTTGAAAAATAGTTTGTTGCTTTAGAGCCACCGGTACTGACGTGCGACCACAATTTATTGAATAGAATGGGCTAGCATTGGACGCAATGCTCATGTTTATTCATGTTCCTACCTCGGACGCCAGCTTTTGTCGGTTTTTGTTTTACGTCAATTTCAAACAAATCATGACCCATGAAAAAGAGGTAAATTTAGCAAATTTGGCTTGTTAAGATTTGTGTATCTTATATGGACAGTTATGTCTTGTATAGGCCTATTATTATGATAACTGGGATACGAAATAGCCAAAAAGACATATTTAGTATTTGTTCACCAGATATCTATGATATCTCTGATAGATATTACATGTAGATATCTTGGATATTCATCAGATATTTTATATAATACATGTAAGTGTACATTGTTTGGTACATGACCAAGATACATTTTACGATGGATGGACCAAAAATAGTAAGAAAATATCGCAGATATCCAGTGAATATTTTACATCAGCAATGATATAAAAATATCTCATATTTGCCAAGATATTCTATAGATATTGGAAAATCGATATAGCATCTTGCCTTCCTCAATTCAAGGGCTTCTTTTTCATGGGTGACGTTTGTACAAAATGTAACTTTCCTACATTTTGCCATTTTTTTGTGGATAGATGGTTTGCAATAGACGTACGACATCTTGAACGTTTTTACTTTTGTGCATTGCAGCCGCAGCCGCAGTCGTGTCATGTGCTCTCATTTGAACACAGTTTTAATTAGGGCTTTTTTCAAACCTCGGCTCCGGCTCTGGCTCTGGCTCGGGCTCCATTCCGGGCATCCATTCTAAAACGACAAGTATCAAAATAGAAACTTTTGGCTGTAGTCTTGTTCGGAAGTAGATTCTCTGGTTTGAAAAGGAAAACAGAGCTTCAGCTTCAAAGAAAACCACAACCAACATTTTCAGCATATGGATGACAGAGACAAAGCCGGATTCTGAGACGGAGCCGAGGTTTAGAAAAAGGCCCTAATTGACCAATCACGGCAGACGTTTTTAATATGAGCGTCGTACACGCTACACACATGAATGCAAAATCCGCAGTCTTATCACCAAGATGGCCGTCTTTTCTCCTATTACATACTGGCGTCATTTGCAAATCATCTATTTGTATTCTTTCTGCATAAACTCATCAAAACCTTCCTTCCAATTTTTACCACCGCACAACAACAATCTGCCAAATCACAGTAATATATCTGGACCAATCACTCCAATGAAATTAAAACTACCACTAAGGTCATCTCAGAAAACCACACAACATGGACTGCACTTAAAATGAAACCATTTTTTTTGCAAGCTTTGAGAAACAGCAAAGGAACATTCAAAATCGTGGTTACTTTTCTTTTTTTCACACATCTGACTGAAGTAAAAATCAACATTCACAAATCTGTATGAGCTAGGTCGATTTTTGGACAAAGTCCTGAATTTGCAAATTAGTTTTGTGTTTCTAGGGTAACAACAGCAGACTCGTGTGTAAATATAATTCTAAGCCAGTTCAGGAGTTTAACAGATTGTTGCTTTGGAAGAGCTGGTCAGGTTAATGAAAAACTGTCAATTTATGATGTCGTCAAGGGATATCATCTTAGCTTGTTCTAAATACCGTCGCTTTCTTTACAATCTTGACAAATTATGTTGTGTGGTTTAGTGAAATAATACACCATCATCATGCACACAAAACAATTACACATTGTACACAGAACAGAACAACTTGGTCAGTCTTCATAAAGCTGCTTACTACAGAGTCTGCTAAGCATGGAAATATCTGGCTTAGCAGCAACAGGTTACCATATCTTATGTCATGTGTATTGCTGATGACTGGCTCCCTGCTGATATTCTGCTTAGCGTATTAATTCCCTCAGCACTATTGTCTCAGTGCAATACAGCTTTATGAAAATGACATGAGTTCTAATGTTGGTCGAAAAACTTCTAGTTCGATTCTGTGTTGATAAACATGCAAATGTTTTGTACAGCACGATAATCAACTACAACAGCACAGTACAAGTTAAACAAAGATTCTACTGGACTATCAAGTTTCTCATCTAACTTAATACCAATGGAAAATCAAGGAACAATTAGTGAATTTGTCAATGAGAAAAGTATTATGTAACTACACATCTTACAATGCAATGTAGATCAATATACCACCTAGATAAGTATAAGTACAAGAGTGCAGATTGGGTTAAATAACGGGGGAGAAAGGAACTGAAATCATCGTAAAATAATCTGATTTCATAAACTTGAACCCTTATAAAATACCTCCCAAGAAAGATACCATCATTGGCCAAAGATTCAAGGTGTTTAGGGCCCAGAAATAAACTCAAATGTTCCATCTTTTCGCATCTATCTTTCAAAGCGCTACAACAAACATTTCCACATCAACCATTTTGAATTTTGGTATGAATATATGCTAATGAGGAGATTTGAATATAATGAATATTAAATAAAATGCAAAACTTTACATGTGAGGGTCACTGACCTAAGAAATATTTTTGGTGATGTGAAGAATCATGTGCTTCTAAAATGAGTAATGGATTTCTTAGAAGTCCTGGGGGTTAAAAATTGGGAGCGCTATAGATGTTGGGATGTGGCAAGCTACACTGTACATGAACTTGTTGCTATTTCTGTATTTCATACTAAATTCATGTGCCATTTTGTGAAATGCTCACAAACATAACTGTTATCTTTATTTTCTCCTAGAATGGGTTTAATAATGTGACTTTCATATTGTTTTGTTTTTAGTAAATCTTATCTCACTGTGCAATGTTTTAAGCTCAATAAGCCAATTTGTATTGATCTGTTTGAAATGGTGGGTATTGCATACAATAGATTGTTTCTTCAATATACCATCATCTCTGACATACATGTATACCTACTCATTAACGACCATCCTTTTGATGAAGGAATAACCTTTGAAAATTGAAATCCAAGAATGGAAACAGAAATATTTGAAACAAGATGAATTAGTATGATGTCTCTACATATTATTGCACCTATTTATTTAAATAATAACTAAACTGTAATTCTGCGTAATATATTCGGCCATCTGCATTACAGCCACTGCCAAATGCCTACTAAAATCCTTTTTTAGCAAACAAATAACCATAAAACAAAAAAATAAATTCTCAAATACCAAGAAAATTCAAGTTTCAAAGCAATAGTTTGTTTGACTCAGAAGCAGAGCAATGTCAAATGTATGAATATAATGTGGAAATGTAAAAAGAGAACTTTGAAGTAATATTTAATCAATCCGGATAATTATTTTTCAAAATGTACCACACGGAGTGGGATTTTCATCCAGGGGCCAATTTCACAGCCCTGCTTAGGACAGAAATTCGCTAAGCGTGACATTTCTGTCTTAATAAAAACAGGATTAACAACCAAATGTCCGTGTGTTGTGTATCACTTGTGACTGTTCTTTGGATGTTGTTCACTGACCATGAATATCAAATGGAATTTTTAACGGTGGTTTGTTTTATTGGGCAAGCAATTTTTGTGCTCAGCAAATGTTTAAGCTTAGCAGCTCTATGAAATAGGCCCCAGGATACGACTAGAAATTTCTGACCAATTTTAAAAATCGGGAGGTAATATCTCTGGAAGCACTATCTAGTTTACAGTTTATTACCTGAATAAGTGATGGAAAAATGTCCTTCTGGAATATTAATATCAAATCTTTGCTTGAATGTTGAAGATACTTTGGTGTTTACTTCCAAGATGGAATAAATTCTCTCGTCAGAAAATCCACATCAAGCGTGTATGGAGTAAATTTGTGTAAATATTGAAGATGCACCATAAAGCTATGTGGGTGATAAATCGTAGCTACCCAAGCTTATGGCCAAGAATTTACAGGAAATGTATAAAAATTGATAAGAAAAAGAAAATCTCAAGAAATGTATTTGACGTTTTCGACGGGTGTTGCATTTGCATTCAATGCAAACAAAAGCAATAACTAAAAACCTCCCCAAAACAGCATCACAATGTCTCGGAATCGTCAAGGATGACGATTTCATTGAAAGAAAAAACGTAAACAAAAAACAAAAACAGACAAATAAAAATGATTCCAAGATTGTCATTATACAACCCTAATCTTAAGGATGGTACAGGGACAAAATTCTTGTGGTACTTACAAGTTCAAGATGGGTAAATATAGGATTTAATTTTAGGGTAATGTTAGGTACTTTGCAGGATCTGTGGCACTCTAGTTCTTATCTTATCATAGTGGATATTTATAATGATTAAAAACATGCTCAAAGGTCAAATGACTTCTTGTTTTTTCGACTACACGAGTTACTAACCAGCACATACAAGCACCTGTCCACTTGGAAACAACAGAACACCTGTTACTTAAAACTAATCAATTAGCATACAGTTTACATCCAGGGAAAGTGTATAGACCTAAATATTCTCAGTCACTTATCACAGGATATCTTTTGGTTCTTCTGTTTAACTCAAGGAAGTTTTCTTCCTTGCAAGGTGACCAAGCATGAAGGATGCCATCACATGCTCAACTTTTGAGGTGAGCATCAAGGATTCGATCACAATATCATCTTTTGAGTTTTGAAAGATTTAAGAGATATATATCCCTAGGACAATATGGAACCCTACCTACGACGATTCATTACAGGTTTTATCAGACTGACTTTTATTTTTTGGTTTTTAAGTTTCCATGCACAGGACTTTGCACGTGTGGTTAGAACTCAAAACTTTCTTTACATGTACCTACGCGTCATAATTACAAGCTTAATTTTTTTGCAATGAAGGAAATGCTGTTTAAACTTCTACATGCATTTGGTAAAAATTACCCGTCCATAGAGCCGTCGAGAACCAGTTCTTGGATTTTTCGGGAATGTCTTGGAACTCTGACTAAACAAGGAATGAAAGTCAAGTCCTAGGAGCTATTGCAGTAAAATGGGGTGCTCTATTGGCCATTATATTCAGTGTCTTTGTTTTGAAGAAATGAAACCTTTAATGTGAGTAGAGAGACTTTGAAAAGGTTTGCCACAGATCAATGGGGCAGGAACTTTCTTCCTAATATGAGTGGAAAATTTGAGGGGGCACCAAGGCACAAGTCCAGGGGAACTGAGGCAATGACCAGGGGCACCAAGGCAATGACCAGGGACACCAAGGCAATGACAAGGGGCACCGAGGCAATGACCAGGGACAATACTCTTTGCCTAAATAGGTCTTAGTATAGTAAAGCAAGGACAATCAGTACGGAATGTAACCTCTTTACTTTTAGGTATCACTAGAAGGGCAAAAGTTCTTATTTGACGAATAATTGAATCTGTTTTTCTGAATAATTAATTGGTCTAATGGCTCCATGGACGGGTAAATACTTCAAACGTTTCGTCTACTCCGATCGAAAAACCTTTCTTTTTAAAATTTGATTCTCTTGTTGTAATGAACTATGGGCCATACACAGCGACTATGCCGTACGTTATACAAAGCCAGTTAACTTGGATTATATACACAACACTTACTGAGAAACCATACTGTACCTACACATTGAATGAAAAACTTACACGTACAACACTCAGGTGCAAATACTACACACGTAACAGGTCGACTCATTTGCATATCTCCATTTCGAATCAGCCAATGAGAAGCCCCGTTACATCTAGCCAATCAATACACAGTTTACCAACATCTTTTTGTTGTTGTTTTTCTCCTAATATAGCAATTTGGGATTGGGCCAATACGCTTTTATGGATACAAAGCTTTGGTATAATATTATCATTCTTTATCCTTTTCGTATCTTTCAGAAAAAAACATCATTTCCACTTTTTGTTTTCCAAATCTTGGGGCAGCAACCGTACAAATTTTTTTTTTCTTTTTTTTTGTGAAACAAAATTCACTCAACATTGCTTTTTTTCAACACACGCCTAAAAATATGCAAGCAAATGTTGTACATTGAGACGTTTTGTTTTTCGGATATATTAATTTGAGGTCGTTCATGAAGCAAACACCACGCTGAGTATCCAATGAGCTCTTGCTCCAAACCCAGCAAAACTTGACGGCAATTTTTTCTTCTTCTTTTTTTTCCGTTAAATTATAAACATACACTGCTGCTTAACCTTTTATACTCTTTTTTTTTGTAGTTATCTTAATACCAAGAAATACTTGAACTACTGATGGGAGTCCAACTCAATCCTTTTCCTGTTTCGTTTTTAATTTGAAGACGAGAAAACACGTTCCGATGGGCATCACCGACAAAATAAAAGTTTCAGGGGGTCGTTATTTTGCCGAGATGGGGATGGGTCGCATGGCTGCCTGGGGATGGCTATCAGGAGACAGAAGGAGTACCGTAGATGCGGTAACGCGGTGCCGCAGCGCATGCTCCCACTGAGTGATTAATTGTTTCAGCCAAGCGTCCGCGTTTGTTGCAGAACATTGTCAAAAGCGGACATGATGAAGCAAGAGAAATGAGCAACTGGGCCTAGAAATATGCTGGCTTTCTGATTTTAATTGCGAACATAAGAACAAAGTGAATGAAAATCGGCATTTAACAGGTGTCAAAATTCCAGCAGGTGCAAAAGAACTAACTGACTTATTCATCAACTGAATTTGTTGACGATTCTTGCTGGCAGTCCAGTGCTACACTAGCCAGCTTATCAACAATGGAAATTGCAATTTCGAATAAAACTCTCTCTGCGAATGTTATTGACCAATAGAGGGCGACGTGACTTTCTCTTGACACCAAATTAAAACCGAAACAACGAGAGAAGGATTGGGCTGAACTCTTTCTAAGGAAAATGGGAACAGATTCATATATATTAATTTCATTATATTAGGCTCGTACTAGACTTAGATCGGGTCAATGATTTACATCGTAGAGAAGTTTTATCACATACTGGGGACTTTAAAATCCTTAAGAACTTGAAACAGGGCGTGAAGAAGCATACGCCATGTATACGTTCACGTACACAACAGAAATCACGACTTTTAACCAATCATCTTTTTTTTTTCGTTTTTCCTAAACAGAACGAGTCTCCCTTTCGTAAGTAATCACAGCGACGGTAAATTCTAACCACTTTGTTAAATCGGAAAAGAAACTAAGAACTAAATGAACAGTAAACGAATATTTAACCAAAAATCATTCTTGCGTTTTTTGGTGAGGTAAACTGAAGACTGACTTTTTTGTTTTACTACGTCTTGGTGCGAGGGCAAATGTTTGAATATTTGATGTCTGAATCAGACGACATCCCAGCTGTTTCCCCGAGTAATCTCGGCTTGTACTTCAAGACCTGGTTTAGGAAATCTACATTTTTAGGCCAGAATTACAATATTTTTGTAATATGGTCACGGATTTCCATTTATTAATGGCTCATGTTACGTGTACAATCATGTTTCTCTGTGAAAAACGTGATTAGACCCAGTAATGCCATCCATTCCTTCAAGTCCATTAGCCTTTCAACAGATTTGCACAGTGTGCACACACATGGTTGCTCACCTGTGTGAGTTATTTGTCTTCAAGAGCTTATTCTGTGAGAATGCCTTAACACAGTGGTTACACACACATATGGCGCTCACCTGTATGTGTTCTCATATGTGTCTTCAAGTGACTACTCACTGAGAATGCCTTATCACAGTGCCTACAGACATATGGCTTCTCACCTGTACAGTATGTGTTCTCATATGTGTCTTCAAGCTACCATTCTGTGAGAATGCTTTATCACAGTGGCTACACACATATGGCCGCTCACCTGTATGTGTTCTCATATGTGTCTTCAAGCTACCATTCTGTGAGAATGCTTTATCACAGTGGCTACACACATATGGCTGCTCACCTGTATGTGTTCTCATGTGTCTTCAAGCTACCATTCTGTGAGAACGCCCTATCACAGTGGCTACACACATATGGCTGCTCTGATCACCTGTATGGCTGGTTTTCTCATATGTGTCTTCAAGCTACCATTCTGTGAGAATGCTTTATAACAGTGACTACACACATATGGCTGCTCACCTGTATGGCTGGTTTTCTCATATGTCTTCAAGCTACCATTCTGTGAGAATGCTTTATCACAGTGGCTACACACATATGGCCGCTCACCATGTGTTCTTTCATGTTTTTTCAACTGACTGTTTAATACTGAGTCAAAAGTAACATGGACACTGTACAAATCCTGCCCCAACCTGTCGGGAATGACGGACATGTAACTGTGGAGTAACACACATATAATCTAGGATATTCTGAGTCTAGCTTCGATCCAATTTCCCCAAGGAAACAGCTGGGATAACTGTAGCAAATCAACATGGGGTCCAAAACTAAACCTACCTCCAAGAAAACCAATATCTGTTGGCTTGAAAATCAACAAACGAAATGACGAAGACGAGAAAACTCAATCTGTTAAAAGCAAAAAAGCACCAGTACCACAGAATAACTCACGGAAAGTGAAAGTTCATACAAAACGTATTCAATCAAGCTATACTCTGAATGTACAATCTGTTATCTTATTAGTCGTATTATTACAATTTGGTATATTTTTTTTTCTCTTTAATTTTTTTTTTTTCAGTTACTTGTATTGTATTACAATTTTGGTATTCATTTTGGCTCAGTGTGGTATATGAAAGGTTTGTACAGAGTCAATACCATCAGTTGGACAGGGTTACCAGTCACTGAGGGTACTGGCGATCACGTCGTTGGAACTGGAATGCTAGTCACTTATGAGCTTGATGGCATTTTCATCTCGTCTCGTTCGTTCGTTTCGCACATCAAACGGAACACTGTACTATCCTACAGCTTTTCTGGTGTTACTGTGTTACCAATACGGACTCGTCAAAATGCAATACCAAACTTTTACTGTCTGAGTACGGTAGATACAGTTGATGACTTGCGTATGTTTACATAAGTCACCAATGTTCCACCAATGTCGAACATCCTACCCAACCTCCAACTCTTCAATCTCGATATATTTTCCAGTAAATCTAAATCTTGCTGTTATTCTGAAACATTCTCGGCACATTTTTGTCCCCCAACATTTTCAACGACAATTTTTGTATTAATAATGTTCCCATTGGCCAGGCACTCACAGTATAACCTGACTTGAATCTAAAAAAATCTGTTCCAAAAACACGTCAATGTCTATCACCAAATCGCCCCGTTGAGGCCGTAAGAATTCCGCTAGTTATATCTACCTTCCGACCCGCCAAATGACTCTCCTAATCCCCAGTACATAAAAACGATTTATGAATCCCTCGCACGGTTCACCCTTACCAGTGTGAAAATCTTTGTTTCCCACTTGTTCAAGGTGTCGATTCACTGCCCGTGAGGGCAAGACTTACCCCCGGTCCAAGAACTGCTCATCCTTTGTAGCCCATGTAGCGTCACCCCTTGTGACTCTTAAAGATGACATCGGCTGAATACAACGCTGGTATTATTTACTCCTCGTCCCGTTCGCCTTCCCCTTCGCCGTCTCCTTGCTCGTGATCTGGATCGTCCTCTTCTTCCTCCTCGACAGGTCCTGATCGTAACTCCTTCATCTTGTCCACGTAGTCGCTGAAGATGTCGCGGAAACGACCCCACGACCGTTCCGGGATTGTGATGGAGGTGCGGTACTGGTTTCGATGCTAGGAATGCACACATAAACAGAATCATTATTATCCATGTTTTTGGAATGCTGGCAGGTAACAAACTAGGGCACTAGTAGACTAGTCCATGTGCTAGGAGGGCACTAGTACATGTTGAGGGCACTAGAGCAAGTGCAAGGAGGACACTAGTACATGTCCAAGGAGGGCACTAGTACATGTCCAAGGAGGGCACTAGTACATGTCCAAGGAGGGCACTAGAACATGTGCAAGGAGGGCACTAGTACATGTGTGAGGAGGGCAATAGTACCTGTGTGAGGAGGGCACTAGTACATGTGCAAGGAGGGCACTAGTACATGTGTGAGGAGGGCACTAGTACATGTGTGAGGAGGACACTAGTACATGTGTGAGGAGGGCACTAGTACATGTGTGAGGAGGGCACTAGTACATGTGCAAGGAGGACACTAGTACATGTGCAAGGAGGGCACTAGTACATGTGTGAGGAGGGCACTAGTACATGTGTGAGGAGGGCACTAGTACATGTGTGAGGAGGGCACTAGTACATGTGTGAGGAGGACACTAGTACATGTGTGAGGAGGGCACTAGTACATGTGTGAGGAGGGCACTAGTACATGTGCAAGGAGGACACTAGTACATGTGCAAGGAGGGCACTAGTACATGTGTGAGGAGGGCACTAGTACATGTGCAAGGAGGGCACTAGTACATGTGTGAGGAGGGCACTAGTACATGTGTGAGGAGGACACTAGTACATGTGTGAGGAGGGCACTAGTACATGTGTGAGGAGGGCACTAGTACATGTGCAAGGAGGACACTAGTACATGTGCAAGGAGGGCACTAGTACATGTGTGAGGAGGGCACTAGTACATGTGTGAGGAGGGCACTAGTACATGTGTGAGGAGGGCACTAGTACATGTGTGAGGAGGACACTAGTACATGTGTGAGGAGGGCACTAGTACATGTGTGAGGAGGGCACTAGTACATGTGCAAGGAGGACACTAGTACATGTGCAAGGAGGGCACTAGTACATGTGTGAGGAGGGCACTAGTACATGTGCAAGGAGGGCACTAGTACATGTGTGAGGAGGGCACTAGTACATGTGTGAGGAGGACACTAGTACATGTGTGAGGAGGGCACTAGTACATGTGTGAGGAGGGCACTAGTACATGTGCAAGGAGGACACTAGTACATGTGCAAGGAGGGCACTAGTACATGTGTGAGGAGGGCACTAGTACATGTGTGAGGAGGGCACTAGTACATGTGTGAGGAGGGCACTAGTACATGTGTGAGGACACTAGTACATGTGTGAGGAGGGCACTAGTACATGTGTGAGGAGGGCACTAGTACATGTGCAAGGAGGACACTAGTACATGTGTGAGGAGGGCACTAGTACATGTGTGAGGAGGGCACTAGTACATGTGCAAGGAGGACACTAGTACATGTGCAAGGAGGGCACTAGTACATGTGCAAGGAGGACACTAGTACATGTGCAAGGAGGGCACTAGTACATGTGCAAGGAGGGCACTAGTACATGTTGAGAGCAATAGTACATGTGCTAGGAGGGCACTAGTACATGTTGAGGGCACTAGTACAAGTGCAAGGAGGGCACTAGTACATGTTGAGGGCACTAGTACAAGTGCAAGGAGGGCACTAGTACATGTGGATGAAATCTCATACTGCATCTTACCTGTACTTCACTGACTCGCATAAAGATACCTCTGTAATTGTTGCCGATATCAAAGTAGAAATTCTTGTTCTCAACTCTCATGGAGCGATTCTCGGGTAATTCAGGTTGAACGTCAGCTGTAAAACAAAACACAAACAACATTATAATAAAGTTATCGAAAAGTGAATAAAGAAAAATTTACTGGAGCAGGATTCGAACCGGCAACCTCCTGAATACCGTACAGGCGCTCTACCAACTGAGCCAAACATTATAATAAGAAATATTTGAGGTCTGTCGTTTTCTGCTACTTTTTCAGCATTTTCCACTATTTATCAGTGTTTTGATTTTGATGTGACTGTTTGTTGTAGTATGGCTTTAAGTCCTTTACTGTTGTGGAATGTTTTTGTCCCTTTTCATTATAAACGCTTTACAATCATCGCTAAAGCTCAAATCCATCACTAAACGGAAAATTGCTATGCAATCAATTTTCCGTTTAGCGATGGATTTCGGCTTAGCGATGATTGCAAAGCATTTAAAATGAAATTGACCCCTGATCTGTCAAACTCACCTGTTCCATTCTCCGTTCCAAATTCATCTAGAAGCTCTGTCAGGGCGTTCTTGAATTCTACCAGTCCTTGTGCTGGAAGGGCTATCTGAGTACGTCTCGCTCTGTTCACGGTCTGCGAAACCTGCAAGGCACAACAAGAACGACCAATCACATTTATCCTCCTTGGCAATTATTCAAGCCACCGGCCAATCAGCATGCTCCGAGTACCTAATTTGCATATGGGTCACATGACTGAAGGGCAGAGCTACACGGTCAAGGAAAATGTGGAGCTGTTCAATGGAAGAGTCTGGTCATTGACTTGGTGCCCCTTGTCATTTTTTTAGTGCCCCTGGTCACTTGGTGTCCCTGATCATTGTTTTGCTGCCCCTAGTCACCCGGTGTCCGTGGTCATTGCCTTGGTGCCCCTGGTCATTGCCTTGGTGCCCCTGGTCATTGCTTGGTGCCCTTGTCATTGCCTTAGCAGCCCCTGGTCATTGCCTTTGTGCTCCTAGTCATTGTCTTTATAGTACCTTTTAAAATGCTCCGGAAACTGTCTGATAAGAAATGCCCTTGCAACTTACCTTTAAAAATCTACCCCTGGCGTTTTCTTTAAGGTCAAGGTAATAACGTTTGTTTTCATTAATGATGACTTCGCTCTTGATTCTGCCATCCTCAGGAGGGTTGTCGGGGTTGGGTGGACCGAGCTGAGCGTAGTGTTCACTGAAGTCTGTCATGTGATCACGTAGCTCTGCAGCTGCGGACATCGCTAGGGTTAGTCTGTTCTTGCCACCACTTGCCCCCACCTGGACACAAAGAAAATAAAGATACATGTATATTGGTGATTTAACTGTCAAAGATTGTTGGCATGATGGTCCTTTAATTGATCTCAGACCCATTTCTAGTTGCCTTGGTGCCCCTGGTCATTGTTTTGCTACCCCTGGTCATTGTCTTGGTGCCCCTGGTCTTTGCTTTGCTACCCCTGGCCATTGTCTTGGTGTCTTTGGTTATTGCCTTACTGCTCCTGGCCATTGCCTTGCTGCCCCCAGGCTGGTCATTGCCTTGATGCCCCTGGTCATTTCCTTGCTGCCCCTGGTGACCTGGTCTTTGTCTTGGTGCCCCTGGTCATTGTCTTGATGCCCCTGGTCATTGCCTTGGTACCCCTGGTCATTGCCTTGGTGATCCTGGTCATTGCCTTGGTGCCCCTGGTCATTGCCTTGGTGCCCCAGGTCATTGCCTTGGTGCCCCTGGTCATTGCCTTGATGCACCTGGTCATTGCCTTGGTGCCCCTGGTCATTGCCTTGCTGCCCCTGGTGACCTGGTCTTTGTCTTGGTGCCCCTGGTCATTGCCTTGATGCCCCAGGTCATTGCCTTGGTGATCCTGGTCATTGCCTTGGTGCCCCTGGTCATTGCCTTGATGCCCCTGGTCATTGCCTTGATGCCCCTGGTCATTGCCTTGGTGCCCCAGGTCATTGCCTTGGTGCCCCTGGTCATTGCCTTGCTGCCCCTGGTGACCTGGTCTTTGTCTTGGTGCCCCTGGTCATTGCCTTGATGCCCCTGGTCATTGCCTTGGTGCCCCTGGTTATTTCCTTGCTGCCCCTGGTCATTACCATGATGTCTCCCTAAATATTTCATACAAAATTGCCATTTTGGTATCTCATATGGTCACAGAAGTGTTCCTAACCACATTGCAGCTTTAAAAGTCTAAATTCCACACACATGAATCATCGTGAAGGTAAATAGAACCATAATTGTCCCTGGAAGAGTCCGTGACAAATCAGGAAGTAAGATATTTCCCGTACCTCGGCAATCTTGATGAACTTTCCTCTCCTGTTTTGTTTGACATCGATGTAGTATCTCTTTGTCTGTACATTGAGAGTCTTTGTAGCCAGCTCCTGGACCCCTGAAAAATAAACAACAACAGGTAAACAACAACAGGTAAACAACAACAGGTAAACAACAACAGGTAAACAACAACAGGTAAACAACAACAGGTAAACAAAACAAGAATGAGTAACAACAAGAACAGAACAAACAACAGATAAACAACAACAGGTAAACAACAACAACAACAACAACAGAACAAACAATAGATAAACAACAACAGGTAAATAACAACAACAAGGAGTACAAAAAGGACAGAACAATATCTCGGAGTTAGAGGGACTGATGTTTCAGTCCTACATGTACTCTGTAATGGTGCTTTAGCCTAGTGGCCTAGTGGTCGGGCATGTCAAACTCATGGTCTTGTGGTCAATCTACAGATTGTGGGTTCGAATCCAGTCATGGGCTAGCGGTGTAATAAGAGTTAATCAGGGTCTTGTTGTCAATCTACAGATTATGGGTTCGAATCCAGCCATGGGCTAGTGGTGTTTGCGTCCTTAGGCAAGACGCTTTGTCACATATTGCACCTCTTCACCCAGGAGTAAATGGGTACATGTACCTGTGAGGGTAGAGATGGCTTTGTGTTTGATTAGCCTTTGAGCGCCTTGTGGTAGCTGGGACTGTATACTCCCCAGGGAGTTGAGATGGTTTCAGGAATGTAAATTACATGTATGATCCGATGACCAGGGATAATAATAACATTTCAATGCGCAGTAGAGTATATTAATATAGTAGCTGAGCAATATAAATGTCCTATATTATTATATTATTATTAAGTTCTGTATCTCATTATATGTTTAATATATGATTCTCATTTCAGAAGTAAACGAACAATGAGTAAAAAAGGAACAAATATGAGTGCCAGCAGAACTCATAAATTATTGAAAGTCCCCGGCAATACATGTACATTCCTGGAAAGCAAACATATTACAAATGTTGGAATTTATTGGAGCAGTGGGTTTGATATTGATTTCAATTATGCCTGTATCTTTGCAAGTACGGTGTTACTGCTTACCTGGGGCCAATTTCATGGAGTTGCTAAGCACACACAAAATTGCTTAGCCTAAAAATGTCTTGCTCAATCAAACAAACCACCATTACAAATTCCATTTGATTTTATGGTCAGTGAACAACAGCCAACGAACAATCACAAGTGATGTACAGTATACACAACACATGGAAATTTGGTTGTAATGTACATGTACATGCAAGTCCTGTTTTTATTAAGACAGAAATTTCATGGTAAGCAAATCGTTGTGCTAAGCAAGGCCGTGAAATTAGCCCCTGTACATGTGTAACATGAGCGCTAGTTTTATCAAATGGTGCTTCCATTTGTAAACTGACCTTAAAATACCATACCCTGCTTAATATGCATGCCCAACCCCCATTAATGAAACATTTATATACCATGTACATACATGTTCATGAATAATAAATAGAGTATGTGCATATCATGAATAATAAATAGACCATGTGCATATCATGAATAATAAATAGAGTATGTGCATATCATGAATAATAAATAGAGTATGTGCATATCATGAATAATAAATAGACCATGTGCATATCATGAATAATAAATAGACCATGTGCATATCATGAATAATAAATAGAGTATGTGCATATCATGAATAATAAATAGACCATGTGCATATCATGAATAATAAATAGAGTATGTGCATATCATGAATAATAAATAGACCATGTGCATATCATGAATAATAAATAGACCATGTGCATATCATGAATAATAAATAGAGTATGTGCATATCATGAATAATAAATAGAGTATGTGCATATCATGAATAATAAATAGAGTATGTGCATATCATGAATAATAAATAGACCATGTGCATATCATGAATAATACATAGAGTATGTGCATATCATGAATAATAAATAGAGTATGTGCATATCATGAATAATAAATAGACCATGTGCATATCATGAATAATAAATAGACCATGTGCATATCATGAATAATAAATAAGCCATGAGCATGTCAAGAAGTGTGAAGCAAAGGATATCATAACAAAAACCAACGCCTCGAACATTTTTTTAAAGCGAGACGAAGCAGTTCTGAAAGGATCTTCTGAAGGACGTTTCACCACGTCTTGCAAAATGCTACTGTACGCCGCCAACCTCAACATCTCAGATGAGATTTATAGTCAAGTTGCAGAGTGGAGACCCGGTACGAATTATTATATGAACAGCTTCATTCAGTGTGCAACGCTGTACCTTAACCGCAAACTGGGACTTAATTAATTTTTCTCCGAAACCGTCATATCTCTTACATTATCCTCACGATCAAGAAGAGGAAAAAATGGCAAATACATGATCAAAAAAATTCATTAACTGTTTCAAATATAGAAACTGAAAAGGGACAACATGAAAAAATCCTCCATTTTTATGTAACATGGTTTAAAATGCTATGCAGATAAAAGGTTTGATGGTCGCAAATTCCACCCATGCATGTGTGTGAATTGTAAATACAATGTGTAATGCGAATTGCATTTAATCAGTTTCAATACATGATATAATGTTTATGTAAATTTTGACATTGTCTTCAAATTGCAGTGATGCAACTGACAAATGCCAAGACAAATTTAAAAATGACTCTGTATTACATGTATACTTATACAGGCCTTCATTTTAATAAAAATGAGGAGAGCTGCAAATCGCTCTCCTTAAATCAAGGTAGAGAATTTAGGAGATTGATTTGCTCTCACTAACATAATCAAGTTTGAGCTGCAGATCCAACTCCTTTAATCAACAAAGGGCCTACTCATACTAGTGAATAAAGAGAGCAGTTTGCTCTTGCTAAACCAAGTTTTGGCATGTGTCAGGTGTCAGAAAAAGAGAACATGCAAGATTTTGCTTGTCCTGTTGAAAAAGATTACAAAAAGATAACACTATTTGTGTAGTTTCCATAAAGGATGAATCTCAGCAGGAAAAATGTATGTGATGTTTTGAAAAAAGGCAGCTCTCCTTAAATTGTTAAGGAGCTCTTTTTTTCACTCTCCTTGGAAAACATTAAGGAGAGCGGAGGAAAGTGATCCGGCACTCTCACTCTCCTTAAAAATTAAGGCCTGCTAATACTATAGTCATTTGTGTAGACGCAGAGCACGATCCAAGGCAGTGCCGCAGCAGTGGAATATCATCAAAGGAGACTCAAAAATAAATTGTACAATTCAAAACATTTGAAGTGAAAACAAATCGGAATTGGGGTGGAAATGGAAAAAAAAAATCTGATTTCAGATTGAAATCTGAAAAGTTGCAGATCTCTGAAATTGGCATGTGCTGATTCTTTTCTTTGGAATGTCAATTGTCATTCATAATTTATCTTAGGACAAGCAAGGGCTCAAGAGAGTTGAATTTTGCGTAAATTTCCGTCTGAAAATGAAACTATTTGATGAATCATACCCCTGCACTGCTGCAACACATGTGTACTTTAAACTGTCAACACTAAGTACACAATTTACTACATACATTGTACCCTAGAGAATAAGGCAATCTTGAATGTGCACATTTTAATGTTCTGATGTCACCAGCCAATAAAGCCACAAGTCTTCATTGACAGGTCAAAGGTCATCACAGTCTACATTCTGATGTATTCAGATTCTTTTATACATGTACAATAGTTCAGTGCACTTACAACTTGCAATGTTCGTATTAACTTTGGAATTGCATAAATTTGATGATATGTTTAAACTGACATTGATATGGCAAAGCATTGGTCCATGTAATGTACAGTATGTTAATTATGTTGTACAGTAATATGCTGTGTGTGCTACAAGGGCAATGAAAATATATAACGACATATGTAGATAAGGCCCTATTGCACGTACACTGTACATAAAATACAGTCCCTAAATTTCAAATCTAATCAAAAATCAGTTCATATTTTTTTCAAAATAGCGAAGCAAATTGTGGTGAAATGACAATTATTATGCAATGTTTTTGAAAATATGATGCAAGAAAATTATTTCGCTATCCAATTTGCATGAAGCTGGAAGCATATGACCTAGACGCAATCGGCATATAATTTCTTGAGAAAGATTTTTCTATGAGCAACAATTCTTTCTCCACGACCAAGTTTTCTTCTTGGAGAAAAGGATTTTTTTCTTTGCAGAACAAGATTTTTCAGACGAGCAGATGAAAATGATTTCACAGTGAGTAAAATTTTGACGCAACTTCATAAAATAGGACAACATGACAATGTTGTTATAATACATGTACAGTACATGAACGATGCGCATGGACAGTAGAGGGCGCTCTTTGAAGGGATAATAAAAATGTTGACGTGCCTACATGTACCTCCGTCATTATTAAAATAGGACAACATGACAATGTTAGGCAATAATATGAACGATGCGCATGGACTGTAGGGGGCGCTTTTTGAAGGGGTAAAAATGTTGGCGTGCCTACCTTGGTAATTATTAAAATAGGACAACATGACAATGTAAGGCAATAATACATGAACGATGCGCATGGACTGTAGAGGGCGCCCTTTTGAAGGCGTAAAAATGTCGGCGTGCCTACCTTCGTCATACATGTGTCTGGCAACTGGTGCTCTTCTATTCTGCGTATATGTATGTTTGTACACTGTAAATGGAAAGACCAATAGGCATAGAACACATGTACAAACTACAAAGTGCGTCAACTTGAGAAAACATTCCGTCTGCAGTCTGCGCATAATTAATCACATACATGTAGATAGGAGATTCAAGTCTTCCATTAAAATGAACTGTACATGTCTACATGTACACGTAAACACCTGTAAAGAAAAGCCATTAACATGTACAAGGGATAGGCCTACACAAGGAAATTCATTTTCTTATCAATAAATAAATAAATAATGAATAAATATAAATAAATAAATAAATATAGCCTTTGATAAAGATCCTGCTAGGATCGAAACGCGTCATGCCCTCCTAACTCTAAGCATTTGATATACATTTCAGGTCATTTTGCAGCAGTTCATTACTTGTATTCCATAAATAAATGATGAATAAATTTAAATAAATGCATAAATAATGAATCCAATTTAAATCCATACAACATGAATCCATAATTTGTCCCCGAGTTGAACCCAACCGAAATTAAGAATTTACCCACTCTAAATTTTTTCCTTGAGGAAGTGAAGTAAGATGCTTTACATTTTACAGACGGGATGCGTTCAAACCCTCCTCGCGGCAACGGAGAATATTAATGTTGCTAACAGTATTCGGAGAAAATGAAGTTTGACTTGACGTGTCGGGACTTGCCCGGGCCCGGTGCAAAACCAAGGGGAATGAATGAATGTCTGGGTCCAAGGCAGAGTCCGTGTGTGTGTCCGTGTTCGACGACGAGACGAAATGTAGAAACGCTAAAATACAGGGCATGCAAGGATAATGTACTGTACAGCGTACATGTACGTACTGTACCCTACATAGACCACACAGCACTGGTTCATTGGGATATTTGCACTGATCTACGTCTGTATATTAACGCCGTCTACCCGACGGATGACAACAAATCCAACGGACCAAATGAAAATTCACCGCAGCAATAATATTATGAATTTACATGCCATTATCTTTGTCTTGGGTTTATAGGATTCCTGAACCAGGATGCAGTTAGCACGGGAAGGGGTAAGGGGTGCACTAACACTATTTACTGTCTGTCATTATGACGACTAGTGCTCACGGCAATGCATAACCTGCCGCACACACACACACACCAAGCATAAATCTATTAAGAAAATATTGAGGACGAGTTGAACTTTTGAACCCAGACAGAGCCAGAGTGAAAGAGCTGCTCGGACCACGGACAGAACAACCTGATAGCTAGCATGCAGAATTTCCTAACTAGCATCACGGCACTTTCTCACACTACACACGGCTCGTTTTTTTTTTTTTTTTCCAAAATTTGCACGGTGTATATTCCTATCTCAAATATGCACTGACAGATTACCTGAACCATTAAAGCATGTCCTAGTTCTTTTGTTATTTACATGTAATATTCGTCCATAATATTAACACTGATCAGGAAAAAATACTAACAACAAAATACTAATAACAGGGGCCAATTTCATAAAACTGTTTTAAAGCACAAACATTTGCTCAGCTCAAAAAATATGTCTCGCCCAATAAAACAAACCACCATTGTAAATTCCATTTGATATTTATGGTCAGCGAACAATAGCCAAAGAACAATCACAAGTTATATACAACACATGGAAATTTGGTTGTTAACCCTGTTTTTATTAAGAAAGAATTGTCATGCTTAGCAAATTTTTTTTACAGGTAAAGACTGTAACTGTAAGGGCTTTGGATAAAAAGCTTTATATTTCATGAATACAGATGATGTAATGTTGCCCACAAATAACACAGAATTTACCGCTTACATGTAAGTGATACATGTAAGAAATTTATGGATTTATTTTTTTAACACTTTTTTTAATTAATGTATGCATTTTGAACAGTTGTGTCAAGACTCAATGCTTGTTTTTTTAGTCTGTTGTATTCGATCTAATCCCTTGTTTTTACTCTGTAAAAATGTATATTTTATAAAAATTTACAGATTATTTATTTATGTATTTGGCATTACCCATTTCCTGTAATTTGTACAGGCCTACAGTGTATGTTTGCGGTTGAATACAATATATTAAAGAATAATGAAAACCATAAACAAACGAAGAAAGGCCTACACAAATACATGTATGCCTGCACAAATATATACACCTGTACACGTGCAGTAGGCCCTGTCACGCAAGGCAATTCACAGGTTCAATTAGTTCCATCTACAAGAGGAAATAACATTCACCTTTTAATTTTCTCGCCATTTTCTTGGAAATACGACACTTCCTGAATAAAGTCTTTTTCAAGAGCTACCATAGTTTTCCTTTTTCATGCAATTGCAATGTACCTTAATTTGGTTACCTTAACCTGTTAGTGGACTGTAAATTTATACATGTTATTTGGGACAGGGTACTAAATTTCATTTAAAATTCCTTTTCCTCATAATGAATTTAATTCTTAACTAGACTGTGTTCCAATGCACTACATTTTCTAAGCAGTGTCTACAACGTACATTTAAGCACATGATGTATGTAACAGATCTGATAGACTTTGAGCTTTGATGCTCAGGACTGCAAGTACCACATTGTACATGTAAGAACCAGACATTTATATTCTTATTTATTATGTGAACTAGAATATTTATAGCATACTAGCAATAAAAGCACTTGTTTTAAAAACATTCAACAGGTCAAAGGTCAAGTTTAACTAAATTCCATGCATGAATAACTGAATGTGTAATTATATATACATTATGTACATACAGAAGGCCTACATATAAAGTTATGTGTTAATTAAAAGTTAATTTACAGTTCTAGCTGTTAATTATATTTTATCATATTCACTGTTCATTGTCCTTGCCTAGTGCCTACTGTATATTATGCATACTGTATATGAAGTTATTAACAAATTCTTGTAACACATTTTAATCAAGAGCTACATGTAGAAATGAGTCGGCCTACACATCATCATGACTTCCAAATCCCTGTCACTACCTTATTTTCAACTCCAATTATTTTTATCCCCTTGATGTCTTTAACTAACCCCAACCTCCTTTTAAAAATTGTTCTTGAGATAAGCCTTCCTACATGTACAGTATGTCAGTGTGAGGCTGCGTCTGCCAGAGCACTACACGCACGTATTTCTTTTGGAATTGAACCAAGTTTTATGACAAGAACCTCCATACGTGTACACATTTATAATAATATGGTGTCGGCCTGTATGAGCTATAGGCCAGTATCCTACAAAGGTCCAGTGATCTATTTTACAGAGCATTACTTAAGATCGATCTTAAATCGCGAATCAGTCCCAATTGCTATTGTGATGTCACAATAAAAATCAAAAGGTTAATAATGACAATTCATAGTTACATGTACAATCTACAATTTAGCTTAATTTGAGTGTTTCATGAAATAGGCCTCAACAATGCTAGAATTTGTCGGTGTCCAATTACAGGGACTGTACGAACCACAAATGTCGTCATCGCTTTTTCTGACGATTATTCATTCATTATCTTTCCATTTCATCATCTAATCTTATCGTTACTCTCATCAGCTTAAATCCAATCACCGATCATGATCACCTTCACAATTTCATTTCATTTAATGAATTTTTTTATGACAATTAATTAAATAAAGCCGCAAATCTCGCCATAAAGATGTACATTAGAGATACAGCTGTATGGAGAAAGGAAACATGCTAATATTGTGTAAAAATTAATGGAATTTACCTAATTTGCATTATAAAAATACCTAATTTGTATTAGTATTGATGTATGTAAATATATACATGCATAAATTAATATAATTAACCGATTTATACATGTAAACTGACTGCAAATACTGTAAGAAAATTAGAGCATAGAGCTGTTCCTAGCTCAATGATTACAGCAAACTGCACTCAATGACTCAGCAAGATTTCAGGTGGGAATTTCACAGCGTTCCAAAGTATAAATGTTCCCTTTCATTCAAAGGTCATATTACAAGGATGGTGCCAAAACAAGGTCAGAATTAATTACGACATCGACTCCAAAAATATAAAGCTCACCAAAGATGCTGAACCTGTGGGCTGTGGCCATGGAAACATACACTGTAGTGACTGTACAAGCAGTACACTGTACATGAATGTAGCATACCATGTATGGTTGTTTAATTACAAGACCTACACCGTACATCAGACAGAATACATGTAGTTCAACTTCAATCACAATACATGTACGCTAGCCTACATCGTACATGATGTAGGCCTACTTAATTAGAACAAAGTACAGCAGTGTGGCAAGGGTAAGGTGACCGGACGTCCCCGATTTCCGGGGACAGTCCCCGATTTGACAGTGCCGTCCCCGATGAAAAATTGTCCCCGAAAATGTCCCCGATTTAACAAAATGCCCCGAAAATTCACCGTTGCCCTAAATGAAAAACACAAATGCTGTGCTGAAGAAGATCCATTCTTCAGAGAAGTATGCGAAGACAACCGCCTTAGACATGTAAGTATGTAACCCACTCATGTCAACTGGACAAGATGTCCATAGATGCCACCATTTTGCATGTACGCACCATTTGGATTCAAACAATGTTCAATATTATACCCCTCCCCCAGGACACGGATCACTGTCCCCGGATCATCTCAACAAAATATGGTCACCTTAGGCAAGGGTGACTACAGGCTAGCATCTAGCTAGCATCTAGCTAGCATAGCAGATTATTGGCAATAGGCTTGCACAGCTTGCCTGACACCACTGTAGCCTGGGTTCGACTCCCACCTTGGAACATTGATGATTATGTAGCTTTGAGCTGGTTTCTCTCATTTGCCACAGGGATTTTTCTGTCGATTTTCTGGGCTCTCCGAGCCTCAGTTTCTCCTCCCTTACAAAAAATCTTATTCTTTACTGTACATCAAGGCATGCAACTTGGCCTTTTTACAAAAAATGAGGAAATTCTAATCTTCACCATAATGGGAGACTTTGGAGAATCGGTCTTCAAGTCAACAGCGCACGCAGTTGTGAGCATGCGCGCGTTGTTTTGCACGTTTCTTTTTACTTTTCAATGGCATTGTAAGTGTTGAGAAAAGAACAGAGTAAATCAGGTGATCCAAGCAAAAATTGCATGCCTGACAGTATTTTTCGCTTTTCAGCGGCATTTTATAAGAGTGAAGTGAAAAAAAGAGGAAATCAGGTGACCTGAGGAAAAGTTGCATGCCTGTTAATGTGTCAAGCTGTGCCCTATGGTTATACAGTATATAGACCGATAAATGGTGAGCACTACATGCTGAGGTGTCATTGCTTGCCACAACTCAAACACATTGGCAGGATTGTCTCTACTTCCCTCTTCACGGTTCAAACAGGTGTGAGAAAGATTAGCCTCTTAAATCATGAATTACTCTTATTATTAATTAGTGTTATTATTTGTAAAAATGGATAAAACTATGATTACGACAGTCATGCACTGCTATTTCTCTGGGTATCTTCACAAAAACTGTGTTAAAGACATACATGTAGTAAAACGAATAGAGAAATAGAAATTTTTCCTCATGAATTACTATTTGAATAGTTTTCCTATATTAAGAACCAAAAGTTGTTCAAAGGATTTCTTATTCCGGAAAAAGGAGCATGATTTAGCCGTTTTTGAGCCGGCACCAAAAGGTGCTGAAGTCATTACCTAATTTGCATTGGTGATTCGCCCTCTGGCAGAGGAATTGCACAAATTTGATCAAGCCATCCAGAAATAGGACGATTTTCATTTAAAAAAATATCAAGTTTGTAAAAATATGAAACTTCCCAGAGGCATTCTTAAATTTACAAATGACACATACTGTAGGAAAACTCTCATGTAAAATCCGTTTTACTACGTCTTTAATAACAAGATTATTTATAGTCACTGAGAGGTGAACAAAGAAAATTGACTATAGAATGCAAAGGATACAGAATCTGGCAAGTGTTTAGCTCTTCTAGAGAAAATGATGTGCAAATTGAAAAGCTGAATGTTTCGTCTTCATGGATAGGAGATTGCCTGGAAATGATTGCCTGTAAATTGACTCGTGTGACATGGGCCTTATTATTGTCATTGGAATGATAGTTAAGGTACCTGGATGTCAACGGGCTTCCAGAGCTACGGCTACGGCTAGGTCTATTGTCTTGGTGTCTCTGCATATTTCCAATGGAGTGAAGACCTAGACCTAGCTCTAGACAACAGATTCAGGCCGTGTCCGAAACGAGCTTCCAGAGCTACGGCTAGGTCTATTGTCTGCTGTCTCTGTGTATTTCCAATGGAGAGAAGACCTAGACCTAGCTCTAGACACCTGATTCGGATGTCAACTCAGTCTATTGATACAATGCATTACTTGCACTTTATGTGCATTTATAAGGATTTTTATGTCCCCGGACAACACTGTCTATTTCAAGTTATACCCTAATTTGATGAATCAAATGTGTACAAACAGATTTGATCTAAATCCAAAGAAATATTGCTGATGAAATTGAACCTGGGATGTTTGGTGAAATCAACCCCAGAAAACTAATTTGACAAATCTACAAGCCGGCCTACATACATGATGGGTCTGAGGTAAACATGTCACCTTCAAATCCTTGACAGACCAAAGATTGTTAAGTTCAGGACCCCTCTGTGTTTTTATCACACACCGGAACGACCGTGAATATGTTCCGTTGTGCATGCTGTGCATGATAAAAACACATGGGGGTCCAGAAATTAACAATCGCCATCGAGCCTACTTGGCGTTGGGCCCAATTTCAAGTCGTCTCACCGTAAGCATAGAGTCGGCACTTACGGAAGCAGGAAACTCTGTGCTTACGGAATCCTATTAGTTACAATGTACTGTACACAGGGATGAGATTGACCAATGATAAAAATTGTCTGAAAATGGCGGACAGGGAGCATAAAAAGTCTGAAATCTGAAATCTCCTATACTTTTGTACACAGTCTGTGAGGAAAAAAATCTGAAATCCAAAACAAAAAAGTCTGAAATCAGATTTTAATCTGAGAAATCTCATCCCTGTGTACACTTTGACAGTTTACTCCAAGTTTAATCTGTTTAAACCAGGAAGCATTCATTTAAAATTAGAAAATTCTTTGGTTCAGTCCCATAGATTTAGTGTCAAGTGTTGTCTGTGTGTGGAAATCTTTCCCAAATGTTTGAAAACATTGCCGTAGGACTACATGACAGTACAGTACAATATTTAAAGGTCCAAGGCATTTACTTCCAGAATCCAATGTTCCATTTCCTTGGTTAAACCTGTCTGCGTGGAATTACATAATGATGGCTGCAGAAATCCATGGAATTTTTAACAAGATTATGAAGATAGGCCCCCTAATGTAAATTTGTTCACATTGCTAAACAAGATATTACAAAATTAACACTTATGTGGCTACCATGCACAATATTATTCATAATATATTGAATATATTGAACTTTATTTGGCCAGAAAACCTGCACTGTGTACATGCACGCACTGATGACAACTCAATAAGCACTGTATACTGTACTGTGCATAATGAATGTGTACACATTATGTAGTGTACACGTACTATGCTAAAGTGATAGGCCTAGTAGTGTCCTACGCTAAACCATCGATGTCAAACATCACACTCTTCATAAAATGGCCTCAATTTTCATTATGCACAAAATACAGCTCGATCAAGCAGCACGACTTGCATCTTGAATAGTCCCTCTACCAGAAAATGCATCCTGTTTACGATGTCACACCTCAGTAATCGAGTATTCAACCCGTAAACTTAGCTGAACCCTGCAGAAATATTTCCAAATCGCGGCCATGTTGTGTGACCTCAGCTGGGCCAATGGAAGTGCACGTTCAATCAGCTGACTGGTTGTCAACGTCAAAAGCAGACAACTCGGTCATAAAGCACCGAATCGCCCCCATATTTGCCAGCAAAGTGGCTCAGGACTTGCACATCATTATGCATTTCTCAAAAAAGAGGAATTTCTCGTTTTACCTTGCCCCTGAGACTGTTCCTCAGTGCTTTCTCGGTCCGACATCACTCCTTTCCAGGCTGCGCGACAGCTCCCTAATTTATTTCGTGCACGATATTCATAGCCTCGCTATGAATGATGCTCCTGATAAATATTCATGAGTACTCATTTGCATATTTCCTTCCCAAAAAGTTTGCATAAATAAATAATAATTTCGAGTGCATTGTTTTGATTGGTTTATTAGGGCTGGGAAGCGCTCGGGCATGCGTAGTTTGCGCTGAAAGTTATCAGCTGGAATGCATGAAGCTTAAGCAGACGAGATGTAAACAAACAAAAATGTGCGCGAGGAGTGACGAAACTTCTTGACAGAAACTGTCTGCATTCAAGAAAAACCCAGAGTTTCTTTCACTATTTCTGAATAATTTTAAACACACATGCAAGTTAAGGACTCCTTTTTCAGGTAAAGTATTTACTGAATTTGTGGATAGCTCAAATTAAAGGCGAATCTAAAAAATTTTAATCGTTGTTCACAAAAATTGGTTGAGGCAAAATATTGAGTGTAAATTGTAAAAATGCGCCTGTTTGTTTGATTCAAGTGTTTGCTTGTTTGTTTTTAGCATGTTTGTTTTGAGATTTGTGGTTTAGATAAAGAAAAGATTACAGAATTTGAAGCAAATTTATTTATTCTAGGAAATATTTATTTATTTTTCAAGTAAATCGACGATGTAGTGCTTCAGAAATTTGCAAAAAACTGAGAAGGTCGAAGGCCGAGGAAGTTGAACTTGGAGATAAATGGACCAGTGGGATGACTATATTCCTTGCTACAGAAAGAGCGACTGTGAAATTTCTGCCATTCATCAACTCCTGGCCGCCAGTAATTCTGCAAATTATCCAAAGGAAAAGGGAGATCCTGGCAACCCAAATGTCACGGTGACATGTGGCAAACAAATAAGGTTGGCATGGTAACACAGAATTATCATTACTCAAAATAAAGTCATAATTTTATTATTTTATTAACAATTCCACACATTTCATCTTATCATTATCAAGTTTATTCTCTTCTTTCATTAAGCCTACCAAGTAATTTAGATTTTAAACATCTTTTTCTTCTAATTGAATAAAAAAGAAAGCTACATATGTTGGGTATGATGAGTTATCTGCTAAAATTATATCTGGCTGAACTGAAATGATCTTTAAAAATACAAACAAAATAATTGTACTTCTGTAGTTAAATTAGCCAGCCTTTGAACTTAAAGATTGAAAGATTGAAATAAGTCAATGTCATGTATCTACAGTCTTATTATAGAAATAGTTGGCCTGTTAACAATTATTATTTTTTTTTTTTTTAACAAATTCAAGCAATGAAAAAAAAACAATTTCCCAAATTTATATTTTGAAGACATCATTTGAATTTGAGGTCTTGTATTCCTCTTCTTTCTCTGGGTTTTGTTTCAATTAATCTCTTTATTTGTCATTTTTCATAGAGAAAAGGAAAACCCCGCACACAATAAAGAGCCTGAGGTTAAACCTGTAGAAGAGAAGAAAGATGAAGATGATCCGGATATTCTGACAGTTGCCAGCATCTTTGAAACACTCCGGCTCAAAGATGCCAGTGATTATGACGAATGTGTAAGTATAAACTATAAACACTCATCATTATTTTCGGCTGACAAGATTTAGACCCAAGATTTAGACTTTTCAAAATTAACTTTTTGACCAACATTGACAAGGGGCCTATTTTATAGAGCTGCTTAAAAGCACAAAATTTGCTTAAGCATGAAAAGTCTGGCTGGCATACTGATTTTATTTACCAAAGGTTTTGGTGCTTAAAAAAATGTTGGTGCTTAAGCAGCTCTATGGAATTATAAACTATTTAAGCAGCCCTCAAACTTGCTCTCAGTCTTTGTGAGACGTTTCTTTTAAGATTTTCGGGTTTTGCTTTTTGTTATTTAAGGATTTGTGCAGTTGGCAGCTCTGTCCATCCACTCACGCACAAACCGTCCGATTTGGAATCAGAGACGTCAATCGCCCTAAACCCCAAATAAGGAAATTCATCCCGACCCATCGCAGCGTCAACAGCGCCACCACTAAACTAACTACGAGAGTACCCGCTTCACCGTCCAAACTGAAAATGAGTCAGAGTTCCCGATTGGACACTCAACGGCCAAGTAGTGTGACGTCATCCCGTCCGTGTTCTACTAGCAAGACGGGGAAGGAAGAATTAGGGGCGTGGCAAGAACCGCCCCCTCCCGTGCCGATACAATACAACTTCAAGTATCTTAAACATCCGAGACAGTATTCTGATCAGTACAGGTATGTGTAACACTGTCACACTGTTTATGCTTTGTGACGTGCTGTCACACTTGTTATCCAAATGTTACATTGTCACTGCGAAGTCAGTTTTTTCATACCCAGCGAGACCAAAATCAAACTCTACTTTTCTTCATGACATTTAAAAAATGTGCTATTTTCAAAATTTTCAAATTTTGTGGCAAGGCACTACAGAATAATTGGAAAGTCTGACAAAAATGACAAATTCAAAAACAAGACTGCAAGATTGTAAATGAGCTTGAAAAGAGCTTTCCAACGGAATGCGTCACTTGGGGTGCTATCTTCCTCTGTCTGTTGAAACCTGAGACAATTCAGGAGATTTTTGAATGGGATAAGTCAACAGAATGTTGCCTTTGAATAGCTGGACAGGCCCATGACACCTGGTGACTTTCCACTCATTATGTGATGAGTGTCACACATTGTGATCCATTGTCACACATTGTCACCAATTGTCACACATTGTTGCATACTGTTACACACATTGTCACATGAAGTCACTGTCACATTGTCTCTCTGTCCTTACAGGGAAATGTACACATACTGCAAACTGAAGCAAAGAAGCTTCCATCGGTCATTTGTCACCGGGGTGGCTGTCCCAAGAGCCCGACTGAGATGCATGAATGGCCGAGAGGGGCGGAGCAAGGCCATCGCCAGTGGGAAGCACGTCCCAACGTCTACTCCAACCACCTCTGACTCGGATCACGAGAAATCAATGGTCAGTCATATTGTTCTTTACCTTAACCTTTACTTCTTTGGAACTCTTTTCAGTTTGAAAGATTTGTTCAATTCACTTTCAGCCTTTGAGAAAGATGCTGTTAGGGTCGAAACATCAGGCATGCCTAACTCTGAGCAGCCTTTGAGAAAGATCCTGCTAGGATCCAATTGTCAGGCCCTCCTTACTCTGAGCAGCCTTTTCAGCAGGCCTTTACAAAATGAGGCTTGAGGCTAGGTTTGGGACTTATTTCACTATCGCTATTTGAGGCCCAAAAACCAAAAGAAGGGATTGGGCCACATGATGACGAAGCCAAAGAAAGGCTCCAGCTTCGCCGTGTATCTCAAACCCTTCACTTCATTTAGGACACAATATGACAGTAGCAAAATAAATCCCAAGCCTAGCCTCAAACCTGATTTCATAAAAGGGCTCTATTTATCCCCTTGGTTACCCATTCTCTTTTCAGGCGATCACTTGGCAACTGAACGAGCAGTTATTAAAATCTTGTGACGTGGAGTTATCAGTCAACAATCCGTCTCCTACCGAGATTGCCATGCTAGCTAAGATACCTCACATTCACCGGTCATCACCATCGATACCGAGCAACACTAACGGCAAATATGGAGGTAAGGGCACAGGTAAGGTCTCAAAGAAGGATCTGAAGACTTGCAAGGTGGAAGTACAAATGAGGGCTAGATTTATGCCACATCGAGTGAAACTGTGAACAAGTTCTGTAGGAAGGAGCATCCACAGTTTTGAAAAAAAAAGACTGGATTTCACAAAACACTAAGATTAATCTTAGAATGAGTTGTCAGTATCACCATAGTGATTTGTATTATGACATCACACTTTGCTTAGCAATTGGGACTTATCTTACGCTTAAGATCAGTCTTAATGTTTCGTGAAATCGACCCCAGGAACGGGTTTCATGAAGCCCTCCTAACGTCCGGCCATCCTAGCATCAGGCCCTCCTAACTCTAAGCATTTTGCGCTTAAGGGAAAAAGAGCCATCAAATTAGGCCCAGGGATTGATTTCATCAAACTCATCATAACTTTTACTATCAATCGTAGGACTTATGATGCATTGCAGTCCTACGTAGGCTATGAAGGGTTATCCTTTGTAACTCGAGGTATGATCGATCGAAGAACTTCATGAAATTGACCCCTGGTCATATTAAATCTCGTGGAATAAATTGGAAGCACATTAAACAAATGCTGAATAATATTTCTTGATTTCAGATAAGCCGTATCCGTTCCAACTGAACATTTCAGCCGATGCTCACACGGTCAAACCTCCATCGGTCAAGAAAACTGGACGTCCAATCTGCATCCACTAACCGCAGACTGACCACCAAGAATACCTCAGGAAATCTTTTAAGGGTTCAAGTTCTTCTAAGTGATTGTAACTTTTGCTTGGAGTTAGGAGGGCCTGACGCGTTTTGATCTTAGCAGGATCTTTCTCAAAGGCTTTCTCATCTCAAACGCTTTCTCATTTAGCCTTTGAGAAAGATCCTGCTAGGAGCGAAATGCGTCAGGACCTCCTAACTCCAAGCATTTGATAAATTTCAGGTCATATTTTGGCCGATGAGCAACAGTTTGCAGCGGTTTATACCGGTGCTTGTATTGACTTGGATAGTTACATTTTTATTTTACCTTAAAAAACAATTTACCGGTAATTCAATAATATTCCTGCTAGTTCATAGATAAGGCCTCAATGTTCAACCTTTATTTTAATTCTATACAACTGACTACCAATTTCAAAAAGAAACGTGCCTGTATCTTATGTAGGTTTGGTGCAATGAAATTCTAGCTTAAAGAGCTCAAAATAATATACTGTACAAAACAAAACAACCTTGCAAAAAAAAATAATTCTACGCTTTTAAAAATGAAGTTGTAGAAGAGTTGACAATTGTTCAAATACTGTTTCATGCATTATGTACAATTTATTATCACTTGAGTGTTTTACTAAACAGATTTTTAAGAAGTAAATATTTCTGAAATGAAAAATAAATATTGACTGAAATACTGAAAGGTGTGACTCGACTATGAGTGTTTACTATAAAACGGAGGCTCAGGCTCCAACTCAGGCTTCATTTCATGAATCCATTCTAAAATAACGGGTATCAAAGTAGAGGCTTTTGGCTGCGGTTCTGAAGTACATTCTCTGGTTTGAAAAGGAAAACAGAGCTTCAGCTTCAATGAAAAATCACAACCTATATTTTCAGCATATGGATGTCAGAGCCAGAGCCTGAGCCTCCGTTTTGTAAATGCCCTATGATTTCAGAGATACCCAAATGAATATTCATACTTTTATTCAGCGTAAAGTATTTAAGTTAAACAAGAAATGTTAAGTTAACAGGTGGGAATTATAGTAACTATGAAAAATGGAAACATGGGGCCAATTTCATAGAGCTGCTTAGCACAAAAATTATTTAAGCATGAAAAGACTTCCTTGATCAAACAGGATTACCAACCAAATTTGTATGTGATGTTTACTGCTTTTGACTTTATTCAGCCATTGTTTGCTGAGCATAACATTCACAAGAGTTTTGGCCGGCATACTGATTTTTAATATTTACCAAGGTTTTTGGTGCTTAAGCAAATTTGGTGCTGAAGCAGCTCTATGAAATTGGCCCCAGGTAAGGTAGCCCAGATACCCGCATCATTCACACCAATGGCCAATCAGCAATTGTTACATCTGAATGACTAACCGATATAGAGTATCTAATGATGTATTTATAACCCTCGCTTCCAAGAAATGCTGTCAAATGATACTTATACATGTAGTGCTTCAAAAACAAAACCAACGTATTGAATGAAATATGAGCAATATATATTAAAGGTACTATCACACTTCAGGGCTTGAATTTCGTGAAAAAGGGCACTGGACAGCAGGTCTAGTAATTGAAGCGTTTTACTAAACCTGAACTTTTTTCACTCGACCTGTGGCATTCATGTACATAGGACAACTGTAATTGTATGCAGTATTGTGTCAAAAATCATCAATTTAGCCTGGGCACCATGCATTTCAATTGTGCAAGGAAAACAAAATCACTAGACAGCTGGACTAGTGCAGTACACACTGTTCACTGAAATCACAAGACTCAGTCCACGGTCTAGTGGATACTTTGGTAACGTACCAAAACAGAAATGTTCACAGATTTATCTATAACTCATAAAGTATAAAGATGGTGATGGTAGAAACATACCATTAAAATGTATCTGCCTGAAATGCTGTATTTATCCAGAAAAGAGTACATGTACAACCAAAGACCAAAAACAATTTTGATCTCGGAGTGAGATCAAAACTCCTGTGAATAGATTTAAAAATACCGTGAGCGTTTTTCACTGTTTTCTCACAAAGTGGGCACCGTATGGGACTAGGAATTTCACAGATGACTGTTACTGTATCTGTCTTGATATTTTTGCCCACGAATCTGCATTTCTTTGATTACAACAAAATATGAAGTTACATTTAAACCATGAACAAGAAAATTGTGCAGGAAAATGTTTGAAGCAATCATGCGCAGTTCTCCCATGTTTCATAAAATAACAGCTGCAGTGAAAATATTTTGGCCAAAACTACCGTTAAAACCCTTTAAATTTCATTCACAATTTTGTAAAGTTGAACTGTTTTTACATATGGAATGTATGCAATGCTCAAATTCTGACATAATAAAATAAAATATTTCCTCCAAACTATAAAACTGAAAATGATTTATACCATGATTAAATTGATCCCAATGTTTGCGTACGGTATAAAGCATAATAATAAATTGTAGTTTAAATTAAGGTGACCAGACGTCCCCGATTTCCGGGGACAGTCCCTGATTTGACAGTGCCGTCCCGATGAAAAATTGTCCCCGAAAATGTCCCCGATTCGACAAAATGCCCCCGAAAATTCTAATTGTCCTAAATAAAAGAAAACCTGAACACAAATGCTGTGCTGAAGAAGATCCATTCTTCAGAGAAGTATGCAAAGATAACCGCCTAAGACATGTAAGTGTGTAACCCACTCATGTCAACTGGACAAGATGTCCATAGATGCCACCATTTTGCATGTAGGCACCATCTGGATTCAAAAAATTAAAATTTTCAAAATTATACCCCTCCCCCAGGATACGGATCACTGTCCCCGGATCATCTCAACAAAATATGGTCACCTTAGTTTAAATTGCTAACACGAACAACTACTATAAGAAAACATTTCTGTGGATGTCGCTGCCTTCGTTATAGCAGCGTTGCACTGTACTGCCATTTCAACAGCTAAAACTTAGGTTTCAACCTTCCATATTTCTCTAACTTTAAGACCAACTATACAATTATTTGTGTACAAAAGATTGTATAAAATAAAACTTTACAGACTAAGATAAAAAACTACCTTTCCTTACAACTTGAACAAATTTGTCAGCAAAGTCTGAAACTAAAACTTCAATTGTGCAAAAATGTGAAATAATACATAAAGAAAAGAGGAAGTTTTACAAATATTAATCAAAGGCAAAGATAAAAACTTCTTTTCCTAACAATTTAATTTACAGCTTTGTCAGAAAATTATTTATATTCCGATGATTTAAAATAGTTTTAAGCACACCGTTAGAACTAACCTTCTTCATTAATATTCATAACCTTCATCATTAATATCCATAACCTTAATTAATATTCATAACTTTCATTTTATTTAATCACAGCAATCGTATAAAAAAATCAATACACATATAATTCCATGTGTACGATAAACAGGTTAACCAAAAAAAAGTATGTTAAGCAAATATGACTCATACTTTATCAAAGCCTTCTTTTTATCTTTATCCTCAACTGATTATAAAAAAAAAATTGATTTTCGTATTAGTACGACATCTGGAGCCCAATCAATGCACACAAACATTGAACCAAACCAGTAATCACACACAACAAACAAATAAACCAAGCACCCCAACAAACATGCAAACAAATAAACAAATAAACAAAGGAAAACCTAAACAACAAACAAACAAAACCCAAGACAAGAAACAAACAAATCAAAATCATCAAATAAACCACAAAGGAAACTGACTTGATCAGTCTTTGAAAAGTGAACAAAGAAAAAAACTGAATGAAGATAGTTTCGAACCAGCGACCTCTAGAATCCTGTACCAGCACAGTATTCTAGAGAAGACAGGTTCCAATCCCACTCCAACCCATACGCCTTATTCATGGTGCATCCATCTTGTCACCTTCCTTTAATACCCTTCGGAAAAGATAACACCAATTCTAAACAGAAAACGGGTACCAAACTATTTTGAATCCATGCCTTGGTTTGATTGACTACTTCGAATGTAGGATGGATGCACCGTGAATAAGGTCTATTTTCTTAGTTTTATACTTTTCAATGAAACAAATCAAAATAACGAAGATGGACAATTCTCGTGCATTTTTCACAGTGCAACATGCGACTCTATCTAACTGAAAAACTATCATATACAATAAACTTTTACTATTCTGATATATTTTCTAACAAACTCTTCTTAATGTACATTTTTACAGAAAAATACAAATTTGACAATTTTTTTTTACCATATCCCTGAAGATTTATAGACGAATCTGTAAAAGAAAAATTGTAAATTAATTCGAATTTTGGCAGGAAAACCAGACACCACACAGGCACTGCAAAATTTTGGGAAGAAAAAGACCAAAAGCCCCATTTTCACCAAATTCTGTGCCTACGGTGACGATGATTGTGATGTTGTAAAATGATACATCTAGATGAAAATGACAATGACAAAAGTGATGACAAGTTGGTGACAATGACCGTCATGACATCAATCACATCAATGATGGCACTGAGAATGGATGACCGTAATGGCAATGGCACCATCAAGGACAACAAATGACACAAATGACATAAAGGCACTAAGGACAACAAATGACACAATGACCATGACAATGATGACCATGACAATGATAACAATGACAGAATCCATGTCTTAAGCCACGTGTGGTGAATCTGCACTCTGGTCATGTTGGTGCATACTCCTCATGTACTGAGCTTCAAACTCCTTCCTCTCGTAAGCTAAATGTCGGTTTTCGATCTCCAGGTTCCTAATCTCTGCCAACTGACTCTTAGCTACCATCATCCTCTCCAACTCACTGTCATCCATGTCTTCGTGCTCCCTCCTGTCGCTCTCAGTAAGACCCTCATAAGCGTTAGCTTCAGGCCCTTTACCTGATGCGATCCCGTTCTGATAGTTAGAGCCGCCTCCTTGCGCACTGATGTAATAGTTCTTGGTGCTGTAGAGATTCGTCGTTGGTTTCTTGCTCGTGATCACGACGGACTTAGTGGTTGGGCTCATTGAGCTCTCCGTTGAGCTGTTTTCAAAGGGTTCTTCGACGGAATCGTGACGCTTCTTCCCAGGATTCTGTGTTTCTGGTTTGCTTGAAGGTGAGGAAACTCCTCTCTTCACCATGTGATCAAGGACTAAGGCCAACGGTGAGAAGGATGTTTGGTCCGCGTGCCTCTTGTCGGAGCTGCTTCCGAGTTGATCACATTTCGGAGACAAGACCGGTTTGTCACCATCTTCGTTATCAATCGTAAAAGTTCCATCTCTAGTGAGACCTGGTCTTGGTTCTTTGGTAAACGTTCCCTGTTTCTCCAACACAGGCCGAGTTCCCTTCGATGCCATGACCTTAGAATCGGGAGGAGATCTTTCTAGAGCAAGGGGGTCATGTTGTTGCTTCTTAACAGAGTCGTGGCCTGATGATGGACTTTGTTCTTTTGGGGATTTTCCGGTCTGGAGGTAACCACCGTCTTTGAGAGCGGAATAAACTTTGGAGACGGGAATTTTAGAGAATTGTTTCCTTCTCTTGGCACTGATGTCTTCATTGGATGCTCGGTGAGCTCCCAGAGAATCATCCTGAATGTCTGACAAAGTAGAAGAACTTGTTGTCTTGGGCGGGGAGGAGTTGACAAGGCCTTTGTAAACCGGAATTGATGAGCCGGATTTTCGTCTAGCTCCTAGCTGACTTGGAGATTTAGTCTCTAGTTGGTCGACGTCGGACATTCTTCTAGAACCAACAGGTACTGGAATCAAGGAAGTACTACGACCTCTTGAAGATGTCGGGCTCTCCTTCTTATTCATCTTTCCAGAGATGCTGCCATTGATAAAGAGGTGTGTATTACCATCAGTTGAAGGACTTTCGGCTGAGCTAAAATCCGGATGTTTGAGGCTGCCTTCGTGAGCTTCTTTGGCCTGTTTTTCTCTCAGCCACTCTCTGATTGGTGAGGTCCTATTAGAGCTCAGAGTGGGACTCAGAACTTGCGATGGATTCTGCGAGTTGTCGACTGATGGACTGGTGCCATTGGGGATTGCCGTTGGCTTGTCCGTACTCCCAGCAGCCAGACCGGATCCAGGATGATTCGGCTGACCTGTTTCCATTGTCTCCTTTTCCTTCAGCCATTGTCTGATCGGAGAGCAAGGTCCTTCCTCCACACCGGCTAGAGATGACGGTATTCTCACATGAGGATCTTTGACCGATGGCAATCCTCTCGCATCCACAGTATCTCCTCTACCATCAGTACTGAGGCTTGTACCTTGTAAGGCTTGTTCCTTCTCTGTGTCCAACCCTCCTGGTGCAGAGCCATGCCAAGATGACCCAGCCATCTGTGAGTGATTCAGGCTTCCTTGAGAAGGAGACGTCCCTCCCACAAGGCCCTGACCAGCTTGGAGGTAGTTCAAATCATCTACTCTATCGAGATGGTTGCTCTGCTGATGGGAGAATGATGATGAGCTTGAAGTGTAGGGTTGAACAGTCAGATTACTCTTGTCGTTGATGTAGTCCATGCCTAAGGCACAAGCGATGTAATCGGCAGGGGTGTGGTCACGATCTGAGAGAGAGGACTGCCTCATCTCATCGAGGAGGAGAGCCTCATCCATCTCACCCTCTACGCCACCTCTCAAATCCGTAGATCGGTCTGGAATCTGATGTGGAGAAGCACTGATTGTATCTTCTGATGCTTTTTGGCCTCTGTTCACGGCTTTGTCTAGATCTAACTGATGAGGATGTAAGCTTACATCACCTTGTAGACCATTAAGAATGCCAGGAGACACCCAAAGGCTGTCATCAGGTCTTGATGAAGCTGAAACTACCTCATTAGAAACATCATTATGCATTGTTGACTTGGATGTGGCGTATTGTTTAGGTTTCTTGGCAGAGTTAGAAATGATTTCTGAGCGACTGTTATCAGTGGAAACTGCTGACTGCCTAGTATCTGGTAAATGTCTATCACTGTTGACTGAAATACTCTCTTTACCATGCGAACGAATGTTTGGACTCGCAGTCAAGCTACGAACAGGTGTTTTTGCAACACCTGCACCATCCCTAAGTTCCCCTTTACCCTCTAGCGTTGGCTGAGGGTAGGACTTCATCTTTGCTTTGTCAGAACTTCTGAGTTTTCTATCGTGCTGAGAGGGAGAAGGGTTGATTGTATTTTGTGTTCTTTGAGTTGGCGTGACAGATTCAACTCGAGAAGTTTTTGGTCTGGTTCCATTTCCCTCCCCAGGATGCTTTGATCTACTTGTGGTGGCCTCGAGTGGATCGATTTGTCCGAGCATTTCCTCTAGGTTGACCTGGTGAGTGGACTGAATGTGGGTGGGTTGAATAGCGCCCTCAGTGATGGTCTTATTACTAGGATTATCATCGTCGTAACGACGATTCCGGACATGGTTTGGATTAGTAGAACCCTCGGACGACACCCGATGAGCAAGCCGGGGCTGGTTAGGCCGAACAGCGCCCTCTACCACAACCTGATGATCAAATCCAAATCGCGGATCACTTACGTGCGGCCGTCGGCCATTTTCCTGCCGGTCCAGGTCTCTGAGTTGATGATCAAGAGTAAGTTCTTCTTCATCGAGGACAAACTGATGGCTCAGAGAATTCTCTTCCTCCTGATAAAACAGACATCAAGAAAGGAAGATATGAGTAGTGGCCCACAGCTAGTATAAAAGGTTGATAGTGGTGGCCCCCTGGTAATGGACGTGATAAACAAAAGTTTAGTGAGTGCTGGCCCCCGCTAATGGCCGCCTTTTACAATCCTTGTCAGATTCGTACACATGAAATAATGAACAATTATACAACATCGGGGCACTTGAAGGAATAGATGTCATAACCTGGCCACAGGGGTGTCAAGTGTTTCGAATTTGAGTAAGGTTTAAATTTCCAAACCTGGCCTCAAGTCTCAACAATGTCAAGTGTTTTGTATCTCAAAGAGTTGTGACCAAGTCAAACTTTCTCAAGTCAAGTCAAGTCAAGTCACGCCACAAGTCAAGTTTTCTCAAGTCAAGTCAAGTCTCTAGTCATTTTGTTCCAAGTCAAGTCAAGTCACAAGTCACAAAAATTGTTGACTCGAGTCACACTTGAGTCCAAATCACCGACTCGAGTCAACAACTCTGCCACTAAGACGTACCTGAAACTTGAGTTCAAGCTGCCGAAGCCTGAGAGCCAATTCCTCCTGAACCTCCTCCTCAGCATCTAAGATGTTATTATCAGACGGATGAGCAAACCTCACGCTAGACAAGATCAGAAATATTCCTCAGGATAAGATTTGGATACTCGACCGCTGGTCCTCAAACTAAGCCTAAATAGTTTGTTTCCACCTATGAATATTAACACTGTGCAGTTTGTAAGAATCGTTCATACTTTTGCACTTCTATTTCGTTCGCACTTCTCGTAAGGTCTCAATGTTTCGACTAGCCTGCTCTAGTCATCATCAGGAGAAAAGAAACTGTGCACATTCTTTGGACTTGGACCAAGTTGGGCCATCAAGCCCCCATATAAAGACCTGTACAATGCCTGGGCTCTACATTCCTGTGTCCTTCACAATACTGCAATTCTAGCCAACAGATTTTAGAGGATTTACGAGAAATCAAATTTGATGATAATAATAATTTGTCGTCTGGAACGTGTCCTACCTCTTTTTGGAATGTTCATCGGCCAGTCTGTGAATGTCCTCCACGCCATTCAAGCTCTGCCCTCTCCCGATCACTCCCCGTAGCTTGCTGGTGACCGGAGCGATACTTCCTGCCTGACCTCTCGGAGAAGACACAGTTCGTGAAAAGGGATAATGCTGATTGCTCGGGGATATACCCAGCTCATTCAGGTGTTGACGTCTCCAGTCTGGTTGAGATCCTTCGGGAGAAACCCCGTTGACAACGACTGGATTCTGATTTGTGACGGAGCGGCCAAAGCTAGGAGAGATTCCGAGCTCTCGGAGATGCTGTTGTCGCCAGTTTTGTTCTGATCCTCTGCTAGTTACAGGAGGTAGCCCGTTGACAACAACTGGGCTTTGATTTGCGATGGAGCGATCTAAGCTAGGAGAGATTCCGATCTCCCGAAGATGCTGTAGCCTCAAGTTTTGATTCGCTGTCTCAGGGTGTTGTGCCGGAGCTCCTGAAGTGGTCGGGACTTGGCTAGACCCTGAGCGAAGCAGACCAGGTGATAAACCAAGCTCCAGTAGATGCTGGCGTCGCCAGTCAGCATCATTTGGATTGGACGGACTCTTCGGAGGGACCTTAGAGGTCGACTCTTCCAGGAAGCTAGAGTGATTCATTCCGGGTGATATTCCGAGATCCTTAAGATGCTGCTGCCTCCAGTCTGCTCCTGAAGGGTTGTGTAAAGGTTTAGCTGGAGAGAGACGTTCCTCCAAGCTAGGTCTACGAGCAGTCAGACCGTGGGGAGATAAACCCAACTCTCTCAAATGTTCTTGCCTCCAATCAGGTTCTCGTCCTCGAGGCACAGACGATGTTGCTCCTAAGCCGACACCAGCAGGGGAGGGAGAGTGAAATGCAAGACCTCCTATTGATCCTAGACCGTTACTCAGGCTCTGATGCTCAGCCGCTTCAAGACTTGGCTCCTGGGTTGGATGTTGGGGTAGGGTTGTTGATAAACCCAACAGATGCTCAGTCGCGGCCAGTCTATGGACCGATGCAAGTGCATCTCTGCCAGAACCTGTTTCTAATGAGCCCTGCCTTGACGCACCTGTCACATGAGGTTGAGCCAGAGAGTATCCTAAATTGGTAGGAGAGGCGAGATTCGGTGATGACTTGCTCAGCATTTTCTTGTCGGCTTTTTGTGTCAAAGACTGAAACTCGTTCCTTCCGCGTCCTTGCTTCTTCTTTGAGCTTCGATCATTTGAGCGAGATGACCTCTCCGGAGAGGATCTCGGATTGGTCTTGGATGAGCGGCCTTGTGATGAGGTTCTTGGTCTTGATTGGTTGAGGATGCTTTCAATCACAATCTGCCGTCTCGACTGCTCTCTGTCATCCTCATCTTCTTGGATCGCCTGTTCAGCATCCATGGTGTCCTTGGCTACTTCAAGCTCTAGGAGAGAGAGGGGGGACAAGGGGCGGGTGGTCGGACGTAACCGAGCAAAGAGCCGCGATTGGTGTCTGGTTTGGGGAGGCGGAACATCATGCATCCATGTGTGAAGCGAAGGATCAAGAGTGTGGTCTGCGTTCTGATGTCCTGACGCCGCGCTGGATGAGTTCGGCGAAGACGTGGACTGTAGTTTCTTGTAATACTCGGCTTGTGCTTCAGTTGGGCTACTGAACGATGATGCGTTGTGGGTCGGCACGACTGGCGTATGATGAGAATTTATATTTGGAGAGTTGAGGAGATCTTGTCGAAGATTCAATTCACTTTGTGCAAGGCTCCCAGGGACCCTCAAAGGAGAATTTGAGTACTGTGGAATCGATCGAAGGTCCATTTCACTCTGAGAGAGTGCACGTTGCGAAGGACTGCGAGTAGCTTTCTTTGAACGAGGCTGTCGGGGTAACCTCAAAGTAGACAGAGGAGGTCTAGAGTTGGTCCTCTCGCGAAGCTCTGTGAGGCTGGCTAAGATGTCTCTATAAGGAGAGGCTGAGTTATCCTGAAGGGATGCAACGTTCACGTTTGGCTCAGAAACCCCGTGTCTGAGTCTGGATGGAGCTGCAGAATTCCTTAAACCAGTTTCATCGGCATAATTGGAAACACCTGTTCTCTGAGATGTATCCACCTGTTGTTGGAAAGTCCTTAACGGTGATGTCTGCGTGTATGGCACACCTCCAATGCCTTCCTGGTTTTCAATCGGAGACTGGCTTAAATGCATCATGCTACGATGTCTAGACACCGGTGAACTGTTCATAACTTCACTCAACCCAGCATCACCACCTTGAGTCGGTAAACCATCATCCATGTGGGACTGATGAATATTCATAAGGCTGCCGTGGAAGCTGATTGGTGCTTGTCTCGATGTCATGGAGTTTCCGTATGGCCTCTGGGGCAAGGAGAGTGTAGGGTGGTTGTAAGGTGAGGTGCTATGAGGGATGTTAGAGAACGAGTTATTGTTTGCATTGAAGTTTGAGGGTGAACCATTTTGGAGTACAGGTCCTTGCTGTAGATGCGGACTTTGTAGGCTGAGTTGAGGCGAAGGGTACAGACGTGCAGAACCAGCATCATTACCGTTAACATGCTGCAGCTGGTCCGATACAGGCTGCATCAACCCAAACTTCGTCTGGTTCACTGAAATATTTGTCGGATCAACAGAGGGCGCTATATTTAAGTTTCCATGGTGATGCTGCATCTGGTTGCCAGGCAACATGTCTTGGTGGAGACCTTGTGGCCCCGTACGATGGATAACAACAGCAGTGTCATCTTCAAAGTCGGAATCCCCATAGATGCCATATGTCTGTGCGGTATTAATAGCGGATGATAAGGGGCCATTATGAATATGCATATTCTGGTGTTGGGCTTGTGATTGTCCATGTTCAGGGGCCACATGGTTAGGTAACATCCCAATGTTTTCTCGTTGACCAACATCGATCTCATCTCGTGGAGGAACCTGAGCTTCTCTGACTCTGTTGTAGAACGACGCTGCGTTTCCCAACCTGCTCATTAACGGGTCTTCATTATCGGTCTCGTTCGCAGTGTTACTGTTTGTATCGCTGTGTTTGTCTCGGTGTCTGTCGTGCCTTTTGGCTTCATCGGTGACTTGCCGACTTCTCGGTAACGAATCATTCCTCTCAGCTGTCCTGCTCTTCGACGAACTTCGGCTTTGCCTTTTGGAGTCGTGTTTCTTGTGGCGGTGATTCTGCTGCGCCGCGTCCAGGCTACTGTCCGACGGAGCTTTCCTCATCTGGGCTGTAGAGGGCGGTGTTTCGTTCTGTTGGGACGACCAATCGTCAGACTGACTGTGAATCTCCCTTCGCCATTTCATGGTGTCTTTGACGTTTGAAGAGGATGTCTTACCGTTGTGGCTCAGTAAATTGGTCAGGGTCAAGCACCTGTGAGTAAATTCAGAATAAAAACCAGAATCACTACAAGCATCAGGATTAAGTTCTTAATGTACTAAGGACTAGTGCTGGGACAATTACACATTTAGTGACCAAAAATGAAACATCTGTTGAGGAATTTCCTTATCAAATTTGATCCAAGATTTATCATGGACAGTATTCAGAATCCAGAGGTCGATTTCACGAAGCCTTCGATCGATCGTAACTCAATTGTTTGGTGAAATTGACCCCAGGCTTTATTGATATTAAGCAGCTCAATTGTATGAAAGTAAAGGGCTGACAAGAGGAGGATTTCAGGGCCTGGGCTGGGCCTTGCTTTTCAATGGCTGGACCCGGCCAGAATGTAACATTTCTCTCCCTTAAACAGCTCTATTGTAGTGAAGTTCAAGGCTGACAAGAGGAGGATTTCAGGCCTGAGGGTCCGGGCCTGGCCTGGCTTTTCAGTGTTTCTCTGGCTTACCTGTAGGACAAGAGTCGTCCTTTCTTCTTCAGAGCAGCAGCTCCTACAACCTCAGGAATGGCCTTGATTTTCTTCAGCTCTTCCCTTTCCAGCAGGGGGTACTTGTGCAGGAATCTCCTCACATCCTCCTCCCACTGGAGACGTAATGCCCGGTCATTGTGACCTTGACGGGAATTGAGGTCGTGGAAGAGCTCTGGGAGGTCGGAGGGCAGGAACCTGATGCAGTTCACGTACCAGCGACGTGCCTGGTGATATCAAAATATAAATATTTATGATCTTTAAATCTAAGGAGATTTATGAAACCAGAGGCTGAGACTCCATTTCTTGAATTCATTCTAAAATAACTGGTATCAAAAAAGAGACTTTTGGCTGCGGTTCGGAAGTAGATTCTCTGGTTTGAAAAGGAAAACAGAGCTTCAGCTTCAATGAAAAACCACAACCTATATTTTCAGCATATGGATATCAGAGCTGGAGCCGGAGCCTGAGCCTTGGTTTTGTAAGCCCCCTAAAGACAGCCCCGGCTCACTTTTAACAGAGACCGGCATTCTTCCTGCAAACACTATTTTGCCGTTCACTTACACTGATTGGGCGATGTTAATTATATCACGCCGGAAGGAACGTACCACCAGCAAAATAAAATTTAGAAAAAGAAGGTCGGCATGACGTATCGAGTATTGGCCAATCAGTATGACAATTACAGCAAATTACAGTGGAACGGCGTTATAACAAGCACCGCTATACCGAACATTTGGTTATACCGAACATCATCCTTGGCTCCCATTTTGTATGTACATTTTGTAAAGGCCTGCTGCACATTGTTCACTAAAACGAAAAACCACAATAAGGAACAATTTCTGTGCATCCCGGTATCTTCATTATAGTGACATTCCACTGTATACACTTCCTTTTTATAACACTGACTTACCTTGTTATACAGCTGATGGAATCGATACACGGACTGCAGTATCTCTTGCCGTCTCTGCACAGCACCCTGGAAGTCCTGAAATGCTTCCTTTAGCGTCTTAGCGAGTGCCATGATGTCACTAACATGGTGGATGTTGTCTCCTATCGCCATGGTTTCGCCCTTCTGCACTAAGCTACTCGCTTTGGATAACTTCTCCTGTGATCGACAGAAATATTTACAAACCGGTGAACGGAAGAATTAGATTTTAAGCTCTCTGTGTTGAAGAAACAATGAAGGTTCAAGTAAGCAACTTTCTTGGAAATTAAGATCATTCTGACAAGAAACAGACCTGTTTGAAAAGGTTCTTAAAAGAACCAAACGTTTTTGATATGAAGAAAAAATTGAGGCTTTGCATGGTGACAATTGGTATGTGGATCGGTTTGCACCATGTAAGAATCGTTCGTACTTTCGCACTTTTTCATCACACTTCTCGTAAGTCTCAACGTTTCAACTAGCCTGCTCTAGTCATCATCAGGAGATGTTTTTGATATGGTTCTAAAATGAACCAGTGGTTTTTTAGTCAGTACTTAAATAAACTGAGGGTTCCTGAGTCAATTCAGAAAAGAACAAGAGGTTTTTAAGAAGTTCTTATACTATCCAGACGATTTGAGTCAGTTCTGAAAAGAGTCAGCGGTTTTATTAGACAGTTCTTAAACAATGAGAGATATTTTAATCATGGGTATGAGCCAGTATGCTCCTTCCATAAGTGACAGACTAATCTTTTGGATGAAAGAGAGTTCTTGTGATTAGTTTGAGGAGTCAGGAGTTCACCTCCTAGCAGCATCTTTTGCTCCTGATCATCCTCTAAGTTCTGACATACCTGAGCCTTGATGACTGGTCCAGTCTCGTAATGATTGCATAACATCTCGGCTCGGCTCAGACTCTCAGCAATGTCAATGCTATGCTGGGATTCCTTCTCCTTCCGGAACCAGTCTAGAAGCTGAAAAAAAGAGAGAAGATAATTTTGATGAAAGGCGCCTTGACAAGGGGCCAATTTCACTAACGCTTTGTAATCATCTCTAAAGCCCAAATCCATCCATAAATGGAAAATTGATCGTAGGAATTTTCCGTTAAGTGATGGATTTGGGCAGGGCAGGGCAGCAAAGCAATGATCAGGGGTACCAAGGTATGAATTGTCTGTTCAGTGCATCCATTATAAAACCTCCGAGTCTGTTTGTCAGTCAGTCTATCTATTTATCTCTCTCACACATACCTTGTTGACATCTGCTCTGTAGTCCATGAGTTGCACAGCTTGCGTAAATCTCCTGGATATATCACTCCATCCTCCGTCAATCTTCCTCCTCGCTGCCATCAGTATCTCATAACATCCTTCTATTGTCTCTTTTGTCTCCTTGAAGATTGGTTTCTGAGCTAAGATGGTGAAGACGTCTTCCTCATCGCAGCTGTTGAACCTTGGAAGAAGGTCCTCGCACTGACCGATCACTTCATCAAGATGTAAACTCCTAAAAACTCAAAATATCAAATCAATTATTAGTCTTTTAGCAACTGGGTACCTAGCAATCATCAGTCTCTTAGCAACAGGATACCCAGAGAGTCATCAGTCTCTTAGGAACAGGATACCCAATGAGTCATCAGTCTCTTAGCAACAGGATGCCCCATGAGTCATCAGTCTCTTAGCAACAGAATGCCAAGCCAACAGTCTCCTAGCAACCAAATACTCACACCTCCATCAGTCTCTTAGCAACACAGAATTGGTTATTTGGCTGAACAAGATTCCCCCTCTCCATCAAATTATAAATCATCACCTCTTGGTGTCGTCGTACGCATCTTGCAGCTGCCGATGCGTATCTACAAGTCGTTCCCTGTTGTTGCTAACGGCAACGTTGCCCATTTCTAAGATGCGCTGGAAGGCGATAGGTAATCTCAGCTGCACAGACTCAAAGTTGGCCAAGAAAGGTTCCACAATCTGAAAGGTGGATGCAAAGAGTACGGTTCAAGTAATAAACTGCTGCAATCTGCTCCCTAAGCAACGACTTGAAGATAAAGTACGGATAAGGGGGACCTGGGGCCGATTTCACTAACGCTTTGCAATCATCATAAAGCCCAAATCCATCACTAAACGGAAAATTGCTACACAAAGTAGCGATCGATTTTCCGTTTAGCGATGGATTTGGGCTTTACGATGATCGCAAAGCGTTAGTGAAATCGGGCCCAGAGGTAAATTTCACAAAGCACTACTTAATTTAATCTTAAATCGTGAATCAATAATTATAAGCAAAGCATGATGTCACAATACAAATCACTATGGAGAATATGCTTCATTCTGTGAGTCTTTGTGGTTCTGAGAGGAACCAGAGTATGAGTACGACGTCCGCTGGAGTGACCCTTCCACAGGCCACTGAACATGGCATTGTGCACATGGACGCCGACCAACAAGATATAACGGACACTGCAGAAGCATTTACTTTACAGATTTATAGGCCTGAGATAGGAATGAAGCGATAGATGATCTACTGACCTTTCTGAATGTGACCCAGTCTTGATGAGTGTATTGCAGATAACCACCGAGGTCTTGAGTCAAGTGAGACTTCTCGATGTAATTATACAACTCCATCTCATCATCAACGGCTACACACTAGAGCAGGAAAGACAAACACGGTGTCAAAATGAATCATAGATATCATCAGGCCCTCCTTACTCTCAGCATCTTTTTTAAAGTTTAACTCCAATTTTAATGAATTTTAATAAAATGTAAAAATCTTGTAAAGTGGAAAAAAAGTCTTGTAAACCTTTATCATAAACAAGTTTATCACAAATCATTGTTTTAAACCAGTTTTATTATAAACCAATTTATCAGAAAGCAGTCTATAAACCAGTTTTATCTACACAATATCCTGACTAGTCCTATCATAAACCAGTTTTAATATCATAAACCAGCTTTAAACAAGTCTTATGATAACCAAGTTATACCACAAACCAGTCAAGTTATCTAGTTATCATAACTAGTCTTATCATAAACCAATTCTAGTTAACTAATCCAAACCCTGCCACTCACCTGGAAGTAAGGAGGCACAATATTCTTATTAATCTTCTTCTTACTGAGACGTAGAGCAAGATGAGTCAGAGCGTTCTTATGTGTCTTCTTGTTGAGTGGCAGCAGAACGTACAAGACGCATGTTCCTATAGCTCCTTTCAACTCCGCCTGAAGAAAGATGAAAAATACAAAGATTGTTGAATCAGGAGAAAAAACTCAAAAGGACAAGGGTTTATGTCTTGGCAATGTGCACCAATGAGTGAAACAGAAGTTGTCCATGGAATATAGGGGCACTAAGGCAATGAACAAGGGCAACAAGGCAAGTACTTTCAGGGGGGTACTCTTGTTCGTCCTCGCCAAAACTATTCCAACAGGACAAGAATAAAAGGACATTTCACTGAAAAAATCAATTATCTACGATGGAAACACAAAAGGGGAACCATTAAAACTGGAAAAATATCTTAATCATGGAAAATACAGAACAAACACTAGGCCAAACAAACAACCATTCGATGATCATAAATAGCAACACGTTATTGCACTTGATATAGCCAGCAAATGTTTTGCATACATGTACAAATAAAAAACAAATTCCTAGCTATTTCTGCTGCCCTGCCTATCCCAAGCTGACCTCAGAATAAAGAACAATAACTCCGCTTTGGTAAAAAGTGCTGGTGGCAATATACCAGGATTACCAGCCAACCTACATGTACTGTACATAATTTATTCAGGTTGTTATTGTAGTCTGAGTACATACATGTACATGTTACATACATACATTACTTACAGGGGACAATTTCATAGAGCTGTTAAAGGTAATATCATACTTTGGTTTTTATCAAAGAAATACAGATTCATGGGCAAAAATATCAAGGAAGATACAGTAACAGTCATCTGTGAAAATTTCAGTCCTATACGGTGCTTACTTTTTGAGAAAACAGTGAAAAAAGGCCACAGTATTTCTCAAGTCTTTTCTCTTTTATTTTTGATCTTTTACAAGATCAAAAAGATTTTCGGTCGTTGGATAAATACACCATTTCAGGCAGGAATTTTTTAATGGTATGTTTCTACCAGCGCCCTCTTCATATCCTGAAAGATATACGTAAATCTTGTAAACATTTCTATTTTGGCATGTTACCAATCCTTTAGTGACTCATACATAAATTAGCAATATAATATAACACAGTCTACCCGCATAAAAACCCAGCACCTGATGGTCACAAAACATTTACAGGTTCGTCCGTGGATTTCAAATCCTAACAGAGCAACGCTATACACATAATTCTTTGTAAACAGTTCACTGTACCATTAAGCAGCCCTATAACATCTAGCCCTGAGCAAATTCTGTCCGGTCTTTTCTTGTTGAACAATAAGCTTCTTACCTGCATGCTGTTTAGTGTGGACTTTAGAAGCAGTATAAAATCCAGGGTTGAGAATCTGAGATCAGTGACGAATGCTAAACCTCGTTTCCTGTCAACTGGCCTGAAAAACGGAAAAACAAACCTCGATGAAAAACTGAAGCAAAGAATTTTATGTCAAAGGACTCTGTCTCTACTTCTAAGAGAAAAGAGATTGCTCACCCTGTTTACAAATATTGCTTGTGACAAAATTAATCTTTTTTTTTTTAGAAGCCTACAAATCAAAAGAAAGTCTACAGCCAGCTTGCAATATCAGGATCATATTCATTACGACTCTAAATAGATGGATAAATGGCAAAGTGTCGGCCATCTTTGAGGTATGAAAAGTTATGAGAGCACAACTTTGTGTAATTAATAAGTAAGTACAGAGTGTGGAACGCGTACATTTCACAAATTAAAAAAAAACAGCTCGGCCTTAACGCACACAACAGAAAATACATCAAACATGGCGTCCATAGCAAAATGCACCAAACATGGCGTCTTTTAAAGAGACTCTGTGTAATATATACCTTGTGATATCAACGTAGTATCTGAGTAGCGTCTCCATCCCGCTGGCTTTGACCTTTGACTCTAGTATCCCATGATACTTTGCAGGAAACGCAACGATTGGCCTCCCATGCTGGTCCCGCCCACCTGAGATGGTTCAGGATTTAATAAATTAATATAGGATTAGTTATTGGATAAAAATATTGAAAAAGATTAATCAAAGATTGTATTGCTGAATGAGGACGATCAGATTGGTCATGTTGGTCAAATGTTGGATTAGTTAAATTAAGGATTGAATAAATTAAGGAATTTAAAATTAATGACGACTTGATTAAGAAGAGATTGAAGAAATAGAAGATAGGATAGGATAAGGATTAGATTAAATAACAACTGGGTTACTGCATTCACTGACACATGACTGAAAACTGGATCAGATTAACAGATTATTAAAAGGATTACATTACAGATCTATAAGGAAGTAAAGGAAAAGCTTAAAGGAAAAGGATCAGATTAAGTGATTAACTGAATTAGGATTAGATCAACTGAGGGCTGGATTAGCTAAAGATTAAACCTACCTGTAAGAAGGGCGACCTCTGACATGATGATGTCATACTCCGGCATCCTGGGAGCATGGCTAAAGAAAAACTGATCATCTGAAAAAGAAATAATCAAAAATTGAAAATAATGAATAAAAACTTCAACAAGGAACGCCTGATGATGACTAGAGCAGGCTAGTCAAATCGTTGAGACCTAACGAGAAGTGTGACGAAGTAAGATGTGCGAAAGTACAAACAATTTTTACATGGTGTTTCCACAAACTGATCCACATACCAATTGTGACCATGCAAAGCCTCAAATCTTTCAAGAATGAACACACTGAACAATGTAATCAAGTTGACCAAAATGCTGAATTTGGTCACATCTGTCAAGAAGATTTTTAGAAATTAGTTTTGAAACATTTGGTTGATATCCATGGCAACAAGTTGTTTGTTTATCAACAAATAACAACAAAAACAATGACAATTCTGCGCAATCAAGCCAAATCAACAGCACTTACAGAAATGATCTATCTCCATGGTACACCGTTCATGAAAATGTGATCATTACTCATTTTAAAAGCTACGACTCTATAAATACCAGAATTTACCAACCAGACACACCCATTGACGACATCAATTTTTAATTTCACAGATGTTGCATGACATTTACTCTACCTCTGAAGTGCACTCCTTTCCTACGATGATCAAAATCCATGATTCACTGTTTACAGAATTCAATCGTTAAAACGCTCGACGTCAGAATATTCCATTCATAAAAACAAAGCAAAACAGCGAACATCGCAGGAATTAGCAGAAGCAATCACAGTAGATGCTTCGATCATCGACAACGATAGACTGATTTGTGTACAAGAACATTGTACACATACACGTACTAATATCATGACTCTACTGATGTTGTGCGTAAATTGTATACATCTAAAATGTACATAATTATTATACACAGTATTTGTCCCATTATAACAGATTTAATATGTACAATACTCAATATACAGAGAGGCGAGCAGCAAATTGCAACACCTCTAGTTATTTATAATATTTCTTCTAAATCGTGCATTGTCTGTTGTGCATTGGGAGGCCTTTGTGACAGGTGTTAAAGTATTGTGTGCATCTACCCACGTTGATTAATTAACAATGCAGAACAGGTGCATTCATCATTTCATGGGAGCAGTGAAGGGTTGCTATTGGCTACAGCTGCTGCACACAAAATGTGATTGGCTCTATCAAAATGAGGCATGTTTTTCAATGTAGGGCACATGTATTGATTTTAAGGAGAGATTTTAATTAGTACGGTGCATGCATTGAAAGGATTGGCTAGGTCTGAGCTGTCAGGCCTGAAATCATCCTCTTGTCAGCCCTGAACTTAATTCACTACAATAGAGCTGCTTGAAATCAATAAAGACTGTGGTAGTGTGTGGTAAGCAGCTCTTGTCTTGTGTGGTAGGTGCAGAGGGTTAGGGTTGATATCCAGTCCCCCTGTGGAGACTGTGGTAGTGTGTGGTAAACAGCTCTTGTCTTGTGTGGTAGATGCAGAGGGTTAGGGTTAATATCCAGTCTCCACAGCCCTGTGGAGACTGTGGTAATGTGTGGTAAGCAGCTTCTTTGTGGTAGGCGCAGAGGGTTAGGGTCAATTTAAGCAGAGCTGATATGACTCATTTCACCAGAGCCAGTCACAAATACTGTACCATTATGGAGACTTATTCTTGAAAGCCTATTATGACACACGCTGTCCCTATGCAATTATTGATTTTTTATATCTTTTTTAAGAGCTGCATTATGGTGAATAATTCGGGCGGTTTGTCAGATTATGGCGCTCAGTAGCTAAGTATACACAGTGCGTGTACAATGTGTACACTGTATGGATACTGCACAGGGGCCAGTACAATACAAGTACATTGTATTGAATGTACACACAGGAGCTAATGTATGCACCATAGAATACACGGGTTTACAATTCTAAAAAAGCGCATGCGTGGTAGTGCCTCGTTTCGAAGTCGCGATCAAAACCGCCGAAGTGTAAACCCGTGTATTGTCTTCGACAATGGACGGGCTTACACTTCGGAAAGTGCGCATGAGTGGAAGTGCCTCGTTTTGAAGTTGCGATGAAAATCTAAGATGGCTGCCATGGTGTAAACCCGTGTATACCAACCAACCAGAACACAAACCAGGCATCAAACGTGCACAAACAACCAAATGTGGAAGACCAACAACCATACACCTGTAGAGGCTTCACACACAACCCCATTAATAACTTTAGACAAGTCATCATCTTGCAGAACTTGCAGCCTAACTCTTCAATGTGCAGGTTAACGGTTTTGATAAAATTAGCAATAAATTCCAAACAGACACAACTTCAATTTCAAAGAAGTCCAAAGAACCTGAATATAACGGGCCTTCAGTTTTAAAAACAGAGAGTAACATTCTAAGATGACAGATGCATTATGGAACAGCTTACTCGAATAGTAATACATGTAATGTACTACTTATACTAGTAATACGTGTAGTTTACACACAAATTCCCACATGTCGGCTATTCATGAAAAGGTCACTATTGTACGTGATCACACATAACTCTTCTGGGAAAACAGGTGGTCATAAACAAAATTAGAATTTTTTTTCTACATCTCACGTGGGTAGAAGTCAAGTACATAGCACAAGGCCCCCCCCCCTTTTTAGGCCAATGAAAGCTGATTACTAGTTTCTCGTCAGCCATTTATCAAATTTTGGTGAAGTTTTTTTTTCATTATAAATTCTCATTATTTTTCATCAAGGAAAAATGCAAACCATTCACATGATACACAAACTGCATGTTATGAAACAGATTTAGGTTCCAAATTCACCCAGAAATGTGAGTTTGATGCCAATATCAGTTCTATTTGTGAAGAGAAGGACATGAAAGACTGGCTACGATCTTTTGCGACAAAATGTCTACTGTATTTTCAAATTATTGTTCTATTTCACTTGCACCTGTACACTCTCTACCCTGCATGCCATGGGTTTTCTTTCGCAAATCCGAGAAGCTGGGCCAATTTTACGGCGTTGCTTAGCGCAAAAATGTGCTAACCATGACATTTCTGTCTTAATAAAAACAGGATTTAACAACTAAACGTGATGTGTATCACTTGTGATTGTTCTTTGGCTGTTGTTCACTGACCACATGAATATCAAATGGAATTTTTAATGCTAACTAGTTTGTTTTATTGGGCAAGACATGTTTGTGCTATAGAAGTAATTTTTGTGTGCTTAGTACTAATAGCTCACTGACATTGGCCCTTGCGCTTCACATGGGCCCAGCTGCATGGAAGGTGGCCACAACCGGTATGTTGCATGATGCAGCAAAGCTGCAAAAACATCGACTACGCAATCGGAATGGTTCCTTCTTAATTATAGCTTGGGAGTAGTTTGCGGTATTTTCCCAAAAATGTTTTGAAAAAAAATGTTGCGGGCACTTACAAGAAACTACACATAGTAATCAGCTTTAATTGGCCTCAACTGTTACAGTGCTCGGTGTTTGTGTTCCTTTTTATACCTCCATGGTTAAAAAGCATGCACAGTCAGTAGACAATAATTATAAAAACATATATTTAAACAAGAAAAGGAAAAAATACCAGCCCTTCGAGGTAGGCCTAGTGATCTTTCTAACATCTTGAACAAATGACACTAAATTTTTGAATTCAGAGAAAAAAAATGGGCCTTGGGAGATGACTCATTCATAAACATGATAAATTTCACACAATCACTTCTTAGTCAAAGAAAGGCTAAGTAATAATTTATTAAAGTTAAATTCCACACCAACTTTCCAAACACGATTGCTGACTTTAAATTAAAAACATGTAAAACATTCATTAAAGCAGTACACTAGAGTTCAAGTTATAGTGAAAGGTAATTTTTCCTTCCCATACGATTACAAGTGTTGTTACCGTACGGAGGTATGAAAATCGAAACCAAAATTGACAGGACCAACATTGACTAATGTCAGTTAGTGACTGGCTACTGATAAATGCCAGCACGGCAGTAGGTCTGCAAGTTAAACTTGACTGTCACATGTCGTCGTATTTTACAACTATAAAACCGAATAAGTTACCTTCTGTATCTTCAACGTCCTCCATCTTCCTCCTCTCAATAAACTGGTTATCTGCGCTGGAAAACCGACGATATTAATCCGTAAAATTCCTCATAAATCCTTCTTTGCAACGGACAACAATGCAATCTGACGCTCCATTGTTACAAAAAAAATTATTTACATTGACGATATGCGTGGGACGCCCTCTATTGACGCTTTGCAGCTCATTTTAAAGAGGGCGCTGTTCAATTATTTTTGCGGCGGGGTTGAAAATGTAGGCATTAATGGGGGTAATAATGTTCTTTGATGGTAAGGGGACCAATTAAAACGATTAAAAGATCAAGCAAGCCAATCTCTTGTTTTGTTAGTAAATATTCGGCATTTTTTTCTTATAGGCAGCCATTAATTTCACGAATTTACAGTTCCTTAAAGGGCATGTACAACATTGGTAAAGGTGACAGAGCAGCTGCAGGCTGCTCATAATTTGATTTGTCATGGAATAAAAACAAACCTGTGACATTTTCGGCTCAATTGATCATTTGATCAACAGTAAAAAACAGTGAAACCCCGTTGCAATTGTTACGCCAAATTGTGAGGGAATAGCTGTCACATTTTTTTTTTTATCTTTCCAAGATCAAAAATGTTTTTGTTATTTTGGTTTTACTCTTTTTTCTGGATAAATAATACATCATTTCAGGCAGAAACATTTTCACAGTTTGTTTCTACCATTACATGTCAATATACCCTGTAAATTATAGGTAAATCTGTGAAGATTTCTGTTTTGGTTTGTTACCAATGTAGTATAAAATTATGCCCTTGAAGGAAAGACTATTGGGATCTCATTTTTCGATCATAAGCACAGAATTATAACCAGTTTCCCAGTAAGCGTCGATTCTGCGCTTACGATTAAGCAAATATTTTGGTAATTTGGCTCTCGAATCAATACCGTTATCATTATCATCATTAAACCTTGGCTAAAATCCATCAGGACTTAATCTTTGCCAACTTTCCTCCCAAATTGTATAACGGCATCTTGATGAGGTTACGATCCATTGTGCACAGATTTAGATGCACACAGTGAGTAGATCGGATTTAACTTCAAGATGCTGTGTTATGGGGCGCGTTGGTTGGAGATGTGACGTAACAGAACAATCGGTTAAACCTAATAATAAACAGGAAGGCGAAACGGCTACCTGTCTTACCTTGATACTCAAGCAGTTGACCACTCAGCATGACATGGCCTAGCCCTCACCCAGTGCTACTGTGTCACAAACATCAAACAAAACTTGAGTAGATTCTGATGAAAAACGGCATCAAGAATCGGTCGCAGTTTGATGAAAGGCAATTTTTGGACGGCGCAAATCACGGCTGTGTTCATCAGGAGACGACGGCTTGTAGCCCTAGGCATGATTACTCCGACGGGGAAAGTTGCTGCTATGATCCTAGCCGTGCTCTGGATTGGAACTATCATCCTGGTCATCGATACGAGAAGGAACTTCCCCAGCAGAGGAACCAGAGCTGTAGACTGTCCCTGTTCCCGACTTCAGTCCTCTGACACACGGATAACCACCGCTAATGCCAGTGTCGCTACCCAGACCCGAAATCGCACCGTCGTGAAATGGTTGCGATATTGCAGGCACGAGAAAGCAGACATCGGTCCGGGGCGTCCTCAAGATGCCGCACCGAAGCAAGAGGACAAGAAGCTGCCCATCTGGCAGATGGATAAGCCGAAGCCGAAACCTCAGATCCCACCCAAGCCTAAATATCACAAGAAGACGCCCCGCAACCCTCACCCTTATGACTTCATCTTGAAGAACTCGGACGCATGTGGTAAGGTCACAAACGCTCACGGGTATGTTGACGCGCTTTGCCTCGTCCGAACGCCACCATCTGATAGTTACACGCGTTCCCTGATTCGGAAAACTTGGGCAAGTCAGCGTTTCGTCAAGGGAAGACGCATCCTCACGATGTTCCTTCTTGGTTATAAAGATGAGGAGACACAACATCTTGTCGAGCTGGAGAACAGTCACTTCGAAGACATCATCCAGGAGGACTTCTACGATTCCTACAAGAACCTAACTGTCAAGACGCTCATGGGGATGAAGTGGGCGGCTCGTTACTGCCCAAACGCCCAGTACATCATGAAAGTAGACACGGACATGTTTGTCAACGTCTACAATCTTGTCGACCGCATCGACACAGCACCTTCCTTCAACTTCGTCGAGGGTGATCTCATTGGACCAACACCAACCATTCGCGACGTCAAAAGCTCTAAGTTCGTTTCCTTGGAGGCTTACCCTAACAAAACGTACCCTCCACATCACAAAGGTGATGCCTACCTAGTGTCTTCAGACCTGTCTGCTAAGATCTTCGGGAACTCCTTGGATCAGCGCTTCGTGCCTTGGGAGGATGCTTACATCGGCATCCTGATGCACAGGATGAGAATGGATATGAGGGATAGCAGTAAGTACAGCCGCTCCTTGAACTACGGCAACATGCAAGACACTCTTCGTCAGATCAGCGAGAGTATCGCCGTGCATCTTGGCGAGGACAAGGAGGAGAATCGAGATAACATGATGATGGTCTGGAACTTCGTTCGAAAGTTGAACGATATTCCTATACTTGACGATGAACCATGAAGCTCTTAAACATCATGTCTAAGAAGGCTCTTGTCTAAGAAGGCTCTTACTCAATTTAACTTGCTGTATCACATGTGCACCCCGTGTGCCAGGCTTCACCAAACAACATGGCCATCCCAACGTCATTGTTTCCACCATGGAGGAATTGCAGCATACTCTATATCCCAGGGCCAATTTCATAAAGCTGTTTAAGCTCTAATAATTTGCTTTTAAAGCCTGAAAAGTCTTCCTTGATCAATCAAGATTACCAAGCAAAATTTCATGTGATGATTTTTACTGCTTTTGACTTGTATTCGGCCATTGTTTGTTGTGCATAACATTCACAAGGAGATTTGACTGGCATACTGATTTTATTTACCAAGGTTTTTGGTGCGGCCATTTTGTCAGAGCCTGATATTTCGATCCTATAGCAGGATCTATCTTAAAGCCAACATGAAATGAGGATTAGAATGCGAGGTAATGGACGATATGAGCAGAACAAAGGGGACAGTGTCTTGGGCTATTTGAAAAGGATGTCAAGTTAGAAACATGAACAACACTGACATCATCTCTCAAAATCATTAATATTTTACCCTGGAATTTTTTTGTTTTTGGACCAAGATTTGCTTGCATTTTTGTGTACATATTTGTTTTATTATAAGAAATATGTTTGTGTTTGTAAAAATAACATTTGACCAATAAAAACTGAATTTTATCTTCATTGTACCTGAAGGATGCATTTTGAAGTTGTTTTTCCTTATTTTAATATATAAGGAGTTGCCAGGAGTCCAACTGACTCACTGTGTGTTGTAACAGAATAGCCCTTTTTCTGAAAAATGAAACATTTACCAAAATTAGTCTAATAGTCTCTACTTGGAGTTGTCAATTGGGAAAGATTCTCATCTTAATATTCTTAAAGTCAATCAATCGTTTGCTTTGTAAAATTAAAAGAGAAATTAGCTCTCCAATAATCTACTGCTCCTAAAAAAATTGACGTGTAAACGCGCGTAAAAACATCGTTTAGGCCTATGATTGTGTCAACGCGCCAAGCAGTAAATATTGTATCACCCAGTACATGTGTAATTAAGTGTCATTACAAACTTGCGGTCGGAAATGATCAAAATTGGCATTACGTAACTCTGGCTTTCTTCTTCAAGTCATCAACATGATTAATGCTCGAACATGTTAATGCTACAAGGAAAATGTCATTTTTTTTTCTCTCTTTTCAATGACTTTAAATTCAGTCAGTTTTCCTTGTGGTTATTGATCAGATATACATGTACAACAATTCATTAGCCATAGTTGCAAACGTGTATGCTAAATCTCTACACTGCCGAAGAATGGCGGTTTTAAAATGCTGAGCCGGATTTCACGAAAACACTAATTTTAAATATGCATCAATAATTGCTAAGCAAAGTGTGATGTCACAATTCAAATCACTATGGTGATACTGACAATTCAAGAAGAGCGGTGAGGATCACCATGGTAATTTGCATTTTGACATCAAACGTTGCTTAGCAATTAAGATGCATCTGCAAGTGAAGATCAATCCCATCTTAGTGTTTCGTGAAATCAACCTCAAGACCTTTAAGGGAATCATTATCAGTTTTAAGTTTTAAATTTGTTTGTAAAGAATTTATTGTAGTCCTGTATGTTTTCCAGTTTTATGTGACAGAGTTTTTTTTTTCAACGATCTTCGTCAGGCAAACAAGACCTAAACAGTTACGTTGGTATGAAAGCAATAAGCAAACAAACCAGAGAAACAAACACCTTGACAGAAATAAATCACTTGATGTAAGGAAGGCCTGACGTTTCGATCCCAGCAGGATGTTTCGAAGGCAAACAAGATCCTGCTTGGATCGAAACGTCGGGTCCTCCGAACTCCAAGCATTTTAAACATTTGAGGTCATTATTTTGGCTAGTGAGCAGTTTGCAGCAGTTAAGAAATAAATCACAGTAATTTGAACAGCAAGTGCACTAATTCAGCTCTTAACTCGAACCATCTTGGAGAGAACAAACGGATGAAAAAAAACATCTTGGCGTCGTTGCTGTTTGTTGTTGCTGAGGACCTTGCGTGTCCCCAAACATCCATTCAACATGGACGATGTAAATCCCTCCCTCATTCTCCTTTTCACCATCAGAACAAGTTTCTTTACTACTCAAGATCTTGTATAAACACATTTCATACGGTAACAAATCGACCTGCTATATTCCATTTTATGACAAGGTCTTTATTGCTGTAGGCTATGGGATGCTTAAGTGTGTTGTGCCACAAATAGGACAATGGTGGTCACTAGTAGGTGGTCATCTTGAATGACACATGATGTGTAGATTTGGGATTTGGACGCAGAGGCCTGAAGCTCGAATCACTACAAATACTCTTCAAATAATGTTTGTGCATGGTCCTCAGAGAGGATGTAAGCCTCACACACGATGGCAACAGAAAACATGGAGGCGATGTTGATGCGTTGCTATGGACATTCTGCGCAGAATCAGAACTTTGCGCCCTCTTGCAAGATTTCAAAAAAGTAAAAATTATTGCGCCCTCTCGTGTTCCAGCAAATACTTTTTTACAGAGAAGATTTTTATCAACATTGTGGGCACTAACTTTGGGACCTGGGGCTAGAAAAAAGTTTCTGACTTCATTGTATAGTGACCGGAAGTGACCGTGAAACAAACTCCAATCAGAATTTGAATCTTTTAAAAGTGGTCGATTTCACCAAGCATTTAATTCAATCTTAAATCATGAATCTATCTTAATTGCTAAGCAAAGTGTGATGTCACAATGCAAATCGCTATGGTGATATTGACAACTCATCTTAAGATTAATCTTAAAGTTTCGTGAAATCCAGGGTTGATCACTCTAAGTAATCATGCAAATAATCAGTGTATGGCAATTTTCAAGAAGGGAAATTAACAACAACGACAACGACAACGACAACAACAACAACAACAGCAGCAGCAGCAGCAACAACAACTTGGAATTTCCACACAATTTTCTTATGGGTAGTAATAAAAACAACAGAAAAAGTGCAATGTCCTCGCGGAACTGAATTCCTTTTGCACGAAGTTGAGAAAGTTTACTATTTACGAACAATAAATAAATAAATAAATAAACAAATAAATAACTTCTTCATCCGTATCTTGCTGACGTCTCACCACTTTCACCAGTAGGCCTAAGTCACGCTTCTTGGGTTTAATCTTTGAATGAACCACAGTAAAACTTGTTTTACCGTGAGAATTATCAGAGTCTGGTTGCATTGTGTTATAACAATATGAGATCTGAGAACTAAAAACCTGTTGAGAATTAGAACAAGACTTACGGAAGCCACGTCAGCTCAAAAATGGTCGATTATATTGATCGATTTCTCGGAGAATATTGACCACAGCTTCAAGATTGTCTACTGTGCTATTAAGTAAGTTTCCACCATCATTTCAAGACAGTATTTAGATGGTGTCAGACCTCAAGGAAGCTACCGATCCTGTTTGGTAAAAGATTCCCAAGAATTGATGTACGAACTCAACAAAACTGCAAGAAACTTTAAACTTCAACTTCTTGGTCTTTAAAGTTGGTGATGTTGTTAAGCTTCAGATCTGAGCTGTTGGTGAAGAAGGGAGTTTAAGTATCTCGTGTCTGGATCAAAGGTGAGTTTTTAATGTCTTCAGCCTTCGAGAATTAAGACTGAACATTTTATGTATCACCTCTGAAAACTCTTATAGATGGAAATATGTTAGGGAAGGTTAATCTTCTTGAATTTGACATAAAATGTGTCAAATTGTGGCAAATTCAACATAATAATTATGAATATTGCAGATCTTTAAGGTACACGTGGATAAAAACGTTGACAATTATCATCACTGTGAAGGAATTTTGCCAAGCCTTCAACAAAATGTATCAGTTTGTGTCGTCATGATGACGTACTTACGATCTTTTCTGCCATGCTGAAGTTAAGTCTTCAAAACACCGTTATGAATAAGATTTTAACTGAAGCGAACTTTCGCTCTCAACAAACATATGATTACAACATACTTCACGCCGCCATTTTCTTTCTGCTTTTAGAACAAACAAAAAAATAGGAATGTATTTGGTTTTATAAAATAGATGAGTTTTACTACATGTCAAACTGTCAATTGGCGTTATAAGGCAAAAGGGGTCATTACAGCCAACCTGACAGGAATGTAAGTTATCGGAGCAATTTAGAAGCAGACTGTTCTCTGCGGATTCTTAGAGCACAGTACGCGGATTACAAAATAACATTCACTACATACAGCACGTACATGTACGTACGTGAGCATGTACAAGTCAGACATACGGGTACCATGGTCGTATGTTACGTAACCAAACTCGCTTATTGTCAAAATATCTTTTGTCCATATTCTGCAACGGTTCACAGTCTCAAGGCTCATACAGTCAACAGTATATACACGGTTATGGCGTGCAAATCGAAAGGACTTCTTTACCGGAACGAAAGGATGTATTCCTTGAAGATTTTACGTCTTTGACATCTACATCAACTGAGAATGAACCAAGACTTGTGGAGATGTAGACTGATGATGAAAAGTCTGGTATTTTTAGGATCTGAGACGGTTATTTTGAACACTGATGTGGATAAACTAGCCATTGGAAACACAGTGCTTCTGTAACGTTCGATGTATATAGGAAAGCCTATACATGCTTCAAAAACACTCTCCATCTTAACTTTGAGGACGAAACTCACCAATGGGCCGATGGACATTTATAGTGACATCATGATCTATTTATAACATGGTTGTCATAGAAACTAGAATGATGTGATGAGCAAATAACAGAGGCTAAATGTAGACGTATGTGTTTTCGTCACCTTAGAGATAATGTAAGTATTCTGAATCCGTATCAGTGTAACGACTGCATGTATTTCACGCCGCCAATTGCTATGTTCATGTTCCTTGCAATTTATTTCAATGATGGTAAATATAATCAACTGCAGATATAGGATTATGCATATTACGTGCGATACACCACTGCATTCTCGCCTGTCTCTGCCGTTTTCCAACATAACATATTTATTTCTGTATAGCGTCTTTTCTAGGGTCGATTTCACCAAGCTTATCCTAGCTTACTATCAATCGTATGGACTTGTGAATGCAATTACGATGGGTTATCCTTCGTAACTCGAGTTACGATCGATCGTAGGACTTCGTGAAATCGACCAAGACCAACAAAACGCTAAAAATACTATTCAAACCAAACTACATGTACTACCAAACATAAAAACATGACAATCGTAACGACATTAAAACATAAAGACGCATGACAACAAACAAATTTGAAGGTAAATAACAAAATAATCGCAAGAAATGAAAAAGAACATAATTATACGCATAATTTTGTGTCAAATTTTCCTTCATAATGCCCGAAATTCCGCCTATAAAACTGCATACCCCGGTACTGAGTGCGTCCTGATTCTTGGGTTCGAGGCTCACTTGCGCCGAAAGGTTATTTTTTTTTCAATTCTAATCTGATACCATGGTTCGCCGAGAAACTTCGTTCAGAATTTTGAACCTATGTCTCAAACTGAACGTTTCTTCTTTGCCATTAACGACTTCAGTTATGTCAAAATTAATATTGATCGTTTTTTGTCAATTTCTTTGTACAGATTCCACAATTTTCAAGATGGCATTCGCTGAAACGCTATTGGCCCGTTCGGGGAAGATCTCCATGATATTCATAGCCATAGTCTGGGCTTTTACGATATTACTCGTCATAGACACCAAGATGAACTATCGGGATGTCAAAAAGCGAAGTCACTGTCACTGTAACCATGGTGACGGTAATGACATCACGAGGAAGGAAACACCAAAGAAGGAGGTCGAAGAGAAGATTGAGACGAAGACTGTTGTGAAATGGCTGACTTACTGCCGTAAGGAGCGGAAGACCTCGGACGGGACGAGGCCATCTCGCTCCAAGTCGAAGATGAGAGGCCACAAGAAGGCACCTGTCATCAACCCGCACCCTTACAAGTTTACCATTAACAACCCAGATGCTTGCTTGAATGGTGCTAATGCTGATGGTTATGTGGACGCCTTGTGCCTCGTCCTGACAGCTCCAGGAGAGAGCTACTCTCGATCTCTCATCCGCAGCACCTGGGGCAGCGCCAAGGTCGTCAAGGGGAAGCGAATTGTCACCATGTTCCTCCTGGGACAGCGAGATGAGGAGACCCAGTATCTCCTAGAGATGGAAGACAATCACTACCACGATATCATCCAGGAGAACTTCTACGATTCCTACTACAACCTCACCCTGAAGACCTTAATGGGACTGAAGTGGGCCTCCCAGTTCTGCCCAAACGCTCGCTACGTCTTAAAAGTCGACGTGGATATGTTCCTCAACGTCTTCAACCTCGTTGACCGCATGGAGACTGCCCCGACTAGCAACTTCGCAGAGGGTTTCCTCAAACCTATCACCAAACCCATCAGGGACAGACAGAGTAAATGGTACACCTCCAAAGCCGTCTACCCTAACGACACCTACCCTACATACTTCGATGGACCTTCTTACTTCATGACTGGTGACTTGACGAGTCGCATCTTCCGCGTCTCCATGCAAACGCCATTCCTACCTTGGGAGGACGCATTCACAGGAATCTGCATGCATAAGATTAAGGTCGACTTGCATCATAGTGACCGGTTCGGGATACCTCTTAATTTCAGGGATGAGAGGGGGACGCTTAGCAAGATAAATGACGGGATTGCTTTCAACTTGGGCGCAGATAAGGACGAGAATAAGGACAATTTTAAACTTGTTTGGAATCGAGTGAGATTACTGAATGATATTCCAGTTTTGGAAGGGCGGGAATGATGGATTATATATCGCGTTTCCTCTCCCCTTATTACCCTTCCCATCAATCCTTCCCCTACCTTCGCCCTAGCTTATTCATTACCCTATACATTTTACCCATGACCCATTCACCCTACCCTACCCCTTCCCTTTACCCCTACCCCTACCCCTACATCCTGCCTCCTATATACCCCTGCCCCCTACTCCTTACCCTAACCTCTTCCCCCACTCCTACCTCCTACCTCCTACCTCCTTACCCCCACCCCATAACCCATACCCTTTACCCCCTATACCCTTCCTGTTACCCATACCCCTACCTCTTACCCATAACTCTACACCCCTTTACCACCCCTTACACTTTCTATAGCCCCCTTATCCTTATAAACCTCTATCCTTTGTATCACCCTCACCCTAACCCTACCATCTCACACCACCGTCCTCCCACAACTCTGGACCCACCCCATCCACCCCCACCCATTTTACTTTATTTTATTTCTATACAATTAATAATCATTACATGTATATGATTATAAATTACATTGAAGTTTTGCTGTGTTTATATGTACAATGTACAGTTTGTTAACTAATGAAGACTTGCAACGAGTGAATAAAGACTAACACACTTGTTGGTATTTGAAATACACCAACAATTGATGAATTGGTCCTTTTGTAATTTTAATTGAAAGATTTATTCCAAGTTTTAAAACTTTGGTAATTTTTCGGGGCTTTGGCAGTTCTATTAATACCATGAACAATGTGATCAAGGGTACACTTTCAGGGTTTTTTTGGGGGGCGGGGGGGATGAGGAGGCCGGCAGTGATAATTCCAGCTTATCGCCAATAATTCATGAAAACAATTTGCTGAAAATTAATCGCTTAAAATCACAATTTACTGAGAGACTTCGTGCTACGGGTTGTCTGTTTGTTGGCTAGGGGTGTTTATTTTTTTGTTTATTTAAAATAATTTTTACTGGGAAATTGCAAGTTTTTTCATCAGGATAGAGGGGCGCGCGATGTTTTTAGTACAGTATAACTTTTTCAGTCATGGTACGGTGGCCTCAATTAGACCGGTGGATGTCAAAGAGGGCGCCCTATAGAAAAATAATAGATAGCGAAGTGATGACGTAAGGCATAGAATAACTACAAAATAATGCGCTCCTTGGGTCTACGCTTAATTTTAATTAACCCATGCTAATTTTGAAAGAACAACAAAATAAACTCAGTTGACAATCTATGGTCGCCCAATGGCAGTGCATAACCCATGAAAACTGCTAACAGAACGCAACTAACAAAAACAAATTAATCAAAATCAACAGAAAATCAATTTTAAAAGAACAAGAAGCAAGAGCTTGGAAAATCCTTACGTGCGTTATCTTTGCATTTGACTGACTTCGTTTGATTTTATTTGTCTGTGCCTGTCTCCTGGCAACCATTCCAATTTTATGAAGGAAAAATTTAACAAGCTCCGTCATTCCAGTAAATTAACTTAGTGGAAATTCAGTTTGTCTTGTGAACAAAAATGCAAACGGAAAACAATGTTCTTCTCTTGCTTTTAAAATCAACATCTCCCCTTTTCATCCCCAGTATTATTTACCATGATTCATATTTAATTATATTCATCAAAATTTGATAAGAATTATAATAATGTTATCATCGAGCTGTGGATATGGAGCCCTCGTGTGTCAAACTTTCAGATATGCAAATGACCCTGACGTCATCGCTCCCGGTGCACTCTGGGTAATAACCCCCGCACTGCATTGTGGGTAAAGTCGATTTCATGTTGGTGAAAATGAATGAAACTTTTGCTGGACTTGCCGGCGAATTTACTACACTTTGCCGAACAAGACGACCCAAAAATCCCAGAAAAGCGAAGCTAGAGAGACGGATAAGGGTCCTACTGGCTTGAGACCACCGGCTGAGGAGGTAAGAGGGGTATTTTTGACAGCTTTTTGGGAGGAGTTGTTACGCGTGTTCGTGGTTCCGTAGAAAAATCGTCTTTGTCAAGTGAATTGTGGTTTGGAAATTGTGCAAAGTTTGAGTCTTGTCGTCTGCGATGTTTACCTGTCGTTTCTTATGAATAAATAAACCGCATTTCAGCTGACAACTTTGTGGAGTTTACTCTCATAAACCTTATTTGACATTCTGCTGCTCTGGTGGGAAGTTTCTGACCGTCAAAATTCACGAATTTTATCAGGGAGAATGTTGTCTCCTCCAGATGTTGAGAATTCCTGGATTGTGGTGCCAGGGGGTGAGACATTTTTTGGTAGCAGGTGGGTAAAATGTCAAAATATTCATGCAGTTGACTTCATAACATGTAAGGTATTGTGTGTGTGACATTTGAACCAGGTATTGTTAACTTATTTTACCCGTAAATTAGGAAATTACACACAAAAGTAAAAAGTAAACTTTCATTCAGCCTTCTTTAACGTTAGTTTTAGAAATTTAGTCCAACTTTCAAGGAACATGGAACCAACACAGCATTTTGAATGTAATCTTGTTGACGTTGGCCTCCTGGGGGTCCAAGCTAAGTCGGTGCATGCTGTTTAGTCATTTGGCTCTATCACCTTGTCGAGTTTCAAGATTGCCTAAAAATTAGGCCAGTAACTAAAATCTCACAAAAATTTTACTTCGAGTTTGCTGTGCTAAGCTGCACCGTTGCAGTGAGTATGATCCTTGAAATGATGATAATCAAATCATTACTGGAAAATAATAATTTAACAAAGAATTAGAAAGGGGACCCAAAATGATGGACAGTATTGTCCCAGAAATCATGAAATTCCATGGTAACAAACAGTGATTCAGCCATTCAGACCTGTCGCACTTTGATATTGGCAAATTCTTGTCAATAAGTAGCAGTTGGCTCAAATATTTCTTCAGAAATGAACAATAAATGCATCTTGAAATAAAGAAAAGCAACAAATACTAATAAATCAAGCCTTATCTCTTTTTTTATATTCCGCAGATCAGCTGTCATCGATATCTAACCACAAGATGTGATCTGAACTACACACAGCGAAGATGACTAATACTGAATGAAGCAAGCTCCTGATATTTGTATCGCTACTTTGTCAGAGTCTAGCTCTTAGCCAAGTTCTTAATTTGGATCTATCATGGAGCAACGAACCCTTGAGACGGCCGGCGATCCAGGCAAGACGTCACTGCTCATGAACGGCTCCGCAAATGAGAATATCTTGCCCCCGAAAGAAGACGTTCATTCATTGGACGACAGAGTTTCTGTCCAGAAAGATATAGTGCTGAACCAACCAATCACAGAACAGAATAAGGAGACAGCATTACCGCTGTCCAATCAGAAGCACCCTCTCATCAAAGAAGACACCGGATTGGAGGAGAATTTGAATTCAAATTTGCCTGTTAAGACAGATAGGGTGCTAAATGTTGATGGCGATACGATTTTAAAACCTTTCTCAAATTCAGACTCTGGGTCACAACGAGGCATTCCGCAGCAAACACCAAAGAGATCGGAGATGGATCAACCGGTTCTAGACATGATCTCAAATGGTTGTCTAAATTCTACCGCCACAAACTCTCCCCAGAGTCCAAGAGCTGCCGGCCTTGAACAAAATTCAACTGCAATATTTCAACAACCATCAGGCCTTCATCATCAGTCAGACTCGACTTCACAGAGCCCAAAACTAGAACCGGAACTTTCTCAACCAAATAATTTGGACGGTGCAATAGATGCCAAAGAAACAGAAGCATGTGTAGTTGAGGACGGTATCAAACCAAAGATCCACCCACACGGTGATGTGACGCCAACTGCGCCCGATCTAGCAGAATCAAAATCATCTGCGGAATCGACAGACACAACAGTAAAAATCCACACGGATGTGAAAACAGAAAACGTGCAATCAAAACTTTCATCAGAATCACAGAATCCTGAAAGTTGTTCGCAAAGTTCGAAAAAAGAAGATGATGTCGGTGATATAAAACATCCATCAGGGGAACAATCCCAAAGTTCCGACCCACAAGCCTCCGAGAATCCTCTAGGATCGTCCTCCAGTCAGAAGACGCCGTCAAAAAGCCGTAGCAATACCCTGATATTCATTCCCGATCTGTCAGATGAACTCTTGCAGGGCTACCGCATTCTGACGGAGATTTTCAGCGACAAGTGCAAATCGTTCGTCTGGCCGTTCCTTGATGCCGTAGACACCGAAGCTCTTTGGGATTACGAGATAAAAGTCAAGCATCCGATGTGGCTACGAAAAAGTAAGATGGCTTCTTGAAATATAGACGAGCACAACAAGCGTTGATCAATATGTTAGGAAGTTTGTGAGTATCGGTGGTTTTGAAAAGAACCGGTAACTCAGCGTTTCAGACAGTATGTGGGGTATGTCTGTCATCAGATGACTGCTAGAGTCCAACTGAGGCCGTGCTTTAACAGACAGAGCACATACTGTCAGAAATGTCAAGTTACCAGTTCTATTCCGAACCCCACATACTCAAAAAAGAGTGAAATATGTGGTGTCCATAAGCTGTATGTGAGTGGTTTCATGGCTGACGGACAAACAATCCAAGATAATTGACAATTAGGGACACCGCCAACATAGGGCTGGATAGCTCAGTTAGTAAAGCCCCAGTACGGTGTTTCAGAAGTTGCTTGTTCGAATTCCACTCCAATCAATTTCCTTAATTGACCGTTCAATGAATTTCACTCACTGCTGCAGTATTTCCAGTTTTTCTCAATAAATATTATCTTTTTTCCGTAGTCGAATTCAAGTTTCTGAACAAGGAATACCAGAACCTCACCGAGTTTGCCGTGGACATGAGGCAAATGTTGGAGAACTGTTACCGGTACAACGGCATGAAGCATCAGATCTCTAAATACGCACAGACGCTGGAGTGTGTGTTTGAACAGAAGCTGGCTCTACTATCTAGGTATGTGGGTCCACTCTATGTTACTGTGAGCCTGTGAGGTTCTGTCTCCCGGATTGCTTGTAAAATTAACATGTTGGCTTGGAAATGGTCTGAATCCAGAAAAATTAGGAATTTGTTCCCTGTATCCAAAATAAGACAATATTATTAGGGGCATCAAGGCAACTACTATTGAACCCCAACAATTGTCCTATACCTCCACTTATTAATAGAGCAGCGCTCAAATCCTTGAAGAACCCCCTTGAAGAACAAGATACAAGCGGAAGCCCCACCTTAGCAGTATCCTTATTTCCGCAATGATTTAATAATACGCAATGCACCTGTTCTCTTTTTTACAGGCCTCTTCAGGAGAAGACGACGCTTTACGTAACCTCCGACGGAAAATACAAAGATGGATGCCCAGACCGAGTGGAACTGTCTTCAGGTATGTCACGAGAATCATCAGAATAATATCTAGATTCTCAGCGGCTCTTAAATGCTAGGAAACCATCCCAAGAAGACAAAATCTGAGGGATATTATCTCGTAGTAACATTCCCTGTTAAAAATTAGACAACTAGAGAAATGAACTTGAGGAGAATGGACCTGATATTCCAGAAATTTGGTTGCACTATAACAGTTTTGCCTTTTATAATCTCTCTGCGTACTAGCCTGACTAGTATGGGGAGAGATTATAAAAGGTAATAGAAGGTTTGAATCCCGCTCCAATTTTTCTTTGTTCACTTTTCAATAACTCTGAATTTTAGGTCGACTGCGGCGATCGTGTACCCGTCTCGCTGTCCGTGCCTTGGAGCAGGCTTCTGCCTCCCCGTTAGCCTTCCACATCCGGCATGAGCTAGAACAGCAAGAACGCGAGGAGAAGAGGCAGAAGATCGTCGACAGACGAGACGAGATCATCAAGGAACGGCAGGATCTGATGGGATGGGACAAACAGATGATCGGAGAGACCAACTGGACCTACATGAAGTCTCTCTGGGAGGTGAGTCTTAGATTCTCAACTTGGCCCCCTCGATTCCGATAAGGGATGTCGCCCCTCTACCCCACTAGGGGCCTGCACTCCCTGCAGCAGCCCCCTGGAGCCCGGCCGTGTTGGTTGGTGGAGCTAGAGCAGTTATAAATACAGTAAAACCTTGATGATCGCAGATACCAACTGACCTTACGAGAAGTCACTCTGGGAGTCTCTGTCATACATATGCTGAAAATATAGGTTGCGATTTTTCATTGAAGCTGAGTCTCTGTTTTCGTTTTCAAACCAGAGAGTCTTCTTCCGAACCGCAGCCAAAAGCCTCTATTTTGGTACCAGGTATTTTAGAATAGATTCACGAAATGGATCCAGACCCGGAGCCGGATCCAATGTTTGGAAAATGACCCTAGATTCTCAACTTTGCCCCCTTGACACCAATTAGGGGTCCCCACCAGGACCCTTAAGTGGGCTCCTGGACCCCATGGCCTGTTGGTTGATGGAGCAAGAGCAGTTACAGATATTGAAAGTGGAGGTTGGACTTAATTTCTTGAGAACCCCTTGCTTGGATCATCCCTAAACACCCTCAGCTTGACCAACATTTCTTGTTTGATCCTAGATTCCTGCCATCGGCCATTTCCTGTGCCTCTGCCAGACTGTACTGGAGCTTGATGAGATCAGCTTCTATGAGTTGGAGCGTTCCTTTGCCATTCCTCTAGAGAGTGTGATTCTGTGTCGGATCTTCACAACGCTGCTCAGCACGCCCTATCAACGGACCAGGTACGTCCTTGTCAGACAAATACTCACCTGACACGATAAATGAGAGCAATGAACCAAAATCAGAATTGAAAAGTGAACAAAGAAAAATTGACTGGAGCAGGATTCGAACCAGCGCTATCTGGAATACCGTACTGGCGCTCTACCAACTGAGCTATCCGGCCCTATGTTGGTGGTGGCCCTAATTATCATTTATCTCTGTTCGTTTGGCAGTCAGAAAATGAAAGCACACACTCAGAATTGGTTAGAGTTACTGGAAATCTGGACTTTGCCTGGGATCTTGGGGTTCCATAATCCATAACTTCAAGCCCCTGATGTGTCCTGGATCATAGTTGAAAAGCCTGGCCAGGCCTGGGCTTTGCCTGGGCTCTTGGGCTTCTATAGTCCCCAGCCTTGAACTATCAACTTCAAACCCCTGCTGTGTCCTGGATCATAGTTGGCACTATTAAACCTGATTGACAGATTGAGTCCACATTGATCATGGCCAGTATCCAGAAAGCCAGGCTTGATTGATTTCAAACAGCTCAATTGTATTGAAGTTCAGGCTGACATGAGGAGGATTTAAGGCCTGAAGGCCCAGGCCTGGCCTGGCTTTTCAATGGCTGAGCCCAACCAGTATTAACGTTTCTCTGTCTTAATTTAATTCTCTTTCATCTCTGTTTCTCTAGACTTGGGAAGAAACCACCGATGCCTTACAAAGTCTGGGAAGCCCGTCTGAGGGAATGGGTCCGAGGCTGGTACCACGTCTTGGACAAACTGGTTGACCCTTTAAAGGTGAGTGGTACCAGACTGCAGTTGTAGATCTTAAACCCTTCACCAAACCATGGATCCAGGGCTCAAGTTTCGTCTTCCTAAGGTTTAGATTTTCCGCTGAAATTTTCCCGTTCTGAAGAACAAGAGCCAAGTTAGTGGTTCTTTTCAGAACCTCACATACTCACAAAAGATAAATGTACCCAGGAAGCTTCCCAACTTTCTAATTTTAAATATTCTTCAGACTACATCTGAGCAGCCTTTGAGAAAGATCTTGCTAGGATTGAAACGTCAGACCCTAAAATCTGAGCAACCTTTGAGAAAAATCCTGCTAGGATCCAAACGTCAGGCCCTCCTAACTCTGAGCAGCCTTTGAGAAAGATCCTGCTAGGATTGAAACCTCAGACCCTCCTAACTCTGAGCAGCCTTTGAGAAAGATCCTGCTAGGATTGAAACGTCAGGCCCTCCTAACTCTGAGCAGCCTTTGAGAAAGATCCTGCTAGGATCCAAACGTCAGGCCCTCCTAACTCCTAGGATCTATTAATTACTTGTGTCTTACTGTTTTGTACTTCTACTTTCTGTCAGGTGTACGAGAAGATTGGTGTACCAGAAAGGTTCTTCGAGGTTCTTGGACCTAGGTTTCAGCTGGACAAACTTCAGTACCACGAGCTGACGTACTACGAGAGAGTCTGGGTCATGAAGGCTCTCTGTGATCAACTCTTTGTAAGTACCTCTCTCAATTAAAGTGCTGTCGGGGGACCACATAATATTTAATAAATGAGACTATATTTGTAAGGTGCCAAATTGCCAAATGGTACAATGCACAGGCTGCAAGATACAAGATGAGAAGGAGAAGCTGCTAATACAGCATTTTTTATTCACTCTGTTGGCAATTTAGAACATTTAGAGCACTTCAAGAGGGCAGCATGGTCAAGAATGGAGCTGTGACCTCTCTGAAAGTCTAGGAGGGCCCAGTGTTTCATTTCAAGCACAATCTTTCTCAAAAGGCCTCCGAAAAAAATCCTGCTACTCCAAATATCAGGCCTGAGGTCCTAACTCTGAGCAGCCTTTGATAAATATCCTGCTAGGATCAAAACGTCAGGCCCTCCTAACTCTGAGCATCCTTTGAGAAAGATCCTGCTAGGATCCAAATGTCAGACCCTCCTAACTCTGAGCAGCCTTTGAGAAAGATCCTGCTAGGATCGAAACCTCAGACCCTCCTTACTCTGAGCAGCCTTTGAGAAAGATCCTGCTAGGATTGAAACGTCAGGCCCTACTAATTGAGCATTTCACATATTCTAGGTCCTCATTTTAGTTGATGAGCAGTTTTCAGCAGTTTATTCCTTGCATTGAATAGTGAGAGGATTCTTCATGTCCTTCCTTCTTCCCTCTTCCAGGAGACCCAGCTACCCATCCGCCGTTGCCTCCTCTCCCAGCCGATCGAAGACCAGAGACCTATCATCCTTGGTGTGGATGGAGACACCAACTCCTACATCCACTTCCCACAGTTCTGTGGAGCCGACCTGAGAGTGTACCGGCAGGCCAAGTACCCTGACCTCTACGCCAAGACCAAGAGGGCCAAGGTAGGACAGTCAGTGTTTGTTTGTTTGTTTGTCTGTTTGTGTCTAGTCTGTTTGTTGGTCTGCTGTCTGTCTGCAGAAATATTCGCATATAAAGCATACTTCACTTTGTCTATTTGTTTGTCAATTTGTGCTTGGTCTGTCCGTCTATTCCAGGCTCTTCTCTAGTTCTCCAAACGGTAGCGATTCAATTTATAGCTTTAAAGTAGATTATTTGCTTATGAAACATGCTTTTAAATACTCTGTTTGTCTGTTTGTGCTTGGTCTGCTTGTTGGTCAGCTGTCTAATTATTCAAGACCCTTCTCACAGTCCCTCTTACGTTACTTCCAACTCATTATAACTCCATGAATACTTGGTGCAACAACAATTTTTACTGACCAATCGGTTTCATATTTTGAACTTGTAGTTGGCTATTGGATTGTTTGATTGGAACTTGTAGTTGATGACAAGAAATAGAGTATAATTTTCTGACGAGAAGTTCTTTGGTTATGTTTTAAACCAGGCGAAAGAGAAAGAGTCTGAAAACACGGATACGAAAAATGACGCTCCGCCTCCACCATGTAAGGCCAGAAAAACCCCAGTGACCAGGAAGACGAACGCCAAATCCAAACAAGTTGCCATGGATACGCCTCGGTCACGACCAAGCAGACTACGTCAGGTATGGTCCAAAGAAGTTCAGAAATGTTTAGTAAAGAAATTTTCCAGTTTTAGTTGCCGTCCTGGGTGTTGTTATCGCTGCCACCGTTTCCAACATTTCCTGCAGCAAGAACAGTACCAGTAACGGTGACATTTCTTAGTATATTCTTTGCGGCAGTATTTGGTACTTCATGACCACAACAGGCCTTGAATTTGGTTCTGAAAGGGGCAAGGCCACTTTTCCATTGCAAGGGGCACTTCCATTGGGAAATCATACTATCTATGGAAATATTTGAAGGGGGGCACCAAGGCCAAGCACCAGGGACCGATTTCACAAAGTACTAAGATTGATCTTAAGTGTGAATTCATCTTATTTGCTAAGCAACATGTCATGTCACAATACAAATCACTATGGTGATATCGAACAACTCATCTAAAGATTAATCTTAGCGTTTTGTGAAATCCAGCCCAGCACAATGAAAGCCTTGGCCTCAGTTAAATTCAAGGCTTGCCATAATCACAGCAAAAGTCATATCTTTATTCTTCAAACTGTTTGTTTGATACCAACAGAGACTGACTCCTACCATTCATTTTGGGACGTACGCCGAGAGCCTCGTATCAGGCACAGAATCAGAAGACGCTCCGAGTGAAATCACTGAGATGGACGATCAAGATGAATCAGACAGCCAGTCATCATTCCCCAAGACGTTGGACAAATCTCGAACACTTGAATCAGTTGAAGATGATGAGGACTCGAGGATGTCTACAGAGAGCTCTGGACTCCAAGTTCTTGAGAAAACTGAAGAAAACGCCGATGAAGACAGCCTAGCGGCAAGTGGAGAAGAGAAACACAAACCGTCAAACGAGACATTTACCTCAAGTGCCGAAGAACAGAGATCCCAGCTGCCAAATGACACTGGAGATGAGAACCACAAAAAACCACACATGCCTGGAGATCAGAAGCACCAACAAACACACATGACTGGAGATCAGAACCACCAACAAACGCACATGACTGGAGATAAGATCCACCAACAACCGCACATGACTGGAGATGAGAATCCCCAACAATCACACATGACTGGAGATCAGAACCACCAACAAACACACATGACTGGAGATGAGAAACCCCAACAACCAGATAATGATGTCAAATCGGACACTGATCACATCTCTGGTGAGACGACGGACTCAAAAGCAAAGAGCAAAACAGAACAGTTATGTAATGGAGACATGTTGAGCCGATCCTCCTCGACGTCTGATATCTCAAAACTCTCAAGTGACATTAAAATAGAATCCAAAGTTTGTGAAGACGGCAAAGACACACCCGACCCCCGTACAGACAGTGGAAGATCCAGCCCGAGCATTGAGCATAGTACCGTACAAGACCATCCCATTCAGTCTAAGGGTGAGTCAGAGTCGGATGGGAACGCCATCCCTGAATCTCAAAATACAAACAACAACTCCAGCCAGACTGCGTCCGCCCCAAGTGGACTCGAACCCACCGTCACTCCGGATGATAAACCCAGTGAACCTACCCCTGCCGAAGCGAAGGCGTCGGAAACGTTTGAGCCCCACGTCGAGGTTCTGCCAGTCCTAGGAGAGTTTGAGTTGGTCTGCGATAGCATGGACTCCCTGAGAGAGCTCGTTGAAAGATTCGCTCCACCAGAGAGTAAACCGCCGCCACCAACAACAGGAAGGAGGAGGAAGGTATGTGGACATCAGTTTCTCCTCAAAATACTTCAAAAGAATGTCCCAGTTTTTTCTTGGTGCCTTTTCCAAACCTTGGCTCCAGCTTCAGCTCTGGCTCCATTTCATGAATCCATTTTTAAAAAATGGGTATCAAAATAGAGACTTATGATTGTAGTTCGGAAGTAGATTCTCTGGCTTGAAAAGGAAAACAGCGACAAACCACAACCTATATTTTCAGCATGTGGATGATGGAGGACGGAGCCTGAGCTGGAGCTTTTAATCCTTTGAAAAGATTGAAACAAGACACCCTCCTTACTTCAATCAGAAAGTACAAAGATTCTGAATTGGTTTACTTTCTCACCTGACTACTTCCATTCAGCGCCTCATGAATCCTTTCCTCGTCTTCTCCTCTGATTACAGGCCGCTGCACAAGTCAGACAGCCTCTCCGGAAGCGCTGCGAGAAGGACCTCCACGAGAAGCTGACCAACCTCCTCCTGGAACTCACTCCCTGGGAGGCCAAGCTGGCCAAGTTTGCCATGCGCAACCGAGAGAAGTTCAAGAAAGAGTACGAGACGTCGAAGATGGCTCCACAATCTGATCAGGTATTTATAGAGGAGCTCACTTTTAATAGCGTGACTTTGAAAGAATTGTTTTGAATATAGAACTCTGCTTTTTTGGTCCTGTTCCTCTTTTTTAACTGTCTGTCTTCGTTTTCTTTGTTTAAATTCAGGATATCAGGGACATCTGGGCATCGGAAGAGTCGTCCTCAGAATCTGAAGCCTCAGAAGCAGAGAGCGAGGGAGAGGACGTATCTGTTAAGGAAGAGGAAGATGAGGAGTGGAACGCTACCTGCGCAGGCAGGAGGCTCAGGAAACGCAAAAAGAAACAGCTGAATCCTCTTGGTCAAGAAGACGAGGAAGATCTTGAATCGGTCAATGACGAAGCCTCGGAGGCGCCGAAGAAGCCAAAGAGGCCAAAATCCAGCAGCCGGTCGAAGGATTCCAAGAAGAGCCCTCCTCACAAGAACCAGCTGAACACAAGCCTGTTGGATCTCTTCAAGAAACTCCCGGATGATGGTTTGAAGGAGGCATCGAGGAGATTACAGACGATGATCAAGCGCGGGGAGGCAGCACGCAATCATAAGCTCTCTAAGTCAAAGTTGAAGTCATCTACTCTCTCAGAAGGGGAAGATGGACAGGCAGTAATTGCTCTGCTTAATAAAACTTTCTGGGTTGCCGCAAAGCCACCTGCTGTTGAAGGTATCATAGCACAGAGCGTCGAAGAACTGATTACTACCTACCCGATCTTTGTTCAGAACCTTCTTTTCAGGAACTTGAAGAATGGTCTGAATAAAATATCCGAAGCGCATAAAAGCTCTCTCAAACAAGAGGATGGTGCAAATAATCAAGGGGATGCATCGGAACCGAAGGAAGTAACTCCGATAAAAGCTGAGCCGTCTGAAGAGGTTTCTACAAGAGAGGTGGATGGCCAGTCAGCAAATGGCCAAACAGCGGACGGCCAATCCATGGACGGCCAGTCAGCACCAAACAGCACCTCCAACAAAATTAAAACAAGATTCTCTCTTTCAAACACTCCGAAGGAAGGCGTCCAAAAACTGGGAACCAAGACGAAAGAGGTCATGGATGACATTGTCCTGCAGGGGTTGTATATCACTCTCGCCACAACCAAGAGAATCCTACGAGAGCGACTAGCCATAGGTCTCTCCGAATTGTTGCCTGATTACTCAAACTTACAAGAAAGTCTTGTCAAGAAAGACTCTAAAGCGGAAAAACAAGAAGACAAAAGTCAGTCATGTGCAGTCTCTGCGAAGAAGGAAACAGATAAGGACTTGCTCCTGAAGATGTTGCCCAAACCGTCCCAGTACCTGAAGAATCCAAAGATGACATCTGAAGTTTACGTAGCACCAGGCTTGAAATATCCATCAAACACGACGAGTACTTGCAACACCACAAGACCGACAAATTCTATTCTGGTTTCTGTTCCCACGTCGAAATTACATGCCACTCCGAAAAGCCAACTCAAAAGGGAGCCAGTGAAGGGACCATTGCCAGCCCAGACACAGCATCAGGTTCAACCGAGTCTGACAGCATCTACGATCAGTACCTCCCAGCCAACCGGTGACCCGGCCTCCGTTCCTCACGGCGTGTATACCATCAAGGTTGATGCTAATGTGTGGACTCAGCTTCAGGGGAAACCAGACCTGCAGCAGCAATTCGTCCTGCAGCAGATCAAGGAGATGCAGCAAAAACAGGCCGAGTCGGGTCAGGCAAGCACTGCTCCGCAGAGTGGCACAAACAACCCTGCTCATGCAGTCACCTGCATACGCAGTCCCACAAAAACAACTGCTACAACTCAGAAGAACGCCGCACAAAGTGCCTCTCCCAAAAGCAGACTCCCTCAAGTTAAGAACATGCCAAATGTGTCAGACCTGTCCTCTCTGCAACCCGTGAAGGTCTTGAAGCAGACCAAGCCTAAGTCTGTGAAGAAAGCTCGAGTAGGATTCGGAGAGGCAGCGTCCAATCTCTCGCAGAAGGAACTCATCGCGCTACTGCAGCAGCAGCAGAGACAACTGGAGCTACATCGACAGCAGCAACAACAGAAGCTGCAGTCAAGGAAGACTGAGGAACAGCAGGGAGCACAGCAGCAGCAGCAGCAACAGCAGCAGACAAAACAGCAGTTTGTACTCTCAGCCTCTGGGGCCTTAGGTCCCCAAGCCCAACCAAAACAGGCCACAGGTGTACAAGTATCAACGTCTCAAGTTACACATGTGCCACCTTCGACTCTTTTACCAAACGCCTCATCTTCTTATAGTGTTATACAGTCTTCAAATCAGCCGACAATACTGTCTACAAAGACTTTTGTCACATCTTCTTTGAGACAACCTAAAATGGCAGTGAATTCAACAGTTCCTAAACCTGGCACGTTGGCGTCACCTACCACTACGGTTCAAGCTTCTTCCATCCATCAGCAGCCTCGTACTCAAACCATAGTGCCGTGCAGTCCTACTCAAGCAACAACTTCATCCAACACTCAAGGAACCAGACTGCATCTTGTCCAGACGAGCAAAGGCAATCAGTTCATATTACACACTGGTTCAGGTCAGGCACCTAGACTCGTCAGCCTCTCGTCAGGTGTTAACCAAGGAAATAATCTCCCGGTGGTGTTAGACGGTCAGACTGCACAGCTGGTCAAACAAGTAAGCCAAGCAACGACCGCACCTGTCGCTTCAATCGGTGCAGCAGCAGGGAGCCTCCCTAACCAACAGATAAAGTTAGTGATGCAGCCTCATCAGACTAACGATGCCTCATCAAGCTTGCCTCAAGGTCTCCTCCAGTTGGGTCAACAGGTGCAAGCTGTCCAGGTGAAGCTACCTCAGGGTAGTGCCACTCAGCTCCCAGGACAACCTGCCCAGCTGACATGCATTCCGAATGCCCCTCAAAGTGCCAAACAACCCGAGAGCCAGATTAGCCAACAGGCACAGCCCGGAGTAGTCATGGCTTCTGGTCCCAAGAGTTCAGGACTGACGTCACCACCACCCAAGCAAGCATCCACTTTATTATCTCCGTCACAGCTTGTTCATCTTCAGAATCAAAGAAGTCCTACTGGTGTCAGCCAGAAGCCACAGATAATCCTCAAAGGTTATGGAGATTCCAAAATAGTGGTTGGAAACCCGGCTAAGGTAGTCAGATTGGTCCATCCTAGTCACCTGTCCACGGCAGCAACCTTTGTACCTACATCTGAAGATAGACATACGTCAAAATCAAAAGGTCTTGCTGTTAATACTCAAAAGCTTTCATCCCCACCTCTGCAGGGGGTTAACCAGCCAGTAGTCAGTCAGCAGTTAGTCGGTCTACCTGGCAAAATCGGATCGGTAGTAGCTGCTCAGATTGCAGCACCTCAAGCATCAACCACAACGACATCCAGCAATAATATTCAAGAGCACCTGCAGCAAGTTATCCTTCAGCAGCTGGCTTCTGGGAAACTCAAGCTATCGCCCCAAACCGCTCCAGTCTCAAACGTAGGACCTAATAGCTCTCAGCAACAAGCTCCACTGGGACAGTTGAATGTCAGTAATCTCATCAAGACGCTTCCTGTTGTCATGTCTCAACAGGTGCCTCAACAGGTGCCTCAATTAGTGACCCAGATCCAGCAGTCAGTACCAGCTTCTAACCCTGTGACCGAGATAAAAGCTGCTCAGTATCTTCACCAGACACCAACCAATGTTCTGCAAACTGTTAAAGTCCTGAATCCACAACAAACCGTGCAGACTTCAGCTCTCAGAACAATTGTTACCAACAACGTTGCGAACCAGGCACATAGGACAGGCCAGGCACCACAAGGACCTCAACAAGCAAACTCTACCATCCAGTTGCCCACAGTTGTGGTAAATCCAGGACAGGTTGTCATACCCGCATCCCATCTGGTTCAAGGACAACAACTGCTCACTAATTCAGCTGTGAATCAAGGCCTCATAACTCAGGTTGCTACTCTCGCAAATCCTGCACTAAACAAGGCTTCTAATCAGCAGATACTAGCTCCCCAACAGCAAGTACTGGGTTCCCAACAGCAGGTACTGTCCTCCCTACAGCAAGTACTGGCTTCCCAACAGCAGCAGGTGCCATCTCCTCAACAGCAGGTTCTGGTCTCCCAACAGCAAGTGCCAGCATCCCAGCAACAGGTTCTGGTCTCTCAACAGCAGCAGTTAGCAGCTCCCCAACAGCAAGTACTTGTCTCTCAACAGCAGGTACCAGCTCCCCAACAGCAAGTACTGGCCTCCCAACAGCAGCAGGTGCCAGCTCCCCAACAACAGGTACTGGTCTCTCAACAGCAGGTCCCAGCGTCCCAGCAGCAATTACTGGCTTCCCATCAGCAAGTACTCGCCTCCCAACAGCAGCAGTTACCATCTCCTCAACAGCAGCTTCTGGTCTCCCAACAGCAGCAGGTGCCAGCTCCACAACATCAGGTACTTGTCTCTCAACAGCAGGTACCAGCTTCCCAGCAGCAAGTAATGGTCTCTCAACAGCAGGTACCAGCTCCCCAGCAGCAAGTACTGGCCTCCCTACAGCAGTTATCAGCTCCTCAACAGCAGGTTCTGGTCTCTCAATCGACAGAACCAGCGCCCCAACAGCAGCTACTGGCTCTCCAACAGCAGGGTATCAAGCGTCCATCACCTATGCTCAACCCCGATGCCACCATCGCAAAGATTCCCAGACTTACAGCTCCTGACCAGCTACCCCCAGCTCCAACCTCTACGATGACTTCAGTGACTGGACTGAATAGTTTCACAAGCCAAAGCTTGTGAAGATGCAACAATTTCTCCTGAGTAAGAACCACATCTGCAGGTGACAACCATGATATGATCTCAATTAGGAAAGAGTCTGGTTCTAGTGGCGTATCTAGGAGAGAGGGGGGTAAGGGGGACATATACCCTGGGCACCACAAAGAGCGCAAAAACCGCAAAGGCTAAAAAAAAATGTAGCTGTATTGTTGAAGATTGGAAATCTAATCCAATGAACAGACAAAGAAAGATTCCATTTTCAAAATGTCTGATTTTGTTTTTTCATTGGCATTAGAATTTGGAATTGCCCCGACTGTGCTTTCCCTAGATATGCCACTATCTGGTTCTAAATAGAACTGTTGTTGAGTTGTTAGTTCAACACTTCGGACATTGTGCTCTGTCCGTCTGCAGGACAAGGAGTGATGTCCAGATGGGTCCATTCTATGAAGAGAAGAAGAGAAATCTTGAGCTTGCACCACATCAACGGTTCTGTTCAGATTTCAGAACCAGACTCTCTCCTAAAAGAGGAGCGTTCCTCTTCGTGAGGTCATGTTGAATCGCTCCCGTTTGTATGATTTATGCCAAACTGCCTGCCCTTTCCGGTCTTAACTTGACCGAAGCCGACAAAATGAGTTGCAATGCTAATATATTAATCTTCATACTATAATCTACAAATAACCGCAAGGGAAACTGACTGGATTTAATTCTAATTCATTGAAAAGGGAAAAGGAAAAATTTACTGGAGCGGGAATCGAACCAGCAACCTCTCCATACTATCCATTTTATTCTTGCACTGGAACGAACATTCCCAGCTTTTCATTCAATGAAACCTCTCTGGTTTTCATGAATTCATCGCAACTTTGTGACAAAAATATCCAAAATTAATTTTGATTTGTACTGTTCATCAATCTTGTACCTGTCTGTGACTCAAAGTCACCTCTGTTGAGCGACTTGCGACTCATTTTGTCCGGGGAGGTCACAAAATGCTGTTCATTGTTTACCTGCACCTTGAGCACAGTTTAGCTTGCACCACAGTTTTGAAGCAAATTGTTCAGAGTTGTTTATTCATCACTGTTAAAAGCTAATTCACAGTATAAAATCGGTTGTACATTTTATTACAAACGAAACAGATTTTTCTTTTCTTTTATGAATAGGGCTCTGCGCTCGAGCTATTTATAGAATACACCCTTTATATCGACAGCTATAGTTACCCAGATGTTCGAACAAATTGCACAACGTTTACGTGTAAAGTTGGGTACATGACATACGACTTGTTTGTTCGAACATCTGAATATGACGTCACGAGCGGGGAGCCCTATTTGGCAGAGTAAACATTTTGAGCTTGTTGTATTCCTTTAAAGTTATCAAAATTGTTTTCATTTCATATTGGTTTTTCACAAAATCACAGTTTAATACATTGATTTTCACCTTTTAAGTTTCATTTTAAGTTCATAAATTTTGTACCAAATGCATGATATTTTCTAGCACTGACGTTAAAGTTGAAGCGTTGCTTGTATAACAAGATGATTTCTTATAATAGGATCAGGGTACCAGTTTTGTGATAGATTAGTATTGATCTTGGTGGGCACGGGATATTAGGGACCAGCCAATAGGGCTCCTCGCTCAAGCTATTTATAGAATACGTCCTTTATATCGACAGCTATAGTTACCCGGATGTTTGGGCAAATTGCACAACATTTAAGTGTACGTTAATGGGGCCACGTGCGACTTGTTTGTCTGAACATCTGAATGTGACGTCACAAGCGCAGAGCCCTATTGACTCAAACTTAGTACAGGGCACCAGGTATATCAGAGACCAGTGTTGTCCCATGTTAACGCATGTTCATGGAAACCAGCCAAGTAGCCTTTTTCCGAGTGTAAAATACAAGGTACCAGTTGTGCAAAGACCCATTCCATACCAGTACCAGTTGTTACATTTAGCTGGGTAACCAACCAAAGATTTAGCCAGTTACTAAGAGCTTGTGAATCGGAGAATTTCCTTATTTCCTTAAAAGTCAAGAGTTGACTGTAAGCATGTATATTTTGTGGAGCGCAGCTTCAGTTATTTTCTTTTCTTGTTTACTTTTGACTTTTTTTTTCTTTATTCCAACTGAAACTCTATTTTCCTGTTAAAAGGTGATGGAAAATTGTCATAAAATTGTATTTTTCAGGCCGTGTTTGAACTTTCTTCAAATACCAAAGTTCCTGTTAATAAATTATCTGTTAATTATAAAAATTATGCCTCATACTTGATATGTTCCTAAGATCTCAGAATTGGAGCGTTGAATTTTGTAGTTCCTTGACAGAAATTTTAGGCTGCATCTGAATCTGTTGTCTAGAGCTAGGTCTAGGTCTTCGCTCCATTGGAAATATGTGGAGACAGCAAGACACTAGACCTAGCCGTAGCTCTGGAAGCCCGTTTCAGACACGACCTAATCAAGCTGAACACAAAATGGGGCGTGGTGAGTAGCCCCTTGAACTTCACTGAAGGTCATGACTTCTTGACCCAGTCAGGACCTCTCTTGACCTTAGTGACTCCTTCAGATGTTCCGACTGATATCTGGATGCCTAACATAAACGTAAGTACTCTTTTAATAAAAGTTTTTTTCCCTTCAAAAACTAAACTTGTCCCACGTTGGATGTGCTTCTTGCTCTGCGTGCTCTCAGCGAGCTGCTAAAGCGCCCTCTGTTGTCCACAGCTGCTCTGTGTCTTTTTGTTGGATCGCAAAACCTTTTCAGTCGATTAGCGCATTACAGTCAAGTGAGGGCAGCAAATAATAGAGTATGAAAGAGCGACGTGGGAGAAGTCTACTCAGAGGGTAAATTTCAGGTCTGGAATCGAACCCAATACCTTGAAAAATGTAGCCAAGCACTTCCACCTTTGTCTATCGTGCTAGTATTGAAATTCCTCTCTTCGGCCTAAAAATCAATTACAATAATACACCAGCAATATTTACATGTTACCATGGAAACAATAAAAAGTATATTCTGGAGAAAAGTTCGGATACAACAAAATGTTTTATTTCAGAAGGGAGAAAAGAATATTGTTTCAAAAACACATAATTAATAGACACTAAAAGGTTCAAACTAAAAAATTGTAGCACTTTTGTCGTAGATTTTTTTTGTACTGATCCGCATATTAATTTGTACTGATCTATATACCAGTAGGTATTGTTTTATAAATTCACACTCCAACTTTCTTTTCATAACTTCCAAAATTTCAATCCTTTATGAATACGCTGTCAAATTCCTTTCACTTTTTTTTTTCAGTTTCCACACCCTCTTATTCCTCCAAAATGAATTATTTTAGATTGCTTTCCAAACCATCGCTCCTTTTTGTAGTTTATTTCCTTAAATTCTTTGTCTGTTTTTCTGAAATATTCTGCTAGGATTAAAACATCAGTCCCTAATACTATTTTCTTCAATTTTGCAAATATTTTCATTTTTTCTTAACAAATGTTTAATTGGTAAACAGTCATACCTTGAAAAATTATACATATTGAAAATTATATCTCTAATAAAAGTGGAACACTCCTATAACAAACATGGCAGGATTCACGGATATTGTCCGTTATAGCGATTTTAGCCTCCATTGCTTTGGCATTCGATATCATGTTTTTCACATGAAAACTGTGAGCCTAGGATGATGTTTAGTATAGCCAAATGTTTGACACATGGTGTTCGTAAACGTTAGGCATGCAACTTGAACTAAATAAAAAAACGAGGAAATTCCAATCTTTACCATACTTTGTAGAGTAACTTTCACCTTTCAATGGCATAAGAGTGAAGAAAAAAAAAGAAAAGGAAATCAGCTGATCCGAGGAAAAGTTGCATGCCCGAAAAGTGGCGTTCCACTTAAATTAGCCGAGGCAAATTCGACACTTGCAAGTTTTGAAGATTCACCAAAAATTCTACTAACTCCTACATTATGCACACACTAGCCTAGATTTTATTGCACGTGAAATATTACAACTTACTTCCACCAAACACCAATAAATAATTTAAATAGATTATTAATAGATACAGCAAGCACACTTCAAACACACAATTGTTAGTATAATGTGATAGAAATCAAATAATACAGATTATTATGATATATGTACAAATACCAGAAAAATTGTTTCATCTTCGTCAAATTTTTGTAACGAAACTATGAAGCCTGATCTGGGGTTGATTTCACGAAGCCCTGCGATCGATCGTATCTGGAGTAACGAAGGATAACCCATGTATCAAAGGTCCTACGATTGATAGTAAGTTACGATGAGTTTGGCGAAATCAACCTCTGAAACCTAACCCGCCTGCATACCACAGATCACATGGCTTTTTGTGATGTGTGGTATCCTGAATACCACAATACACCGCAGTGTGTTTTTGTGGTAATACATGGTTTATGATTCAGTTCCCCTGTGGAGACTGTGGTAGTGTCTGGTAAGCAGCTCTTGTCTTGTGTGGTAGGTTCAGAGGGTTAGGGTTAATGCATTTTATGATTATAATTATAACAGACGTTTAGCAGCATAAATTAAGTCAAATTCCAAATCTTTGAATACATTCTCACAAGCCACAACTACCTGTTTCACAAAGCTATAATCCAGGAAAATCCAGGTACAACTTCAAAAGGAATGAATAATCGTCTATAAATATCAGAAACGCAAGCACAAAAAACATTGAAACATTTCTGAATGCAAATTTACTATCATTAAAAGAAAAATTCACGAAAAATTTGAATATCATTTCCCAATTTTAGCAATTTTTCACACAAAAATTACCGAACTTTGATTCTGTGGGAGAAACTCAGTGGTCTCTTGATCTGATTGTCTTCTTGGGATATTATAAAATAAGGCTTGAGGGGAGACTAGCTACTTCAACATAGACAGTGTATGTATCGTGTATAAATTATTAAATAAGTACGGTAGGGCATCGGTGTTGCTTGAAACGCTCGTATTTAATTCAAGAAGCATGTTAGCTTTCTACACCCACAGGCTGCACCATTCTCCGACGAAGCGTGTCGGAATGTTCCATTTCAGCCCCTCCGATGTCCTCCACATCACCCCCGTCGCCGTCGGTGGAACTGCCCACTTCGTCATCGTCGGGATTAGTCTCAGTTACAAGGCTGGTTTCGTCGTCCTGCCCGAATGCAGTCTCCTCCTCGGAGCCCAGGTCAACGCTGGAGTCTAACTCATCGTCCTCACTTGACCTTTCACCTTCATCGCTAGCCTCCTCTCCAGGCTGCTGAACTGAGCCATTGATTGACTTGGCGAGGTCTGTTGGTACAGCACCTGAAAACGAATGAGGTGACAAAAACAACAATTTTATTAAAAACGTCCAAAGCTTAACAAACAAAGATGATTGACTATTATGGATGCCGCCAATATACACCGATCCGATAGCACGATATACCATTCGCCATTACTGCGGTGTCCCCGCCCGCCTTTTGTCCGGCAACAAAAGAATGTATGCTCCTTCGCACTGTATACTGCAGGGTGTACATCCCCTGATTAGGGGATGTCGTCAGATCGCTCTATAGGGCTGGATAGCTCACTTAGTAAGAGGGCTGGATAGCTCAGTTGGTAAAAGCGCTGGTACGGTATTCCGGAGGTCGCTGCTTCGAATCCCGCTCCCTTTTCAATTAATCAAAGAGCATCTTCAGAATTATAAATTAAACACAATACTCATTGCATATCTTCCATGACAATCTCCGTCAAAATATCAGCGCATCATCTTTAAGATCATGTGCAAGTCTGCTGCCCTCTTGTGTTGAAAGACGACTTACCTGTCAGCTGCTCGGTGACTTGACTCATTGCAACACCCATGTTGTTCATCATCTCCATCATACGATGCATGGAGCGCTCCGTGTCTTCAAGACGTTTCTTCAAGGATGCCATCTCATCAGCATCCTCCTTAGAGGCATCTCCTGTAAGGAGAAGAAATTATAGTTATGTGGATCAGTTTGCGGAGACACCATGTAAGAATCGTTTGTACTTTCGCACTTCTATATCGTTCGCACTTCTCGTAAGGTCTCAACGTTACGACTAGCCTGCTCTAGTCATCATCAGGAGACCAAAGCACATCAGGAGAAATGGTTGTGTTAAAAATATGTTTGGTTTATGATCCAGTCGCCTTGTGGAGACTGTTGTAGTGTGTGGCAAACAGCTCTTGTCTTGTGTGGAAGGAGCAGAGGGTTAGGTCTAACCAATTCTCAGTGTGAGGCCCACAAAACGAAACAAAGTGATTGAGCCACATGACAAAGCCAAAGAAAGGCTCCAGCTTCACTCTGTTTCTCAAGCCCTTCATTTCATTTAGGACACAAAATGGCGGTAGCAAAATAAATCTCAAGCCTAGCCTCAAGCCTCATTTCATAAAGGCTTTATCTTTCAATGAAACAAGATGCCCTATAACCAAGCCATAGCCCTTAGAGGCCAGCCTAGTGACTTACCAGCGTCCTTCTTTCTAGATTGCTTCCTCTTCTTGGCTGTTTTGCCGGTCTTGGCTTGGATTCCTGGATAATTCTCAGCTTTCAGCTGCTCAGAGAGCTGCTTCTGTAGCTGCTCTTGTTGCATCCTCTGCTGGAGTGAAGGTCCTTCCCTGTTATTGGCGTCCCAGAGACTCGATCCAGGCTCATTCTCCTTCGATTTATCCTTCAGAAATATCTGGAAAAAGGAAACAACAGGCTGCAACTCAGACTTTACCCCAAAAAACGGAGGAAGTTGCATTCTTTACCAGACTTTGAGCAATTTTGTTTCTATTTTCAATGGTATGAGTGTGATGGAAAAGTTGTAAGCCTGAGACGAATGATTGGGTTCAATGTTCCAAGTTTGGGTTTTGAGGATTTGGGATTTTTGATTTGGGGTTTACATTTAGTTTTAGGTTGGGATTTTGGAGTTTGGGCTTTGGGTTTTGGTTTGGGAGTTCATTTGGGGGTTTTGGGTTTGAAGTTTTGCTGTTTGGTTGTGATGTTTGCTGTTGAGAGTTTTGAGTTTCATAGTACAAGTTTTAAGTTTTGAGTTCTGAGTTCTAAGTTTTAAAACTGGGTATTGCATGTTGGTTTTGGGTTTTGGGTTTTGAGTTTTGATTTTGGATTTTAATAGCTCTTTGAGTTTCGAGTTTTGAGTTCTATTTTTTTATATTTCTTGGCTATTGAATCTTGGGTATTGGTTTAATAGCTTCTGAGCTCAACCTGTTAAATGTCAGGCGATCTCCAAAGATAAGAAAGTTTGACTCAAATATTTCTTCTTACCCTGTACATAATGTAGGCAAAGTACACCACGATCCCGACGGCGTAGACAGGAAGTACTGATCCGAGGAGGCCACGACTTTTAGACGATGCTTCCTGTTTTTGCTGAGCGAAGTACGAGGCTGGATCGGCTGGTGGTGGACAAAGGGAACAGGATTGGACAAAACAAAATTAAAAGGTAAACAAAATTGCAAGAAAAAAATGCTTATACCAAGATGCTACATTACTTACTAGAATTTACCAACCAGGGGTCAATTATATAGAGCTGCTAAGCACAACAAATTGCTTAGCACAAAAATGTCTTGCCCAATTAAAACAGACCACCATTGAAAATTCCATTTGATATTCATGGTCAGCGAACAACAGCCAAAGAACAATCACAAGTGATAAACAACACATGAACATTTGGTTGTTAATCCTGTTTTTATTAAGACAGAAATATCATTGTTAGCAAATTTTTGTTCTAAGCAGGGCCGTGAAATCCACCCCTGGTTTCGTAAAGACCCTTTTAGGTTTTTACTAGACTTTGTTTGCCAGGATAGTAAGTTGAGCCTCAATCGTACAGAGAGCTGACATGATGAGTTCCGATGATCGTAACCGTCAGGTCCATGTCACCTTAACAGACAATGGTTACGATCATCACAATAGCGCTCCGCACTATTGACGTCACACGAGTGAATTGGCCAGCGTGCGCGTGTACGCGCACACACACCCACCACTCGTTTGCAATGTTTGTCTGAGTTCCCGTGTGCTATTTTTAGCTCAAGTGCGGAGCGCTTTTACATGCTGGTGAGATACGTACCGTGTTTCATGGTCCTCTGTGCGTTACGTTCCATCTCCATACGTCGAGCAGATCCAGGGGTCCTCGGTCCGTGTCTCATCTGAGGAGGCATGTCTAGTAAGAACAAAGAAAGAACCAGAAATTATTACCAGTAACAAGTACCTCCAAACAATTTTTTATATAAGTACAAATAGCGCTCCGCACTAATGACGTCACAAAAAACCTGGGTGTCAGACAAACTGTCTCACGCACGTAGTGTACATGGACGCGCACACACCCACACGTGTGCATGGTTGCAATGTTTGTCTGAGATCCGGTGCTATTTTTAGTGCAAGTCGGAGCGCTATTGGGGTAGTGTGGCAGTTTGAAGCATTGCGCCTCTAGAAATTGTAGTCTATGTGATGATGCATTCGCCTTACAGTGAGCAAGCGTCTATCACATGCACGCAAATTTCCTGATTAATTATGCAAACCAGACCAGCACTGACCTCTCTAGGGGCCTGTCTGTTTCGGACGAATCCTGCGGATCCGGATCCCATTTTAGCGTACCCTGCATAGTTAGGAGAAGGATCTCAAAATATCGGATCCTTTGCGTGAAACAAACAGGCCCTAGGTTTTGACTTATCGTGGGGCGTGTACTATCGTACCGTTTGGCGAGCGTGTCTATCACGTAAATAGCTGCAGCCGTGCGGACGCGCGAAATTGACCAATCAACATCCTCCGTCACGATCCTGACAGATATGTTCTTAAAACAGATCTGATTGGCTGATGTGTCGTGTTGCATAAAATTTGAATAAGACCCAGTAAGTGGGGCGCTGAACTAGAACTAAAAGCCATCATGCAAATTGTAATTAACCTTCCAATAAAAACAGAATGAATAGGTAAAATAACGACCAAAAAGATGAAATTCTGAAGACAAGTCGTGATCCATCTAATAAAAACTAAATAAGTAAATTTTAGGTAAAATTACTTGAATATTTTAATAAAAGATTCTTCAGTCATCTTCCTTCCTCCATCCACGGATCACCAAAACAGGAAATTCTGAAGACAAGTCGTGATTTTGTCGTGGAAAAAAAGGCCAACAAATTCCTCTGAATTTTATTTTCTTAGTCTAAGTCTAACGAAAAGTTTACATTTTTTCAGGAGATAAAGCTATCCTTAGCATATGTGCATGAGGTTTAAACAGAGGAAATGATTATAAAATTCTTACTCTGAATATATAATTCATTCATTGATTTACAGCACTTAACAGAGGTTAACGATTTTTCCCGAAGAAAAAATTCGATCCATGCACAATGTACACTGTACGTTACCGTACGTTCTGCAGAAATGTTCGCTGAGCTTGGCCTAATTTCCCACCTAAATCTAGCCTAAATCAACCACCAACCTGGTAATTTCTCCTTCTTCTCATCGACTGAGGTCGATCCAAACATTTTCCTGAAGATATTGCTGAAGATGGATGGATATAGGACGAGGTTACAGATGATTAAGACAGTGAAAACAAAGCACATCGTGTGATAAAACGCCATCTTGAAAATTCCAAAATACGTCGACTGTACAATTTCATAGAGCTGCTTAGCACAAAAAAATGCTTAGCACAAAAATACCTCGCCCAATAAAACAAACCACCGTTGAAAATTCAATTTGATATCCATGGTCAGCGAACAGCAGCCAAAGAACAATCACAAGTTATACACAACACATGGAAATTCGGTTGTTAATCCTGTTTTGTATTAAGACAGAAATATCATGCTTAGCGAATTTTTGTGCTAAGCAGCTCAATGAAATGCTGTACTGTAGTCTCGATTCCAAACCAATCTGGCCAGCCTTTTGTAGTCTTCATACAAGGCTGAAAACCCATAGCAAAACCTGTTATGCCTAGCTCCATGTACAGAGCAAGGTGTACAAAAAAGCTGATGTTTTAAGTTAAAATTTAACAATCAAATAACCACATGGGAAACTGAATGAATTTTTCTTTGTTCACTTTTCAATGAGTTAAAATTTGAGAAAAAAAATCGGAATTCAGATTTAAATATGAAGTTTCACATCCCTGTGTTAAATATAACAAGGTAATTCCTGCAAAGTCACAAGAACCTCTTATTTTAACAAAGTTATGAGTTTATTTTTGCTATTAAGTGTATCACACAAAACACAAACAAGACAACAGTAAAATCACTCAAATTTGGCCAAACATTTTTTTTGTCTCACAAGATCTTTAATACGCCATCTGCATCACGTTTCCATGGTAACTTTCCACAAATCCATCTTATGTACTCTGATAATGAAAGTATGAGGTACAGTTATAAAATTGCTATAAAAATAACATAATTAAAACACGAAAACAGATATAAAGGTGTGCCTACAATATCCATTGGTTATAAAAACCTGAGAAAAGATTTTTTTTCTGAGGTATTTTTTTCAATCGCAAAGGAAGGTATGGGTGAATCGTTTACATAAATAAATGTTTAGAAGACGAGTTTACATTCAATTTATGTTGCTAATAAAGCTGACTCAGACTTCAGAGCAAACATTAGTCATATCATGCAAACTTTTGAAGTTAAGTGAAAAGGACCTCACAACTCTAGATATTTCCAATAAATGTTCGCAGGGAGTTGAGTATATTTCAAGTGAACTTCTGTGAGTGTATTTTAACCCGTACATATGTTCTTTTAATTTATCATGTAGCCCTTGAGAAAGCTCCTACTTGGATCCAAACATCAGGCCCTCCTAAATCTGAGCAGCCTCTGAGAAAGATCCTGCTAGGATTGAAAAGTCAGGCCCTCCTAACTCTGAGCAGCCTTTGAGAAAGATCCTGCTAGGATGAAAGCATTACGGATGGGCCCTACTATTAAACTTGGAGCAGTATATAATATTTCAGCTGATAAGGTAGGTGAGTAGTTTGCATCAGTTAATTACTTGCATTATAAAATTAACGGACAGTTTATCAAATTCATCATGATTGTATGACAAAGTTCTGACGTGAATTGTTAAGACCAGAAGAATTTCTTACAATTTTCCTTTGTTAAAAAGCTGTCACTTTGGTCAAAACTCAACTACAATATTCACTTGACGGCCTTGAGCAATGGTGCCCAAGAATTCACAACATAATTGTCAGTTGATTTCACATTCAAATATATAATTCTTGACCTTATGGCTTTTTGATTGGTCCATTTCAATCCATATCCTATGAATATTCATGATGATAAAATTACTTCAAACTTCAACGCTTTTCTACTCCTGAAAAGTTGTCAGTAAACCTATTGGCTGTTCATCTAATGAATATTCATTAAAGTAAATGCAGTTCGTTTGAATACCCTTTAATTTAAATATTTTTCTCATTACCAATTGGAATGTCATCTTATGAATATTCATATCAGTCTGCTGAATTTTCAAGACGAGCTGCATATGTATGAGTTTGTTAGATTTGGTTCGTCCACGTGACTAGGTTCTCCTTTTCGCCCACTGTGATTCCGTGTAATGAATATTCATTAGTTTGCATACAATTAGCGTCCTCATTATCATTGACCTCCATGGAGGTAAAACTCTTCGAGTTGAAGCCGCTATCAGACTGCATCGGAGTAGCCAACTCCCGCTGAATGACCCTTGACCTCTGATAAGACTCCACAGTATCCATGACAACAGTAGTCTTGGCGACGACACTCCCTATAGCACTCTGAGTGAGATGCATTGAATCGGACGCCATTGTCTTACTTGATGTGGTTACAGAAAGCATCCCTGAATCAGAGGAAACGTGGTTTGGAAACGAGAGGGTCGATGTCAATTGTCTCTTGTACGATCCTCCTGTGCCTTCGTTGAAGGACAGCATATCCTCTTTGAAGCACAGGCTTTCTTCTCTAGTGTTTATCTGATCTTCGACGACATCCTGAACAGCGTTCTGGTCAAGCCGAGGACTGGAAGGGGAAATATCCGAACCTTTACTGGACAGAGTGAAGTAAGACTGCTCCATGCTGCACATCGAGATGGCAGCAGGGCTGGATGATTCTGAATCACCTCCTGAATCAATCAGATCAACGTGATCATTGTAATCATTGGAATCACTGATGAAGGGTCCGTCACTACTTGGGAGATGTGGATAATCTTCTACATCTGAAAAAAAAAACGGAAAAAGGAAATCAGTTTATCTACGGAGAGCGAAAGAAATAAAGACACATTCCATCTGATGAAATTTCATCCAAATATGAGACCTGAGATCTTTTCAGAAAATTGATTTATTTGTAACAAGAACGACTTTCTTGCTCAAATGAGAGGCTCGAAAAAGACCTTTTCAGTTTTTTGGGGACCTCAGGTTGCCATGGAGATACGGTGATGACTTGTCAACGACAGGAATCAGAAAATCATTTCATTAACCAAGGAAAATGGCACCCAGTAGATTACGAGTAAACAAACACACACTGCAACAAACAAACAAATCAATGAGCAAAAAAAAACCAGCAACAAACAAACAAACAACCAAACACGGCAACAATTTATAAGGAATTACCTTCAGAATTCGTACCACCGCGTTGACAACCTGGTGAAAGACTCTCCAAAACCGAGAATGACACTGGCACCATTTCAACACAGGAGGGCGCTATACTCGCGAGAAACGGCGACATCATGCCAACTTGGGGTGGTGACGATGCCTCAGCTAGAATGGGAGAAGCATCTGGCGGGAGCAGGTCACACGAGGGCGCTGTTTCCATCCCAGACAAGTTGCTCCTCGGATGGGCGGAATCTGTTCAATCAATGAGAGATTTGACAATGAGGCTGATTCAAAAACCTAGGCTCCATATCAGGCTCCATTTTGAGAATCCATTCTAAAATAACGGGTATCAAAATAGAGGCTTTTGGCTGCGGTTCGGAAGTAGAGCCTCTGGTTTGAAAAAGAAAACAGAGCTTCAACAAAGAACTTGATTGAGGCTTACCAGAGGCATTTGGGTAGAGAGTGCTTGAGATGGGAGATAGTGTCGGGGAGGCTATATATCCCTCAACTGGACCTCTTGATGACTGACCATAAGGAGTCCAACGTCGAGGAGTCTGCTTGCTGGAAATTGGACTCGATGAGAACTGGCTCTGCAAGAGGAACGAAGCAATCACCAAAGATGGTTCAACACATTGTCAACTTTCTGTAAATTGAAAAGAGCTTGAATGGCACAGTGCCACACCAAGCCCTCGCTTCATCAGTGGCACTGACAAAGGAATCATAGTCAGGTTTCCAAGTTGGTGACATCAGTGTTTATACACACAGGTATAAGTCTGGGCACAAGACCTATGCTCAAACTACTGCTCGACAGCATTTATTTTTTTCACTGCTAGAGGGCGCTACACTCACCTGAACAGATCCCGGTGTTTTCACATTGCTGATATCGGACGCTGATAGCGTCGTGTCGTCAATCTGCCGAATCGGGGACAGCTGAGGGTTCAAAGAGAAATGAGAGAATAAGTCCTAGAGCAAGACACTTTGAAGTTACTGCTTCTAACCACAACTCTATTCACATACAGCCAGAATCAAAATCAAAGGCAGGCCAAAGGAGTAAGATGCAAGGCTTGACAGACTGACACAGACTGACAGACCTGTTCTGCTTCTTCCCAGGAACTTTTCATAACTGGTCAAGGACTGGACCTACCTGTGGTGATGGAATGTCAGCGATTCTCTCCGGGGATGGACGGAGGGCGAGACCTCCTGCTACTGGGCTGATGATGGGGCTGACCTCTTCATGACTAAACAGCTTCCGTCGTAGAGTAGAGCTACAGAGGTCATTGACCTCGCCTTCAGGCTCAGCCTCGATGATGTGTTGTTCTCCTAGAACGAATAATATCGATTAATATCCTGAAGACGGCCGGATAAACTGTATTGGTCAGCTGCAGTCGGATGCGAGTTTCCTGTCTTGATCTTTGAGCAACTCTCCGAACTCTCAAATTTCTTGAGGTAAAAGCAAGACATCCTCAAGATATGTCTGAAGAATGAAATGTTACAAGATGCACTCACCGAGTAGAGCTTGAAGGTCGAAGTCTATCGGCAGAGATACAACGGTCTGACACGATGCTGGGGGATAAAAGATCAAGGGTGTATTCATCAGAGTTTAAAACAGACTTTGCTTCAACCTGCAGCCACAATTTTTATATTTTATGGGAAATGTTTGTTGTGCCTTGGTGCCCCTTGTAACTGACTTTGTCTCTGGTCATTGCCTTGTTGGCCTTGATCATTCATTGCCTTGATGACCCTGGTCATTGCCTTGCTGCCCCTGGTCATTGCCTTGCTGCCCCTGGTCATTGCCTTGCTGCCCCTGGTCATTGCCCTGGTGCCCCTGGTCATTGCCTTGGTGCCCCTGGTCATTGCCTCGCTGCCCCTAGTCATTGCCTTGGTGCCCCTGGTCATTGCCCTGGTGCCCCTGATCATTGCCTTGGTGCCCCTGGTCATTGCCTTGCTGCCCCTGGTCATTGCCTTGCTGCCCCTGGTCATTGCCCTGGTGCCCCTGGTCATTGTCTTGGTGCCCCTGGTCATTGCCTCGCTGCCCCTAGTCATTGCCTTGGTGCCCCTGGTCATTGCCCTGGTGCCCCTGGTCATTGCCTTGATGCCCCTGGTCAGCTGGTCATTGCCTTGGTGCCCAAGGTCATTGCCTTGGTGCCCTATTGCCTTGGTGACCCCGGTCATTGCCTTGGTGCCCCTCAGGCCCTGGTCATTGTTCTGTCCCTCTGGTCACTAGCTTTATGCCTCTGGTCATTTACTTGTACCCTTCACACAGTAAACAAAAGCAATTGCCTTACTTGCACCCAAATTATCGGCTACGGTAAGTAGGACCTTGAAATCGGGCCCAGGCCTATACCTTAACACTACACACAATATGAAAGCCGCAATACACACAAAGGGGAGACTTCAGGAAGTGCGCACCAACCTTCAGACCGTTCAGTATGTTTGGCAGTGTTTGCACTCCGCTGTGGCGATCGAACTGGCGCCTCAACAAAACTGACGCTGTCTTCCGCTTCTGAAATAAGATCGTAGCAAATTTGTTAAAATTCAGCTGACTGAAATAAGAACGGCATTTTGTTCTTATGCAATGGAGATGTTGAATTAGTTACTATTTGTCAACCACTGGTGGACTGTGCCTGGTACCCATGCATTATTTTGTGCAGAGGTTACCAGGCAAATATCAACCAACGGTCAACAAAATAATAGTCACTGACCACTTTTGTCCTAAGTCATGGACTATGTGTCCCAATGGCTGGTACTATTGCCCTGTTTAGCAGTCAATATATCACTATTGCATGATACAGTGTGCAGGTCGGGGGAAATATCATTTACAACATGCAATATCACATAGAGGTTGGACTATAGCCTCCTCTACCGGTCAATGTACGACTATTTACCTGATATAGTAGGTGGGTTGGGCGAGAACGTCACATGTTTGACCGGTCGCTTGACCGATGACCAAGGGGATGGCACGACATGCTGCTGAGAGAAAAACTGTGAACAGCAAACAAAGTGGAACATACAAGCAATTAATTGTCTACAACAATGTCCCTGCTTTATTATCACACTCGTTGGTAATGCCAACATGGCCCAATCTTGTCTCATGCAAGCCTGGAAATAAATGGAGGCCGCGGAGGTCATGGCCTTCGTTGCCCTGGTTCTTAGCCTTGGTGTTCCTTCAAATATTTCCATAGACATTATGATTTTCCAATGGAAGTGCCCCTTGCAATGGAAAAGTGGCCTTGCCCTCACCAAACCATATTTCCAGCCCTGGGGCCAATTTCATAGAGCTGCTTAGCACAAAAATTCGCTAAGCATGACATTTCTGTCTTAGTAAAAACAGGATTAACAACCAAATTTCCGTGTGTTGTGTATCACTTGCAATTGTTCTGTGGCTGTTGTTCGCTGACCATGAATATCAAATGGAATTTTCAATGGTGGTTTGTTTTATTGGGCGAGACATGTTTGTGCTAAGCAATTGTTTTGTGCTAAGCAGCTCTATGAAATTGGCCCCTGCTCATGAGGGCGCTATTGATAGTTAGTACCCCGTACCTTGTCGATAGCCTGCTGAGCTCGTTCCTCTGTGTCACTGTCCAAGGTGCTCTCTTGCTGAACAACGTTTTCATCGATGTCGGCAGGATGCAAGATGGCAATGTGATCGATCGACCATCGGAATGACGAGGCGCTCTAGAGGCAAACAAAATCCAAGAAATCAGAATCAACTCAGCCAGTTTTTGTAATTTGTTCACAAAATTGCTTGATTTTGTTGTTGTTGTTATTGTTGTTGATGTTATTGGACACAGCTATCTGACTAATCAATCAAGGACTTTTGTATGGTGGGGAGACTAGAATTGAGTGAGACTTGCGAAGATGCCATATGTATAACACTCTTCTCGGAAGGTGTGTTATCTTGAGAAGGACCGATGGGAGAGATCAGGGGTCGATTTCACAAAGCCCTGCAATTGATCGTAACTCGAGTTACGGAGGATAGCCCATCGCAGGGGACCTATCCCATATAGCCTCGTAGGGCTTCAATGCATCAAAAAACGTACGATTGATAGCAAGTTACGAAGAGTTTGGTGAAATCGAACCCAGTCCCTCTCACTGTAACAGAACTGGAACTTGGAGGGGTACGGGTGTGTGGTACACAGATTCTGTCTTGTGTGGTAAGGAGTAAAGAGTATCTAAGGGTTACCTTGGAGCTTGCCGGTGTAGCGGCACTTTTAGCAAAGACGGAAGGACTGAACTGAGTCAGGTGTAAGCTCTCTATACTGTCTGCTTCAAATGGATTCAGTGTGCTGTTGGCCGTGGTCATGCTTGAGTGACTCGTGTTATCCATGACTGATTCCGCTCCTGTCGTCTACACTCACAACTTGAGATTCTGCGAAATCAATCATCAAAAATCAAACTGAGACAAGTACAGTTGTAAAGATGGAGTTCTACTTCTAACTTCTACCTGTCTACTTAGTTCTAGCAAATCTAGTATAGCCTTTAGCTCAGCGCGGAGTGAAGTCATTCCAACTCGCCGACCTTGGAGCAGATGAAAACAAAGCATCAAGTTGTAGGCCTATGGTTTTTAAGACAAAAAGCTGCCAGAATTGTTTAATCTTAGTATACAGTACATCAACGAAGGATTAATGTCTGAGGAAAAACTATGACTCGACAATGAAAGTCGTGCAGAACACGATTTCTGCTCTTGACAAAAATATTTGGAAAAAAATTCTCGACGACAGACGGTTTGTCTTGTGCGTGATTTGTCCGTAGCTAGCTTGAACCATCTACATGTAAATTCATCGGTTGTCAATTTATGAGAATGAAAGTAGGCCTAATGAAACTTAAGTTCAGCAGAACTTGAAGTTGAAGTAGGTGCCTAAGTCCAACAACTACGTTACTGATTGTTAGGCCCTCATTAAAGTTAGATTACAAATAGGCCTACAACAGTACAAGTACAACAAAAATAGTGATACTGATACTACTTTTTACTAGTACTTTACTAGGACTCGCCACCACCCACGGCCACGGGACAATAACGATACTCCTGAACTTCCCGCAGCAAAATCCCCCTCATCAGCTGCTCATACATTCCATCTTACCTGTCTAGTGTCCTAACCCTCTCTTCCTGTTACAGCTGGGCTGGAAGTTTGAAATAAACATGAAGAAATAAAACATTAAAATCATAAACAGACTTGATCGACTTTTCCAGTTTCAAAAAATCCACCCTCTGATATTTGAATAGTCTAGCGCCCCCAATAGTTGAGAATTGGTGAATGTATTTTCGTCGTGGGCAGGGGCGTGGACTAAAGGCCAAAAGAAAGGAGGGTTCGCCGTCGGTTTAAACCCATGTATAAAATCATGATGATTATTTTGTTGGAATTTTGTGGTTTTGCAAATATTTTCAACGGCGGGGAAATTTGTATTAAAACCTTAAAGACAATTATTGAAAGATAGGGAAGGTTTTTTTTTTGTATATTGGATCATTTTCTATGAATTTATGGTAAGATGATGGGACGAAAAATCATAAAACGACTTTGGTAAAAATAAAGGAAAACACTTCTTGCTGGCCTTCACAACCTTGAAAGTCGAAACCCCTAGACTTCACCCCTCTCATACCCCTCTCATTCCCCTTTTACTCCTAGACACTGGGTGGTCAGTTGAAGATGCAGAAGTGGCAGCTCAAGACCGGTCCATTTGGAAGTTTTTCTCAAGTCAGGCAGCAAGTGCAGAAAATGCATCAAGCTGTATGCCCATAAAATAAAAAAGAACCGCCCACTTCAGTGCTAGTGACCCAGTCAGTTACGTCACAGCAAGCCGCGCCTCACGCGCGCGCGCGCGTTCAACTTCCATGGAAACGGCTAGACACGTGACTTTGCGCGTACTGGCGTCGCGACGGAAGAATAAAAGTCATTCGACAACTGAAACAGACGCAAGCGCGCTTTGGACACTTTCGCCAAAAACGTAAACTTTTCAGTTTCAAAAAATCAACTTTTTTTGGTTTGCCAATTTTTACAGCTCTACTGTGGCATTTGTTGCAAAGAGGAAGAAGACTGGCTCAACTACCCCTACCAGTTGACAAGGTAAACAAAAGTCAAATAAATAGTATTTTAGCTAGATTTATGATTATGCCTATAGTTTTGTGAAATTAAAAGTTTGAAAATAAAGAATCGCTTTTGAAAAATTGCCACAATTCTCTCAAAATCATGCTAGGCCTATTTTCTTTCCGATTCTAAATTTATTCTTAAAAATGTAACCTTTATCACAGGATTATGTGTTTTAGCGTTCGAAAAAAAGAGTTTTACCTTGTTACTAATACTAGGCATATAGCCAAAAATTGTACATTAATTTTTCTCCATTTTCATACTTTTCACCTTGTAACAGGATGCAGTGGCAGTTTTAATTTCCCAATCAACGTTTATTATTAAAATTATACTGACAACAGCCGTATGATGTTGTCATACGGATACGGATTACTGTTGTGTTTCATCGTATCGACGGCTGTTGCCAACGACTGTCCCACCGGTTGCAGTTGTAGAGGTCCTTCACTTTCCAAGTGGCAGACTGCTATTTGCTATCGTGAGAATGGACCCAGTGAAGACTTCCCTGCCTCCATAAAAACATTGTAAGGAAACTAGATTAATTTATTTATAAGAAAACGGCTGTAAATGAAATTGTGACGGTATGGTGGCTTTGAAGTGACACCACCTGAACTTATTTATGGACAATTAAATTTTGGCAGTTTGCCGGCACCGGCATTAGCTTCCTGCAAACGCTATTTTGCCGTTCTCTTACTTTTGATTGGCCAATATTTCGGTATTAGAACATAATAGGCCTATCCGGCAAAATAACCTGTAGGCTGGCATTGAGAATTGGCCAATTAGAAGAAGTGTCTCACTCTGCAAACTAATTTTACAATTCCTTAAAGTTCAATCACTGACGTTTCCGGACTTAACAATCTGATCACGTGAGAATTACCTTATTTTTCCTGGTCACTGAAAAAGATTCGAGGTCTGGATTTCACAAAGCAATATTAAGTATATTAATCTTAAGATGAGTTATCAGCGAATAAAAAGTGCGAACAAAATAGAAATGCGAAATAGCGAACAATTCTTACATAGTGTTTCCGCAAACCGATCCACATACCAGTAGCCAACTACAAAACCTCAAATCTTTCATCAAACTTAGTGCTTCGTGAAATCGACCCCAGATTGCATTTGGATAACAATTCTCGTGCTCTTAAAAAAAGATCATAATTTTGAGTTTTCAAATTACTTTCTGCAATTAGGGAGATACGACCGCTACCCGTTTCAGCCATGAAGCAATATCTGAGCCATGCACCTGACGTTACGGATCTCATGTAAGTTATACAACCTGTTCTATGTGATTATTACCTTTCCCAGCTCAGTTCAATAGTTTGTAGACCTAATGTCAAATTATTACGTCGTACTTCATTTATGTTTATAACCTTTTTTTTTTAAATAGACCTTGTAATACCGTTTCCATTTTGAACATACCGAATCACTTCAAACGTATACAATCATGGATATGGAAGGAATAATGTTCGCTGCTAAGTTAGGCTAATGAGTATCCCACGCAGTATGATGCAGGCCGATTTTTGGCGTTAAATGTGTCTGTCCCTGATACAACTCAGGCAGTGTACGCACAGTTAAATAATGTATTAAAGGCATTGCATACGTTTGGTAATGACTCTGAAAATTTATGGCAATAAAAACTAACTTGGTGAGAAGTACAGCTGCTTTGGATAGTATAATGCATATTGAGAAACGTTCAATTCGAAGTACGGCCGCGGTTATGGAAAAATATGTCACTTTTTATCTCCAAAAATTATGAATCTGAGAAGCGTCATGGCCGTAACGCTTCTCAGCTATTGACTAACTGTTCTCTGGCGTGAAATAACCGCTCTAGTTTGTCGCCAAAATCTCAAAAACGCTACCACCTTTTGAATTGAAACTTTCACAGGTTAGTTTTATGGTATATACGATTATATTGGTTTGAAACAAACAGTAGGCTCAAAATACCAAACGTATGCAATCCCTTTAAATTATTGTGATCATCATCATTCAATTTCTTTCATTTCACGCAATTATTATCAAATTCTCTCATTTTTATTTGCGTTCAGAATCCACGAGTCTGATTCTAGGGAAGTTCAGCTGAATTCCATTCCTAAAGATCTCTTTACTAGGATGAAAAACCTGAAAGCACTGTAAGTATAGGCCTTTACTTTAATTGATAAACACTACATGCTAATAATTTGTAAAATTATAATTATGTTACATATTTCAAATTGATTGATTGGTTACTATGCAGTGTGGGCGCTAGACTCACCGTCAAAATGCAGCATTTTCGAGACGGAATTTGGGCACAGGTGGCTCCGGCACCTTTTCGTGAATCCATTTTAAAATAACGGGTATCAAAATAGAGGCTTTTGGCTGCGGTTCTGAAGTATATTCTCTGGTTTGGAAAGGAAAACAGAGCTTGAGCTTCAATGAAAATCCACAACCTATATTTTCAGCATAAGGATGACGGAACCGGAGCCTGAGAAGTTCCGTTTCGAAAAGGCCCTTATTTTCTCTTAGGCCTAATGTTTAATCAAGCCCTTAAAATCCTTCATCGAAATTACTTTCAAGAGGCGCATAAATCCCCTTTTCAACAATAATTGGTAGATTTTGAAGATTACTTCTTGCGATTTATAAAACACTTGTCTTTCTTCGTGAACGACTCAGGACTTTCCTGACGAAAAAGCCTCGTGGAGTGCTGAAGAGCCTCGCTGGTTCCCTGCACGGCCTGGAAAAACTGCGGATTTTGTGAGTCGGACACCAATCACAATCATTTTCCATACACTTTATTTTCTTTTCTTTTTTTTATTCAAATCTAAATTTGCATTTATTTTATCTATTTGACAGTTGTCTGTAACACTTTGAAAATGAATTTTACCTTTTACGCATTGACAAATTTGAATGCGTTTACAATAGACGCCATGTTTGATGTATTTTCTGCTGTGTGTTGCCCCTGCGTCACGCGCCTTAATTTTTAGCGCAGCTCGAGCTGTTTACTAACCAATCAGGAAAGGAGTTTGCGAAATTTACGCGTACTGCACGCGCAACGTACGCGTAACGCAAAGACGCGCTTTAAAATATGCATTGCCTTATTACAAAGATGGCCGACGTTTTTCCATTGCTGACGTCACGTACAATCTGTCTATTCTTCATTGATCTACATTATATTATGGAGATCAATGCTATTCTTACCATAGATATATAAAAAATATATATATATATCTATGATTCTTACACTCTACAACAAATCCTCACGCGCTTTAGCAATGAGTCCGTGTACAAACCATACTACGAAGACAGGGAACTTGACCGCAAGTTACTGACTATGCCGAAGACTGTTTCATGTTACTCTTATAGGCAAGCCCGCGTAACCCAATGGGATTAATATAAGTTGTGACATGAAACGGTCATTGATTATGTTGGGCATAGTCAGTAACATGCTGTCAAGTTCCCAGTCTTCGTACATAGGTTTGTGCATGGGACCATTGCTAAAGCGCGTGAGGATTTTTAGTGGTCAGATTTAAATGTGAACTATAAACGTCTGATTGGACAGAGACCTGAGTCGTCATCGGCTGGAGTGCAGCTGCGAGCTCTCCCATTGGCTGAAACAAAACCACGTGATGCTGTTGGGCATACCTAGCCTGTCACCATCTACACGTTGTAAAGCGGCAGGCTTCGCCAAGGACAAGTACAAAGCGCAAGAACTTATCGCCATGTGTGGTAGGAATATTGAATTATTCATGTTCCCCTTTGCTCAATGTTATAAATCTGGGCCCATTTTCATGTCCCTGCTTAGCATAAACATTTGCTAACCATGACATTTGTCTTAACAACAGGATTAACAACCAAATTTCCATGTGTTGTGTATCACCTGTGATTGTTCTTAAGCTGTTGTTCACTGACCACGAATATCAAATGGAATGTTTAATGATCATCACGGGTTGTTTAGATTGGGCAAGACATTTTTTGTGCAAAGCAAAATTGTGTGCTTAGCAGCTCCATGAAATTGGCCCCAGCTCCACTTGATCACACTATTTCAGAACTTTCTTCTACAATTTTTTTTTTTGGCAAACGGTGTCTCGAGAGAGGAGTTGAATATTGACACTCTCCTGAGGACGGCGTGCACACTGGCCGGAACGTCAAGCCAACTTCGATCTTACCGGTTCTTTTCAGAACCACACTTTTAGAAAGAGTTAACATGGTGTCTCCACATACCTTTCTTTCAAACCTTGCAAAGCTCTTACAAATTTTGGAAAACAACTTTAATGTGCGCAGCTGGAAACAAGAAAGATGTGACGTCTGGATCGGTGAAAGCAACCAGTGATGAGCATCATGCCAAAGAGACATCAGCGTCATCAAGCAAGATGGAAGAGGACTCAGAGAAGAGCACCGAGGAGGAGAAGAAGACCAGAGAAGAGTCTGAGGAGGATGATGATAAGATAGATGACGAGGATGAGGCAAGAGATTACCCGCAAGATGATGAAACAGACGACCAGGAGGAGGAACGACTCACCAAACCCGACCAAGACGAAAACATCACCCCTGAGGATGAGGATGGTGAAGAAGATGGTCATCATAGTAACGAAGATGATGATTATGATGGTGATTCTCAGCACCACGATAATCACCATCCTCAAGATGATGAAAATGAAGACAGCGAAGCCCTTCCAACTCCAAAGGAACTTGGGCCCAAGCATCTGAAAGACATTCTGAGCTCCAAGCACGTTCAGGACCTCATCTTCCCAGCCGGATCAAGATCCAAGGACAAGAACCATCCTGTCGTTCCGTTTCAATGGGGCGAGGGGATTAAGAAGGGCGTGGCCGGCTCAGCAGCTGCCGGCAAGGACCTGACTCCAGAACTCAACTTCTTCAAGGACATCAAGGAGGAAGCACGTCATGATGACGTCACGAGGGAGTATCAGGACTTATTGGCGTCGCTGCTGGCCGTTGGGAGCCAGGGGGTAGTGACGTCACGCCGTAACAGCTCAGAGGCCCCGGATGTGGCATCAAGTACGACACTGCCTCATACCACTTCCACCAAGATGAGAAAGGAGGAAAATCCTGGACTTAAGAATGGCGAAGCCAAAAAGGCAACCGAGGTCGACAACACCGACAAACCGACAAAGCCAGAATCGGACCCGAAATTAACTGCGACTGCCACACCTGCAACTGAATACCGCGACACCAAGAAACCGACAGCGTCGGAATCGAAACCGAATCCCAGCAAAGTGGGAGTGTCGAATGTCGACAGTCCAGTCGACATTCAGCTGCACCCTGTCGATCCCTTTGAGCTGCAGCTATTGGTTGAGTACGTCCAGCACGTCTCGGGGCTCAGTCTGAACGAAGCAGCGGACTCGGAGAAAAAACAACGTGGGTTGATGTAGCGCCCCCATCGGTGAACAGTGCACAGGCCGAAAAGCTATGAGACAATTTTTATTAAAATGTTCACAAACTGTACGTTCATGTTGTGAAACATTCAATCTTATTGGCACACTTTATAACCTAACTCAAAAAACCACTGAAAATCCATTTTCGGATGGTTTCCAACAAATTCTAGACTGTAATTTGAATGTTTGTGAAACATTTTAATTATGGAAATATTTGAGACTTGAATAATAGGTCTAATTGTTCGTTTGATGTTTAAAGCAATGACCGGAATCAGGAAAACTGATTAATATTTCAAATTTTATTTATCAAAACTGGAATAAACCAAAATATATACAAATCAGTCATGAAGAACAATCACCACAGCTTACAAACGAACTTCCAAAAAACACGGTATAACAAGGATACACATACGGAATACAAAAACATAATCACATTTATATCTGAGTACATGTAACACTTAAAAATAACTTTATAGAATATAACTTTATAAAACAAATGATAGACAATTATTGATGAAAGACTGATGGTAGCCTAGAGCTGGGAACAGAGCAAAATGGGAAGGGAAAAGTAGATGACATTTCAGGATTTAAAATGTAGTCCCTTTTGTAATAAAAAATTAACATAATTATTTATAAAGCTTAAAGTTTGCTGACCATAAGAAATGTCTCAATTATTTCAAATTTCACCAAACATTCAAAAAAGATTCTACAACACTCAAAACAATTTTAATGAAAGACTTGCAGGCCTAGGGGCTGGGGAAAATGCCAAAAGAAAAGATTGTAATATGTCATTTCAGAATTCAAAGTACAACATCGCCCCCTTAATTGTGTCGTTAAACCTGTTCATTTTTCTTGAAGCTGAAGGTTTTCTGACCATTACAAATCTTCTAAATTCTCTCATATTTCATTAAACAATCAAACTAGCACGCACCCCAAGTGCTACGCCAATGGATTGTAACTTCTCACCAGACTTATTTCAGTTATAATAATATCTTTTCAAATTGTAGGGTCATAAAATAAATTCAGACATCGTGGCATTATGCACATTTTACATCATTTTAGTATTAAGTCTGAAACTACTTATAAACTAAACGGTGGGAGTAACTAACACAAGCCCCTCACACTTTTGTCCCAACCCCGCCCACCATCATCCAGTAACGCACAGAAAATAATTATAATTATATTGAATAATAAAACACAAACAAATTAATTATACATGATAAAATGGCTAAATGCAATGAAAAAATATATTTTGAAAATCTATTCTTACTGAGTAAAAAATTTATATAGTATTGGCTCAGCAAAATCATAAGGAAATATTTTTAAATTTCACGAAGGAAAACGCAATTTGACGAGACGGAAAATACTTTCATTGAAAAAGTTTTTATGGCAAGCCACGTGCAGGCGTGGGACCGGATGAATGCAGCTACTTACACAGGCTCCAAAACCAACAATATAACATGACATCATGGCTCAAACCTTTCGTAAGTTGATAGTGAGTTGCTAGTCACACATATTCCATCATTATTAACCAATAACCTTTTCAATACGACGTGGCAAAAATCGACTTGGTAATTTTTCGTTTAGATTTCCTTAAAAATGGTAAATTATCCATCAATAAAACAAAAATTTGATAACATTTTAAAAATTGATTTCAAAAGGCCGATGAGCATAATATTTCAAGTATACTTTTGTACAAGATTATAAAATTGTTGGCAAATATAAAATATGCATCATAAGCCATTTCTCTTGAATAGTTATTTTCACAACCGTGACGACGAATTCACGTTTTTAAAACAAAATAAAAAAATTAATTCTCCGGGAGTCGAAAATATGCCCTACAATCCTTGAATACATGAACAAACATAATCAGAGTACAAAGAAACAATACGCGGATAAATGATATCTATTTTCTAATTATACATTTTGAGGTCTAAGAAACTCAACAATATTGTCCATGTTTGGGTAAATTAGAGATTCACAATTATAATAAGCTGTAAAGGGTCACCGATCTTTACAAAACTCTTACAGTGGAATATAAAACATCGACCCAAGAAAAACTCAAATTGGACAAAGAAAGCCGAAAAGATTTTTTTTTTTTACAGCGTCGAGACCTGCACGAGGGAGTAAGCCACTAAAATTAATGATTAATTAACAAGAAATATTCTTTAAAATACTGCAGGAGTGTGATGCAGATTAACTTCAAAGGTGTGGCTAAATAGCAAGAATTCACTCAACCAAAAGCGGTAACAAAAATTACGACAAGAAATCGGGTATTTTGCAAGTAATAACTAAAAAGTCATACCTATCGTGTGCGCTTAATCTGCCATAAAACAGCCGTGGAATTCGCTAAAGTTATGCGCCCTCTCGCGAACAAAAAAATCAACCAAGCAACAACATTTTTTCAAAGTTTGCTCGTTGCGTCTTATGTCGTGATGTTTTATCAAGTTGGAAAGCTTGACAAACAGGAATATGACTCCAAGTACAACTCCGATATTCAGGTTCTACCACAGGTAAGTTAAAATTGCATGTCTTGAGTATTTTGAAGGTTTTTTTAGAGGATGTTTTAGACATTCGGTAGTGACACTTTCGTTACGGCACGCGGCCCACGTGCTATCGAACAAAAATTGGGCAATAATTGTTACTCTGAGCAGAATATGGACAATAGACCTTTCTTTTGCAACGTCACAACCCGAGTTTATGACAACCAAGATGGCGGAAACTATGGAGAACCATCAAAGAAGGGCAAAAAAAAAAAATAACCACAATTTGTACACATCGTTTCATAAACGTTGAAAGATAGTAGTGCTGAATGTAATGGAAACAACACAAGCAATGATGGTGTGTAATTTGTACAGCTATGGAAAGTTTGCAAATTATGTTGAATTTGGTCACGCCGTCTGTCAAGAAGACGAAATGAAATGATTTGCAATATTTGGCTGCCCATGCCAAGTATTGCCAACCAGCATGTTAATGTTGGTAAACAAAAGAAAGGTCTATTATTAGGACTGACGTGGCATCATGGTATACCTTGCTATGTATTCAGTAATAACCATCTGTAATATTACGAGATGGGGCAACTCCGTGCATCTGAAGTAAGCTTACGCCTTGACCGTAACGATCGTAACCAACCTGACCGTTGCTAGCGTGAGAATCATGCTGCCTAGGGCGCCCTCCAGTGCCGTTTTGCATCACGCTGCCATTTTGCTGGGCGCCGCCATTTTGCTTGGCGGCGCCATTTCGGCGTTCCATGCTATGGTGATATCTGGTTGATCCAGAATAAAAACCCCTTGGTTCCCCATTAAACACACCATAGCCAGAGTTAGGCCTACCACCGTCCACCACCATAGTCCCACCGTTGCTCTGGTAACCGTTGTTCTGGTAACCGTTGCCCTGGTAACCGTCGTCCTTGACAGAGCCCCGGACCGATGCCCTTGGGATGATATACCTGGACGCAGTGCCTGTATTGGACTGGTCAGATTGGCCGTAACTCACCTCTTGGGGGCGATTTTGGTACTGCCCTTGAGCCTGGTAGATGCTGGGTTCGTGGTTGAAGAATTCGTCCTCGTACCCACGTGTCTGGCCGTTTTGTGCACGTGGGGCGGCGTCACCATGACGGTTGTAAATTTTCTGTTGATGTAAGCAGCACAGACAACATAATTAGATAAATGTTTGTCAAAATTCTTGGCAATAATATGATTTGGCTTAATAGCAACCACTGGTAACCAGCCGTGATTCATCATGTAATATATAATAAGTGTAACTGGTGCTAGGCTAAAAGTTGCTGCTAAGCATAGACCCTTTCGCTGGTAGCCTGTCTATGGGGATTTGTGCACACATTGAGTAAAAACTGTTCCACAATGCATGATTTTCTTCCATGATACCTTCACTACACACTTTCGGTATATCTTTGAAATGCACCGTGCATATCATGTTCTTGCTTAAACAAGCAACAAATGGTTTGGCTTAGCAAAAAACTGGTAAGCGGCCCTGATATAACACTTGATGTATCATTGCTTGTAACCGGTGCCCATGTTTGATGATGTGGCTTCGCAAACACTAGGTATTAAACCGGCCCTGATAAAGCATCATGTATCATTGCTTGTAACTGGTGCCCATGTATGATGATTTGGCTTAGCAAACGCTGGTAACCGGCCCTGATATATCACTTAATGTATCATTGCTTGTAACTGGTCCCCAGCTGATGATTTGCTGCTTTGCTTACCGGTTGTGGGTCCACGCTGGTACAGGCTAACACACAGTTCCACATCATGATAAAGCACATGATGAATATGGCCAGTACAGCTTGTAGTCCGCTCAGAATCATTCCCAGGGTTGGTACAGCTGATGCTGTAGACATAGTCACCTCATTGTATGTCACGTAGCTATACAAAGCTCCACTCAACAGGCAACAGAGAACGAGGATGATATTCAGAAAGACAATGATGTATTTCTGATGAAAGATGAAAAACACCGAAAAATATTTACAAGTTTCTACATGAATCCATGTTGTTTAGATCTCAAGTTGTTAACATTTTACACTACGTGCTGGTGTTAAAGGTACTATCATACTTTGGTAGCATATCGAAACAGAAATTTACGTATAACTTACAGGGTATAAAGATGGTGATGGTAGAAACATACCGTTAAAGTTTGTTGCCTAAATTAATGCTTTATTAATCCATGCAGGGGCCGATTTTTATACAGCTCTGCGACGCGTCGCAACTCGATTTGCGACGCGTCGCATCTATGCGATGAGTCCATAGAGAAAGGATGCGTCTTAACTCGGCGACGCGTCCTAAGTTTTATGAAAGAGTAAAAGCAATGGGCACAAACAATTTTGATCTTGTTAATAATCTTACCAGAACTTTGTTCCAGAAGCAGAGCAGGAGAAGCTGTAGCATTCCGCTAAATATCGCCTGAAGATCGATAAGAACAAAACCAAAACAACACTAATGTAAACATTTGAGATCAACTTGATAAAAATACTGACAGGGCAGGGCATGGCAGGGCAGGGCAGGGCATGGCTGGGCAGGGCATGCATGGCAGGGCAGGACAGGACAGGGCATGGCAACTTATTTATTGGCAATGGAGGTACCTGCCTCTCGCTTTTTCATTTTCACCCTAATCACTGACGTCAAAGTGATATGTGTATCAGTTGTGATTGTTCTTTGGCTGTTGTTCGCTAACCATGAATATCAAATGGATTTTTTAATGGTGGTTTGTTTTATTGAACAAGACATTGTTGACAACCTCCTGATGATGACTAGAGCAGGCTAGTCGAATCATTGAGACCTTACGAGAAGTGTGAACGAAACAGTGTGAACGAATCCACATAAGACATTTTAATGCTAAGCATTTCTTGGGTGCTAAGCAGTTCTATGAAATTGTTCCCAGGTAGTTTGATCATACTTACAAGTCCACCGGTCCATATGGCAGCGTAGTAGTTGTACTCCACAATCTTGCCACGTTCACACTCGTAGTAACATGCCACCCATGTACCAACTAGACCACCGCCTAGTATGATACACACGAGTGCTAGTGGAATCATACACGACATACTAGGTCGACCGTACTTATCTGACGTACACATCTTGGATGGTTTTGGGGGGAGTGTTTTCTTGTCACGTTTTCTGTGGAAAGAAGGGAGACAGATTTGGGTTTTTGATTGGATTGAAGGGATTAAATGGAGATTAGGATTTGATTAAATTGGATCAGTTTGGATTGGTTTTGATGGGATGGGATGGAACTGGGTGGAATGGGATGGTGTGGGATGGTGTGGGCTGGGGTGGTCTGGGGTGGGGTGGCGTGGGTTGGGGTGGGGTGGGGTGGGGTGGGTTTGGATGGGATCATGGCAAGGGATGGGATGTGATGGAATTGGGTGGGATGGGGTGGATTGGGTGGGTGTGTGGATGTGGTGCGGTGGGGTGGGGTGGGGTTGGATGGGAAGGGATCATGCAATGGAATGGGGGATGCAATTGGGTGGGGTGTGGTGTGGGTTGCGATGGGGTGGGTGTGGTGTGGGTTAGGTTAGGCTGGGTTGTGGTGGGGTGGGTTGGGATCGTGAGAAGGGAAGGGATGTGATGGAATTGGGTGGGGTGGGGTAGATGTGAAGTACAAATTAAAGTTAACCTTATTAAGATATTTATACGACATTCAAGTTACTTCCCTATGGAAGCTTAAAGTGACCATCCCAGTTTCCGAATTTCCGAGATAATTATCTCAGAAAGGCATCACGGAAAGACGTCTTTGTGAGATAATTATCTCGGAAAATCGGAAACTGGGATGGTCACTTTCAGCTTCCGTACATTATCCTTTCAAGAATTGACAACAAACACAAGTTTTTTTAGTACATGTAGGTTGGAAAAATCCGTAAGAGATTTCATAAAACGGCGTCGTATGAATGCCCTGTGATTGAACATGTATGTGCAATATCTATGGAGAGTCAGGCTTACTGAAATAAGGCCTAAAAAAAATTGTTGTGTTGCCCTCCGCGACCGACCGTAAAATGCCAAAACTTTGGGTCGGGATTTTTTTTAAATTTTTTTTTTCTCCGAGTCCTAAAGTATAAAAACCGACCATTTTTGACAGAAAATGTAAGATTTAGCAGTAAAAAAAGCGTGTCTCCTCAAAACGACCCAAAACCAATGATTTATAAGCCCTTGTGATCATGTATATAAACGACACAGTATTTATTCTTAAATGTTTGAAAGTCGGCCAAAAAAAGAAAACCAAAAAAAAAATTAAAAATCGACCGACCGACCCAAAATTTTTATTTTTCCAATTGAGGGCAACACAAAAAAAAATTTTTTTGGCCTAATGTCCCAACAACATTAATGATAATATATCATTAATGTTAATAGCATAAATAACATTCCTCAATCATAGATGCCTGTTTTTCATCGTCTGACTGTTGATCATTGAGGTAAAATACTGAAGTTCCTTTCAAGAAATTTCCCAAAACTTTCACCGACTACAAACATTCAATTCTCATGCAACAAACTAAAATACATGTACAATGAACTTCCTGCGAGACGTTCTACAAATTTATTTTACTCCCCCAGCAAACACAAAGAACAAACGCAAACATTTTCACTGCTTACCTTTCTCTGCAGACGTCAACTAAACCACCTCTGTCGAAGTACCACACGTACGTTATGTCGTTCGGGAGATTTCCCAACTTTCTGGGCGCAAACGGGACAAATTTCGGTAAGTTTACTGTTACTTTTCTAGGCAGTATTTCCTCCTACACCACAAGCGTCATGAAGCAGACCATAATATTTTCCCACTTTTTGTTATTTTTGGGAGTTCCCTAATTTGACCTGAAAGTATTACCCTAAGCTACCGTGGAAGTGCACGTATGAATGATTTGTATGGTTGGAACTTTTGTTTGTGTTACCGCAGACGACTGTTTCATGTCTTTAAATTATTACGTCAGCCGTATCACAATGTGGGTGGGGTTGTAAGCAGATAAACTCGGTGTCGTTTTATTCAACTTCTTGTCTTGATGCAACAATCTGCTATTGGAATTTATAAACAAAAAAAGTGACTGGCACCCGTGTTTTTACTTGAAATATAAACATACAACAGCCGTTGATTTTAACTACAGCCATGGGATATTCACTGAGCCGTGTATTGGCCACAAAGGTAGCTATTGTTATGAGCAGATCGTGTTTGTGAGGCGGGCTGCTTTTGTTGTGCAAATATGGATTCCAAAAGTTCATAGAACTCGGTATAAAAGAAAAATTCCGAAGCTACGATTTATAGGTTGACGTGTACTACATACAGGTACTAGGTAAGTACAGCAGACAACCATGATGCGATTGCCATGTTGGGTCAAAGGTCAATCTGACTCTGACTTTGCATGTGATACGGTGCGCTGTACTCGCCCATTTTTGATTTCCAGAGAAAATATTCGACCATAACACTGTTCCTTTTCTAAATCCAGTCCTAGGGCCAATTTCATAGAGCTGCTGAAGTTAAGCACCAACATTTCAATAAGCAGCAAAATCTTGATAAATAAAATCAACATATGCCAGCAAAAACTCCTTGCGAATGTTCAGCAAACAATGGCCGAATACAATGAGTAATCATCACATGAAAATTTGGTTTTACATCAAGGAAGACTTTTCATGTTTAAGCAAAATCTTTGCTTAAAGGTAATTATCATACTTTGGGTTTTGTCAAAGAAATGCGGATTCATGGGCAACATCAGGGAAGATATAGTAACAGTCATCTGTGAAATTTTCAGTCCCATACGGTGCCCACTTTTTGAGAAAACATTGAAAAATGGGCACAGTATTTTTTAACAATCTTTTCACCATATTTGTTTTTATCGTTAAAAGACCAAAACATTGAATTGTTTTTGGTCATTGATTTTACTATTTTCTGGATAAATACCACATTTCAGACGTAAACAAATTTAACGCTATGTTTCTACCAGCACCAGTCTTCATATCCTGACAGTGGGTAAATCTGTGAACATGGCTGTTTGGGTATGTTACCAATCCTGTACTGTACCTTTAAATATTTTCTAAATAAAGTTGACAAACAAGGAACTGAAGAAATTCAGTAAAAATTACAATGACAAGGCAATTTTTCTTTTCTTTGTTTTGGTAAAAAAATATGACTTTAATTTCCGTCCCTCCACCCTGTCGATCACACCGTTCTACAATGTTTTCATACATGAATGTTTTCGTAGACCTCCAATCATTACAATATTATTATACATAAACTCATATATTTCTTTGTACAATCAAATCTTATCTTAACATTAAGTCTAGCTGCATCATGGCATCTTGGTTATTGTTTGAATAAAACAATACAACGCCAATTAAACCACTTTATTGGCAGTGGCGTCACCAGCCTTTTGATTCCGGGGGGGCACAAGGGGGGCACTAGCAATTGTTGGGGGGCACTACAATAATATATATTATAATTTTTTTCACCAACCCAAATCTCAAATGGGGGGGCACGCGGGGGGGCACGAGGTTTTCCAGGGGGGCACGTGCCCCCCCTGGCCCCCCCCCTTGGCGACGCCATTGTTTATTGGTACTTAACCAAATTAAGGTAGCACTTTTAGACTAACTAAAGGAGTTAGTGCATAAGCTTTCGTAGTAAGAACTACTACATCGGGGCTGGATTACATAAAGCACTAAGATTAATCTTAAAATGAGTTGTTCAGTATCACCATAGTGATTTGTATTGTGACATCACATGTTGCTTAGCAATTAAGATGAATTCACACTTAAGATCAATCTTAGTGCTTCGTGAAATCGGCCCCAGATGTAGATTGTTACTATGAAAGCTTATGTAGTTTCTCCTAATCATACATTAAGTGCTACCTTAATTTTCTGTATCGTGTTCATACACTGACATGGCTACCCACAATTTACTTACTAATTAACTGGACAAGATGGTCAGAAACAATAATTATTAACACTATACCTCATACACAGATGTTATTATATCGGTGTAACATACCGTCGACGTTTTCACGAACTGACGAATCCGTGCACACAGCCACGCATACTATGAACTGAGAAAAATCGCGTAATGCAACAATTACATCAAATATCGAATTGTATATAACTTAATTGTATATAACAATTAAATCTCGGTTAATTACTGGTTTTGTAATACAGACAATGTAAATAAATCTAGAATAACTAGAAATTATAGAACAACAATATTAATGAATTGTAAATTAATTAAACAGAGGTAATCAATGAACGTACTACACCACTCACCCTAAACACAAACAAGTATTTAAAAATAAAGATTAAATGTGTTTAGGCTATCAACATTGTTTGTACTCATATACATTGTAATTAAAAATTCAAACAAATTGTAAACTTCGTGAACATTTCAACATCACATAATGTGAATGTAACAGATTGTTGAACGTTTCACGTTCTAGGCGTGGCCCGAACAGGTCTGTTGTCAATGCATTTGCAACGGAAGGAATACCTAGACCTAGCCCGAGACAGTTGTTTTCAGGGGTTGCCTGATTGAGTATTGGCTTAAAGTACGCCCTCTGTGCCTGAGCCCGAATCCGACCAACTGTGATTCTGTCAGATAAAGTGAATACATAATGGTAATAAAACTATGTCATTTGAATATTTTCTTATACTTTTGGCATTTCATAAAACTCACTGGCAATAATTGATGTGAAATTAACTATAAATTCAGTTGTATTCTTTCTAACATTATAATAATTAACAGTGCTAAAAGGTTTGGTTCTGTACAATTTCTAATTTACATTCAGCAATATCAAGGACTTTCTATAAAACTATAAAATTTCAGTAAAATGTTTGGTTAAAATCCACCAAATCCAGCCTTTTCTTGTGGCGGGGTGTAGTATTCCCACCAGCGTAGCTCAGCCGCTGTAACCGAGGAAAACTGCGGTCCCACGGAAACCCTGCGCGTCTTGTCTTCCGTTTCTTGCCGTTCTCTGGACGAATACCTCGGCGCGTTAAATGGACCAGCACGCGCTGTGTATTCGGTACGCGCTTCGTTTTCACCACGCGTTGCGTTCTCGGTACGCGCTGCGTTCTCATTGGGCCTTGCGTTGTCCGCGCGCGTTGCGTTTTCAATGCGCGCTGCGTTTTCATTACGCGCTGCGTTCTCATTGGGCGTTGCGTTGTCCGCGCGCGTTGCGTTTTCAGCTGCACCTGGCAACTTGTCGTTACGGTGATCCAAGCTTCTTCGGTTGAAACGGTCTATATTTTGGTTGGGTGCAGAGGCCGTAGACGGCCGGGGTGTAGCTCGAGATTGTACGGTGTTCTGATATGCCGCTATCATGGCTTCAACATCTTCCATTTCACTCTCATCTATGCTCGAATCATCACGCTTCTACATGTACATACAGAAAATACAATTGCAAAAAAAGACATGATGATAATGTTTTCGCCAAGTAGGCCTACGAAACGATAATAATTATGAAAGGGCCGTTCACGGTTTCCAAACCTTGGCATGGGCTTTGCCTGACTCATTTCAGCAAAGTTTGCAAGTTTTGCTAGTGATTTTCTTTCAGTTTGTAGCTAAACTTTCTTGCTTATTAGTTCAAGCCCAAGTCAAAAGCTTCTATTTTCATAAATAAGGTACGAAAAAGAACAACAGCCACAGCTCAGAAGGGTTAGGTCCAAGGGGTCGATTTTACGAAGCCCTACGATCAATTGTAAATCGAGTTACGAAGAATAACCTATCGCATCCTACGACTTCTACACGAAATTGCAATACATCTAAAGTCCTACGATTGGTAATAAGTTACGATGAGTTTGTTGAACAGGGGTCGATTTCACAAACAACTAGCATAAGATTGATCTTAAGCCTAGTGCGAATGAATCCTTGTTAAGCAAAGTGTGACGTCACAATACAAATCACTATGGTGAAACTAACAACTCGTCTAATAATAATAGACCGATCCAGTAAGCCCCGCCCTATTTCGCATTGACCAATCACAGCCGCGAAAATCTGATCACCAATTGCAGCAGCCATTTTGGTGATCTCATGCTGGAGATCATGGTATTGATTACTGCGGTGTTTATGTTTACGAAATGGAAAAACAATAAATACTGCCCTCTGTAAGTGCAGCACAACTTCACAAGTACAGTATCTTTCTGCTACAAATTGATGGTGTTTATATTTCCATTGTAATTCTGACTCTCGATGGCCTGGTAAGAGACGAAACGTACATTTGTGACTTTTTCCAAAACCAGAGTCCCATAGAGATAAGTGCTTTCGGTGATGGGCTTGCAACGCGTGTTGGCGATCGTGACACGATGGGCGCGCGTGTGCGTCGTTGCTTGGCCGTTGCTATGGTGGGCGTGGCCTACTGGATCGGTCTATTATACTCACGCTAGAACTGTAACGTCTAAAACAGCAGGCGAATAACCACGTGACAGCAATAATGAACACCAAGAAGCTCATGGCCGCCATGATGGCAAAGAGGACCACGCCCAGTAGGCCGTCTGGTGTCGCCTGAGGGCGCCATAACATCTCGTACCTATTATAATCCTGTCGGGCTGCGTTGGCTGATAGTACAAGAGCAGCAGCGCTACAAAGACCCAGTATGAGAGTCATGACTGAGATGACCGTCTCCTGTTGGAAATCAAAAAGAAGAAGATCACTCAAGAAGCTAAAGAGGAAAACTTTGGAGAACCGGTCTTCAAGTCAACAGCGCACGCGCACGCACGCGCAAAACAACGCGCGCATGCTCACAATAATATTGCGTGCGCGTGCGCTGTTGACTTGAAGACCGGTTCTCCAAAGTCTCCCATTGCTGTTTGAACATCACTGATGCAACACAGAGTCCAACTATAGCCTCTATGAAACCAGTCTTGAGGCAAGGCTTGGGAACTATTTTGCAACCGCCATTTGATGCCCACAAAACGAGATGAAAGGATTGGGCCACATGACGAAGCCGAAAAAAGGCTCAAGCAAGACATGTTTGTGCTAAGCAATTTTGTTGTGTGCTTAGCAGTTCCATAAAATTGGCCCATGGAGGCAACTTACGTTTTTCCGCTCCCAGTAGATACACGAGGCCACCATCCCAAACACGCCAGCTATCAGACACTATGGAGAAAAGAAGGAATGAATTATAAGTTGACAGAAAGTCAGGAACGGACTGTAGCCCAATAGAGTCAACAAATCTGTCAAAAACAACTTCTATAAGTGTGTGGTTCTGATAAGAACCTGTGGTCAACACTCGATGTTCTGAGCATTGTGCTCTGATCGTCTTCAAGAGCGTGACTGTAGCTCAGTTTGTAACATAAATTGACATAACCCCTACCCACACAGCTCAGCCCAGCCCACACCCAGTCCACAGCCCAGCCCAGCCAACACCCAGTCCACACCCGGCCAGCCCAGCCCGGCCCACCCTAGCCCAGCCACGCCAAGCCCACACCCAGTCCACACCCCAGCCCAGCCCACACCCCAGCCCAGTCTATAACCCACACCAAGCCCAGCCCAGCCAAACCCATCCCCACACCCAGCCCAGCCCAACCAAACCTAGGCTAGCCTACACCCAGCCTAGCCCCACCCAGTCATTAGCCCAGCCTATAGCCCACACCCAGCCCAGCCCATCCCAACCCAGCCTAGCCCACACCTAGTCGACACCTCAGCCCAGCTCCAGCCCAGCCCAGCCAAGCCTAGCCCACACCCCAGTCCATATTCCAGCCAAGACCAGCCTAGCCCACGCCCAGTCCACACCCAGCCAAGCCACACCCAGTCCACACCCGGTACCCAGCCCAGCCACACTCAGTCCACATCACAGCCCATCCCAGCACAATCCTCTCCATACCCAGTACTTACTACTATTCCAAACCACAGCGGTGCTGCCAGATCGTCCCCAGCGCTCCGTTTATTGGGACAAGCCTCGAAACACGTGGCCCACATGGCAATCAGAATCATCCCGAGAATGAGGTTGCAACAACTCGTACAACTCGTGCATAGTCGATAGGAACTCCACATTGCAAAACGTAAATCAATGCACTTCACAGTAAGAAAGAAACAACCAGTGTCTGTGTCAGTTATTGGCCTCCGTAGACACTGAAGACCTTTCTGAAATTCCCCGTAGGTGGCGCTTCTGCTTGGTGATAGCTGTGAAAACAAAATCGGAAACAAATCAAAAATTGATTAACAATAATTATACGTTCTGACTGCCAAACGAACAAAGATGGTTGACTATTGGGGTCCTCACCAACGTAGGGCTGGATGGCTCAGTTGGTAGAGCGCCTGAACGGTATTAAGGAGGTCGCCGGTTCGAATCCCGCTCCAGTCAATTATTCTTTGTTCACTTTTCAAGAATTATAAGTAATAGACTGCTGTATATACTGCATATCATTCAGCCACTTGCTCTCTTTCAAATAGGCCTACGCCAAAATATTATCACTGTAAATACACGAAATTGCCACTGTAAGTTAATAATACACAAAATTGCCACTGAATACACAGTCAAAATTGTCCCATTATCTTTGTTCGTGAAACCACTCACACTCCGCCATTGTATGGCTCCAGTACATTTTTCTTTGTTCACTTTTCAATGACTTTAAATTCAGTCAGTTCATTGTATTTGATGATTGTATAACCCTTGATTACATTTATTTTGTATTCCATAAAATAGTATATTTCCGTCATCTAATCTCAAAATTCCCACATTGCGTGGACTACGATACTATAATAATTTGTCACAGATAGAGCACTTTGGTTTATGATAAAAACCAGAAACTATAAATAAGACTTGAAGTTGTGCATGGTGGAAGTAAGAAGGTAAGTTTGCGGTGACACCTGGGCCCTTTTCCAAACCTCGGCTCCGGCTCAGGCTCCGGCTTCGTCTCTGTCATCCATATGCTGAAAATATAGGTTGTTGCTTTTCATTGAAGCTGAATCTCTGTTTTCTTGTTCAAAATAATTATAGTATCTACTTCCAAACCGTATGCAAAAGCCTCTATTTTGATATCCATTATTTTAGAATGGATTCACGAAATGGAGCCGGAGCCGAGGTTTGATAAAGGCACCATGTAACCTCTTCTGTGAGAGTGTGTGGTTCTGAGAAGAACCGGTGGTATTATCTCGACGTTCCGAACAGTGTGCTCTGTTCGTCCTCAGTAGAGATACTACCAACGGTTCTTCTCAGAACCACACACTCTCACAGAAGAGATTACATGGTGTCACCGAAAACCTACCTTCTTTTAGAAACTATAATTATACAAACACATTTATATTTACCTGTTCGCAACGCACATGTGTACTCAAACTGTATTGATTTATGATGGCAAACATGAACGAAAATCACCAATAATCCTTTCCTGTATTTCCACAAGTCAATAGTACCGGAACAAACCAAGTATTTCTGCCATGTTCAAGATATAATCCTAACAATACACGTATATTAGGCGATTCCTACGTATTCGCATTCTGTTTTAAATAACGCTATACTTCCACAACCTGTGCATGTGACATGCATATTGTGTGCAATGCATTGGCGACACAATATGGATGACTTTGTTGCAGCCTTGCAGGTTATTTTTTCTGCATGGTAGAGCGGTTTTGTTCTCTATCCAACACAAAGCAGACATTTCAGCCGTCCTTGAGCGTCGAACTGTGCTCAAAATGAACTTCGACATTATGTATCATCGATATCAGAGAAACAGCCAGCTGTTGTATAATTTTATACATGTATGATGTATGGCGACCTTAAAGGTAGTATCATACTTTGGTTTTTATGAAAGAATTGCAGATGCATGGGCAAAAATATCAAGGAAGATACAGTAACAGTCATCTGTGAAAATTTCAGTCCCATACGGTGGCAACTTGTTGTGAAAACAGTGAAAAACTCCCACGGTATTTTCAAAATCGTTTTACTTTTTGTCTTTAAAAGATTGATATTGTTTTTGTTCAGTGGTTTGACCCTTTTCTGTAGGCTGAAATATTTTAACCATCACCATCTTTATACCCTGTTATAGGTAAATCTGTGAAAATTTCTGTTCATGTGTGCCCACCAAAGTATGATAGTACCTTTAATACTTGTTCACATTTTTATTTGCTCGTGTGGTTTTGTTGTTGTTGTTTTTTCGTTGCGCCCAATTGAATAAAAAAAACATCGAAAGTGAATTTGGTGTGGTGCTTATTGTGCTACAACGTGCAGATTTTTAATACTGGGAAAAGGTAACCAGCCCCAAACGCTAAAATGTGAATGCAAAGTGTGATGTCACAATACATCACTATGGTGATACTGAACAACTCATCTTAAGATTGAATCTAGTCTGTGATTGGTTAAAAGAAAGGGGCGGAGTTTGGGTAACTGTTGAGAAAGGGGCGTGCATAAATATTCGAACATGATCTGTACGTTGAGAATATATGAACATTTTGTTTGTAGAAGGGGGCGGATGTAAGTGACCCGCCCATTTTTCCTTATTTTCTATTGGGCCCAGCTTTCGTACTCAAAATATCACCATAGTGATTTGTATTGTGACATCACACTTTGCTTTATAGCAATTTAGACTGATTTATGTGTAAGATCTAAGATCAATCTGAGTGTTTCGTGAAATCTCAGGCTTTTTTGAGATTTTTTTGAGAAGGCAACATTCTGTTGACTTATCCCATTCAAAATCTCCTGAATTGTCTCAGGTTTCAACAGACAGAGGAAGATAGCACCCCTTACTGTATAGCATTACTAGGCCTACAGTCAGAAATTTCAGTCATTTTGCGGCATTTTTCTTCTAAAGGTCCCAATTCTCTTTCCAACTCAACCCAGCTGTAATATTACCCACTTTCCCTATACAATTTTTTTTTATTGTACCATTTTTTTGCGATTTATTTCTGGTTTTGGGGTTTTTTTTCTCCCGATTTCTCATCCCATTATTTATGACCGCATCACATCACATCTTGTATGCAGCAATCTAAATGTCAAGTTGTTCTAAAAACGGCAGCAGCACGCGGGCCATTGCAATGCAGTCGAGCCTAGCTGCCAGCTATAGGTTCATATTTCACATTGGAAGACAGTTCAGCTTTCGGTCAGGTATTCATCCATTTTGTTTTTAGCTGGGCAGCCGCGGTCCCAGCTGTGTACTCAACATACGGATGATTTCTGTATAGTATAGGGACGTTCGTTTAGCTTCCACGGGGCAGCCCTGACCTGGGATTGGTCGTGTATATTGCACTAAACAAGCGAGAGGGTGCGGACGAGTTTGATTGGTGTCGACTCTTGGAAGCTAAACGAACCCAAATTAAAGCGAAAGCACGAAATGTCAGGATGTCTATCTTTACAAGTCTGGCATCGTGCCAATACGCCGTCACGACGCGTCACAGCGCAGCGGGACGGTTGACGCGAGACGCGAGACGCAGCACGCGGCGGGACGCTGATATCGTGACAATACGCTCGCCAACGGCGTCGCTGTTTGCCAACTTCGCTTATCTTCGTGATAAAAAATAATTAAGTCCGCCGTGCAGCGCGGGAGATTTTGTTACAACTTGTTCACATTTTTATGGCTCAGCTTTCTTACAACGTAATAAATTATGCGCTTATTATCGCCATTCGTCGCTAAGAAGTTAGTGCCAGATTCTTCTGCCAGCCCAGTAAGTGAAAAATCCGATTTAAGTTGCACAAAGTACCTCCGTTAATCCATGAAATAAAATAAAGGGCCATGGAGCTGTTAAAGCACAAAACAATTGCTTAGCACGAAAATGTCTTGCCCAAAACACAAACCACCATTAAAAATTCCATTTGATATTCATGGTCAGCGAACAACAGCCAAAGAACAATCACAAGTGATACACAACACATGGAAATTAAGTTGTTAACCCTGTTTTAAATAAGACAGAAATTTCATGTTTAGCAAATTTTATGCTTAACAGCTCTATGAAATTGGCCCCAGGGCGTGTCTAGTCTTGTTTCGTGTCGTGACAAGAGATTGTATCTTTCTGCTATACCCCCATACTGTGCTGAACAGGTTCAGGTTCATACTGTTTATTATCTCAACTCTGCGTGCGGAGTGCGAATTAAATTGAGCGGGAATGTTGTTTATTATTTCGGGGGGAATTTAAAGGTGTCACGCCGCTGAATTCGAGGTGAAGTTCAAAATTAATTACACACAAGAATAAGGTAAAATTACCAGAGATGTCAAAAATACATGAATGAAAAATCTTGTGATCTCAACAAAAATAATTATCAGTATAAAAAAGAGGTGAAATTTGGGCGATTTTATAGGTTTCCAAAAATTGGACGACAATATTATCATTATGTGTGTAAATTTTGTTTTGTAATGTCACATATTTTTTTAGCCTTTGAGAAAGATCCTGCTAGGATTGAAACGCGTCAGGCCCTCCTGACTCCAAGCATTTGATATTCATTTCAGGTCATTTGGCTGATGAGCAGTTTGCAGCAGTTTATAACTGTCTTCTAGTCACATATTTTTGTTTTATTTCTCCGACAAAGTGGCGTCAAATGTGCAGTATTATATCGTGTTATTTATACGGGGGCAATACCTTGGGTGTCAAATCTACACCACTGGTGTCATTCTTCCAGGGTGTTAAAGTTAAGTCATGGACCCAATATAAACACCATCAGATTTAATTTCGACACCCTGATGTTTGCTTGGCACTGGGGTTACGTATAAACACGTCTGAGCTGAGAGTATAATAAACGTCGCCATTTTTACTAATTCTGTCATGTCCAGTCGAATGCAGCTCTAGGATACGATAGGTTATCCTTCGTAACTCTCTTGTTACGATTGATCGTAAGGCTTCGTGAAATCGACCCAAAGCTTGAGACTTGGCTTAGGATTATGCTATCGCCATTTTGCCAGGGCCGGCCCCAAAATGAAACGAATAAAATAATTGGGTCACATGACGAAGCCGAAAAAAAAGGCTCTAGCTTCGCCATGTATCTCAAGCCCTTCATGATTTCATTTAGGACACAAAATGGCGGTAGTAAAATAAATCTCAAGCCTACCTTCAATTTCAAGCCTATCGGCTCGGTCGCTGGTAGCTTTTGACCCTCAAATCACACGGTGATAATTTCTTCATCGCAGCGCACTACCAACTCTCCCCCACTCCCCGTGAAGTGCCATTGAATACCGCCAGTAAGCCTCACAAATCCATGACCTTTCTAGGGTTTTCAAGTTCCCCTTCTCAAACTTTCAAATCACCATTCTGTTTACCAGCAGCTTTGTTGTTGTTTTCGCAAGAGTAAACATTGGATTATAACGCGTTGCTTTCAATGTGCAGTGTGAAATAATATCAATGGTAAATATGTTTTACTGGCTGGCAGGGGAATTCGTGTAAAGGACAGGAATTTAAGCAGGATTAAAGGTACAGTACAGGATTGGTAACATACCCAAACAGAAATGTTCGCAGATTTGCGTTTAAAATTTAGGATATGAAGATGGTGCTGGTAGAAACATACCGTTAAAGGTACAGTTCAGGATTGGTAACATACCCAAACATAAATGTTCACAGATTTGCGTATAACATTTAGGATAATGAAGATGGTGCTGGTAGAAACGTACGTGTTTTTTTGTTAAAGAAAAAAAATAAAAGAGAAAATATTTCAGAAATACTGTGGCCGGTTTTTACTGTATTTTTTTCTCATAAATTAATGTGATTACAAAAATAAAATTACAATGAAGACTATTTTACCACAAAATGTACAAATATACATCCCAGTCCAGTGCGATTCTAAATTTCGATAGGAACAAATGATAAATCATGAAAACCTTCATGAAATGCAAATAAAATAATCTACGATTTAAATTGTTGTTTCAAAAATAAAATTGCTATTGATTAAATTAATATTTCAGAGCCATCAAATTTTTATTGATATTGTTCCATCGAAAACACGTATTTGACATTTACTTCTAGCAATTTTTCATCATTAATAAAATCGTTTCATATAAACAAAATTTTATTTCGGAGCCAGACGGTATACTGTTGACATAAAAAATGACCCAGAAATAATGTCTGTTTCTCATATAGGAGTAGAGGCGATGCATAATTCTCGTATTTATATAGGCCAACCCTAGTCTACCTAACCATTGCAGAACGTGTGCTCGATGCAGTGTACATAATTCGCATTTAAAGAATTGTCCTTGTGAAGGTAAGCAGAAATTGTACGTTGCATTTGACCTTGTGCTATGCGCTATATGTGTTGCATACACACAGTACACACTGTTGCTGGCAAATGGCTGCATTCGTTTAGCTAACACGGGTCAGCCCTTACTGGGAATGGTCGTGTTTTACTGCACAAAACAAGCCAGAGTAGGGGACGAGGTTGACTGGTGTCTACCCAGGGGAGCTAAACGAATGCACCCACTGCTAAGCGACTGTAAGTAACGTGACTTATTCCGGATATTATGCAGTCTGAGCGCACCATGGTGAGTTATACGTGATGTGGTCCCAACGCGTCGTGTAGTGAATGTCGCGCTTGACTTACAGAGGCTGCTGTCTTTGTATTTTGATGCTCTGAGCGATGGAGGTCGCACACTGTTGGTGAGTGTGTCTCAGTGCGTGGTATCCGCACGTATGCAAGAGCCTTACCCTGAATCGGTACCGTGGTAATCTGCTTCAAGGTCCTAGGCCGAAGACATACAAGAAGCTATCTGGGGCAGTGCCTGAGCGCACTTGTGCTTGCCTGTCAATGCCTGTAGCTGGAAGAGCTTGACTAAACTCCACTCACCAAGTCTGCTCGGACGCAGGACTTCACTGCGTTATCTTGGAGGAGTTTACTAACAGTGTTGGATCGTTACAACTCAGAAGAGCGGCTTAACATCGGGTCTAGCAATAGCGTTGTTTCTACAAGTTAAAGGTGAGTGATTTATAACATTAAATATTCTACCCTACGCGATGTACACCTGTGAGTGCGACCCTTTGCACCTTGCTAAACCCACGCGGGCGTGTCACCGTGTAGCGGTACATGGTATCGTACACGATGGCTTATTTGGCGGATCGCGTTTGAAAATTGGCGGATTTCTCTTCTATATTTCCTCGAAGAAATTTATGAGTGCAAGATTGGTAATCGATCCAGAATTGCTGTACGGTCTGTGTGATGTACAAGGCTCGTATGTAAGACCAAAAAAGTGGAATATTTCTCAAGTGATACCAAAAGGTTTGGTAGAGTTATAATTAAACGGTGTACGTATACTCCATCAGCCATGTTTCATGATAATTGTGGTAATAGGTAGACCACATAACTTCTAGACATGATATATAATGAGGTCAACTCTAACACCGCTGACACAAACCGTGTATTCACAAAACTCCTTTAGTCTCTGCCAAAGTCACACTGCGTGCACTGTACAAAGTGCACATTTCACACTTGAGCTTAAAGGTATACAGTACAGGATTGGTAACATACCCAAACAGAAATGTTCACAGATTTACGTATTAACCTTCAGGGTATGAAGATGGTGCTGGTAGAAACATACCGTTAAAAAACTTCCGCTTCAAATGGAGTATTTATCCAGAAATTTTTCAAACAAAGACCGAAAACAGTTTTGAACTCGATGTAAGATCATAACCATTCTTTATGTTTTATAAAACAAATTGATTCGGGTTTTCGCTATTTTCTCGTGACTCGGATGTCCGATTGAGCTAAAAACTTCACAAATGTATTATTTCATGCACATGTTGGATTAGACAAGACAGTGTGAGTGCTGTTCTGAGACCTTTACCAATCTTGTATTATACCTTTAAAGAGCAATATGCAGAAGCTTGGTGTCTGAACGATAGATATACCAGCACTACACGGATATGGATGGATTTAAGATGCTGATGGTGAATTCATAGAATGTTTTACGTATGGCTAATAGTACTCTAGGCCACATGGGGTCGATTTCACCACACTCATCGTAACTTACGATGACTTATGATGCATTAAATCCCTACGTAGGATACGATGGGTTATCTTTCGTAAGTCAAGTTATGATCAATCGTAGGGCTTCGTGAAATCAACCCTTGGATCTAGTTCGTGTGACTATATAATTCACAATCGTTCCCAGCTATACCCGCCCCCGCGTCTGGCCCCGCCTTGCAAAACAACCCTCGGCTCTAGAAAAGCGTATTGAATCTGGGTCCTGTTAATACCAATATTAATTCTTTTCAATGTGTGTGTTCCTTTTCCCCAGACGAAAATCTAGATCAATCGTAGCAATAGTTATAGGTCCTATAGCGGCCATTGGACTAAAGAAGTATAGGTTGAAATGAAACACCACCATTTTGATATTATCAAATACTGTACCAGTCAGTTGATTGGGGGCGTTTACGAAACGGAGGCTCAGGCTCAGGCTCAGGCTCAGGCTCAGGCTCCATTTCGTGAATCCATTCTAAAATAACGGGTATCAAAATAGAGGCTTTTGGCTGCGGTTCTGAAGTAGATTCTCTGGTTTGAAAAGGAAAACAGAGCTTCAGCTTCAATGAAAAACCACAACCTATATTTTCAGCACAAGGATGACAGAGCTGGAGCCTGAGCCTGAGCCTCCGTTTCGTAACCTCCCCCAAACGACTGACTGTATGTTTTGACCATTGAGCTAAAAACAGTTTGAAGCTCTATGTTTTGACCGAGAGTGAATATGGAAGCCAGCATGCCGACTCTGTGCCGCAGAGCAGAGTTGGTGTCGATTGAAAACCAAACCGTGTGAAAAAAACATGCAGATGAAAAGTCCAAGTTGAAGTTTAGAAGCAAGTTTCGGTAGCACAGCGAGGTCAGATGCAGGGCATCAAGTACCCTCACGGGGTACACTCACCGTGCGACCGCAACCCTAGTACCTGGGTCAGCTTCCATCAACACCCATAAGTCCCTCCGGACAACCACACATGGCTTGAGAGACGATTCTGAATCATTAATAGTTTCCGAATAGCCTCTCTGAATCCAAATATGACCCGGTCTTACAGGCCGCCTTGTTTACTTAAGAAGGAGAGGCGTTTGTTGGTATTTCCACAAACGAGCCTTGGGACTTGTACCCTTCGATATCAGATGTTGTTTTGGGTTTGTAATGATTGTGTTGTGGGTTGCACAGAATAATTCCAAAACTCTCCTTTCTAAATTCCAAATAGTAAAACGATGTATTATTCAAATTCAATGATCACTTTAAAATTTAGAATGAAATATAGCTACGTTGCAAAAAATGTCAATTTTGAGCTAAATTCTAGTGAAAATTCATGTGGTTGGTTGAAAGTTCAATTACGTCTTTAAAAGATATTGTTACCCGTTTCTATCTGTGCTCTGGGGGAACATTCACACATTAAGAGTGAGTTATTACTCATATGGGACCAAAATGGTATAACCAATCTGTCCAGATATTCAAAGGCAACATCTGTTGACTTATCCCATTCGAAATCTCCTGAATTGTCTCAGGTTTCAACAGACAGAGGAAGATAGCACCCCAAGTGTTATATACCGTTGGAAAGCTCTTTTCAAGCTCATTTCAATGGTGATAATGTCAAAATGGTGTGATTTAATATTTCAAACTCGAATCAACTCATCTTAGTACTAGTAGGAGGCTTATCTAAGTTTAGGAATGGTCCCACTTTCTTCTCAACCCGTTAATATGCACAGGGTCACATATTTTCTACAGAGCTGGATGACATCCACAGAGCTATATTTAAAATCATAATGTCCATACGACTGTTTGTATTTAGCCTGGAGTAAATAACAGTCATATTGGTATGACAAGAACTTGGACGTCTTCAGCGGGCGTCGGTGGGGAATTTGTGGGGATGTCGGACCGTTAATCACGGCGAGGCTGTCTTAGAAGGACATCGAACTATCCTCGTCTCCTTTTATTGATGCCATCTCGCTCAGGGGCCAGTTTTATAGAGCTGCTTGGCACCAAAATTTCCATAAAGACTTCCTTCATCAAACAGGATTACCTCCCAAATTTCCATGTGATGTTTACTGCTTTTGACTTGTATTCGGCCATTGTTTGATAAGCATAACATTCACTTAGAATTGAGGCATGCATACTGATTTTATTTACCAAGGTTTTTGGTGCTCTTTAAGCAGCTCTATGAAATTGGCTCCTGGAAACTTCACAAGGAAATTCTTCTTTTATCGGATAAACAAGGAAATTTGAATTCTTCAACATTCACTATGCTCTAATATCAAAAACAGACATTATTTCCATTGCAAAGAAACACGAGATCGATTGAGATCATTATGAAAAATGAAAAACCCATTACAGTACTCTCTGTCGTAATTATGGCTTCTACCATACACAACCACAAACCTAAACGACGTCTATATTTAATAGCAGCGAGTTTAATGAACCATGAACCAATAAAAAAAAAAAGCATCAGCATATTATTATTAACGAATCGAGCAACAAAGAAAGCCCATACAAAAGCAATAATTTATGGTATTTCCATTATTCATGCGCTGTAAATTGAGTTGGAATGAAAAATTGCGACCAAAATTATTGCAGACAAAATGAAAGTATACAAACTCACATAATTTATATCCATATTGCAATATGTTTTTACATAGGCCCTGTGGTACAACATTATACCAGTGGTATTATAGCCATGTTATTTACGACTGATTTTGTCTATTGACCTAGCTTCCGCGCCCTTGACCCCAGCAAGACGCGCGCGTGCTCCCCTCCGCGTCTCATTATTGAAAGAAATTCAGATTATACAAACCGCTTTGAGATTTTGATCGAATTACTTATAAATTGGAGGCCGGTGTATCTCAATTTTGTAGAGATTCTGTGATTTTGTCCCGATCGAAACGATGATTTGATTGGGTTTTTTTTAGCGTCGCGATTGAAACCAGGGATTTCTACATGATTATAGAAAGCGAGTTGAGATTGTACGTTTGAGTAAATTGAAGACACACTATATTACACACGAACCTAGCTTTGTCCAGTTGGAGAGACCAAACAGTTTTTCAAACGAGTTTCCTATTTTGTTCTGCTAAGTTCCCATTAGAACTCCACGTATTGTGCTTCTTCTCTTTGAATCTCGCCGATTTGAAGAGAAAATTATTTATAGTATTTTCATCTTTAAAGGTATAATACATGATTGGTAAAGGTCACAGAACAGCACTCACACTTTGTCTGATCCAATAATGAAAATTTGAGCTCAATCGGACATCTGAGTCACGGGAAAATAGCGAAAACCCAACTCAATTTTTCCTTTAAAACATAAAGAATGGTTTTCATCTTACCCCGTAATCAAAACTGTTTTCGGTCTTTGTTTTGCTAATATCTGGATAAATACACCATTCCATGGCAGGTGGAAATATTTTACCAGTATGTTTCTACCAGCATCATCTTCATATCCTGAAAGTTGTACATAACTCTGTGAACATTTCTGTCTGGGTATGTTAACAATCCTGTATACTGTACCTTTAACCTTCCGTTATATAATTTTCATCTTCAACAATTTTACTCTACAAACAACGTTTGGACGATTTCACGAAGCCCTGCGATCGATCGTAACTCGAGTTACAAAGGAAAACCCATCGTATGCTACGTATAGGGCTGCAATGCATCATAAACCCTACGATTGATAGTAAGTTACGATGAGTCTGGTGAAATCGACCCGTTGCGTTCGACCTTATCTAAATAGGTCAAACCTAATACGATCTATGACACGACGGGGTTGAATGAAAACAAAGCAAAAGAAATAAAATTATACTCGTATAGACAAATCGATATATTGATACTGTAATTATTTATATGCAAATTCCAAAACACAATCTGTGCATATTTGTAATGAAAAATGATGTTCTGTGACCTTGCACGCATAACTGATAGAGAATTTCACCAATCCAAAATAAATCGAGGTATCATTGTCATTGTAAAATTAGTTGAAAGGAGATTTTCAACGGGTATATTGACATAATGTATAGTATTTTCCTCTGTCCGTTGAAACATGAGAATAATCTTGTTAATACTGGAAAGGTCAGATGTTTTCACCTTTGAAAACAGACTTAATAAGAGTCTAGCGAAATCGACTATCTCAATTTTGTACTAAGGACTGATTTTCTCAAGTCACTATGATTATCCAAAAAGGTAATATCATACTTTGGTATTGACCAAAGAAATGCAGATTCATGGGCAAATTTATCAAGACAGATACAGTAACAGTCATCTGTGAAATTTCCAGTCCCATACGGTGCCCACTTTATGAGAAAACAATGAAAACGCTCACGGTATTTTCAAATCTATTCACAGTAGTTTTGATCTTCCTGAGATCAAAACTGTTTTGGTTTTACTCTTTTCTGGATAAATACAGCATTTCAGGCAGAACAATTTTAACAGTATGTTTCTACCATCACCACCTTTATATCCTGTAACTTATAGGTAAATCTGTAAAGATGTCTGTTTCGGTATGCTACCAAAGTATGGTACTACCTTAAAGAACAAAGGAACATAAAACATTAAAGTGGCAGTGCTATCTCAATTTTGAGCCGTCCAATTTTTTCTGCTAACACATGTACCGACTCGCTTAACAAGCAAAACATGGTGTATAATACTACGAGGTGTACACATGCTTTTCAACTATTCCGTGTACTTGTAAGATTTCTGTTACGTCACAGTATTTGCGTTTTACAATAGCCAGTATTTATGCAGAGATTTGGAGCCAACTATCTAAAGAGATGTATTATTATAACGTGTTATTCCTGTCCAAGATATTCTTGAAGTCTGTAGTTGTTTACTGACGGGCACTCTGGATTTAATTAAGTTGTAGCTGAAGTGTCGGTTATTGGTGATGTTTTGAGGGTTGTAGAACTGCTAGAGAACTGACATAGAACATAATATCGCTTAAGACCTTTTCACACGACGCTAAAAATAAACTCTCAACCATTGAGAAATTCTCTCATGGTTGCGGAATCTTACACAAGTGTCATCGTGTGAAAGGACACCAATGCTTGAGAGTGACCCACGTCCCCGGTGAATCCTTGAGAGATTTTGACCGAGGTCCAGACCCATGAGAGAATTTCTAAATGGTTGAGAATGTTTAGCGTAGTGTGAAAAGGCATATAGCCTACACAGAGCTTGTTCTATGGAACATAGAACTAGAATTGTCAAATATTATGTGGTAGACAAGAGATATAGAAAATGACAACTCTAAATTTAACCAGTTTGCAAAAAGTGGTGGAACCAGCAGTTTCTTAAAGGCCCACGCCCGGGCAATTTTTACAGGCTACCAGCCACACCATAGGCAAAAAACAAATCCTGCTACGTTACAGAATTCAATGTTTTGGCGGTTTGTCACTATCCCCAAGAAAATTGTAAAAAGTCTTAAAGATGAATGTTATTTCTTCTTGGAGATTAATTGCCTGTAACTGGTTGCCTGTAAATTGCCTCATGTGGCATGGGCCTATACGTCCACCAAAAGATATACACAAGCGTGACATAGCAATTGTGTCCAAATTTCTTTAAGTTATAAACTTTATCACAATGCTACATTATTCCCAAAGTGACGTAAATGCAAGTAACCTTTTAGTCAGGGATGTGAAAAGTCAGATTTTAATCTGAATTATACGAGTTATGGGGTTAGATTCTAACTCAGTATTTCAGGTGGTTTTTTTTTTGTACACCTGCTCTGTACAAAGTAGGCCTATAGGAATGTTTAAATTTCAGCTTTTTCCTTGGTGTTTCCAGTTTTTGGTGTGTGTGGCCACTCACATTCCTGTTAAGACTTAAGTATCGAGCTCATTACAGATGAAAGTTGGCCAACCATTAAAAGTGTGTAGAACATCTACCTCCTTTATCACTCGAAATATGTCATTGTTTGTATAAACTCTACTACCAAGAAAAGGAACAGTTTATTTTTATTGGAAGGTATGTCACATTTTTCTGTGTGCAAAGATAATATTTATTCGGTAGTGGAACGCGACTCAAGACCTTCACACCCCGGGATATAAATTTCATTGCCGCATTAACTTTGGTTTTATGTGTCTGCTTTTGTATGTGTCTGCTACGGACAAACTGCGCGAGCACTAAAAACAAGGGACACAGATATGTAACAACGGACGCAAATGTAACACTAACAACAGACACAAATTCAACATAGGACACAAATGTAATGTCACATAGGACACAAATGTAACAACGGACACAAAATAATGCATTGTAACACAAAATGTAATAACACAAATGTAACAATGGACACAAAGATGTATAACTACGGACACAACATTGAATGTAACAAAAGCGCAAAAATGATACGGGACACATAATGTAAGAAAGCAGCATACACACAGACAAGGGATGCTCTCATCAATCTTACTCTTCTAATTCTCTGCAATGCCATGACTAGCATTTAACATTTACTGATGTCTGAAATATGAAGCATCAGTCTACCAACAGAGCCAGAAGATGTACCAGTCAAATGATAGCCACCATGACATATCCCACAGTGATGAACCTTGCTGTTCCCTTCTCATGTTTCCTCATCTCATGATGTTTGTCTTCTCTGGGTTTAGAGGACTACCGCTGGGTTTGTTCTAGCTCAAGTGCCGTTATGTACAAGATCCATGTACGGCATTGGACGTCATGCTATACCAAATGCCCCAAGCTAACCCATAGTGAAGATAATTGAATTTGCCATCATCATGTCATATAATGTTTCCACCAAACATATGTCAGACAGGGTATTATTAAAGGTACAATACAGGATTGGTATAGATCACAGAACAAGGGTCGATTTTACGAAGCCCTGCGATCGATCGTAACTTGAGATACGAAGGATAACCCATCGTATCTACGTAGGGTTACAATGCATCATAACTCCTACGATTCATGAGTTACGATGAGTTTGGTGAAATCGACCCCAGCAACCACACTTTGCCTGATCAAACATGTACATGAAATAATAAACACTTGAAAATTTGAGCCCAATCAGACATCTGAGTTACGAGAAAATAGCGAAAACCCAACTCATTTTCTTTTAAAACATGTAAAGAATGGTTTTGATCTTACCCCGAGATCAGAATTTGTTTGGGTCTTTGTTTGACTTATTTCTCGGAACATCATCAAGACTTAACGCTGTGCACAGCTAAGTTTATTTGTATTTAAGTACCATTGCCGGCCTTGGTCATTCATGATTTATTTGAACCTGTGATTTTCTCATTTTGTTTTATTGTATTGTATAATGACATGTGTATTGTAGTGTAAGAGTTGAATTCTTAAATAATAACTCTTGAAGTTAGCAAAGTACCTTTCTTTTGTTGCGTTCGATGATTTCTGAGTTTGGGTTGACAAGTGACACCTTTTTAATGGATTCGCACGTAACAAAATTGGGGGCCTGTCCGGGAGACGAACAAGTATTGAATTGAAGAGACGTTACAAATTTAAGTAATGATAATAAAAATAAATAACCAAAAGATAAAACGGTACATTGCTAACTGTCATTAACCTTACACTTTAACACTGTTCCTATACAGCATTTCAGGCGTAAATATGTTAACGGTATGTTTCTACCAGCACCTTCTTCATATCCTGACAGTTATACCTAAATCGATGAACATTTCTGTTTGGGTGTGTTACCAATCCTTAAGAATCACTTTTTAAAAACTTAATTTGTTATTTTTTATAAACTTTATGTGTGTTTAAGTATTTTTACCTACTTTTTAATACCTTTGTATAATTGCTCATAATTTGTAGATGTTTTTAACTGTACAGCGCTTTGTGATGTCATCAACATTGAAAGCGTTTTTTTAAGTATTTATAATTATTATTATTATTATTATTATCCTGTATTGTACCTTTAAAGAGAAGTCAGAATGAGTTTTATTTTCACTGTTGCAACACAACAAAGTGAAGGGACGCTACACGAATCCAAATATTGATATATTTACGTAGTTACGTATCACTTATAATATTTACAATGACATTCCAAAATGAATCAGTAACCGACGGTATAGATTTACCACTTTCAAGGTGACAATAAGATGTCAAAGTGACAAATCATAATTCAATAAACAAAATTAGCTTCAAGATATTCTCTTGCAAAGTGGTGATTATCCAGTTCCAAGCCATAGGCCTTATTCAAGGCGCATCCATCTTGTCCTCTTACCTTCCTTGAATACCCGGTACCCTTCTGAAAAGATAACACCAATTCTAAAAAGAAAACGAGTACCAGACTATTTTGAATCCAAGCCTCGGTTTGATTGCAATGCTTCGAATTTAGGATGGATGCACCGTGAATAAGGTCTATGACACTCATGCCATTTGGCTGACATTTGGACAGTATCGCGGGAAAAGGAGCAAATGCCGATATGAATACGAGACATAAACTGAGAAATATTTTTATTGCTGGAATTAGCTGGGATAAACGTGCCAGTTGTATCCGGTATTTGGAGTGCTGTCATCCTCTGTTTGTTGCAAACCAGAGACAAAGTGGGAAATGTCAAGTTGACAAAAGTTCCCAAGGCACACAGAGACTCCTCAGTTGTTTAGATATAATGACATTCTAAATTCAACTGCTGTAAAGCCAAGATTGTTCAAATAAATTTCGATACATGTATTTCTTTTGGAAAATTGAACTGTAAATAATGATGCATTCGTTTAGCTCCCCCGGGTCGACACCAGTCAACCTCGTCCCCATTCTCTCACTTGTTTTGTGCAGTATATCACGACCATTCCCAGTAAGGGCTGGCCCGTGTTAGCTAAACGAATACACCCTTATATATGAAAGTAAGCACTCAAGATGTAACAACATTCGGACATTCTAGTACTTGATACTTGTTTATTAAATTTCGTTTTAGTCAACCATGATTTCAAAATGGCTGCTGCCATTGGCCAGTGAACTTCATAATGTGCTTGATATGTTATTGGCGGCTGCAGCTTGTGATTTCAAGCAATTTTTTCTTAAATGTTTGTCTTCGTTTTTCTTAACAGGAGCACCCGTTCAAGATGGCGTACCTGTACTCCAACGCCCTCAACGTCAGCATAGCTATGATTGTCTTCGGGCTCATTCAGATCGCTATGTTCGTCAGTTGTCTGTTTGGATGTTATGCGGCTTTCCCGATGGACTTTGCATCTCCTGCCTGGAGTGGTGGCATAGTAAGTTGAGGCTCAGGCTCAGGCTCAGGCTCGGGCTCAGGCTCAGGCTCAGGCTCAGGCTCAGGCTCAGGCTCAGGCTCAGGCTCAGGCTCAAGCTCAGGCACAGACTTACGTTTCTCTGAAGAATATTTTGATGGCTAGAAAAATTTGATTTTTAAGTCTCTCTTCCAAACTCGGCTACTTCCCCGGCTCAGAGTCAGGCTTAGGCTGCATCCGAATCTGTTGTCTAGAGCTAGATCTAGGTCTTCGCTCCATTGGAAATACGCGGAGACACATAGACAATAGACCTAGCCGTAGCTCTGGAAGCCTGTTTCGGACACGGCCTAAGGTTACTCTGAAGTTGAAGCTTTGCTTAACTTCGTCAAAACTGACAAATTGCATCATAAGCCTCTATTGTTTTCACGTTTGTTAGTTGAAACCTGATGTATGAGATGAAAGAGGCCTAAACCCAAACCAAGGTTAAGGATTGAGCTAAAATGTTTTTCTTTCGCACTTCGCTCCGCCAATAAACCCGAGTTTGGTGCCAACGTGGGTCTAGACACCAGACATGTATAATTGTAAAACAAATTTGTATTAATTTTACGTTTGCCGTATTTTTTTTATTTACTCCACAGGCTGTTCTTACAGGGTTGTTCGGAATTTGGATGATTTGCACGTATCGGGAAATCAAAGCAGTAAGTTGTCAACTTGTATCCGTGGAATTGGGATTGTCTATGGGTTAATGATGGATTGTTTATGTGTGTTGCTGTGGCCTAGTGGTCTGGCGTGTCGAATTCAAAGTCTTGTGGTCAATCTACAGATTGTGGGTTCGAATCCAGCCATGGACTAGTTGGGGCCGATTTCATAGTGCTCCTTAAGCACCAAAACTTGCTTAGACACCAAAAACATTGGTACATGAAAATGAAATCAGTATGCTAGCCAAAAATCCTTGTGAATGTTATGCTCAGCAAACGATGGCCGAATACAAGTCAAAAGCAGTAAACATCACATGAAAATCACATCATATCACATGAAAATTTGGTTGTTAATCCTGTTTGATCAAGGAAGACTTTTCATGCTTAAGCGATTTTTGTGCTTAAGCAGATCTGTGAAATTGACCCCTAGTCATGGCGTGTCGTACTCAAGATCTTGTGGTCAATCTACAGATTATAGGCTCAAGTCCATGTGGCCAGTTGTGCTTGTGTCCTTAGGCAAGACGCTTTGCCAATCTTTGGATTATAAAATATTATTTTCATTCGTACACAGGGCAAAGCATTCTTCTTTCTGAGCGTGGTATCCATGGTAACCAGCCTAGCCTGTATCGCCATCACTGCTGGCCACACGTTTGTAGCTGAGTACTATCTGGCTGATCAACACGCTAGGGAAGGACGTGAACCTGGATCACGTGGTCCATTCAGAGCTACCGGATTGGCTATCTGTGGAGCTGTGATTGTCTTTGGACTTATTCTTCTCATCTGTACGTGCTTTGCAACTTGTCTCAACTGCTGCTGTGACAACAGACCCTCAAAGGTACTCGCTTAAAGAAAAGGCTACCATATCTGACATAACAAAATCACACAGATTTGTCTGCTGCCCCCATTGACGAAATTGAGAGAATCTGAATTTTGGGGAGCTTGTGGGCTCAAGTTGAGCATGTTGAGAGAAAAATCATCCAAAAAGACTCTCTTTCTGTGCTCAGTGTGAGATAAATATTATTTTTTTTTCTCAATTCAAGTAATTTCAAGTCATGTTTTATTCTGGAGTATGTTTTGTGGCAAAACATCAAGATTTTGTGGGTTTTGTTTTCTGTTGATGTAGTTTTGAAGGACAAGGAATCATGTTGAGATTTTTCGAAGAGGGGATCAGGGAAATGCATTTTGCAAATGACAGGCATGGAAGTTTGCCTTTGTTTGGCAATGACATTGGGTGTAGTGGTTCGTTTCCTTTCCTTGCACTTCATGAGGATCCTGTGCGAATCCCACCAATGACATTATATGCATTGACTTTGTCAGTCCTTAATATTGTTTTGAACAATATGAAGACCTTAAATGACGCTCTATAAGGAAAAACTGAAACATCGCAGTTTCTTTTCTTTTTTATCTCACCCAGAATTTCTTTTATTTCGTCTACAGGGTTACGTCATGACGCTAGAAACAGTACACGTTGAGAATGCACACACCGTGCAACAAGAGCCCAAGAATCAAGAGTAGAATCAACCAAGCATGCGCAATGACCTCGGCAGGATCTAGCATGCGTGGTGACCTCAGCATGATCCTGCGCAGATATGAGCGCGCGCGCGCTTTGGTCAAGTTCGTTTCAGAAAGTGTGTTTGTGTGTACAGCACTTTTTTTCCTTTTCTTACAGGTAGTCGGTGTAAAATCAGTTAAGGTAACTCTTCATGTGGACTTGTAACTCACGAACTACATGATATCGTATTTTATGACGATGTGCCTTGTTTGGAAACTGATGCCTTACATAACCGGAAGATGAAAATTTATTTTCAATTTTCAATTTGAATCTTAGATCTGTCGGCCTGTATCAAATATTATCACCAAACAGTTTCACAATCTCAGTAGCTTACGTAGCTTTAGTTGCTGTTCTACAATTAAAATTTTGAAATCCATAAGAGGGCTAAACTGGTATCTTGAGGTTAAATGTTTGTAAATTTAAACTGAGAGTAAATTGGAAGATTGCCGTTGGGGGCGGGCTTTAGAAATCCGTAGTCTTGTCCTCCAGGCTCATACAAACCTTCATTGACATTGACATTATGTCAATTCAGAACTTCTTTGCAATACCCGCTGCCTAAACTGTTTGTATCTTGAATTGAAATTGAAATTAGGTTTGTGGTGATAAAAACGTCGTTCACCTTCAAAATGAACAAATTAAGTAGGCAATAATGAATTTAGTAAAACAAAAAAAGCCATAGCAATAAGTAGCTACAAAATGCTTTGCAAACGCCAGTTTTGTAAATAAATTCTGCATTAGAATAGTGAGATGAAAATGATTGATATTTTTGTATCAGGTTTTATAGTAAACTTCATTTTAGCATCATAGAATGAGTGGAAAGTCACCAGGTGTCATCAGCCTGTCCAGCTATTCAAAGGCAACATTCTGGTGACTTATCCCATTCAAAATCTCCTGAATTGTCTCAGATTTCAACAGACAGAGGAAGATAGCACCCCAAGTGTTGCATACCGTTTCAAGGCTCAGGCTCAGACTCAGACTCAGGCTCAGGCTCAGGCTCAGGCTCAGGCTCAGGCTCAGGCTCAGGCTCAGGCTCAGGCTCAGGCTCAGGCTCAGGCTCAGGCTCAGGCTTAGGCTCCAGCTCTGACATCCATATACTGAAAATATAGGTTGTGGTTTTTCGTTGAAGCTGAAGCTCTGTTTTCCTTTTCAAACCGAAATATCTACTTCCGAACCGGCAGCAAAAAGTCTCTATTTTGATACCTGTTATTTTAGAATGGATTCACGACTGTATGGAACCGGTGCCTGAGACGGAGCCTGAGCCTCCGTTTCGTAAACGCCCTATGTGATGCCCGGTCACAAGATGATGTAGATAGTTTAATAGTTCAATAGTGTAATGAGCAAAGATTGTTCACAATGGATTAATGTCCATTAAGTGGACTAAATATCCGGCTTAGATGTAGATCAAGGTATAAATATTTTGTCTGTAAAGCGAAGGACGTTCTCTCTGTTTATAGACAGCTTCCGATGAATATCCTGTTTGTTTTTCATGTCTTTTGTGATTTTTTTCCCCTTTTCGATGAACGAAAGGAAGGGAGATTGACATGTACTTGACCGATACATTATGCCCCGCCCTATTTCAGTTAATTAAGGGGCGTTACGAAACCAGGCTTGAGGCTAGGCTTGGGACTTATTTCGCTACCGCCATTAATTGAGGCCCACAAAACGAAATGGAGAGATCGGGCCACATGACGAAGCCGAAGAAAGGCTCCAGCTTCGCCATGAATCTCAAGTCCTTCGTTTCATTTCGAGCGCAAAATTACGACAGCAAAATAAATGCAAAGCCTAGCCTCAAGCCCAATTTCGTAAACGCCAATAGAGTTGAATATTTAACTCTATGCCAAGAATTCACTGATGCGAGGGAGTCGCGAGAGGGCGCACTTGCTACGGTGTTAGAGAGAAACACATCAGTCTCCTTTACAAAGCTAATAATAGAATTTATAAATTCGTTTAAAAATTTGTTGTAATATAAGATCATGCTTTGAATTGCTTTCGATGTCCGAGGTTTATTTTATGCTTGCAGTAGCGAAACGTAGGCATATTTAATAAGAAAGGAAAAAAAGGTAAAAATCTCTTTTCATATTGTGAAGTTTTCCATTTCATAATTTTGAGTGTATTTTTGTGTGTGTTATGATAATATTTTCATTATTGTTCGTAACAAGCTTATTAAAGAGATTTGCTTCGCTTAAATCAATCATTTGCTTTGATTTGGTTGCTCGGGTGTGGAGCTTCGTAAATAAATCTTTTAAACCGGTACTGGAATAAAATGTTTGAAGAAAAAAAGAAATCCAAGAACCATTCAGAGACTGCTGTTAATGTTATAATTATGAATTCACTATTGAAAAGTAAACTGTTCAGCACAAAAATTTGCTTAGCACAAAAATGTCTCGCCCAATGAAACAAACCACCATTGAAAATTCCATTTGATATTCATGGTCAGCGAACAACAGCCAAAGAACAATCACAAGTGATACACAACACGTGGAAATTTGGTTGTTGATCCTGTTTATATTAAGACAGAAATGTCATGCTTAGCAAATTTTTGTGCTTAACAGTTTTATGAAATTGGCCACTGAACTATGGGGCACCCCGTCCGCCCCAATAAATCTACCCTTCTCAATCTGATCTGTCCCACTTTGTACCGTGTTTACATGACAATTGTACACCCTACGTGCAACCTTGTTGACCCTATGTAGGCCTTGTGCTGTATACACACCCGTACAGTAGACGTATAAATCCATGACCTCAGACCTTTACAACTTTTGTCAGCGTGAAGTGGTAAAGTTTGTGTGTATTGAAGCGTGTAGGAGGCCTTCAGACTGTGTGACGTGCTCTACTGCGTATGCTTCGTGTGTTTGCTGCCTCGTACGGGACTATAAGCCAGGCCGACACGTACCGCTCCCACTCAACCTGGTAGTGTGTTAGCTACAACACACCACGGACACAGCAAGTAACACTGCTGAACGTAGAGGTTACCCATGTTGGAAATATTATTCTGAAATACATGTACTACAGCGTGATCTGGGACTGATTTGAACCTGATCAAGTACTGGCGGCATTTACTGAGTGACCTATCAACCTTGGAGACTGATCACACCATAGAGAGGGGAGACGTCGTACCGAGACGGCCTAAGACTGAAGGTAGGTTGGGTCAGGGTATGATACTGATGGAGGCGTACTGTGTAGGTGCATTACATGGTAGTGATCGTTTGAGACACTTTGTAGGCTAAGTTATACCTTCATAGCTCAGCTAGCTGTTCTAAGCCTCCATGCCATGGTCAAACATTACCACGTACCTGCTTCGACTGGTTGGAGGTATCTCTGTGGAACTTAGACCAGTATCAGACCCAACACCAAACTTACGGGGTTAGTGTCCTTTAGTCCACAAGGATTATTTTCACTAACTCGCCTATGTATGTTGACAAGTTGCGATGTCCTCTTGAATTTTAGCAAGGTTTAATTTGTGGAAATATGGCTGGGCTATAATTTTTTAGGGAATTATGGGGTGTGAAAATTGTGGAAAATTGTAGACTAAAGCACACTAACCCCAGTTTCAGGCCCAACACCAAACTTACTGCTTTAACATTCTTCATCAACTGCTAACGATTTGACTTAATTGTAACTTGTTAGTTTATGTAGCGTATAGACCTACGTGCGTTTCGCACCGTGTTTTACTGCAACCTTGATTTACATGTAATGTAGTATAAAAATAAGACGTTGCACATTGGTTCCTTGTAAACTTGGCTGTGACATTGCATGTCAACCCGGAACTTTGGTAGTCTTTAAAGGTAGTATCATACTTTGGCAAGAAGCCAAAACAGAAATGATCACAGATTTACGTATAACTTACAGGGTATGAAGATGGTGCTGGTAGAAACATACCGTTGAAAATATTCCCCCTGAAATGGTGTATTCATCCAGAAATTAGTAAAACAACGACCGAAAATCTTTTTGATCTTTTAAAAGATCAAAAATAAAAGAAAACAGACTTAACAAATACTGTGGCTGTTTTTCACTGTTTTGTAAAAAAGTGGGCACCGTATGGGACTGAAATCTTCACAGATGACTGGTACTGTTATCTGTCCTGATATTCAAGTTTTGCCCATGAATCTGTATTTTTTTGATAAAAACCAAAGTATGATATTACCTTTAAACTTATTCTGTACAACGTCTATACATTGGGGCGTTGAGTACAAACATTTCTGACACAATATGAGGTATTCCTATTCATACATCGTGCTTTTGTTATAACGATGACAAAAAATGGAGGTCATCTCAGCCGAATTCTTTCCTAAGTCTGACTCATCACGTCATCTTTTGTCATCTAACAATTCCAAAAACCTTCCGAATCGTGCAAGTCACCTTCTTGTCAAGGAAAAGGCCTAAGAAGTTGGTTATAATTATGTTGCGACATTTGTATAGGATAAGTACTACAGTGTCACGATCTCACACGATCTGACACGATGTCTGAGCAGCCTTTGAGAAAGATCCTGCTAGGATCGAAACGTCAGACCCTCTTAACTCTGAGCAGCCTTTGAGAAAGATCCTGCTAGGATCGAAACGTCAGGCCCTCCTAACTCTGAGCAGCCTTTGAGAAAGATCCTGCTAGGATCGAAATGTCAGGCCCTCCTAACTCTGAGCAGCCTTTGAGCCTGATCCTGCTATGATTGAAGCGTCATTCCTTCCTAACTCTGAGCAGCCTTTGAGAAGGATCCTGCTGGGATCGAAATGTCAGGCCCTCCTAACTCTGAGCAGCCTTTGATTTTATAAATATCAGATCATTATTTTGGCTGATGAGCATTTTGCAGCAGTTTATTACTTGTAATGATTAAATTATAGGGGCTAGAGGAAGGCCACACTGACCTCGATATCCGGTGCTGTAAGTTTAGAAACCATGAAAGTTCATTTCATTCTCTTAATGTAGGCCTAATTTACGCTGCCAGGGGAAGTAACCGTTTCCTATTTGATTGTGTCATCCATATATGTACACCCATTAAACTGCCATTCAGTGGCATGGGCTATAAATACACAAGTTCAACTCAGTTGTGGTTATCTTCATTCTTTGGTTCACCAGACACTTCGGAATATATCTCTTTGATTTAAAATGAGTGACGATTCATTCTGTTTTAATTAACCCTAATTTTCCCAAATCCTCAATTTGTAGTATATGATTTTGCCATTTGCACACATCCTAGGGATTAGGGTGAAATTTCATTCAAATGGACTGAAAAACCTGACGTTTCAGAGTAAATTATTTTCAGTCTAGAATATTGAATTTTCACTTAAACTGTCTTCTGGATTGACCGTATTGTTGCTGAAAATTTCAACCAAAATTATTGATTTTTTATAAGTAATAAACTTGTTGCGAATTGCTCAAACTGCTTAATGCATTCTCCAGAAATAAAAGTTGCTACTCGAGTCGATTTTTAGGGCAACACTTCAGTCAGTTGCTGTGATGTTAACAAATTACAACTATAGAGTCAGACTCGCTTTAGCATTTACAATCCTTTGCAACACAGACTGTGTGAATTTTCTCAAATCTTCTCATTTTGTAACCAAAAATTCGTAGGTGGCATCAATCAGTAACAACGCATGTGCTGTTATTTCCCTAGATCCAAAATCCTCGAGAAATCCTCCAAATCTCGAGAAGAATTTTGCAGAAAAAAAAGGAAAACTCCGAGAAAAAAACGACACACATATTCTGTACTTAGTAATATTGTACACTTCCCTGTCGTTTTATCCAATGCTTATCATTTTAGCTGTAACAACACACACAGGAATCTACGTATTTTTGCTACAAAAGGTTAAGAGGAAAGCGTTGTTTTTCCTTGGCTCTCGAGAGTCGAGTTTTTGGTCCAAAGGTTTATTTGTTGTTGGCGTGTCAAGTCAACACGCCTTGCTGAAAAGCTAAGCACTCGACACCCACTAAAGTTTGTCCTTCTACCCTGTTTTGCATCACTGCAAGACCAGCAAGCGACATTCTGTGTACATTCTATTTATGTCCAAAACAGTAACCAGTACCACCCACAGGAGAAAAATATTTGTTTTCATGACCAGTCATTCGTTTCTAGTTTTCTTTATTAGTCCTTGTAATAATTATTAGTAGTATAGCTGTCTGTATACCCGTAAAAATAGCCTAAGAAAAATATTACTCATACCTTTCATTGTGCTGTTATTATAATGTATTTCAGGGGCCAATTTCATAAAACTGTTAAGCACAACAATTTGCTTAGCACAAAAGTGTCTCGCCCAATAAAACAAACCACCATTGAAAATTCCATTTGATATTTATGGTCAGCGAACAATAGCCAAAGAACAATCACAAGTGATAAACAACACGTGGACATTTGGTTGTTAACCCTGTTTTTATTAAGACAGAAATGTCATGCTTAGCAAATTTTTGTGCTTAACAGTTTTATGAAATTGGCCCCAGGTCTTCCGGTTGTTTTTAATTTCATAACAGGTGTCATGTAAACAGGTGTATTTAGTAAAGAAATGACTATGTTCAGTCATGGATTACTAAATTAACTACATCGAATATTAAGGGTCATTGTTTGTTTTTATTTTTAAATCCTGTGTTTAGGGTGGGGTTGTTTGTTTGGCTTGTTTGTTTTTGTTTTGTTTTTTGTTCATCAACGAAAACATCATCACCAGTCATTCATTTGTAGCTTTCTTTCTTTATGTTTTTTTTAATTTATTTTTTCTTCATTATTCCTTGTATTAAATATTAGTAGTAGCAATCTATACCCGTATAATGACCTAAGAAAACTGTGTTACTCATACGTTGTTTTAAACTTCATAAATAGATGTCATGCAAAGATGTCAAATAAAGAAATGACAGGTGTACTGTTATGGATTGCTATAAACAATAGACAACAGCGAAAAGGGTCTTTGGGTTTTTCGTTGTTTTTGCTTTATATTTTGTTAATCTTATTTTGAGGTGGGATTGTTTGCTTTGTTTTCATCGTTTATTTATCAACAAAAAGGCCATCTTACATGTTCTTGCCCTCTTGTCATTTAATGTTTGAGAAATATCCTGTTATAGGATTGAAACATCAGGCCCTCCTAACTCCAAGCATTTGATACATTTCAGGTCATTATTTTGGCTGATGAGCAGTTTGTAGCAGTTTATTACTCATGCTAATCTTAATATCTTGATAAAACCATCGCATTATTATTTCAATTTTAGTCTTCGGAATTAAACACAATAGGAGCACACTCCCACGAAATCAACAAAACCATCAAAACATGACCGATGTTATTACTTATTAGAGCAATATTCATTGGAATAATTCATCACGACACTTGTTGCTTTTATTCGCTATCAATTTCTGGATCAAGTTTCGGTTCATCGCTAAATTGGTTTACCAGAGGTAATGGACACTTTTATTTCATTACTTCCTTGTCGTGAATTCAGGCACGCTGCCAACAGGAAAATGGCCTCCCTTGTATTCGTTGTGCAGTGGAAACTCGTGAAGTACATGATTGGTAAAGGTCACAGAACAGCACTCGCACTTTGTCTGATCAAGCATGTACATGAAATAATAAACCTGTGAACATTTGAGCTCAATCGGATATCTGAGTCTCTAGAAAATAGCGAAAATCCGACTTAATTTTTCTTATATACCATAAAGAATGTGGTAGTGTGTGGTAAGCAGCTCCTGTCTTGTGAGGTAGGTGTAGAGGGTTAGGGTTAATATCCAGTCCCCCTGTGCAGACTGTGGTAGTGTATGTTAAGCAGCTCTTGTCTTGTGTGATAGGTGAAAAGGGTTAGGGTTAATATCCAGTCCCCCTGTGGAGACTGTGGTAATGTGTGGTAAGCAGCTCTTGTTTATGTGGTAGGTGCAGAGGGTTAGGGTTAATATCCAGTCCCCCTGTAGAGACTGTGGTAATGTGTGGTCAGCAGGTCTTGTCTTGTGTGGTAGGTGCATATGGTTAGGGTTAATATCCAGTCCCCCTGTGGAGACTGTGGTGTGTGGTAAGCAGCTCTTATCTTGTGTGGTAGGTGCAGAGGGTTAGGGTCAATGATTATTAATGAGGCTCTACTGCACGCCCCTTTTTATTAAGCCACGCCCATCCGATAGGTAACCTTCAGACTGCATACATACATGAATATAATACCACACATCGATGCGCATCGCCCACGCCTACCTAAGTAATTAACCATCTGTTACATTGACACCGACTGGCATAAATTGCACCTAGAACCAACAAAAATATGAAGGAAATCGATGAGTTATATAGCGAGTATATACGTTAAACCTCATGGCCATAATGTACACAAACAGTTGTACATTATCGTGATAGAGTTGATGTTACAACCATTCATGGTGTCTAAATGGGGACTGGAAGGAAGTAGAGATACTTTGGTGAGGACGGACATAGAACGGAACATTTTAAACAACGGACTTAAAAGGAAAATTTTTTTAAGCATGAAAGATTTGAGGCTTTGCATGGTGACAATTGGTATGTAGGTCGGTTTGCGGAAACACCATGCAAGAATCGCTCGTACTTTCGCACTTCTCGTATGGTATCAACGTTTCGAGTAGCCTGCTCTAGTCATCATCAGGAGACCACACTTCTTATATCGTTCGCACTTCTTGTAAGGTCTCAACGTTTCGAGTAGCCTGCTCTAGTCATCATCAGGAGACCAGAACTGTCATCTACATGCACTGTGCTTTCAGACGTCAAAGTAATGAACTTGAACGGATGTTACGACGACCTGTCATAATTGAACTTGACTTGGACATAAGGGACAGCAGCCCATCCAGGGATTTGTACGAGGAGTTTAAATCTTACTAGTTTATTTCCATGGTTATTGTTGACTTCAATTTCATGTTGGTTTGTCGAACCTGCGTTGTGAAGTAGTGCCTACATTTATTGTGGTGAGTTTCTTACTGTTGTTATGTTAGTTAAGGGTCGACAAGTTTCACAAAACTTATCGTAACTTAAAAATCTCGTTCTTGATCATCGCCGCACCCTCAAATAGTGTGGACCCGCCCATGTAGAGGGGTTACGAAATATTTTAGGATTTTGGTAAATTTTGGTGTAGTTTCGTAGCAAAAGCGCTTTGGAAAATTGAGAATGATATAGACTTTGCACAAGTTGATACAATGAGCATGAAGTAATTTAAGGAAAAATAAACGGTACTTTGAGCTTTCTGATGACAAATGGAAATCTTCAAAAACGTTTCTTTTAATCGTGTAGGGGTGGCTGTCTGCTTTTGCAGGGAACATAATGAAGATCGCATTGAGATTCAAAGCGAGGCAGAAATGACGTCACTGGAATTAAAATACCAGGATGTTATATTTCTGGATATATGAGGATCGTTTTAGCTGGTATACCAGCACGGTCAGTGTACCCTCATAACTGCACCATAAACACACATTGCTTGTATTTCCCCGTAAATCACACTCCACAACCGTTTATGTAATAACAAGACCACTTCTTGTTTCTTCTAAAAAAAATATCTGTAAGGTTATTTGTATCGTATATGCCAGTCGATGTATTAAATCCTGTGTACAATTTAATGAGCGAAAGCTAAATTTACACATTCAGTTATTTTCGTCAAATCCCCCAAAAAAAATTTAAGCCGTTTGATTGTCACTTTTATATACAGTGGTACATACATGCAAAGGCTCACGTATAATCCAACCATAAACACAATAGCTAGTCAATGGATAATACTCTATTGTTCAACGAACAACAACGAAACAATAGGCGCCCTAGATATGGCCTTGTCCTAAATAAAACAATGACGTCATCATCCTTTGTCTTTTTCGCCGAAACTAATGACGCAAAAGCTTCGCGTGTTCATAATGGTAATACGAGTTTTGTAGTCTGTACACCAATATAGATTGTATAATACATGTACATTAAATGTATTATAAATACATTTAATATTACATACCTTAAATGTACGTGCTAACCTACATTATAAATCGTTGTTGGTTGCTACATTCATAATTCTTATTACAGATTATTATGTAAGGATGATGCTAATTTTACAATGTCATTATTTTGTAATCAAATCACGAATAAGGGTATGAAAATCTGTGTTAACTTTTTCTATTAAAAGCGAAGAGCTGTTACTCAGTTATGTGAATTTGTATGATTGTGGTTCTCACTAACTCGTGTTTAATTTCGATGCAAGTAATAATTTACACTGATGCAAACTGCTCATCAGCCAAAATAATGACCTGAAACATGCTCATAGTTAGGAGGGCCTGACATTTTGATCCTACCAAGATATTTTCCACTAAACCCTTTGAGAAAGGTTGTACTAACTCTATAAGCATTATGACTGTGATGATAATGTCGTTTTCCCCATTCAAAATCATGTGGTTGTTACCCTAACTCGCTACACCTACCACATATTATAAAGGCAAGAGCTGCTTACCACACATTACCACAGTCTCCACAGGGAGACTGGATCATAAACCATGCATTACCTCACAAACCACACTGTGATGTATTGTTGTATTCAGGATACCACAGTTACCACAGGAACAACTTTGTGTTGTAAACTGTGGTATGCAGCAGGGTTAGGGTTGAGATTTACATGTATCTCACACAATCCGATCACATTAAACTTATGATTTTTATAATCATCAAATAACCACAAGGGAAACCGACCAACATAGGGCTTGATAGCTAAGTTGGTAAGAGCGCCTGTATGGTATTCCAGAGGTCGCTGGTCCAAATCCCGCTCAAGTCAATTTTCTTTGTTTAATTTTCAATTAATGATAATTTTTATTTGATTGTGTTTAGTTTGTTTGATCTGGGAGTGCGCCCTCTGTCATCATGTGTTGTTCCTGTGGTTCTACGAGGTGTAGGTTTCGATGTTTGAAGTGTAGCGGTTCTCTACTGATCGTCATTGGTATACTCTACACTGCTGCAGGAGTAGTCTTCAACTTCTTCGACTTTTTGGAGATTTTCACATTGGGACACGCCCTTATTTGGGGCGGGTCAGCGGTGAGTCGTTTGGTCTGTTCGTCCTTTGTTTGTTTGATTGTTTGTAGGCCCAAGTCGCTGTGGTTGTGTTAAAGGTAATATCATACTTTGGTTTTTGTCAAAGAAATTCAGATTCATGGGCAAAAAATATCAAGACAGATACAGTAACAGTCATCTGTGAAAATTGCAGTCCCATACAGTGCCCACTTTTTGAGAAAATAATGAAAAACGGTCACAGTATTTCAAGTCTTTTCTCTTTTATTTTTGATCTTTAAAAGATCAAACTGATAATTTACCAATTTCGAGACTTTACTAAATTACATAATGTTGAACGAAAATTCAATCCTCCTTGCCATGGTTTCTTGTTTTAAACTCTAGAGTAATTTACCTCCTTTTCACTCCATTTTATCAATGAAGTTCTTTTTTGAGCAATTTCCTTTTCTCTTTCCCTTTCATTGCAGATATTCATGTCCGGCATTGCATCCATATTCATTACCAAAAAAATGAGCGACGATGATTGGGTAAGATCGTCATTCTTCATTAAATATGCAAATTACATGCAAATCATGTTGGTCACAAACTGCAGATCAGAATTAGTTTTGTGACAGTTTCAAGTCCGTGAAATGATAAGAAAAAGGAAACAGTTTGGTCCGTTAACATTTTGTACACAAAATTGTGTACACACAAATTTCGTACACACAAATTTTGGACACAACATTTTGTACACAAAAATTTCGCACGCACACATTTCATACACTCAAATTTCGTACACTCATATTTTGTACTCACACATTTTGTTCGCAAAATGCTTTAGGCCAGCATGGAAGTGTTTTTTCAATTGATTAAAAGGTAGAAAGATTTGAGGCTTTTCATGGTGACAATTGGTATTTGGATTGGTTTGCGGAAACACCATGTAAGAATTGTTTGTACTTTCGCACTTCTATATCGTTCGCACTTCTCGCAATTAGGTCTCAACGTTTCGACTAGTCTGCTCTAGTGATTAAAAGCTGTCTACAATATTTATTTTTTTATTTTTTTTCCAGAGTTCACGTGGTGCGGCGTTCATGTGTCTCCTCGCCATCTTTTCTGCTCTTGGTAATGTCACCCTGCACACCATGAGTCTGTATGAGAATCAGTACTTCATGCCTTATGACAGCCAAACGTTCATTAGTCAGAATTTGACCTTCAATATGACCTTTGAACTCTGGCTTGGGGTCATCGCGGCAGATGCTGGAATTGATTTCTTGGCCGCGCTGACAACTCTGACTGGGTTGACTGCATTCTGCATTGGTTGTTGCTGCTCTGAATACTCCGAGGTAAGTATTCTATGAAAAGATTTGTTTGGTTCTAAGAAGGAACTATAATTGCCTGTTTTACATATTCTCAGAAACGTGTTTTACTTTTGGCAAAACGTCTGAGGTTTCATCATAAGTTTTATTGTGTTTTAAAAACTAAACTAAAACAGTCTTGAAAAGTACAATTGGCTCCCGTTATTACGAGCTCCATCGGACTTTCACAATTGTGTCGTTATAACCGGAACCTCGTTACAACCGGAGCGTAGTTTTTCCTTTTTGTTGCGCCCAAGTTACGTGCTATTAATTTTGTATACGTGCGTCTCATTGTGTAACGCACATGCGAACACAACCATGAAACACGAACAATTATTACGGATTTTATGTTTCAAAAACCAATAATATTTCACAAAAAATTACAGTCTTTAAATCAAGTGTTTCGTTTTCATAACAAATCAAAACTTTTCAAACTTATGTATTTATTTCTCTTTCTTGTGTTTAGATAATTGATGACGTCAGAAAAGGTAGAATATAGAGCGCCCTCTACTGATGGGGAAGTTTGGTTTCTGTTTGGGTAAAGGATCCCTCCGCTTCGGGCTGTGATAGAAATCACGGAACTTTGAGTTGTTCACAGAAGATTTAGAGGCAATTTAAAAAGGAATTCCGTCTTCAGTTTTGACCAAAGACAAGATCTTTAATAGACTAGATTTCGAAATGTGCGATTCGTGTTTTGTACCGAACTTTAGCGTGAAACAACAAAAGATTGATACATCAAATTCCCTTTTTTCGGAGTTGGGAGGGTCTGGCGCATTTCGATCCTAGCATGATCTTTATCGAAAGCTAAATGATCTTTATCAAAACGCGTCAGGCCCTCCTAACTCGAAGCAATTTATTAATTTCAGGTCATTATTTTGGTTGAAGTTTGCGCAGTTTATCACTTGTGTTGAAGTTCTTTTTCCATATTAACTAAATTGCGCACATAAAGACTTGAAGCCACGTAAGGTAAAAGGGCTAAACTCAAAGATACTGTCTGGAGCCGCTGATAGTAATATACTGTCGCTGCTCTTGATGGGGAAAATAGGTCACCGATTGTCTAAAACATTCACAAAATAAATGTATTCCAAAAACAAATGCAGATACTGGTGGGAAAATCATAGGGCTACTAGACAAGTTTGAAAGTGTCAATCTTGCTACCGATTTGCAATAAAGTTCGGAACAGCATATAGAGATTACTAAGATGTCGTACGTTCGGATCGTAAGTCCTAATAATCCTTACAACTCTTTCCTCTGAATAAAATAACGCTCAATCATTCATTTTTGTAGCCCTGACGGATTGAAAATCATTTTATACTAAGCTTTATATTAATTTTTGTTTTGTTACCATATTGATTAATCAGTTATTGTGAAAACAAAGTATTGTTTATTTTTTCTAACTTGGTGTATTGATATTAACTCCCTTCCCCCCCCCCGCGACGTTACCATGGTTACCACACAATGGCTGTATGTTAGTCGATTATACAACTTGAAATCGTGACTTTTCCATCTGAAATTGGACAGAGATGTTTTAAAGATACTTTGGCATTGTAAACATTCTTTAGTCTGTCAGAAAGACAACATTTCGAATCATGAAAGGCACATTAATTATTATTAAGACAATTTCATCATTTTTGTATTTTAATAATGGTTTTCTTCTTTGTAACTTCGTTGACTTTCGATTTCAACAGACCGATCCATTAAGCCCCGCCCCCATTTTTCTTTGACCAATCACAGTCGTGGCTTATGTCCGACACGCGTTCACGACAAAATGTACGCGCGCGTATGGAGCACGCGACTGCAACGCACAGTGTGTGATTGGAGAGGAACCCGTGTTCATTGCCCACGTGATGTGCAGTGGGAGGGGCTTACTGGATCGGTCTAATTATTCATGGTCTTCAGTCATGTTTGTCGTTTGTAAATATTAAGAATTGCAATTATATAAATACGTTTAATTATGTCACATGCGCGGATGTAATGTATCATATCAGTTACCTTTTTTGTACTTTGTTAATGTTTATGTTTTTAGGGGGTTGACTTGGCGGGTCTACTAACATTCACGGTTTTATTATTCTCATAAACGACCGTGGTTTAACAACAGTGTTCAATATTCATAAATACAGTCGAACCTCTTTAATAGGAGTTCCTTGGATGGTGAAAATTCAATCTTCTTGGATGTAAAACGTCTGGTCCCAAGTTTCTGACGATGGGACTGAAATTTCGGAGGCAGGAACAGTGAATTTTCATATTGGTTTCATAGCAACTGCTCTGACGTACTTGATAATGTTTTGTTGTCGTTGTTGTCGTTTTTCATCGTAAAATTTGTATTTTTTACAACTCTTAACGGTTTTTCATTTGAGATTATGTTCATACTTATTGATGTGGTACAAATGACCAAATGTTGACACGTTCACCAATTTAAATATCGTGAGAAATGTCGGGAAATGGCGAGAATTTAACGGGAAGTAATCTTGACATTCATCGTGTGATAAACACGACAAAATAATTGGATAGATTTGTGTCCTAAAGTTGTCGCATTAAAGACATAATTACTCAGGTTGATTCGGATTTATTCCTCAATTCGTCAGAACAGGCTTTGCTGGTTGTAAGTCTTCTGTCTTGACAGTTTTTCGAACTTCTTTGAATTAGTATCTTAATTACCGAAGATTTTGACTTCTCCTTAACACCTCTGGTCTACACAGACAATTGTATTATGTAACTTGTTTTAGTTGTAACAATAAGTTTTAACATTTACCGGAAGCAGACGCTAAGCTGTATGTACATCTTGATAAAATTGATATTAAAATGCGCCATTTTCGCTCATTAAATGAAGTAACAGTGTGTGTTGTGTGAAATAATGATTCATTTTTATCAATTATTATGATTACTTTATGCCTAAGTAACATTAATTTTAATTGATTTACCGGTAGTTCGGGCGTGGGCTGGTCTTTGTACAATGTAGGCCTATCCAATCGTCACTAATTCTTGCCAAAAAAGGAATGGACCGATAGCCCAAAATGCTTAAAGGTAGTATCATACATTGTTTTTTGTCAAAGAAATGCAGATTCATGGGTACAAATATCAAGGACGATACTGTAATAGTCAACTGTGAACATTTCAGTCCCATACGGTGCCCACTTTTTGAGAAAACAATGAAAAACGGCCACAGTATTTCTTAAGTCTTTTCTCTTTTACTTTTGATCTTTTAAAAGATCAAAAAGTTTTCCGTCGTTGTTTTACTAATTTCTGGATAAATACACCATTTCAGGCGGAAAGATTTTAAACGAGTTCTACCATCACCATCTTTATACCCTGTAAGTTATACGTAGATCTGTGAATATTTCTGTTTTCTTACCAAAGTATGATACTACCTATAACATGCTACTACATTTTGACCTGTATTTTAACAAAAATCGTCTATCCCGTACCGGTAATTATTCATACCGGTATGTTTTTTCCAAAACCTCTACAAAAACTATTTGAAAAGCTCAATTTAATGTACTTTGTATAAAGAGAAAACTAATCAACTTTTGTATTCTTGGAGTTAGGGTTGGGGTGCTGACGTTTCGATCCTTAGCAGGATCTTTCTCAAAGGCTTATGCCATCAACTTTGTGATTATTTTTCCGGCAGAACAAATTCGAAACTAAAGATAATGTTAAAATTCAAACAAACATAAAAGGAAAACGAAGCTCGCTTGTTTTGAAAAGGGATGAAAAATTGCTAAGCTGTTGGCAATCTGCCCAAAAAATCCATGGCGGGAACTGGTTAATAGAGAAAATTAATTAATATTAAATTAACAATGACAAAATGTGCAGTCCTCAAATAAAAACAATCGTACCCAAGAAAACGAGGCTGTACGCTGTAATCACGGGAACAAGGCTGATAGGTACCCGACTATCCTAATAACACAGGGAACGCGCCCTGTATGTCTGGTACCCTGTATACTAATTCATCGTGTGTAATGTGAACGTGTATTGCAAGGATTGAGCTGGGGAATTCCCTATAAAATTACACCGAAGTACAGCAACGGTAAGATTACAATTTCAGTCATTTACATAAAATATGCAGACGTGACCAATATGTCTGTTTTTTATGGGTAATTTTGTACGACGCTAAAACTAAAAGGAAGAATTTCTGGGTGATTATAGTACAAAAAGTTCGTTTCACTAGTTTCTGTCACTCGACTCAGCTCAGTCTGAAAACGCAGCTCCCATTGGCCGATTGGCGTATAAAATAGCCTACGTTGGCTACTGCACTTGCCACTTCTACATTCGAGAAAATAACAAAATTATTTCAACCTATTTGAGGCTAGCAAACAATCAATAACCATGGCAATATTGCACCAAATTTACTCCAGGGTACGGAGTGTGTTTTGCTTTGTATTTTCCTTGTGGAAGAAGACGATTGGAATTTGTTTTTTCCCACTGTTTTATCTTTGCACTTGCTGCAGACGGTTCGCCAAGTGGGTGGTTAAAAGTTTGACTGATCAAATATCTGCAGTTGATGATTCCGCTAGCTCCAGGAAGGATTGTGCATCCAGGAAGCGCCGTGGGTCGAAGCGAGGGATGTCTGGACGGGGGAGGAAACGGAAGGGCAAGAGGGAAACGCAGAGTGGAGCCGGCAGCAATAAGAAAAAGGTGGATGACGATCCTAAGCAAACTACAATGGATGATTTCTTCAACTTTCTCGGAATGTCTAGCAAAACCAAAAACAACAAAAATGCAAATGATCATCAATCCGGCGAGACTAAAAGGAAAAGCTCCAAGTCAGAGAAGGGACCTTCATCAACGACTTCATCGAGTAAGAGCGAGAAGTCGACACCTGTGCAACCATCAGAAACAACGCCCAAGAGAGGGGTCAAAAAGGAGAAAGAATTTAGCGGTGAATGGTGTGGTGTACGTACAGGTCCAAACAATGATAGAGTACTTGAAGAGTACGCTACTGGATCAGAACCAAGGCAGACTAAGGCAAATGGTTCCACTCCATCCAAAACAGATGGATCTGGGGCAGGTGGATCTGGGGCAGGTGGGTCCAGGACAGGTGGATCTGGGGCAGGTGGGTCTGGGGCAGGTGGATCTAGGACAGGTGGGTCTGGGGCAGGTGGGTCTACGACAGGTGGGTCTGGGGCAGGTGGGTCTGGGGCAGGTGGGTCTGGGGCAGGTGGGTCGAGGACAGGTGGATCTGGGGCAGGTGCGTCTAGGACAGGTGGATCTGGGGCAGGTGGGTCCCTGGCAGGTGGAAATAAAAAGGCAGGTGAAACCAGGGCAGTTGAATCTAGGGCAGGTGGATCCACGACTGGTGGATCCAGGGCAGGTGGGTCTATGGCAGGTGGGTCTGGGGCAGTTGAATCCAGGGCAGGTGGATCTAGGGCAGGTGGATCTGGGGCAGGTGGGTCTGGGGCAGGTGGATCCAGAGCAAAAGGGTCTGGGGCAGGTGAAACCAGGGCAAGTGGATCTAGGGCAGGTGAATACAGGACTGGTGGATCTAGGGTAGGTGGATTCAAGGGGGATGGATCCGAGGGAGGTGGATCCAGAGCAAAAGGTTCAGGGGCAGGTGGGTCTGGGGCAGGTGGAGATAAACCAAGAGCTGATAGAAGGCAAGATCACCACACAGCAGCATCCAGTCATGTAAACGTTCATCCCATCAGTGAATCTGAGAGTGAATCCTCCGCAGATACACAACCTGTTACATCCCACAATCGCTGGACATCTCCAACACGTCACAAGGTACATTCATCATTAAATTTCTTGCTTAAATTCCCATCATTTTTTTTGCTTATTAAAGGATATTTAACAAAAAAAAGAAGTTAGCCTATAGCCTTCGATAAAAATCCTGCTAGGATCGAAACCTAACTCTAAGCATTTTATAAATTTTGGGTCATTATTTTGGCTAATGAGCAGTTTGCAGCAACTTAGCACAAGGGTTTCAGGTTCAAATCCTGCTGTAGTCTTTTTCTTCTTTCGTTGTTCACCCTTTATGAATTAATTTAACCCGTCAGTTTCCCTGTATCATTTTCACATTTTATTTGTTTTCTGCAGCAGCGTCACCAATCTCCCAGACGACAGTCATCCAGTGCTGCATCGCCGTCAGCTTGGAGTGCTAGAGACACAGAGGCCTACCGTAATGGCTATCCAGTAAGTGACTAGTCTCTACTAAGAGAGAGAAACTGGTCAGTCGCAGCTTCTGAAAAGCTTTTTAGGCCTTCAGGCCTGAAATCCTCCTCTTGTCAGCCCTGAACCTCACTACAAGGGAGAGTACCGGTACTGGTCAGGCCCAGCCATTGACCAGCCTGGCCAGGCCTTCAGGCCTGAAATCCTCCTCTTGTCAGCTTTGAACTTCACTACAATAGAGCTGCTTCAAATCAATCAAGCCTGGCTTCTGGATACTGTCCATGATCAATGTGCACTCAATCTGTCAATCAGGTTTATAGTGCCAACTATGATCCAGGACACAGCAGGGGCTTGAAGTTGATAGTTCAAGGCTAGGGAATATAGAAGCCCAAGAGCCCAGGCAAAGCCCAGGTCTGGCATGGCTTTTCAACTATGATCCAGGACACAGCAGGGGCTTGAAGTTGATAGTTCAAGGCTGGGGATTATAGAAGCCCAAGAGCCCTGGCAAAGCCCAGGCCTGACCAGGCTTTTCAACTATGATCCAGGACACAGCAGGGGCTTGAAGTTGATGGTTCAAGGCTACAAATTACAGAAGTAGTTGTACTGAGGTAGGTTGGTGTTCGTTGTTAATGTTCCTTTAGAGAGCAACGATGTTTTTATTTGAATCAATTTTTTTTTCCGTTCTTCATTTTTCTTCGTAGGACAAGAGAGACAACCTGAGTCTGAATGACAACTTGAAGTTCTACAGAAACGAAATTCCTTCTAAACCTAGTGGTACGATGAGCTAATAAATATTTCATACTTTCATTGTGTGAGTGCTGTTCAGTCACCCTTACCAATTATGTATTATACCTTTAAAGGGAGCATATAGGATTTGCAAAGATGTGCGTTTTGGCTGAATTTGGTACTTAAATGGAAGTGAAGATCTTAAACTTCCTTACAGACGCTGTTATATGTACCTTTTTAGTTTTTACACTTTGTTCATCTGGATAGCAGATGACGTTCGGACGAACGATCTTTTTAAAAGACTAAACATTGATATCCTTGAAAACCCCAGCATCTGATGAACCGATATTTCCCCTGGTGACTATTTGCACTGTTTACGAACTGTTGAGTCCATTTTCTGTCTCCAGCTCAATATTTTTTTTGGAGGCCTTGCAAATCCTGTACGCTGCCTTTAAGTGGTGTAATCTTGTAATGAAGAGCGCCTTCACTTTGCGCAGTTATTTCCGTAATCTGACACACATTGCTGGTGTCTTTTGTAGGTGCATCTATTGATGTCATGCATAAACACTGGTATGGAGACTACAGTTTGCTGGAAGAGCATCATGGATACATACAATGGTAAGATTCCTGAAATCTTTCCTCTTCAACATTTTCACAAATTTGAACTCCTACTTCATGTGATAATAGCATTTGGGTAAGGGAGAGAAACTTTAATACTGGTTTGGCCCAGCCACAGAAAAGCCTGGCCAGGCCTTTGCTTTACCTGGTGCTTGGGCTTCTTTAATCCCCAGCCTTGAACTATCAACTTCAAGCCCCTGCTGTGTCCTGGATCATAGTTGAAAAGCCAGGCCAGGCCTGGGCTTTGCCTGGGCTCTTGGGCTTCTATAATCCCCAGCCTTGAACTATCAACTTCAAGCCCCTGCTGTGTCCTGGATCATAGTTGAAAAGCCAGGCCAGGCCTGGGCTTTGCCTGGGCTCTTGGGCTTCTTTAATCCCCAGCCTTGAACTATCAACTTCAAGCCCCTGCTGTGTCCTGGATCATAGTTGGCACTATAAACCTGATTGACAGATTGAGTCCACATTGATCATGGACAGTATCCAGAAGCCAGGCTTGATTGATTTGAAGCAGCTCTATTGTAGTGAAGTTCAGGGCTGACAAGAGGAGGATTTCAGGCCTGATGGCCAGAGCCTGGCCTGGCTTTTTTAGTGGCTGAGCCTGTTCAGTATTAAAGTTTCTCTTACTGAATTTGGTATTATTTGTTGTTTTTTGCTATCAGGTTGTTTCCAATTCGAGAGCAGGGAATGAACTGGCAGGCTCAGGAACTCCAACCGCATGAAGCAAAGGTATGAGCAAATATTTGTGTCTGTTTCCATGGCAACTGTCCATAGACTTGTCTTAACTTTATCTAGTCTCCTTTTTCCAAAACAATCCATGGTTTTATCTGATGGTTCAATGGTTATCACTATTATGTGCATTTTCTAACAGATTTGTGTCATAATGATGTTGTCGTGGTAACCTTGGTTTTATAATGGTTACTATGGTGATACCTGGGGTGCGTTCCGCTTGCGCGAACATGTCTCAAGGTTTGCGGCAACGTTTGCGTACAACCGGAACCGATTGTGAGCGCGCGTGGAACACAACCGTAAAATGGCGGTGTCCAGTCGTAACCAAGATGGCGTCGAATGCCTGCAGCGTCCAAAATAATTGATGAAATTTCTGATAGTACTAATTGTACTGCAGCATATCATTAAGTACCAATTATCTATGGTGCAATTTGTGAAGTACTTGATAAATAAAGTTTTTACTTTCGTCACAAAAAAAATTACGTCGTCTGCTTACCGTTCTGCCATCTTGGAAATATCGACCATTTTTAAATGACACGCGAACATTCGCGAACATCTCAGAAATATGTTCGCCGACTGTTGCTAACACCCGCCAACGTTAGCGGCGCACAAGTCGTTCCACCAGAAATTGTTTGCAAACGTTGGCAAACGGTGGCAACGTTCGCGCAAGCGGAACGCACCCCTGGTTCAGGTAATGAGCCACAGATTGTTGCTATGGATTGTGATTTTACTATGGTAACCATGGTTTTATGATCATTCTGATTGCCATGGTAATATCTGGTTTAGGCAGTTTGATTTGAACCATAAGCACGTTTCATTTTTCTCAATGGTATTTCTCTTAACTTGTTTGCTTTCTTGATAACTATTTGACTTCATAATTGTATCGTCTTGTTGATTTTTCACCATGAAGTTTGGAATGCAAATTTTAAACCCCATTTTTGAAATAAATGCCTTCCTGAAATTATTTCTTCATAAAAAAATTTCTTCATTATTGAGTACCGTATATTTATGTTAATTCCTTAAATAACTACCGGTGTGTCAAATTGTAAACCATAAAACCATTCTAGGTTTTCAGTCCATTCATTTTTATTGTCTTCTTTTAAAATCTTTCTTTCATTAAATTTATTCATAATTTTTTATTGTCTTTGAAATTATTTGTCACATCCACCTTTCTGCAGAAGGACAACTACAGGAATAATATTTACAATATAATATGTTTATTTGCACTAATTGTATCTAATTGCCAACAGACAAGTTGTGGCAAGATGATGACTTTTAAATCTGATCTGTTTCAGGTTATCTCCTCTGATCCTAAGCTGCGAGACCGTGTGGTGAGGTCCTATGACATGATGTTACATTTCTGGGGAATGCGTCTTGAAGATCGGAGGACTGGACGCATAGTAAGAGGTGACAATTGTAGGGAGAGGTTTCGACATCTGAACAGGTCAGTAAAACACATTTGACTCTTGCAAGATGTTTGTTTCAGACTGCTAGCCTTTGTCCAGTGGCGTATATGGGGTGGGGGACAAGGGGGGCACATACCCCAGGCGCCACTTTTTAGGGGGGCTTAAAAAATGCAAAGGCAAAAAAACATGTATCTGTACTGTTGACGGTATTGGAAATCTAATCCAATGAACAAACAAAGAAAGAATCCAGTTCAAATTGTTTGTTTTTTCATTGGCATCAGAAAGTTTTGAATTAGGGGCGCAATATTAGCGCTTCGCTTGCCCCATGCGCCGTTTACCCTTGATACGCTGCAAGATGTTTGTTTCAGCTGCAAACTGCTAGCCTTTATCGAGCTGATGAAGACGCTTGCGCGGTCTCAATTATTACCTGTGCTTGGTTTTTGGCCGTGCTGGGTCGTGGTCCTTGATCGAAGATTGGGTGTGCTTCTTTCAAAAGAGTCCTCCGACACTAACATGCTTTTCTTCCAATGCATGAGTCTATCCATTTCTCATCACAGTGATCTTCACACAGTACCTCTCACCAATGTCCCTTACTTTTATTCTTGTGATTTCACAAACAGATCTCACCACAACTACCTAAGGATAACCAGAATGCTGAAGTCCTTGGGTGAGCTTGGCTACGAGCGTTTCAAGCTCCCCTTCTTGAAGTACATCCTCACGGAGGCTATACAGGAGAAGGTCTTGGTGCAAGTGGAGAGAAGCTGCCTTCAATACTGGATTCACACTCTGAGGAATGATGAGCAACACAGAAAGATTCAGGAATATGCTGATGAGCTATTGGCGAAGTATGGCCAGCGTTGAGAGGATGGGAAACAAGATCTGCGTTAACGCTGAACAGAGAAAAATTGACTGGAGCGGGATTCGAACCAGCAACCTACAGAATACTGTACCAGTGCTCTACCAAGTTAGCTATCCAGCCCTATGCTGGTAGTGGTGTCCCTAAAAGTCAATTTATCTTTGAAATGTGAACCAAGAAAAATTAACTGGAGCGGGATTCGAACCAGTAACCTGTCTGCAGCAGGATTTGAACCAGCGACCTAGAGAATACCGTACCGGTGCTCTACCAACTGAATTATCTTGTCCTATGCTGTTGGTGCCCCTAATACTCAATTTACTTTGAAAAGTGAACAAAGAAAAATTGACGGGAGTGGGATTCGAACCAATGAACTCCGGAATACCGTACCAGCGCTCTTACCAACTGAGCTATCCATCCCTACGTTGGTGGTGTCCCTAATAATTAATTATCTTTGTTCATTTGGCAGTCAGAAGCCATGAAACCACTCATACACCGCCATATCCCAAGGATCAAGATGCACACAACATTTATCAATGCTGAAACAGTACATGGGGGATCACTCAAAGAGGATGCGGCTTTTAGTGCTGAACAGTTAGACAGTAGAAATGAACAAGCTCGTTCATATTTTCAGTTACTCAATCAAACAATGGATGGATTGATTAATCGATAAAGTAATTGATAAATTGATCATCATTCAATCAAGCAATCTATCAATCACTAATAAGTCAATCAATCAATTAATTTACTAATTACAAGATGCACTCTTCACAGCTTAATTTGCATCATTTATTTTGCTGTGCATTTTCATTTTAAACATTTCACTTCCTCAGTTTAAACATCAGTTGAAAACCTAAGATCCATCAAAATTACACCAATATGAGGCAATTTTTCATGTGTTCAGATAACTCAATATTATATATACTTCGAAAAGACTAAGGGAAGCCATTTTTGATTCTATGTTTCGTTTTTTATTCAGAACATCTTCAGGAATGAAGATGTTCTGAATAAAGAACAAAAATATAGAATTGTCATGCGTCTTATCTTATTTTGGGATGTGCGTTGGGTGCAGTTGAAGCCCAACAACGAAGACACAAGAATCTATGTTTCATCGCTTGTGCACTTTCACCAAACTTTGACAGATTTTAAACTGAAAAGAACATTTATATTTATAATCCTTTTTGTGAATAGGTATTTTTTAAGAAGATGATGTTTTTCACAACTGTATAATATTGAAACTTTCGTACAAGTTTATAAAAACGTGACTGGATGTCGTTTTTTGTTCATTTTGGGAGATGTTGTAAGTTTTCTGCAGCAGCACATTGAAACTTTCAATTCTTTCCAAATTTTATAAAAGATATTCACTATTTTTTTTTTTTTTTTTTGAAGAGCGTCCATGGTCTTACCAAATTTTGGCATGGCAAACTAAGAAAAGTATGTGTATATTTTGGAGATTCTTAGTCGAGTTGTTACATTTCAAATGAGAAAGAATTCTTAAAGTTAGGAGGGCCTGACGCGTTTCGATCCTAGCAGGATCTTTCTCAAAGACCATAGAATTCTGTTAGTGCAGCTGATTTCCAACCATCACAGTGGATTGACTTCCGTTTCAACCAATTTTTGTAATCTACTTTTCATTTTTAGCAATAAATATTCGTCAAATTGCTTTTTTCAATGCAATGCATTCATTGATGTCAATGGCAGTTCAATTCATGACTTATTCTGTCTTTAAATGGTTATGACCTGAAATTATTCAAAATAAGCGACTGGAATCGAGTCTAGCTGCACTGTGTACCTCAGTTGATCCCGTTCACATGGCGCCTATTTACCCAGCTCCTGGTTGCTTAGCAACCAGCCCACACACCTGTAATCTGTGTCTGTACATGTTTACGCAGGCATAGTCGGCACAAGACGGCTGTTTCATGTATCAATACCGACATATTTGCCACAACGTTGTTATCAACCATTCTGGTTGAGATTGAGATGTGCTTTATGTGCATGAAACAGTCGTACCGAATATAGAGACCAGAACGGTACATGTATGACAACATAGTATTGCACAGTACATGTACACCTGTAAATTCCAGCGTGTTAGTGTATAAATCATTCTGAATATTTCCCCAATATTTCTAGTTTTCATGTCATTTTATCAGAAATATTAGGTAAAACCGTGATATTTATTTTGACTGCTATCTTTGGAAATTACTGGCATCACTGAATTCGGTGAGTAGAAATATTTTTGTCTGTTGGTAAATATTTCTTGTTTTGCTTCTGTGCAATTGTAACTGGTCGGTATTTTTTTCAATGTGTTGAACGGGTCATTTAGAGCACCTGGTAATTGTAGAGAAAACATGTTTGCAGCAATTCATCTCGGGGGATCAAGCAAACAAACAAATAAACCAACCGACAGACAATGAAATTAATTAATTAAATTCCGAAACAAACCTGTGATTTTATTGTGGTTCTTATATTGTTCTAATCAACAGTGCAGCATTGGTTACAATGTACAGCATTGCTTCCAAGATTCAATTCTGTAGTCTTTCCTCTAATCGTTATTCCTTGTTTCATCCAAGCTCCTAGCAGTTTTAGCATGGGATCCGGCTCGTCCTCACCGAAGCCAACGCCTGTAGCTACGGCTAACGGAAACCCACCCAAGGGTAGGAGTGGCAATGTGACAAACACTGATACAGACATAGGGAGGCATGGACCGACACAAGTAGTGAGGCAGGAATATGCACCCCCAGGGGCACCGGTAAGTGATGAAAAAAAATTTCAAATTTTGAATTAAACATCTTGTAAGATTCCTGTTTTTATACTTTATTTCTCTTTCACGTCAACTTTTCTGGTGTTAACAATTTTTTTGTTAATGAATTTCATAAACCTATTTGCATTTCATTTGTTTTATATCACTTCAAATTTTCTTGTGTTTATGAGTTTTCAATGTATTTCACAAACCACCTGTTCAATTTATGTTTGAATCTTTCTCCTTTCTCTGTATTTATTGTCATTTCGGCTCTCCGTACCCGAGATTCATCTCAGATCTCTTACATAGGGCGTTTACGAAACGGAGGCTCAGGCTTCGTCTCTGTAATCCATATGCTGAAAATATTGTGGTTTTTCATTAAAGCTCTGTTTTCCTTTTCTAACCAGAGAATCTACTTCCGAACCGCAGCCAAAAGCCTCTATTTTGTTACCCGTTATTTTATAATGGGTTCATGACATGGAGCCGGAGCCTGAGGCTCTGTTTCGTAAACGCCCATAGTTACCTTGTTGTATCATATTGTATCATATTTCACTGTTGTATCATATATTTTTTTTTTTTTTTTTTTTGCTTTTACCTTTTGGATTGTCTCTCTATATATTACCTTATTCGGACTTGCTTCTGTTAACTTGTTGCTTGAACTGGTTACAGTTGTTACCTTATTTTGATCTGAGTCAATTTCATTTATTGACTATAGGCCTACATGTGGTTTCTTTGAATTGTTACCTTATCGAGTTTCTATCATGCCCTTATTTGGACTGTTTTCTGATCTCATTCAGGCCATTTATCATGGAACTGTTCGTGCTAAACCCAACTTTGAACCTTCTAAAGAAGCTGAGAATATGAAAGTAGCCATGCAGGGCACAGGTAAGATACTTATCTCGAAATAGATTACAGTTTTGAATTTTTCATAATTAATTTGTCAAATTTGCCTATTAAAAGAATAACACTGCCCTTTCTATACGCGTGAAGCACAAATCATACTTCATGCAAATGTGATGCGAAATAAACTGATCCAGTAAGCCACTCCCACTGCTCACGTGGGCAATGAACACGCGCTCCCTTCAGCCAATTAGCAGTTCCAGTCGCGCGCTCCATACGCGCGCGTTAGTCACTTGTCAGACTTTAGTTAACGCGCGTCGGATATAAGCCACGGCTGTGATTGGTCAGAAACAAATAAGGCGGGGCTTAATTGATCGGTCTATTGTATTGGCGATAAAACTTAATAATCGTAACGGATGTTTGCAACTTGAGCAAATTTCAACTTGTGCAAATTGTTCACTGGCTTTTACAGAGAGAAATTGCTTCGTTCGCATTCTACAACTTGATCGTCTTTCTTTTAAATTTTCAGGTACAAAGGATAATCTTTTGATTGACGTGTTGACGTCGTGTGACCGGACACAGAGGCTGATGATTGCCCAGGCTTACGAGCAGAAATACGGCAAGGTAACGAGCTAAAAACACGGTCATCAGACCTTCCCGTACAGAAATATAAAATGACAAAAATGCCCAAAACTTGTCCGTTCTTATACGGCCGAGCAAGAAATTTTAAGTTGAGTTGGTATTACCAATTACGAAAATCATTTAAAATGATTTTCGTTGGTCTTTCTGTTGTTTCATGTTTTTATAAAATGTAGCTTTTGACAAGCAATGTGAGGATATTTATTGATGTATATTCAAATGTTTTGTTCCTCCAGTTTTTTAAATGTTGCTGTTGTTTTTGTTGTTGTTGTTTTCTGCCCACCTTCAACCCCTCAATTCTCATTGCAGAGTCTTTTGAAAGAAGTGAAGTCGGAGATCAGCGGTGACTATGAGAGCGTCGTGGAGAAACTTCTCGAGTCAGCTGCACAATACGACGCCTGGCTGCTGCACGAAACCATGGATGTAAGTAACAATCCTGACATTTTGTTAACCGAGATCATAGAAATATGAAATAATTCAAAAATCAATTTGTTTTAATCTATACGATTTTATCACCATTGAAACGAGCTTGAAAAGAGCTTTCCAACGGTATGCAACACGTGAATGCTATCTTCCTCTGTCTGTTAAAATTTAAGACAATTCTGTTATTCCAGGAAGCAATGATACATTTTTCTCAAATATTTACGACCGCAAGACCAGAACATTGCATCCGAAAGAAGCTTTAAACGATTCATTGCAAACAAAATTGTCACTGTAAAATAATTATTTGGACTTTGCGTTAGGAGGGCCTGACGTTTCAATCCTAGCAGGATCTTTCTCAAAGGCTGCCCAGAGTAAGGAGAGCCTGACGTTTTGATCCTAGCAGGATCTTTCTCGAAGGCTGCTCAGAGTTAGGAGGGCCTGACGTTTTGATCCTAGCAAGATCTTTTTCAAAGGCTGCTCAGAGTTTGGAGTTCCAAACGTTTCGATCCTAGCAGAAATATCAAACTGAATATCCTGATTCCTGAATATTTTTCTTTTTACTCCAGGGACTTGGCACAGATGACGATGCATTGCTGGAGATATTAAGCTTCAGAAACAAAGAAGAACTGCAGAATATTCAAACGGAATATCTCAACCGTAAGTCAAATATCATTTAATAAATATTATTCGAATAAGATTTTAGCTGTGATAGCAGTTGCTATTAAATATCTTAGGAATATCTAATAATGCGACATTTATTGTTTCAGGACTTATGACTGATATTTTTTGCAAGTGCCATTATCTATGGTACAATGATTTTCTCTATTGATTTTAATCATTGCAAATGAGTGCAAACGTTTCTCTTTCACGTGATTTAATTGTGGTTTTGTTCGTTGGTATCCTGCAGGCTTTGGAAGGAAATTAACAGAGGACATCACGGGGGACACCAGCGGCAACTTTGAGAAGCTCTGTCTGAAGTTATTAGAGGTACGACAACTTCTTTTCTCAAAATGATTTGTCTGTTGATATACTTCAATTTCGAAGGATTTTGCTTTTATTGGACGGTAGATTGTGCCAAGTTGTAACCAAATGTTTTCTGTCTTTTTAGGATTTCTAATGTCCTCTTAAGAAAACTGTGAATGACTTTTTTAAAGAGGATCTTCAACACTCAACAAACCTCGCTTTATTTGTTAGAACTATAATCATTAAATTACTTGACATGAGAAAAAAAAAATTATCTCACACTGAACACAGAAAGAGAGTCTTTTTGATGATTTTTCTCTCCACATGCTCAACCCGCAAGCTAACCCAAAATTGAAACTGTCTGAATTTCGTCAATGAAAAGCTCATGACGTCATATTACGGAGCCTTTTCATGAAATGTCTGCTGCCCCCATTGACGAAATTCAGACAGTTTCAATTTTGGGTTAGCTTGCGGGTTGAGCATGTGGAGAGAAAAATCATCAAAAAGACTCTCTTTCTGTGTTCAGTGTGAGATAAATTTTTTTTTTCTCATGTCAAGTAATTTAATGATTATAGTTCTAACAAATAAAGCGAGGTTTGTTGAGTGTTGAAGATCCTCTTTAAAGACTAATACAAGTAATACACTGCTGCAAACTGCTCATCATCCAAAATAAAGATCTTTAATTGCATGTTCTTGTCCTCTTGTCATTAAGCCTTCGAGAAAGATCCTGCTAGGATCGAAATGCGTCAGGCCCTCCTTACTCCAAGTATTTTTTAGACTATTACCTGTCGTTTTCATTTGTTCGTGAATTTCAGGGTAATCGAGACAAGCCTCATATTCTGGTGCCATCGTTTGCTGATGCTGATGCTAAGACGTTATTTCAGGTGATGATTCCATTCGATTGGTTGGTAATAGCCACAACAAAATGAGGAAAAAGTCGCACCTAACCCAATTTTTAAGACTGAATTTCCAACAATGTGTGTTACGAACAAGCTTTCTTATTTGAATATATGCTGAACTTCAGACTGGTGGCACATGGTGACTTGGGCCTATAATTCACTTTGTGATGTCTGTTCACATGCTTTGGTGAGCGACATAACCAGCATAAAATTGCCTTCAAAGCTTATTCGTATTCTTATTCTTATTCGAAAGTTATTCGTCTCGGAAGAAACCATTTTCGTCTTCATGATTTCTGCCTAAAAATCAAATTTTACAAAAATCGAACTTCAGAACTTTCTTGCGCTTTTCTAGGCAGTACTTTCCTTTCTACAAAGACCAACCGACAAACATATTCCCTTAAAAAGTGGCCAGTGTGATCTATAGATATCGATTTAAACCTCGTGTTTGGTAATTTTTGAGGCCTGAAATGTAAATGTTTTGGTTCACTTTTATCTCAACAGGAGGGAGAGGACCGCATTGGTACTTGGGACGATCTGTTCATAGACATTTTTGCCTCGAGGAGTTGGGACCAGCTTGGTGCTGTATGTGATTCATACAAAAAGGTAAATAGATGGAGGAGTACCAGCGACGCCCAAAAAGCCCATAGCTGATAAATCATATATCTTACTTAAACCTACAAAATAGTGAAACAATGAAAGTTGTTCGAATCCAAAACTTATTATCACCATTGAACGCAGCTTGCAAAAAGCTTTCCAACGGTATGCGACACTTGGGGTGCTATCTTCCTCTGTCTGTTGAAACCTGAGACAATTCAGGAGATTTTGAATGGGATCAGTCAACAGAATGTTGCCTTTGAATAGCTGGACAGGCTGATGACAGCTAGTACAAGAACAAAGATACACATTTTAAAAAGTTTTCACTTACTGCAAATGTTTCTACCAATGACGATCCTGAAATAAATTACCCATTTTTTCCTGGTCTTTTATTTTTGCCCAGCTCTATGGTAAGACGATCGAAGACGCCTTAGAAAGCGAATTTTCAGGAGACATTCTCTTTGGTCTGAAGAAACTAGGTAAGCTAATATGCAGATTATTCCAATGGGTACCAGGGACTAAGCTCATACTTATACAATGTCTACCCAGATTGACAGGGTACCAGTCATAAATACACATCATGTGACTAAATTATGGCTGGTAACCAAATTTGTTCTACGGTTCGAAATGTTATGTAATTACTCATAACTTCAGGTGTATCCTAGTTAAGTATAAATTTATGAAAATATCTGATGTTATATTTAATGTTTCGTCCAACATGACATGAATATTTATTACTTGTTCCTTACAGGTTTCTGGATACTAATCTACACTCTGGTGCCATTGCTTAAATGATAATATTCTGATTATTTTTCTCGTTCTTGGATTGATTTTCTTGTAGTTGCTTTTGCCAGAGACAGAGCTGAGTATTTTGCAACTAAACTGTACAGCTGCTTGAGTGGACTAGGCACTGATGATGAAGGACTGCAACGATTAGTCATCAGTCATTGCGAGGTCAGTTTATATAACCTGTCCAGCTCTTCATAGGCAACAATGAATGATTGCCTGATTGATTTCATGATTGATTACATGAATGAATGTTTGAATGATTGCCTGATTGGTTACATGATTGATTACATGAATGAATGTTTGAATGATTGCCTAATTGATTACATGTTACATTACATGAATGATTGCCTGATTGATTACAAGATTGATTACATGAATGAATGTTTGTATGATTGCCTGATTGATTACATGAATGAATGTTTGAATGATTGCCTAATTGATTACATGTTTCATTACATGAATGATTGCCTGATTGATTACAAGATTGATTACATGAATGAATGTTTGTATGATTGCCTGATTGATTACATGTTTGATTACATGAATGAATATTTGAATGATTGCCGGATTGATTACATGATTGATTACATGAATGAATATTTGAATGAATGTTTGAATGATTGCCTGATTGATTACATGATTGATTACGTGAATGAATATTTGAATGATTGCCTGATTGATAACATTACATGAATGTTTGAATGATTGCCTAATTGATTACATGTTTCATTACATGAATGATTGCCTGATTGATTACAAGATTGATTACATGAATGAATATTTGAATGATTGCCTGATTGATTACATGAATGAATATTTGAATGATTGCCTGATTGATTACATGATTGACTACATGAATGAATGCCTGATTGATTACATGTTTGATTACATGAATGAATGTTTGAATGATTGCCTGATTGATTACATGTTTGATTACATGTTTGATTGCCTGATAGATTACATGATTGATTACATGATTGATTACATGAATGAATGCCTGATTGATTACATGAATGAATGTTTGAATGATTGCCTGATTGATTACATGTTTGATTACATGAATGAATATTTGAATGATTGCCCGATTGATTACATGTTTGATTACATTAATGAATATTTGAATGATTGCCTGATTGATTACATGATTGATTACATGAATGAATATTTGAATGATTGCCTGATTGATTACATGAATGAATATTTGAATGATTGCCTGATTGATTACATGTTTGATTACATGAATGAATATTTGAATGATTGCCTGATTGATTACATAATTGATTACATGAATGAATATTTGAATGATTGCCTAATTGATTACATGTTTGATTACATGAATGAATATTTGAATGATTGCCTGATTGATTACATGATTGATTACATGAATGAATATTTGAATGATTTCCTGATTGATTACATGTTTGATTACATGAATGAATATTTGAATGATTGCCTGATTGATTACATGATTGATTACATGAATGAATATTTGAATGATTGCCTGATTGATTACATGTTTGATTACATGAATGAATGTTTGTTTGATTGCCTGATTGATTACATGTTTGATTACATGAATGAATGCCTGATTGATTACATGTTTGATTACATGAATGAATGCCTGATTGATTACATGTTTGATTACATGAATGATTGCCTGATTGATTACATGTTTGATTACATGAATGAATATTTGAATGATTGCCTGATTGATTACATGAATAAATATTTGAATGATTGCCTGATTGATTACATGAATGAATATTTGAATGATTACCTGATTGATTACATGATTGATTACATGAATGAATGTTTGAATGATTGCCTGATTGATCGAATGTTTGATGTATTGATTGAGTTATTGATTGAATAATGATTGATTTAATTATTGAATGATTGGTTCCTTCATGATCATTATCTCAACTAACAACTCACCTTCTTTCTTGTTTTCTTTGTTTCAGACTGACATGCTTGAGATTAAAGAAGCTTTCAAGAATAAGTTTGGTAAGACGCTAGGTAACATGATACGAGATGATTGCTCCGGTAACTACAAAACAGCACTTCTTGCATTGATAAACTAGACTGTAAGCATCTTTACTCAACAATATTATCCCTGCTAAGCAGTTATGCTTAGCTGCTTTTCGGGGATAGCATTATTACCAACAATTCATGTCAAAATTGAAGTGAAAATGTGACAATCATGGGAAGAAAGGCCTAAAAATTAATTCTGCCAAATTTCGATCATAATTGATGGATATTTTGATAATTGTTCTTCTTTATGTTTATGTTTTTGTTGTCCTTTTTCTGATTTCGTGTATTATACAACTCTTTATACATGTATAATCTTTCTAAACATATTTTATTTTATATTTTTATCTGCTTAACTTGAAATGTCATTTTGTTCTTTATTTTTGTTGCTGAACTGTGAACTGCCAAGGCTGTCCACATATTGTATGAATATTCATTACCACAGCATTAATATTCATGAATTCTGTATAAATTGTATTCATTTTATGACAATATTTGACTGTAAATATTACTTTATACTTGATCATGAATATTCATTATCTCACTCGTTCCTTTACTATGATTTCCGAGTTAACATTATAAGTTTTACTAATAATTGAGATGAATGTTTGATTATTAATTGCTCACAAAAAGATAATTTACTAATGATTGTATGAATCATGTATTGAAAAATTTAACGCAGTACAGGAAAAATGTGTGTGTTATAATTGTATACATGTAGATCATTTGTATAATAGTATATAACCGAGGATGGGACCTTAGGGAGACTTTCCCATAGGGTCGTGCACAACCTTTACTTGCCTATTTCTAAACATCCTCCAAACCAATGAACTTGAAATTGACGTATGTTCATACTGAGAGCATTCTCTGTCTTCTATTAAAATATGCACTGTAGAAATATGTCTTTAAAAGGTAGCTGGTATATATACCTTAGGGAGACATCGAAAAGTCTCCCTAAGTCCCGATGTCTCCTAACGTCCACTTTTAGATGCTAACGTGTCTCTCCTAATACCACATTTGTAATTATATTCATCTATGTAATGTATCATATTTCACTGTTACATACCATTTCTCAGATGTTTTGTGTATTATTTTTATAATGTTTATTGGGTACTTAATCAGTCATGTTTTATACGGGTTATAAAGCGAAGATGCAATTTATTATATTGGCTCATACCGTATGATTGTATTGTGTATGACTTCCATCGAATTTTGACCAATTCGTTTTTCACCCAAAATGTCAAATTTGACCAACGATTCAAAGTTTCTAAATCTTACACAAATCACTCCTACTTGTGTCTGAGAGTACAAAGAACACATTCCAAGCAAGAAAACATCATGTTTGATCTGTTTAGTCATATTTTATCATTTTGGAATTTCACCCAAAAATGGCAAATATGGCAAGGGGTACCCCTTACACTTTTGACCAATTTTGACCCAAAATTCAAAGTTTCTAAATCTTACAGAAATCGCTTCTAATTGTTTCTGAGAGTACAAAGAACACATTTCCAGTATCGAAAGATCATATTTGATGATTCTTATTTTTGCCCAAAAATTGCAAAAATGGTAAGGGGTACCCCTTGCCGTTTTGGTCATTTTTGACCCAAAATTCAAAGTTTCTAAATCTTACAGAAATCACTCCTACTTGTGTCTGACAGTACAAAGAACACATTCCGACCAAGAAAACATCATGTTTGATCATTTTTATTCATGTTTTATCATTTAGATTTTTCACCCAAAAATGGCAAAAATGGTAAGGGTTACCCCTTGTCGTTTTGATCAATTTTGACCCAAAATTCAAAGTTTCTAAATCTTATAAAAATCACTCCTACTTTTGTCTAAGAGTACAAAGAACACATTTCCAGCATCAAAAGATCAAATTTGATGATTCTTATTTTTGCCCAAAAATGGCAAGGGGTACCCCTTGCTGTTTTTATCAAATTTGACCCAAAATTCAAAGTTTCTAAATCTTACAGAAATCACATCTACTTGTGTCTGAGGGTACAAAGAACACATTTCCAGCATCAAAAGATTATATTTGATAATGCTAATTTTTGCCCAAAAATGGCAAGGGGTACCCCTTGCCGTTTTGATCAATTTTAACCCAAAATTCAAAGTTTCTAAATCTTACAGAAATCACTTCTACTTGTGTCTGAGGGTACAAAGAACATTATTTCCAGCATCAAAAGATTATTTGATAATGCTAATTTTTGTCCCAAAATGGCAAAAATGGCAAGGGGTACCCCTTGCCGTTTTGTTCAATTTTGACTCAAAATTCAAAGTTTCTAGATCTTACAGAAATCACTCCTACTTGTGTCTGACAGTACAAAGAACACATTCCGACCAAGAAAACATCATGTTTGATCATTTTTATTCATGTTTTATCATTTTGATTTTTCACCCAAAAATGGCAAAAATGGTAAGGGGTACCCCTTGTCGTTTTGATCAATTTTGACCCAAAATTCAAAATTTCTAAATCTTACACAAATCGCTCCTACTTGTGTCTGAGAGTACAAAGAACACATTCCAAGCAAGAAAACATCATGTTTGATCTGTTTAGTCATATTTTATCATTTTGATTTTTCACCCAAAAATGGCAAATATGGCAAGGGGTACCCCTTACACTTTTGACCAATTTTGACCCAAAATTCAAAGTTTCTAAATCTTACAGAAATCGCTTCTAATTGTTTCTGAGAGTACAAAGAACACATTTCCAGTATCGAAAGATCATATTTGATGATTCTTATTTTTGCCCAAAAATTGCAAAAATGGTAAGGGGTACCCCTTGCCGTTTTGGTCATTTTTGACCCAAAATTCAAAGTTTCTAAATCTTACAGAAATCACTCCTACTTGTGTCTGACAGTACAAAGAACACATTCCGACCAAGAAAACATCATGTTTGATCATTTTTATTCATGTTTTATCATTTAGATTTTTCACCCAAAAATGGCAAAAATGGTAAGGGTTACCCCTTGTCGTTTTGATCAATTTTGACCCAAAATTCAAAGTTTCTAAATCTTATAAAAATCACTCCTACTTTTGTCTAAGAGTACAAAGAACACATTTCCAGCATCAAAAGATCAAATTTGATGATTCTTATTTTTGCCCAAAAATGGCAAGGGGTACCCCTTGCTGTTTTTATCAAATTTGACCCAAAATTCAAAGTTTCTAAATCTTACAGAAATCACATCTACTTGTGTCTGAGGGTACAAAGAACACATTTCCAGCATCAAAAGATTATATTTGATAATGCTAATTTTTGCCCAAAAATGGCAAGGGGTACCCCTTGCCGTTTTGATCAATTTTAACCCAAAATTCAAAGTTTCTAAATCTTACAGAAATCACTTCTACTTGTGTCTGAGGGTACAAAGAACATTATTTCCAGCATCAAAAGATTATTTGATAATGCTAATTTTTGTCCCAAAATGGCAAAAATGGCAAGGGGTACCCCTTGCCGTTTTGTTCAATTTTGACTCAAAATTCAAAGTTTCTAGATCTTACAGAAATCACTCCTACTTGTGTCTGACAGTACAAAGAACACATTCCGACCAAGAAAACATCATGTTTGATCATTTTTATTCATGTTTTATCATTTTGATTTTTCACCCAAAAATGGCAAAAATGGTAAGGGGTACCCCTTGTCGTTTTGATCAATTTTGACCCAAAATTCAAAATTTCTAAATCTTGCACAAATCGCTCCTACTTGTGTCTGAGAGTACAAAGAACACATTCCAAGCAAGAAAACATCATGTTTGATCTGTTTAGTCATATTTTATCATTTTGATTTTTCACCCAAAAATGGCAAATATGGCAAGGGGTACCCCTTACACTTTTGACCAATTTTGACCCAAAATTCAAAGTTTCTAAATCTTACAGAAATCGCTTCTAATTGTTTCTGAGAGTACAAAGAACACATTTCCAGTATCGAAAGATCATATTTGATGATTCTTATTTTTGCCCAAAAATTGCAAAAATGGTAAGGGGTACCCCTTGCCGTTTTGGTCATTTTTGACCCAAAATTCAAAGTTTCTAAATCTTACAGAAATCACTCCTACTTGTGTCTGACAGTACAAAGAACACATTCCGACCAAGAAAACATCATGTTTGATCATTTTTATTCATGTTTTATCATTTAGATTTTTCACCCAAAAATGGCAAAAATGGTAAGGGTTACCCCTTGTCGTTTTGATCAATTTTGACCCAAAATTCAAAGTTTCTAAATCTTATAAAAATCACTCCTACTTTTGTCTAAGAGTACAAAGAACACATTTCCAGCATCAAAAGATCAAATTTGATGATTCTTATTTTTGCCCAAAAATGGCAAGGGGTACCCCTTGCTGTTTTTATCAAATTTGACCCAAAATTCAAAGTTTCTAAATCTTACAGAAATCACATCTACTTGTGTCTGAGGGTACAAAGAACACATTTCCAGCATCAAAAGATTATATTTGATAATGCTAATTTTTGCCCAAAAATGGCAAGGGGTACCCCTTGCCGTTTTGATCAATTTTAACCCAAAATTCAAAGTTTCTAAATCTTACAGAAACCACTTCTACTTGTGTCTGAGGGAACAAAGAACATTATTTCCAGCATCAAAAGATTATTTGATAATGCTAATTTTTGTCCCAAAATGGCAAAAATGGCAAGGGGTACCCCTTGCCGTTTTGTTCAATTTTGACTCAAAATTCAAAGTTTCTAGATCTTACAGAAATCACTCCTACTTGTGTCTGACAGTACAAAGAACACATTCCGACCAAGAAAACATCATGTTTGATCATTTTTATTCATGTTTTATCATTTTGATTTTTCACCCAAAAATGGCAAAAATGGTAAGGGGTACCCCTTGTCGTTTTGATCAATTTTGACCCAAAATTCAAAATTTCTAAATCTTACACAAATCGCTCCTACTTGTGTCTGAGAGTACAAAGAACACATTCCGACCAAGAAAACATCATGTTTGATCATTTTTATTCATGTTTTATCATTTTGATTTTTCACCCAAAAATGGCAAAAATGGTAAGGGGGTACGCCTTGTCGTTTTGATCAATTTTGACCCAAAATTCAAAGTTTCTAAATCTTACAGAAATCACGTACTACTACTTGTGTCTGAGAGTACAAAGAACATATTTCCAGCATCAAAAGATTATATTTGATAATGCTAATTTTTACCCCAATATGGCAAAAATGGCAAGGGGTACCCCTTGCCGTTTTGATAAATTTTGACCCAAAATTCTAAGTTTCTAAATCTTACATAAATCACTCGTACTTGTGTCTGAGAGTACAAAGAACACATTCCGACCAAGAAAACATCATGTTTGATCATGTTTATTCATGTTTTATTATTTTGATTTTTCACCCCAAAATGGCAAAAATGGCAAGGGGTACCCCTTGTCGTTTTTATAATTTTTAACCCAAAATTCAAAGTTTCTAAATCTTATAGAAATCACTTCTACTTGTATCTGCGAGTACAAAGAACACATTTCAAGCATCAAAAGATTATATTTGATAATGCTAATTTTTGCCCTAAAATGGCAAAAATGGCAAGGGGTACCCCTTGCCGTTTTGATCAATTTTAACCCAAAATTCAACGTTTCTAAATCTTACAGAAATCACTTCTACTTGTGTCTGAGGGTACAAAGAACATATTTCCAGCATCAAAAGATTATATTTGATAATGCTAATTTTTGTCCCAAAATGGCAAAAAATGGTAAGGGGTACCCCTTGCCGTTTTGATCAATTTTGACCCAAAATTCAAAGTTTCTAAATCTTATAGAAATCACTTCTACTTGTCTCTGAGAGTACAAAGAACACATTCCGACCAAGAAAACATCATGTTTGATCATTTTTATTCATATTTAATCATTTTGATTTTTCACCCAAACATTGCAAAAATGGCAAGGGGGTACCCCTTGCTGTTTTGATCAATTTTGACCTAAAATTCAAAGTTTCTAAATCTTACAGAAATCGCTCCTACTTGTGTTTAAGAGTACAAAGAACATATTTCCAGCATCAAAACATTACATTTGAAAATGCTAATTTTTGCGCCGAAATGGCAAAAATGGCAAGGGTTACCCCTTGCCGTTTTGATCAATTTTGACCCAAAATTCGAGGTTTCTAAATCTTATAGAAATCACTTCTACTTGTATCCGAGAGTACAAAGAACACATTTCAAGCATCAAAAGATTATATTTGATAATGCAAGTTTTTGCCCCAAAATGGCAAAAATGGCAAGGGGTACCCCTTGCCATTTTGATCAATTTTGACCCAAAATTCAAAGTTTCTAAATCTTACAGAAATCACTTCTACTTGTGTCTGAGGGTACAAAGAACATATTTCCAGCATCAAAAGATTATATTTGATAATGCAAGTTTTTGCCCCAAAATGGCAAAAATGGCAAGGGGTACCCCTTGCCGTTTTGATCAATTTTGACCCAAAATTCAAAGTTTCTAAATCTTACAGAAATCACTTCTACTTGTGTCTGAGGGTACAAAGAACATATTTCCAGCATCAAAAGATTATATTTGATAATGCAAGTTTTTGCCCCAAAATGGCAAAAATGGCAAGGGGTACCCCTTGCCGTTTTGATCAATTTTGACCCAAAATTCAAAGTTTCTAAATCTTACAGAAATCACTTCTACTTGTGTCTGAGGGTACAAAGAACATATTTCCAGCATCAAAAGATTATATTTGATAATGCAAATTTTTGCCCCAAAATTGCAAAAATGGCAAGGGGTACCCCTTGCCGTTTTGTTCAATTTTGACTCAAAATTCAAAGTTTCTAAATCTTACAGAAATCACTCCTACTTGTCTCTGAGAGTACAAAGAACACATTTCCAGCTCCAAAAGATCATATTTGATAATGCTAATTTTTGCCCAAAATCAGCAAAAATGGCAAGGGGTACCCCTTGTCATTTTTATCATTTTTGACCCAAAATTCAAAGTTTCTAAATCTTATAGAAATCACTTCTACTTGTCTCTGAGAGTACAAAGAACACATTCTGACCAAGAAAACATCATGTTTGATCATTTTTATTCATGTTTTATCATTTAGATTTTTCACCCAAAAATGGCAAAAATGGTAAGGGTTACCCCTTGTCGTTTTGATCAATTTTGACCCAAAATTCAAAGTTTCTAAATCTTATAGAAATCACTTCTACTTGTATCCGAGAGTACAAAGAACACATATCCAGCACCAAATCATTACATTTGATAATTCTAATTTTTGCCCCAAAATGGCAAAAATGGCAAGGGGTACCCCTTGCTGTTTTGATCAATTTTGACCCAAAATTCAAAGTTTCTAAATCTTACAGAAATCACTCCTACTTGTATCTGCGAGTACAAAGAACACATTTCCAGCATCAAAACATTACATTTGATAATTCTAATTTTTGCCCCCAAAATGGCAAGGGGTACCCCTTGCCGTTTTTACTATTTTTAACCCAAAATTCAAAGTATCTAAATCTTACAGAAATCACAATTACATGTGTCTGAGAGTACAAAGAACACATTTCAATCAAGAAAACATCTGGGTTTTTTCATTTGAATTTTTCACACAACAAAATGGCAGAAATAGCAAGGGGTAACCCTTGCCGTTTTTGACAGTTTTGACACAAGTAATGTTCATGTTGTAGGCCTACTAGCCTCTAAATCTCGAGCGGGTCCTCTTGATGGCTTTGGGTTTGAATATCCTAGGTCTCCTGGGGCGAACGTTCTTGGTTCTTGGCCGGTAATGGGACGGCAGGCTGTATTTCCTAGGAGTATAAGTTCGTCTTCGTCCGGGCTTGCTGTTTCCTTTCCTGCTCGCCATGTGCTTCATGAACTTGGCATATTTGGACTTGGCTTGGCTTTTCACGCGTGCTGCTTTACCTGCAACAAAGACAAATAACTCCTTTGATAAGTGTATTGTACGGGATGTCAGCATAAGTTAAGGTCGGCCATCTTAGATGACGATGGCAACGCCTTGTTCTTAGTTTGCCATGTCTATAGGTCTTTACGGAATGAGGCTTGAGGCTAGGCTTGGAGTTTATTTTGCTACAGCCCTTTTGTCAATTGCCTAAATTGAAATGAAGGGCCATGTAAGAGCAAAGAAACCCTATAGAGAAAAGGTTCCCATCACTTGAAAAACCGAAGGAACTCAAGCTAGGGGACACCAAGGATAAACCTACATCAATCAAATAAAAGATCATCTCAACATTGACTCAAAGATCATTTTCACAACTGTCAAGGATCAGTCAAGTTGGAGGAAACTCAGTATCATGGCAGTCGAGACATGGGACAGGCATGGTACTTGATGAAGACAAATATCTTGGGCTTGATAAATAATAAATCATGGAATAGACTTCCAAATCAGATTGTAAAATCCCAGTCCACCAATGTGCTCAAGGGGGAAATCGATGGCTACCTGTCCAAATATATAGACAAGTATAGCTTCACAGGATGTACTCCACAAGAGATGTCCCTGTGGTCTGCATAGTCATCTTCTTTGTCACATCCACAAATTGCTCATCCATGCATTCATTCGACATTGCAATAAGTATTTGTTTGAAAATGGATCTAGGCGTATATAAGGCTGACACAGCGTTCTTTAGAAGAGCCTTGGACTACAGGTATACAGGTATACAGGTATGGACTGAGGATCTAACAAAGTTGGCATCACTGGTGTCACAGAGAAGTGGTAATTTTTGGGTTTTGCCAGACGACCATCCTTACCTGCTTGGAGTTCTTCCTGTCTCTTCTTCATCTTCTCCATCTCTTGATTTGCTTCCTGAGCTTCCTTCTTCTTGGCCAGGAACGTCTCCAGAGTCTTGCTCTTGGGATTGGGCTCCTTGGGAGGCAGGGGTTTTGATCAATTTTGACCCAAAATTCAAAGTTTCTAAATCTTACAGAAATCACTTCTACTTGTGTCTGAGGGTACAAAGAACATATTTCCAGCATCAAAAGATTATATTTGATAATGCAAATTTTTGCCCCAAAATTGCAAAAATGGCAAGGGGTACCCCTTGCCGTTTTGTTCAATTTTGACTCAAAATTCAAAGTTTCTAAATCTTACAGAAATCACTCCTACTTGTCTCTGAGAGTACAAAGAACACATTTCCAGCTCCAAAAGATCATATTTGATAATGCTAATTTTTGCCCAAAATCAGCAAAAATGGCAAGGGGTACCCCTTGTCATTTTTATCATTTTTGACCCAAAATTCAAAGTTTCTAAATCTTATAGAAATCACTTCTACTTGTCTCTGAGAGTACAAAGAACACATTCTGACCAAGAAAACATCATGTTTGATCATTTTTATTCATGTTTTATCATTTAGATTTTTCACCCAAAAATGGCAAAAATGGTAAGGGTTACCCCTTGTCGTTTTGATCAATTTTGACCCAAAATTCAAAGTTTCTAAATCTTATAGAAATCACTTCTACTTGTATCCGAGAATACAAAGAACACATATCCAGCACCAAATCATTACATTTGATAATTCTAATTTTTGCCCCAAAATGGCAAAAATGGCAAGGGGTACCCCTTGCTGTTTTGATCAATTTTGACCCAAAATTCAAAGTTTCTAAATCTTACAGAAATCACTCCTACTTGTATCTGCGAGTACAAAGAACACATTTCCAGCATCAAAACATTACATTTGATAATTCTAATTTTTGCCCCCAAAATGGCAAGGGGTACCCCTTGCCGTTTTTACTATTTTTAACCCAAAATTCAAAGTATCTAAATCTTACAGAAATCACAATTACATGTGTCTGAGAGTACAAAGAACACATTTCAATCAAGAAAACATCTGGGTTTTTTCATTTGAATTTTTCACACAACAAAATGGCAGAAATAGCAAGGGGTAACCCTTGCCGTTTTTGACAGTTTTGACACAAGTAATGTTCATGTTGTAGGCCTACTAGCCTCTAAATCTCGAGCGGGTCCTCTTGATGGCTTTGGGTTTGAATATCCTAGGTCTCCTGGGGCGAACGTTCTTGGTTCTTGGCCGGTAATGGGACGGCAGGCTGTATTTCCTAGGAGTATAAGTTCGTCTTCGTCCGGGCTTGCTGTTTCCTTTCCTGCTCGCCATGTGCTTCATGAACTTGGCATATTTGGACTTGGCTTGGCTTTTCACGCGTGCTGCTTTACCTGCAACAAAGACAAATAACTCCTTTGATAAGTGTATTGTACGGGATGTCAGCATAAGTTAAGGTCGGCCATCTTAGATGACGATGGCAACGCCTTGTTCTTAGTTTGCCATGTCTATAGGTCTTTACGGAATGAGGCTTGAGGCTAGGCTTGGAGTTTATTTTGCTACAGCCCTTTTGTCAATTGCCTAAATTGAAATGAAGGGCCATGTAAGAGCAAAGAAACCCTATAGAGAAAAGGTTCCCATCACTTGAAAAACCGAAGGAACTCAAGCTAGGGGACACCAAGGATAAACCTACATCAATCAAATAAAAGATCATCTCAACATTGACTCAAAGATCATTTTCACAACTGTCAAGGATCAGTCAAGTTGGAGGAAACTCAGTATCATGGCAGTCGAGACATGGGACAGGCATGGTACTTGATGAAGACAAATATCTTGGGCTTGATAAATAATAAATCATGGAATAGACTTCCAAATCAGATTGTAAAATCCCAGTCCACCAATGTGCTCAAGGGGGAAATCGATGGCTACCTGTCCAAATATATAGACAAGTATAGCTTCACAGGATGTACTCCACAAGAGATGTCCCTGTGGTCTGCATAGTCATCTTCTTTGTCACATCCACAAATTGCTCATCCATGCATTCATTCGACATTGCAATAAGTATTTGTTTGAAAATGGATCTAGGCGTATATAAGGCTGACACAGCGTTCTTTAGAAGAGCCTTGGACTACAGGTATACAGGTATACAGGTATGGACTGAGGATCTAACAAAGTTGGCATCACTGGTGTCACAGAGAAGTGGTAATTTTTGGGTTTTGCCAGACGACCATCCTTACCTGCTTGGAGTTCTTCCTGTCTCTTCTTCATCTTCTCCATCTCTTGATTTGCTTCCTGAGCTTCCTTCTTCTTGGCCAGGAACGTCTCCAGAGTCTTGCTCTTGGGATTGGGCTCCTTGGGAGGCAGGGGTCCTCGACGAAGATGCGCCACTGTCAAGACAAAAGAGAGACAACTATAAACGTTGGAGGATGTCGGGGTTCAAAGTCTCCAGGCGTCATCAGCCTGTCCAGCTATTCAAAGGCAATATTCTGTTGACTTATCCCATTCAAAATCTAGTGAATTGTCTCAGGTTTCAACAGACAGAGGAATATAGCATCATGGCACCCCAAAAACTGCTTCAAACTGCCCATCGGCCAAAAGATTACCTGAATGCTTGGCATTAGGAGGGCCTGACTTGTTTCGATCCTACCAGGATCTTTCTCTTTTAGCCTTTGAGAAAGATCTGCTTGGATCAAAACGTGTCAGGCCCTCCTAACTCCAAGCATTTTAAAGAACAGTATAAGGTAGGACTCAAATACTAACTAGGTCAATAACTAAGCTTCCGTAGTAACAACAACTTCATCAGCTATAACCCTGTGATCATTGGAGAATGTTTCGTGTACTCACAGTGGTCTTTGACTTTAGAAGGTCCGCGTTCCCTCGGTTGTCCGTCTGCCTTCTTCTCAAGTGACCTGCAAAGAAAGGTAAAATCAAAATGCATCATGTAACTTGGTTGTTAACTCCTGTAAATTCAGAGTTATTCTGTTAAATAACATGCGCAAGCTGCCAAATTCTATTTCCTTAAAACTGATCCAACACAGTAACTTCCTCGTGTTGACATTACTAAGAACCTTGTTCCAATTTCACGGCCCTGCTTAGCACAAACATTTGCTAACCATGAAATTTCTGTCTTCATAAAAACAGGGTTAGCAACCAAATGTTCATGTGTTGTGTATCACTTGAGATTCTTCTTTGGCTGTTAGCTAACCATGAATATCAAATATAATTTTTAATGGTGGTTTGTTTTTATTGAGCAATACATTTTGTGCTAAGCAATTGTTTTTGCTTAGTAGGTTCATGAAATTGGCAACAGATAGAGCCTGCTTCAGTGACTTGGTTAGGATGGGCATGCGAAAAACCTACCTGCATCATTTTCGTACAAAATTAGCACAGCAAGTGGTATCAATACCTCTTATCTCTCAGCGAAGATGCTGAAAGAAATGGTTCTTTGGAGAGCGTTGATGAACTGGCGTTACTCCCTCTGTCATCCAGGTTGGGGCTTAGAACATCAGGCAAACGGCTGATCATCAACCGCCAAAGATATCCGCGAGGAACTCGGATCAGAATACCAGGATTCGGCTCATCTGGGTTTGTCTGGTCTCCATGGAGATTGGACGCTCCTTGACAACCTACACATCAAAAAAAGAGCGTTAACATCAACCAATTTGAGGCAACAAACAAGCGTGTGGCTAAAGTGACATGATTCCGACTGCAGAGATTTCTATCAATGTTTCAAATTCTTGAAGTTAGGAGGGCCTGACGTTTCGATCCTAGCAGGATCTTTCTCAAAAGCTGCTCAGAGTTAGGAGGGCCTGATACGTTTCGATCCTAGCAGGATCTTTCTCAAAGGCTGCTCAGAGTTAGGAGGGCCTGCCGTTTCGATCCTATAACAGGATCTTTCTCAAAGGCTGCTCAGGGTTAGGATGGCCTGACGTTTCGGTCCTAGCAGAATCTTTCTCAATGGCTTAATGACAAGAGGATAGGAACATGCAAGTAAAGATACACATAAATGGATGAGAGGGTCAGAACAAAAGGGGGCAGAGTGACCAGGGAAACAGGGAAAGCATGCAATAAGGCTGAGACCACACCAACAAATTATAGCTTAAATTTGATGTTTCAAAAATCAGACAAACAGATATTCTTACCGTTCTCGGATTCGGAGTCCTGACAAGCCTGAAGTAACAAACTATAATCATCAGTAAGAAATATTAAACCAGCGCCAAGAGTTATGACTAAAACCGCCACAAATCCGGCCCACAAAAACACGGAGGCAGAACATTTTGCCGAGGAGTTTTTGTTGTTCATTTTACAACCGAATTTGAGTATACATTACTCATTATGGTTCGGTAATTTACATGACTTGAAAGATGCTTGCAATGGCAGAAAACTCCCTGAAGTTTGTAGCGCGTTGAATGACGTTCCATAAAGCTAAGAACAGCTAGCTGCGTTCATGGCGCGCACAAAATAAATGCCAAGTCCAACTCTGCCAGTTGATAGCGCAGAAAGTTTTGCTTCTTAAAGAATCGGTTGTCAGACAACATCCCGAAGCATGTATGTTCTTTGTGAGTGGTTCTTAAGAGTATTTCCGTCTTGACATGAACATTCAAAGAATTTTGAGCCGCATGTCAAAACAATTTTAGCAAAAAAATAACCGCCATATTTATATTCCTGTCACGATTGGTGATACTCATTTGAAACGCGCGCGTATTCATGTTTCACGCGCACGCGCTCATCACTTCAAAAGCCAAACGTTTTCACGACAACATCAAACTTAACTGTACAGTCAAGTTGGATGGATGGCGGTACCAAAAAGTAGCTTCTTTCAAAAGATAATTCGAATCTTGTAAGATTGTAGAAGTAAAGTATAAGTTAAAACCACATCTAGAACAGTTTTTAGAACAAGGCACAATTCGACAAACGTCCAACCAGTGCTTGTGATCTGAAAGAATCTAGATCAATTATTTGATGCGTTCTTCGCTATGACTGCACTGGTCAACTCATCAACGGTTCTACTGTTTTTACTCGTAGGCCTAACGGTGTTTGGTATCACCGCAGCCGACAACTTTCCTCCGTCAGTAGATCAAGATCGAACCTCGCTGGGAGAGGACCAACAAGTTGTCCCCAGCCCCACAACGCCAAGAACTCCACACATCCTCAGGCAAGGTTCTCCACAGATTAGGCAAGACGAAGCAGATTCAGCTCAAGACACCGGTCTTGCTAAGTCACAGAACCAACCCATCTCTAAGGAGGACAGATACATCCAACATTTGAGGAGGAAGAAACTTCTCCAAGAGAAAAGCAAGAGCGTAGCCGGTTCAAGCACCGGATCGGCCGAAAGATACCGGCAGCATTTACACAAGAAACAACTCCTCTTGGAAAGGAACCATGCAAAGCGCCCTAGGGAGCCTCTGACTAGGAGTAGGGTTGGTGCTAACCCTTTGACCGGTAGAAGTGGAAGCGCCAGACGGAGGGTACATTTCACTCCACTAGGAGTAGCAGCCCCAGTCGGTCCGATCCAGACTAAAAACCGCATGCAGCATAAATATGGCAAATACTTCAGTGATGGTGACGGTGGGTTGGCCTTCAATTTTGTTGCTTGGCCTTTAATTTGGCTGTCTGCTTGACCTTTAATTTGGCTGATTTTCTGGCCTTAAATTCGGCTGCTTGTTTAGCCTTTTATTTGGCTGCTTATTTGGCCTTTAACTTGGCTGCTTCTTTGGCTTTTAATTTGGCTTTTATTTTTATTTTTTTGGCCTTCAATTTTGCTGCTTGTTTGGCCTTTAATTTGGCTGCTTATTTGGCTGCTTGTTTGACATTTAATTTGGCTGCCTGTTTGGCTTTTAATTTGGCTGCCTCTCTGGCCTTTAATTTGGCTGCTTGTTTGACCTTTAATTTGACTGCTTCTTTGGCCTTTTATTTGGCTGCTTATTTGGCCATTAATTCCACTGATTGTTAGGCTGCTTGGTAAAGAACACACTTAAGAAAATCCTGTCTTCCTTCGTTTTTTCTCCAAACAGAAAAATCAAAATTCACCGTTCCACGGATTTCATTTGAGAACTGCTGGATGCAATCCATGAGCAGTTCAACGTTTTCACCAAGCTGTAAACCTGATGGAACCTACAGCCGCAAACAGTGCCACAGGAAAAGGTAGGATAGCACTGGAGAAGATACAGTAATTAAGTAATAATTAAGCACTCTTGGATTAGCGACATTCTTCAGATTTAAAATAGGAAAGAGTAGGCACAACAACATGGGAGCATTTAAATGTATGGATATTAATATGGGGCGTGTAGACCTATACACAAACAATCTCTAACAAGGTCAAACAATGACGAGGCAAACAAACAAACAAACAAACAGAGACAAACAGACAGATTACGATGACAATATAAAATGGCACCAAGGGAATTGTATAGACATCCTGACCGACACCCCCCCCCCCCCCCGAATCCCTTCTCCAACCTTCTCTCAAATAACATCCATCACACAAAAAGACTAATATTGTTTCTATGGGATGGCCCCCCATTATGGCTGCCTCCACTATGGCCTGATGGGATACCTAGTAACGCATAATGATATCATTAGGCCGTGTCCCAAATCTCTGGCTACGACTGCAAATAACACACAAGTCTATGGAAATGGCTGCAGTCACTGGCTAGTGGCTGCCATAAGTGCGTGTGTATTTTGCAGCCACAGCCAGAGATTTAGCACATATTTTGCATAGTAATTTACATACTCATGTTTATTCATTAGGTGCTGGTGCACGGACAAACATGGCAAGGAAGTTAGACAAGCTGGTGGTCGCCATGGTTACTATTATGGGATCAAAGCCCTGACACTTCACTGCTGAGCATCGTGAGCCAGAGACAGAGTGTTGCTACTAGAATGGTGCCAAAGTTGGAAACAACATGGCCGATTCTGAACCAGTGGCTGCGTAAATATGTCAACAATATTCTCGTGCTTACACAAGTACACAAGACGCCATTTTAGTGGCTGGGACCAGCTAAATTACCTTGTTATAACAAAGTGGCTGGGACCAGCTAAATAACATTGTTATTAAACAAAGTGGCTGGGACCAGCTAAATTACATTGCTATAGCAAAGTGTCTGGGACCAGCTAAATTACATTGTTATAACAAAGTGGCTGGAACCAGCTAAATTACATTGTTATAACAAAGTGGCTGGAACCAGCTAAATTACATTGTTATAACAAAGTGTCTGGGACGAGTAAAATTACATTGTTATAACAAAGTGACTGGAACCAGCTAAATTACATTGTTATAACAAAGCGACTGGGACCAACTAAAATAATTTGTCATCACACAACTTTTGTTCTAGCGACAATCAAACAAGAAAAGTCCAAAATCAGAAAATTCAAAACTGGTCCTCGTTATAAAGTCACAAACTCCACACGCTCTAAACTCCAGCAGCCGATTTCACGAAACTTGGCGTAACTTACGCCATATCTACTTATGGCGTAAGACTTACGCCATAAAATTATGGCGTAGCTGCGCCATATCTTAAAATCGATTTCACGAAACTCGACTTAGCTGCGCAACGTCCGATTTACACTTTTATATTTTAATGTTCCTAGGACGAGGATGACCTCGTATAAGGTCAACGACTGTTTGAGTATTCATGCCTTTATACATGAAACGTTCGTTGAGCACACCGTTGCAAAAGTTTTCTCGAAGGCAGCCATTTGCAATTTGTTGATACGTCGCGGTGGTGATCGGAAAGTGAACAACTTTTCACGATTGGAGGCATAAAGTAGTAAATGAGCTCGTACGAAGATAAATTCCCTTGACGAAAACCATGTGTAGTTTATACATTTGCGGCATTATCGTGACGAAAAGTGCAACTTTGCAAGAAGTGGACAAGCGAACACGGCACTCGCCACGGGGCTGAATGCGGTTAGCCTACGCTACGCTGTTTACATTCAGTGATTCACTCCCTTGTAAGTACCGAATTTAGGCCTCGGACTATAAAAAATTGAACAGACTTCAGCTTCAGTGTATTAAGGGATGTATGTACACGTATCATGGATGAATCTCGCGGTAGCAACTGGGTGTATCATAGCTTCTAATAATATTCATTAGTAGAATTTGTTGGGGCAGACACAACCAAAAAAATTTTTGAAATAAAAAAAAGATTTGAGAAATTTAACTTGTACTTTAATTTGTAAATTGATGAAACACTTTTTTGTATGTTCCAAGCCAAAAAAGAAGAGAGGCGAGTGGCTCCATATTTTTTCCTGATGACCCATTGAATTATTTTTTTATGGAGGGAGGCTGGGGAGAGGGTAGGGTTAGATTGATCAGTGCACACCTCAATGGAAACTTGGAGCAGACAGTTTGATTATTATGCTTCAATCCAAAATGGCAATTGGTTCTGTCTGTTTACAATTGATGGATTGGAAAATGTGTACACACTTGATAAAAAAAAAACAGAGTTAGACCCTACATTTTCCAAACACATGAAGAACATTGATACTGAAGGGTTTTCTTTTCTTTTCCAGTGCTAACCTATTTTACTGTTTGTATCAATTCAGGACGAGGTGATCAGAGAAGAATGATCTCATGGAGGAAGTGCTAGAGGTACCCTACTGACCCCAGCTGTCACAGGAGTAGTGGCTAGAGAGGAAGGCGATGTCAGTACCTTGTGCAGGTAAAAGTTTGTGGCTAATACAATTACTACACACATATCTGTCAAATGAAACTTTGTATCATAAACACTTCATGTTGTTCATGTTCATACATATAAATGTTTTGTTTTATTTCATACACTCCCCCTTTTTGTACACAGAAGCTATCATTTCAAGGCAAAGAGATCCACTTAACATGAAGAAATTGAGAGAGATGAAGAAGATGACTAATACCATGATGAAGCAGAGAATGTTCTTGTACCATCATCACCATCATCACTGATGGCTGGCATACTACCTGTGAACACTGCAACACCAAGTTTCAGTGCCTTGGCTGTGAAACGTGCAACCTATGTGTCCAATAGGGACATGATTTATGAACTAGAAAAGGAACTTTTGCAAATTGACAATTGACAAAGAGAGACTGCAAGTAGAAAAGGAGATTTTGCAAATTGCAAAACACTTGGATGTCAGCTTGCTAATGATAATTGCCATTTCTTGCTAGCAAGAATAACATTGCTGTTGCCTCTTATTAGAACTTATAAATTCATAATTATTTTGGCACGTTTTATGTTATCAACTTCCTTATATTATTAGTACAGCATATGTTGGAAAGGTTACCTGAATTTTAAAAAGGTAAAACATAAACTATATGGCTACATCATTTAATAATAGCAATACATGTGTCACTGATTAGTTGTGTGAGAACATCACACTATTAAAAAAAAAAGAAATTAAACAAATATAACATATTAATTAAAATCTTGCAATAGAAAGGATAACAGCACAGATGATTCTATTTATTTGAAGATTGCCTTTGAATTCTGGATTTTGGAATCCAATTTTATTTTTAAAAAGTTTTTATTGTAAAATTAAATTTTCGGATGACCTCTTGACCATTGCTACTTTTTTCCATGGAATTTTCCCTGTAATGTCACTGTGAATATTAACAAGAATGATCAAATGATGAGATCTGTTTTCTACATTTTGCCTTCTCTTTTTGTGACATAAAAAAGTGTCTAGTGACTTAGTTTTACTTGCTCAAGTGTTTAATCAAATCAGATTTCAGTTGATCATTATGGGTCACTTTAACTTCATCCTCCTAAACTTCGCCCTAATAAAAATTTTCTGGCTCTCGTGAAACTCCCTAGCTTTGTTGTTGAAAACATCACAAACAAGGATGAGTGTTTTCCCTCCTTTGGCTTATCCTCGGTTCAAACTGGGTTGCTCCTTGAATTGTTGAATTATCATCACAGCTCATTTGAGTTGAAATTGAAGTGTCCTCCCCCTCTGGGTTGTGGGTAAAGTAGGGTGCCATCAACTAGGAACGAAGGGTGTTAGCCAGTATCTCCGAATAACAACCCTTCAAGTCTGTATCAGAAAAAGACATGTTCAGAAATTAAAATATGAATGCACTTAAAATGTATGGTATTAAGGTCAAAACAATAATGAATAAAGGTACATGTTTGCTAACTGGTAATGAAAAACCCTCATATTTAACTATTTTTCATTTTTATTATTGTGTACATTCTTGTCGGTTTCGTGCTAATTAAATTTGGGAATAGAACACCACAAAAATGATAGCATATCCCGGGTTATTTTTTGTGTCATATTGTTAGTCATTTATTTAGTATTTACTAATTTTATAAAGCCACTCTTCCACCACTGAAGTTAAATAACCACTTGCACTTCCAAAACTCCTACTACCGGCAAACTGAAATAGTATGAAACACGTACCCAGCCCCAATCCAACGACTATTCTAACCATGATTATCCCACCCGCTCGTCTGATCGCTGCCTATCATCGTGTTCAATAGAAAAGCGTACATAATACACTCGTTCGTTGTTTTTCCAATACGCTAACCAACGGAGAATTACCCGAGTTCGACGCTCCAAATCCTCTTGAAATTCTGCAACAAGCCTGTGCGAAATATCCCTGAGTCCCGGTAAAATCATAATTGTATATCGCTTTATTATTTCACCGTAGTCGAGAGTATTCAAAGGAATTTTCTGTCACGAAACAGTCTCTCTCGACGAAGAGTTCTTCGCTGTTCACGTTGAGCTAAACGTGGACGCCATTTTTACGGCATGTTTCATGCACTTACGCCACCTAAATACACTGCGTAAGTTGCGCCACATTTTGTGGCGTAAGTCGCCGACTTACGCCATATCCGGATAGTGCGTAACTTTCGTGAAATCGGTCATAAATTTATGGCGCAACTTACGCAACATTTGTGGCGTAAGTGGACTTACGCCATTGCGTAAAGTTTCGTGAAATCGGCTGCAGCTCCCACAAAGCCAAATCATCTAGACTACACACAAAAACCTGGGGCCAATTTCACATCCCTGCTTAGCACAAAAATTTGCTAAGCATGAAATATCTGTCTTAGTAAAAACAGGATTAACAACCAAATTTCCATTTGTAGTGCATCACGTTTTCTTTGGCTGTTGTTCGCTGACCATGAATATCAAATGGAATTTTAATGGTGGTTAGTTTGATTGGGCAAGACATATTTGTGCTTTAGCAATTTGTTGTGCTTAGCAACTCTATGAAATTGGCCCCTAGAAAAATGGCCAGGGTCTCCCACACAAAGCAAGACGGGGATCTGAAAGCAACAAAACACAGAAAAAATTACTGATCTGAACACAAAGTTTCTGTCTTGTGGAGTCAAATGACCGGTTAGTGTTTATTATTCCTTCATTTCTTGTCGTAAGCTTTTTAACCCGTTGCATCTAAACAGAATCTTTGTAACTGGTAAATATTCTCATACAGCAGGCATTTATGTTTGTTACTTTAAGGGGTTCTGGCTAACCTCACTGCAACAAGTTTTGGTTCTTAAATAATCTTCTGTTTGTTTTGTTTGATGAACATAATCGAAAACTAATTGTCGAGAATCGAAACTAAACCAAAATAACGGTTGTTATGAATTGGGTTCACCCCGATAGCTTTGAGTTTATAATCAGCTGGTTTGTATAGCTTTGTTCGTTTTTCCTTTATTGCATGAAAAACAGAAATTGGAAGAAAATAAAAATAAAGCGTCTGACTTTTACTATCCATTCTGAAAAATATCCAAAGAATAATCCATTCAGGACGATCGCAGGATTAATAAAACGGAAGGAAATAAACTGAGTTTGGATTGGAAAGTGAGACTTCTGACAATAAAATATTGGTGTGTGAATGAAACAAGTTGGCCATTATGTCGTCTGCTCGAACTGTGAACAAAGATTTTGTTTGTATATCATATATTATTGATGTTTTTTTGTGGTACAATGAATCTTGACATTCATGAAGTATCAATTATTTAAACTAGGGTTTCATCCCAAACCAGTTGGCTAGAGCTAGGTCTAGGTCTAGGCCCATTGCCAACACACTGACTATAGACGTAGCCATAGCTCTGGAAACCCGTCCCCTACGGCTAGGTCTTGGTCTGGGCCCATTGACAACACACTGACTATAGACGTAGCCATAGCTCTGAAAACCCGTTGCCTATGGCTAGGTCTTGGTCTGGGCCCATTGACAACACACTGACTATAGACATAGCCATAGCTCTGGCAACCTGTTTCAGACATGACCTAGGTCTCACAGAGTCGGCCATAAGTGGGGGTCACTGCATCACCAAACTTTTGAACGCACTCGTCCAAAATGGCTAGATTAGACATTACCTTGGCTGCCTTTCAAGTCTAGGTTCGATTTCATTCACGTTTTATGAATCGTTCCTTACTATGAGTTGTCATTATCGCCATGGTAACTTGTGACATCACACTCAGCTAAACAAAGAAAGGTTGAAGTTCATTTTGAGATTACTTTTCATGATATCGAACCGAGACTTGAAAATGCAGCCAGATCTTAACAACCTTTCGTAGTCAGTCGCTTGGGCCCAATGTCATGGCACTGCTTACCCCAAACATATGCGTTTATGATGATCATCATTTCTTTACTTTTGGGTTAGCATAAAGTTTATACACTAACCGAGTAAGCAAGAAATACTCAGTTCAACACTAACGTCTGAAACTACCTACAAATCCATGGAATAGGATCCTGTAAGCAGGAAATTTCTTGTTTCAGTAAGCAATAAATTTGAGGCTTAGTGTAAGCAGAATCATGAGACTGGGCCCTGCAAACAAGCGGCTAGAAGGCTGGTGAAAGTTCCTAAGATACGGTCAATATAATATTCTATTTAAACACACAGAGCCATCTCAAGCTGACCACGTTTGTGTGATTAAGCAGTCCTATTCAAAAAGAATCGAAAAACACAAGTTCATTTCCAAGAATGTGAGAAACTCAGGATCGAGGGATTCAATAATTATTAAATAAGGAACGGACAAAGTCAAATTATCGACAATCCAGAGGGTTAGTATAAATATCTTTATCCTAAGGAAAAGCCACACATATATTTCAAGATATCGTTCCACTAGTAATGAATATTATTTCTTCGTAACTACCTACAACCTGACCAGCCTTAGGAAAGGTTAGATCATTAGGGAAGGTGAGGTCTGACCAAGTATTAAGTCCGTGCCGGAAATCCCTGATCGACAATCGTCAAAACCACCACTTCTCACCGTAAAAACCAAAACTTGTTTTTCTATCCGACAACAACTCATCCCCCAACCCAAAGTCAAATTTTGCCACTTCCAATAACAGACCGTGAGTGGTTTCATGGCTTCTGACTGTCAAACAAACAAAGATAGTTGACTATTAGGGACCCCACCAACATAGGGCTGGATAGCTCAGTTGGTAGAGCGCCAATACGGTATTCAGGAGGTTGCTGGTTCGAATCCAGCTCCAGTCAATTTTTCTTTGTTCCCTTTTCAATAATATAAACAGTTTTAAGATTTCAGTTCCTATAAATGGTTTTGTTTCATCAATGTGTAACACTTTCATTTGAAAAGAAGATTCAGAATTATTTCTTGAGTGTTACTTCTACAGCAAATTGCCTCATGCTCAGGAATTTTTCCGAACTGTGGGTATTTCCGGCACAAACTTCCTGGACAGAACTATGAATGAATCGTCATAACTATCAATAAATCCCGAAGAAACTTTCTGTCAACTTTTACGCAATGTTTATCGTATTTCTACTGTGTAAATATATTATGGTATTACCCGAATTATAGGCAAGTTATAACACACCAAATTCATGTCTATTTCAATCAAAACAAAATTATCTAGTTAAATATTCTTTTCCACTTTGTGGTGCATTGCAACATTCTCCTTAAATATGAAGGAAATTAATATTGGATTATGAAAAAAAAACTCACAAAGTCTGACTTCGTTTATCATTAATGTACTATTTCTCAGATTCCTATATCGTCTTCAACCTACAAAATGCCAAAAAATTGTTTCGTTTTTCGATTTGTTTTTTTAAAGTAAATCTTTTCTACATACAATTATAAACCACTTTGGAAAAATTATTAAATAATATCTGAATTCATACTAGTTTTTATTTAAGATATTTGTTTATGCGCTCAACCCAAATAAAAAAAACCTTACAGAAGTAAATATGGCAACTTTCAAACGGTTATAATTTTTCAGGAGGTTTTTTGGGAAAAAAAATCAACAACTCGTGGTTTCTTCTGAAAGTCATAAATATGAGAAAACCTTCAAAAAGCTACAAATTTGAAAGACCAAACCAAAACGTGACTGACTAATGGGATACCTGAATTTATTTTTACTGGTAACATTCCAAATTTTAGACTCGCAGTTTTAAATGATAACAAAAACGAAATAAAAACCAACGGCAATGACGTAATAAAAGTCTGACATGCAAAAATTCATGCATTATATTTATCGTTTATAAAGCACTTAGAACATATTAATTTCAGTGTTCGGATATTTTGTTACCTTATGCCACAGAATGAACGGAAAGTCTTATGAATTCAAAATTGGAGAATTTTATCACCATGGAAATGAGCTTGAAAAGAGCTTTCCAACGGTATGCAACACTTGGGGTTCTATCTTCCTCTGTCTGTTGAAACCTGAGACAATTCAGGAGATTTTGAATGGGATAAGTCAACAGAATGTTGCCTTTGAATAGCTGGACAGGCTGATGACACCTGGTGACTTTCCACTCATTCTATGACGTCAGGTCTTATATATGTGTGGCTTATCTTTCCTACAACCCTCTGGATCGGAAGGATTCTCATTTTACTCACTTTATATTCGGTATTTTATTCAATATTTACGCAGAATGATTGGGATACTGTTACCATGGTTACGATGCAGCATGTGGAAACAGGCATTCTGGGTATTAAACGGCGTGATCTGAAGAGGACGAAATAAAATACGAAAGAGTGAGACTTAAAATTTGACGAGTATACAGACAGATAGACTTGAAGTATCAGTATTACAATTTTGCTAAGCACATAGATTTATCTTAAGCAATCAATCTTAATTGCTAAGGAAAGTGTGATGTCACAATACAAATTACTTAAGTTATAAAGACAACTTATCTTAAGATTAATCTTAACCCAAAAACAAAGATAATTGACCATTAGGGACACCAACAACATAGGGCTGGGTAACTCAGCTCGGTACGGTCTTTTGGAGGCAGATGGTTTAAATCCCACTCCAGTCAATTTTTTTTGTTCACTTGCCAATGACATTAGGTTAATCTTACATCTGAAAATCGCAGGCTTAGTTTTATAGCACTGCTTAACAACAAGGGATACTTTTCTGCTTACTGTATAAACATATTTCCTTATTTTGCTAACACATACTTGGTGATTTTGTTACAGTCCACCTATTGATAAATTTATTACTCTGGTAACTTACTTTCTGTTAATGTGTGATTGTGAAGATCTGATGTATTTGATGGTGAGATAAGCCCTGGGGGTGGAGCGTGTACCGTCCAGGACGGACCTAAACAACAAATCAACAAATCAACAAATCAACAAATGGGGAAATCAAGAAATAAACAAATCAACAAATAAGCAATTCAACAAATAAGCAAATCAACAAATAAACAAATCAACAAATGGACAAATCAAGAAATAAACAAATCAACAAATAAGCAAATCAACAAATCAACAAATAGGCAAATAGGCAAATCAATCAATCAATCAATACAAAAATCAACACATCAACAAAGCAAATTGGCAAATCAACATATGAAGAAATCAACATTTAAATAAACAAGTAATCAACACAGCAGGGCCATACCAAGTGCAATAAACAATGGTATGCAAGAGAATTAGGGTCAGGGTTAATAAATCAGTAAATACTAAGAATACTTTGACGAACAAAATGACGGGATAAGAATTAACAAGGTTCATATGAAGGTGTGGCTTCTTACCTCTATTTGCATATTCATGAGCTGGGAACAGATGATTGGTTGATGGATGTGTGGGCGTGTCACCGTCTGTCAATGTTTGTAATGATTTTAACCAATGGGGTTGCTCTTCTGTGGGAACTGTACAAACGAACGATAAAAACAACAAGTAAGCAACCAAATGGTGGTAGGTTCGAACCCTACTCAACTGGTCAAGCAAATCAAGGAATCGTTTCTTTGTACTGTAAACCGTTCTTTACATTCATTTTCTCAATGAAGTATAATGAGTATGCTTCGCAGTATCCAGAAGCCAGGCTTGATTGATGTTAAGCAGCTCTATTGTAGTGAAGTTCAGGGCCGACAAGAAGATGATTTCAGGCCCGAAGGCCTGGGCCTGGCCAGGCTTCTCAGGGGCTGGGCTAAAGCTTCTCTTCCTTAAAAGCCACAATTTGATCATAGACAGAAGCCAGGCTTGATTGATTTGAAGCAGCTCTATTGTAGTGAAGTTCAGGGCTGACAAGAGGAGGATTACAGGCCTGGCAAGGTCTTTCAAAGGCTGGGCCTGACCAGTATCAAAGTTTCTTTCCCTAAGCCATAAAGGGTGCATTCGTTTAGCTTCCACAAGTCGACACCAGTCAACCTCATCCTCCACCTTCTCGCTTGTTTTGTGCAGTATACACGACCAATCCCAGGTCAGGGCTGCCCCATGGAAGCTAAACAAACACACCCATAGAAGGACACCCACCTTCTTTTTCTGTGAAACCTGGCGTGTGTGTGCTGTGAGAGTTGACGCTGATTATCGCTGGATCATGAACCATCCAAGACTGTGACGAGACTCCTGGCCAAACATCTGAAACAAAATCAAAACATAAAGCAACGTAGAGGTCAAATATATACTCCACTAATCACTTAGTTGATAAATGCACTAATTTATCAAACTAGTTGATATATATCAACAAATTATACCAATCGAATGATCAATAATAATTCACTAATCAATGTATGATTGGAATCAAATTGATCAATGATTCAATCACATGATCAATACATCAACCAATACAACAATCAATCAATCAGTAAATCAAAACATAATCAATAAATCAATGAAGATATTAAATCAATACATCAATAAAGAGATCGATAAACAGATCAATAGTTCAAACAATCAAATAATCAAAGCATTCATCAATAAATGAGTCAATCACATAAACAACAATCAATCAATCGAACAATCATACAACCAGTCAATTGACTAAATAGTCAAGCAGCAAAGCAAGTGATCAAGCAATTTCGGAAGCAACCTTTCTCAAAAGGTTACCTCTTCTACAAAAATATTCAACCAGTGGGGTTGATTTCATGAAGCCCTACGATCGATCGTAACTCGAGTTATGAAGGATAACCCAATCATATCCTACGTAGGGCTGCAATGCATCATAAGTCCAACAATTGGTAGTAAGTTAAGATGAGTTTGGTGAAATCAACCCCAGGGGCTGATTTCATAGAGCTGCTTAAGCACAAAATTTGCTTAAGCATGAAAAGTCTTCATTTGCTTAAGCAAATTTCGGAGCTTAAGCAGCTCTATGAAATTGGCCCCTGGTCATCCAACATCTACCCTGAACCTCTCCTTACCTGGGTTTTTCTGTGGGGCTGACTGTGTAGGGTTATTGGCTGCATTAGCAGCACCGAAGCTTATATTGATGTTGGGTAGTAAAGCTCTGAGTCCATCTTGCCAACTCTTGACTGATTCCGTGTGTCTCGTTTGATGCTGTGGATGTGACTGCTGTAAGGACAGATCGTGATCAGAAGACGAAGGGTTTATGGGTGACTCTCAATGAACGCTAAAAGGGGCTGCCATGGATAACTTCAGACGTGCACTCATCATTAAAGGTGATACCATACGTTTTTTGTCAAAGAAATGCAGAATAGATAGATACATGTACACAGAAGGCAAAGAGTTTATAGGTAACTCTGATTGGACATTAATGGTGGTTGCCATGGACACTTTCAGACATACACTCATCATCAAAGTATACATTAGTACAAGTTATACAAGATTGACATTATAGACACAAGCAATCTAGAGCCAATTTCATAGAGCTGCTTAAGCACCAAAAACCTTGGTAAATATAATCAGCCCAAACTCCTTGTGAATGTTATGCTCAGAAAACAGTGGCCGAATACAAGTCATAAGCAGTAAACATCGCATGAACATTTGGTTGGTAATCCTGTTTGATCAAGGAAAGACTTTTCATGCTTTAATAAGCAGCTCTAAGAAACAAACAATAGACTCATGGGACAAACAACAAATGTTAATAAAAAAATCTACAAAGCATTCTTACAAACAATTTGGACACATGAATAACAAAACAGTCATAATTAAAATGAATTCCTTAACAAGCTAACAAATGTAAAAGGCAACAAACAAACTGTTTTAATTACGTTTTTATGATTCTGAGTGCCTTACTATAAAAAAAAAACCTGAAAACACTGACTGGCAAATGATTGAGCAGCCTTAAGACTTCCAGACTTTCAAACAGACAACAAGTGACATGGACAGACAGATAGCCAGCTACTCACTTGGTTCATGGAAGGTGATGGATGATATAATCTGGGATTGTGAATGTTGAACGTTGACGGGTTGTTGACGTTTTGTGGTCTTGTTTCTGTCGGTCTGTCGAGCTGGAGCCAGTTCATCATCTTGCTGCCACCGGGCTCTGCAAAAACATGACAAGAACAACAATAGAGTCAAACTAAATTCGTTCACTCTTCTAGAAACACCCCTCTTCTCAAGAGAAAGATCCTGATATGATTTAAATATTGGGCCCTCCCAACTCTGAGCAGCCTTTGAGAAAGATCCTGCTAGGATTCAAACGTCAAGCCCTATTAACTCTGAGCAGCCTTTGAGAAAGATCCTTCTAGGATCCAATTGTCAGGCCCTCTAACTCTGAGCAGCCTTTGAGAAAGATCCTGCTAGGATCGAAATGCCAGGCCCTCCTAACTCTAAGCAAATTGCTAAGCAAGATGACGTACCTGTATGTAAACTGTGATTGGCATGTGAGGAGAAACCTGGAGGAGGAGGAGTAGCCTTAGAGGAGTCGGAAGTCATCGCGAGTCCTAGTTGAAGTTCCTTCTCTAGAAGATCAGCCAAGCCTTTGTTCGATTCATTCCACGGATCAAATCCTGAACAAAAGAGGAATTTATATAAAGTTAACGTCTTTATTGTGTGCAATTACCAGTATAATTGAAAGGGTTATCAACTAAACTGCCATAGGTGTTAGAAAAAAGGTAGAGATTAGGTCTAGGACCCAAGATCCTAGGGTACGACACTGGTACTGGGGAGGAGGAAGGTTTACGAATGGTTATAGCATAAGGGTTGAGGTGACAGGGTTCGTACTAGGTAAAGAGCATGAAGCAATGTCAGACTCAAGTCCAAAGAAAAATTCTACATTTGGGGCCTGGTCTAAGCTTGGGTCCAGTCAAGTTGGGGTGTAGTCGAGATGAGGAGTCGAATCTCAACTTGGGGTTTGGTATCTAAGGCTTGTGAGTCTGATCTAGGCTTTGGATCCAGTTGAGGTTTGGGATCGAGTCCAAGCTTGGAGCCAGGTCTAGACTTTGGGTCTAGTCTGGACATCAGGTCTGGCTTGGACTTGGGATCTGGTCCAAACTTGGGGTCTGATCCAAACTTGGAGCCTGGTCTGGACTTGGGGTCTGGTCTACAGTTTAGGTCAAGTCACTAAGAGTACATACCCAAGTCGTCTTCATTCAGTAGATCCTTAGTATCTGATGTAAAGCCAAATGCAGCTTGCCAGTCAGTGTGACTAGCCACTGGCAGAAGATCATTATTCAGAATCACTCCTTCACTCCAATCTGAAAAACCGATGAAATAAAAATCAAATCACTCGAAGATTAACAACGATCAAGTTGCTATGGACATACAGCTTTGCATTCTTTACTAAAACAGTGGAACTCCACTATAACAAACACCGCTATACCAAACATATGACTATACCGAACATCATCTTTTAAATCACTATAACGAACGATCACAGTAATGGACAATATCTTGTATCCAGGGGCCAATTTCATGGAGCTGCTTAGCACAAAAAATTGCTTAGCACAAAAATAGCTTTCCCAATGAAACAAACCACCATTGAAAATTCCATTTGATATTCATGGTCAGCGAACAACAGCCAAACCATTTGGTTGTCAATCCTGATTTTACTCAAACAGAAATGTCATGCTTAGCAAATTTTTGTGCTAAGCAGCTCTATGAAATTGGCCCCTGCCATGTTTGTTTATAGCGACATTCCACAGCATGTTCCACTGCATTGGAATATTCAGCGTTTTGAGATATTTTAGGAAATGTTGGACTTACCTCCAGCTGGTGTAGGTCCTTGCTGAGGTGGAATCAACGGAGGCAGAGTATTTCCACCTTGAAATCCCGTCCCTAAAAACACAAACAAAAGCAATAAACATAAATATCAGCTGGTAACCGGTCACAAGCACTTATATTGCATTCAATATTGGCTGGTAGCCTGTTATTGCTAAGCAGATCTTTGCTGCGATTAGCAGAAATCAGCAGAAAACCAGTTGCTGTCAATGTGTAATACATTGGACTTTAGTTGGTAACCCGTCTTTGCTAAGCAAAATCGTTCAGTGCTCAGCATAAATCAGCTGGGAACCAGTTGCTATCAATTTGAATAACATGGGATTTTGATTGGTCATCTGATTTGCTAAGCAAAACTAATCTAAGGATAAATCTTGATGTTTTGTGAAACTCACCCCTTAGGGCCAATTTCATAAAGCTTTACGATCGATCGTAACTCAAGATAAGAAGCATAACCCATCGTATCCTACGTAGAGCTTGCAAAGCATCATATGTCCTACGATTGATAGTAAGTTACGATGAGTTTGGTGAAATCGACCCCTGGTTGAATAAGAGCTATAACCTTTGACCTGGAACTTACCATTTACAGGCAGGGGTAGATGAGGATTTGGCGGTAGAAGGTTGGGCATGACATTCTGACCAATGTAACCATTGGCTGTTGAGAAGAACGAAGGTACTGCCTCGTCCGTTTCAAACGGTGATTTCTGCATCGTTGATTTTGTTGTATCCGTAGGAACTGGTCCTGATTGCACTGGACTAGAAGGAGACACTGTCAAAAAGAATGAAGTCGAGGAAAAAAACGTCAAATTTGAAAACTTTTGCAAGAAAATGAAAAGCTGTACTTGGCTTCTTAAGTAGGTCTATATTTCTTTGTAATTCCATACTTTATCTAGTGCTGGGATTTTTTATCCAGTTATATATTAACAGACCCAGATTTAATTATCCGGTTACAATTTTCTGCAAACCGTTAGCCGAAACTGAAAGGAAAACAAAGGGACGAACACTTGGCTTATGCTCAACAAACCAAAAAGTGTAAACTGTAGAATACATATACCCCCTGTACTTGAATTTCAGTCATTTATTTTGTCCATTTTGCCAAGAACAAACACACTTTTCACATACTGGATCTAAAAGAAACATTGTGTACTTGATCTAAATGCTTGATCTAAAAATAACATCGTAAAAAGCATCCACGAATCCCTACCTTCTGTTGAGGGGAGCCTGGCAGGTTGAGTCTGCAAACTGACTCCATCAGGAGGCGACTCACTCAGCTCCGATGTGTGATTATTACCTACAGCTACCGTCTCTTCCGGTGACTGTGAATACCCGTCCCCGGCTTTGGATTGGGCGGCCAGCGCTGGCCACGGATCACTGTGATTGGTCGTAGGCCAGGGATCGCTGTGATTCGTAGCAGGCCACGGGTCTGTGTGGTTGGTTGGGGGCGAGTTACTATTGCTATTGACTGGTGATGAAGACGGCTTTTTCCTACGGACAAAGAAAACGAAAACAGTGATTAATTGTTTCACTAATTGGCAAAGGATTATCAAGGTTTGAAAAAAAAAAACATTTATAAAGGCGAATAATATCGTGGTGGATATCAAATAAAAACAAAAATAAAAAAACGAACAAAGGTTTGTAAATATTTAAATATTTAAATATAATTAAATGGCTCAGTTGGTAGAGTGCCTGTACGGTATTCAGGAGGTCGCCGGTTCGAATCCCGCTCCAGTCAATCTTTCTCTGTTCACTTTTCAATGACATTAATTTCAGTAAGTTTCCCTTTTGATTATTTGATGATTATATTAATTAAAAAGCCGTATCCTCTTTGAGTGATCCCTTATGTACCATTCCCAGGTTGCAGCATTGCTGTGTATATCATTGAAACGATCCTTGGGGTATGGCGGTGTGTGCATGGTTTCAATGCTTCTGACTGCCAAAAGAACAAAGATAATTGACTATTTATAACTGACACCACCACATAGGACTGGATAGCTCAGTTGGTAAGAGCACTGGCACGGTACTCCGGAGGTCGCTGGTTCGAATCCCGCTCCAGTCAATTTTTACAAAACAAAACGAAAGATGTTTCAATGACTAGACATACCTTGAGTGTTTTGAATGTTTTTTGCTGTGTTCGGTATTCGAACTATTCGTTCCTTTCTGTTTCGTCTGCTGTTGTTGTGGTAAAGGCGGTGTTTCTGTTTGACGCTGCTGCTGTTGTTGCTGATGTTTTTGCTCTTGTTGTTGTTGCTGTTGCTGTTGTTGTTGCTGTTGTTGTGGTTGTTGTTGTGGTTGTTGAGGTTGCTGGTGTGATGTTGCTGCCGTGTGCGAAGATTGTGAAGACTGACTCGAACCACCTCCCAGAACGTCTTGAGCGAGTTTTTGTTCATACTCCTGGTGTTTCCTGTCAAAAGAAATTAATTAAAATTCAATTTATTCAAGTTATAACTACAAACTGCTCATGGAGTTCAGTTAGAAGGGCTTGATGCTTCGATCCTTGCAGGATCTTTCTCAAAGGCTGCTCAGAGTTAGGAGGGCCTGACGTTTCGATCCTAGCAGGATCTTTCTTAAAGGCTACTCAGAGTAAGGAGGGCCTGACATTTCGATACTGATATTAAATTAATATAAAATTCAAATGTCTCCTGACAACTTACCCAGCCTGCATATCTTCCTTCGTGAAGCTAGCGGCAGAGTCTCCCAACTCATGCAAGTACATGCAATCCTGTAAACAAACAAAACGACAAACAAATAAACAAACAACTCAAATGAAACAAGGGCAGTTCCACGGTGCCAGAAATATATTTTGGACACTTAAACAATGTGCATCATAAGTGTAATAATCATGAAGTTCTGATATTTCTACATCTATTTACAGTTTTAGCAAGGTCACGAGTTCCCTAGGAACTTACCGGTTTAGGACATTGAGAGTTCTTTAGGAAGTGACTACAATATTTTGTAATCCAAAGGGCTTATTTTGGCTCGAAATTTTGAACTTCTTAAGTTCCTGCAATATTTCTATGTCCATTTTTATAGAGTTTAGGCAAGGTCTGAGGTTGGCAAGGAACATAACGGTTTAGGACATTGAAAGTTCTTCAGAAAGTGGCTACAATATTTTGTAATCCATTAAGGGTTTTGCCTCGAGATTTCAAGACATTGTGAGTTCTTCTAAGGATTCTGTAATATTTAGACAATATTTAGACATCCATTTAGAGTTTTGGCAAAGCCAGGGGTTGTCTATGAACAGGTTAAGGACACCGCAAGTTCTTGAGAAGTGACTACAATATTTTGTAAACCATTAAGGGTTTTGGCTCAAGACATCAAGATGCTGGCAAGGAACTTACCGGTTTAGGACATTGAGAGTTCTTGAGGAAGTGACTGCAATATTTTGTGGTTCCAAGAGACGCCTTTAAGGTTCTCCCGTCTACGTGGACATTGTTTACTGCTTGTATTGCTTTCAATGCATCTTCATATTTATGATACGTCACATAGGCACTTGCACTCGGCCCCTACGGGATGAAATATGATCAACAAGACAATCAGTCAGTAACTATAAAGGTCATTGGGGGGCATAGGTAGCAAGTGCGTTAGGCACTCGCCTCTCACCAATGTGGCCCGGGTTCGAATCCGGCCTAGGTCATATGTGAGTAGAGTTGTGCGTTGGTTCTCTCCTATGCTACGAGGGTTTTTCTCCAGGTGATCCGGTTTTCCTCCCTCCACAAAAATCAAACACTTTCGATCTCAGGCTGTACTCCGTGATCATATATGAGTTGATGTGGCTGGCAGCCAAGGGCGCCCATGAAAGCTTGCTACTCGATCACGTTGAAGTCGCATCCTTCGCAATTCAGCACCCCAGCTGCCAGTAAGGATGATTAGCCTCCCAAATTGAAAGTGAAATTGACCCAGAGGTCAAACGTCAGTCACCCATCAGAGAAATATTTGATGATATTGTTCCCTAGTACAAGTGATGGACTACAGCAAACTGCTCATCAACCAAAATAATAACCTGAAATTTATCAAATGCTTGGATCCTAGCAGGATCTTTCTCAAAAGCTGCTCACAGTAAGAAAATCAAGACATTTTCATTGCAGCAAGACAGAAAGATCCTAGGATGTCGTCACTCAAAACATTTCAGTATTCAGGAAGATTCACAAGAGTAATTATTTGAGCATTCAAAAGAATGTTTGGCTTTGGTACACTCGGCAGAATTCTTCAAAACATGCCACAAGGGTTAGGATTTATTCAAGGTTTGCCATTTGAGAAATTAAAAAAAAAACCAGAAGTCCCGAAAGGGATTCGAACCGGTAACTTCCAAAAGGAAAAGCTGAGGTACATTTAAAGAATGTTTGGCTTTGGTGAACTCGGCAGAATTTCTGACAAATTTGCCAGAAAGGTCGGGATTAATAATAAGGTTTGCTAAAACGGATTAGAACCAGTGACTGGTCGAGCTACAAGACGATGATCTTACCTGTGAGCCAGCGTAAGACGTGTTCTGATTGATGACGACTTTTACGATCTTTCCAAACTTTCCAAAATACTCCTGCTTCTTCAAAACCTCTGTATCGGCAAGTCTTTGAGAGAGACCAACCACAAAGACTAGATTCTTCTGCACCACTCGGACGCTAGCCAGATGCTTACGACTGTCTGTGATCTTCTGTTTCCTCTGCTGATCTTTCTGACGTTTCTCGTTCTTTATCCGTTGCAGCCTGTGGAAACAATGTCCAACATTCAGAAACAAGAACATTTTTTGATAACATAGCTTGGAGTAAGGAGGGGCTGACGCGTTTTGATCCTAGAAGGATCTTTCTCAAAGTCTAAAAAGCATCCTGGTAATAGATGAGGTATTAAAAGACAATGGGAGACTTCGGAGAACCGGTCTTGAGTCAACAGCGCACGCGCAAACCATGCTTGCGCAATTGTGAGCATGCGCGTGCGTGCGTGTGCGCTGTTGACTTGAAGACAGGTTCTCCAAAGTCTCCCATTCTGATTTTCGAGTGTTATTTTTTTTATAAGCTAAAGATCTACTCACTCTTCCTCTGTCAGTGGTTTGAAATCTGCAGGGCATTCTGGGTAAGCCTTCCTACACGCCGGACATAAGCCGTTCTCGTCCGTGCGGATGCGATGCCAACAAAAACGACATATCTATACCCGAAATATCAAAATCACAGAGACGTGCATGCATTAGAATGGCATACCAGGGGCCAATTTCATAGAGCTGCTTAAGCACAAAATTTTGTTAAGCATGAAAAGTCTTCCTTGATCAAACAGGATTACCAACTAAATTTTCACGTGATGTTTACTGCTTTTGACTTGTATTCGGCCATTGTTGGCTGAGGATAACACTCACAAGGAGTTTTGGCTGCCATACTGATTTTATTTACCAAGGTCTTTGGTGCCTAAGCAAATTTTGGTGCTTAAGAAGCTCTGTGAAATTGGCCCCAAACCGGAGGTCGATGCATACAATGGAACGCCGCTTTAACAAAAATACTGCTATACCAAACATTTGGCTATACCGAACATCATTCTTGACTCCCAACATTGTGCACAATAACGAGCGACTACTATAACAAACAATCTCTGTGCAATCCAGGGTGTTCGTTATAGCGGCATTCCACTGTATATCAATAAGTACTCTACAATCATAAATTTCCTGACAATAAGTATTCCTTAAAATGACAAATTGTTTCATAATTTCCGAATACATTACAAATAAATCATTAATATTCATTGTTTCTATGAATATTCATTAACTGACCTGGTAACCACAGGTGCAGGGGAAGAAGTTGATGTCATCTATCTCCAATGGCTCCATGCATAGAGGGCACTGCAATCAGCAAATGAAAAAAGATCTAATAAACACAGAATTTCAGCTCCGATTCTACGCTTACGATAAGCAGAGCCATGATAGTGGGGCCCCAATTGGTTCCTCTGTGACCAATGTCATGAGTTAGAGCATCTGATTGGTTCACTACTAAATTGTGTCAATAAATCTGGGCCTAATTTCATGGAATCCGTTACCGTTAGCAAAAATTCTTCGCTTACGGTAAAAGGATTTTTTGGGTTACAGTTAGCGTATTTCACGGAAGAGTTTCCTTTTTGGTAACGGTAAGCAAGGAATTTGTGCAGAATGCATAGGACAGCGCGTTAGCAGAAAATGATCACGGTTACCCTAGAAATTCTTTGCTAACCGAGAGTCTTGCTTACAGATTCCATGAAAAAGATTTCACGCGTAGCAGTACCCGTAAGCACAAAAATAGGCTGTAACGGATTCCATGAAATTGGGCCCAGGGTACCTGATTGGATTAAAAGTAACGAAATCATACATACAGAGGTTTTCTGATTGGTTCACAACTGAATGATGTCATTTAAAAAGCATCTGATTGGTTTACACATAATGACATCATACAGACAGAAGATCTGATTAGTTCATTTAAAAATCATGTGAGTCTTACATCATCTGGTTCCTGCAGGCTGTTCATGCTGGGGGAGGATGTGTCTGGCTTCATTCTTGTAGATTTATTTCTTGGCGGAGTCCACAAAGTGAGAAAGGAGGAATACGATGTGCTCGTTAAAGTCAAGGTTTTTGACTCTGGAAAAAAAAAACAGATTTCAAACATCTAATATGACAGAAGAATTGAAAAGTGAATGAAGGAAAGTTGACTGGAGTGGGATTTGAACCAGCAAAGCCCCAGAATACGTACCAGCACTAGGGGTCAAAATTAATAGTGGTCCGCTGGCCCGGGCGACCAAAAACAATCATTGGGCCACTGATTTGAGGAACAATGCCAGTGCAATGCACTGTTCACTGGCCCTACAGGCCACCAAGAGACTGAAGTTAATTTTGACCCCCGCAACACTCTACCAACTGAGCTATCAAGCCTACAGTCAATTATCTATGTTCGTTTGGCAGTCAGAAGCTGTGAAACCACTCACATACCACTATACCCCAAGGATCATTGAAGCAGAGATGCAACTGACCTATGCCAAAAAAATCGGAAAATGACCGCGAGTATGAATATATTGTGCGCGCGCTGCGCCGCGGCACGCGTGTAGACATACGGCACAACCCAAGGGAGTGAATGTACATGCTGTGCAGTTGGCTAGGATATGGAGACGAAAGTTTATCTATATTCACTGGTCTTTCACAATTATGATGAGTTGCAGCATGAGTTACATTTTACTCAAGAATTACGAACGTACGTGACAAACTTTTCAGCCCTAGAACTAAGGCAGCGTCCTACCTGGCATACCTGGCAAACGAAGTTTTCTTACGTGGTAGCTAGGCACATGATAATGGAGTTGCGTTAGGCCTGGCTAAAACTTAACTTCCCTTTCTTCAAGCCGTTTCTTCATTGTAATTTGCCTTTGACATCTTTTTCGATACCACAAAGATCATTTTTTTTGTGTCGACAATTAGATGTTGCATTCTGTAAATTTGTAGGCCTGTTGGTTTGTTACGAACGAAAAGTGACAGCGCGAATGAATCAGCAGCATAAATCCCACGTGCACGAAACAACGTACAGCTGTAGGCCTACATGTAAACATGTGCTGTTATGTGCATGCATTCGTTGTGTGCATCGCATCGAGCGAGCCCATGAGATCACGCGCTATTCGTCATTTACTTGTGTCAAAGGTCAATATATAAACGTATTTCCAGTCACTGACGGCTCCACAAAACACCGGCCTTTGTATTTCATACCGCAATTACCCTGTATGACTGACGTTAACACTGGAATGGCGACTACGTGTGAGATTTAATACTCATTTGCGCAGTGCAGGTTGTGCGTGCATGATAGTTTGGTTCCGATCTTTAATTTTTTTCAAAATAAATTGTACAATTCAAAGCATTTTACGCGAGTAGCCTGATGCTGAAAAAAAGCTGAAATGGTGTGGAAAATAGAAAAAAGTCGGATTTCCGATTAAAATCGGAAAAGTTGCATCTCTGTTGAAGATAATCACAACATTATCAATGCTGCAACCTGAGAAACAGTACATGGGGGATCACTCAAAGAGGATACAGCTTTTCAAATAAATAATCATCAAATAACCACAAGGGAAACTGACTGAAATGTTTTTAAAAAAGTAGGCCGACATGAAATTAATTCATTCCCATATTTTGAGGGGAAACATCATGATCCATTGTGACACTTTGATAAATAGTAAAATAAAAAGGGAACAGTTCCCTACACATGTGACTTACCATGTACACTCTGACAATTAAATTTAAGTTTAACCTGTAAAACCGTGAAGCATTTACTTAAAAAACACTTGGAATTCTTCAGTTCAGTCCCATAGAGTTTGTACATGGGGTCTTGGGTGTTAACCGTGTATGGAAATCTTTCCAAACAACTGAACAAAATTACCCCAAATAGCACACAACAAACAAATGAAATGTGGAGAGCAAATCTGTTTTAACATAAGTGAAAAAATATTTAAGGAACTACATTTTATCAAGTATCTTCTTTAACATAACGCAAAGCCATTACATAGGGCCTACCTATATTTAAAACTGAGTCATTCGCACCCAACTTTTTAGGGATTTTCCATAGTTGAGGTTAAAGGCATTGCATACGTTTGGTAATGACTCTGAAAATTTATGGCAATAAAAACTTACTTGGTGAGAAGTACAGCTGCTTTGGATAGTATAATGCATATTGAGAAACGTTCAATTCGAAGTACCACGGTTATGGAAAAATATGTCACTTTTTATCTCCAAAAATTATGAATCTGAGAAGCGTTATGGCCGTAACGCTTCTCAGCTATTGACTAACTGTTATCTGGCGTGAAATAAGCGCTCTAGTTTGTCGCCAAAATCTCACAAACGCTACCACCTTTTGAATTGAAACTTTCACAGGTTAGTTTTATGGTATATATATACAATTATATTGGTTTGAAACAAACAATAGGCTCAAATTACCAAACGTATGCAATCCCTTTAAGTCATGCATTTTAAGGCCTAACTCAGAATGGAAGTTGTTACTAAAAAAATTCACTTTTCACAATCAAAACAAGACAAAAAAGTGACATTTATTGACTAAAATTCTGCCAAAAACCCAAGTACATTGCTAGAACTCTTGAGTATTAGTTATCTGGGTTACAAATTAGGCAATATTATTCGAAAATATGTCGTCAATGACTTTGAAAACAAACGAAATGTTAGGCCTACATTGCCACACACAGTGTTTTGCATTCACAAAACGTCGTACACAAGTTGAACTGGGAGGGTACGGCCAAATATGCACTTGAAATATTTCAAACCAATGTGGCAAAACGAAATTAATTATGATTTTTTTTCAATGTACTTATTGTCCTTGGTATATCATGAATATACTGTCGAAGAAAAACGAAGAATTATGAGCCAAAATTGCGGTATTTACTCACCAAAATCCGGAGTTTTAACAGCGGGAACTGAGAACCGATTATAAGGTAGGTGCTAGTGCGCGTGCGCAGGTCCAAATGTCCCGGATGACGTCTATTGCATTCTGGGTAAAACATGGCCGCGCCCTGTGTTTTGATGATGACTCATGTGTCAGTTCAATTGTGAATAACTCGCAAAGTGTGAGGTTATTTCTCTCAAAAGGCTTGAACTTTTCAATTTTCGACCGAGTAGGATTTAGATCATAGAGATGTCTTTTAAAAGAGAGGGAGACGACCACAGCCAGTTAAATCTGTTGAAGGTAAACATGGTGTTTTTCTTGGTGCCCATATTCCGGACAGCATACAGTTGCATACAGTTTTGTCTAGTCTGCCGAGTGTAAACAACATGACGTCAAGTTTGAGCTCCAGATTAAACCAAATGAAGATAAAATTCATGCAATAGTTTCAAAAATAAGCAGGTTTTTGTCCAGTTCCTCTGAGAAATTGTAAATGTTTCTTTGCTATGTTTATTTGGGGGATTTCATTTTTGTTGTCACTTTTTATGTTTATGTTTTGCCCTTTTGGTTTGTTTACATTAGAAACGGCGAGTATCAGACTTGCTAGCAGATGATATACCGGAGGATGAGGCATTTCTGATGAGCAGTGGAAGGCTAGTATTTACTCATATGAATGTTATTCTTAAAGTCTAAAGGCATTGATTGTGACTACTTCTTTTAACATTAATTCAATTGAGCAGATTGATACAGTTAGCCATTACAGTGTACCAGTACATCATATTTTGTTTTTTGTGCATGAAGTATTTACATGAAGAACTTTCAAAATATTAATTTCAACCTCAGTCCCAGATGCCTATCTTTCAAAATATCTGTACCAAGTGACCATCATCTGATCTGAACAATATTACTATTTAAGTTCAAATGGACATTAAAATGTAAAACTATTTTTAATGAAGTAAAGGATAATTGTTTAATACTATTAGCCTTTATTTGGCACTGCAGAGGATCCAAAGCTTCTGAAGAGGACTCTAGAAGATTGTGGAGGATTTCATGAGAGAGCCATCCACAAGTTGGCCTCAGTACTGAACGTGAAAAGTTTTCAATGTTGATGATAATATTTTGTTGCTTTCTGCTTTGCTTTTCTAGGTATGCATGCACAGTGTGCAACCATCGTCCAGTGTTTGATACCATTGCCATGCTGCTGGTACATCGCAACGGCAAGAAACATATTGGGAGTAAGTTTATACAGACCGATGACACAGCCATACAGTTATACACACCTTACCAACAGGACAGGAACTTCATCGACACGGCACAGGTTCTGCAAAGTGCAGCATTCTGAAAATGAGGGACAGCTTTGGAAATGTGCTTCCTTTTTGCTTAAGTCAAAGAAAAATTAGGGGAGTTTGACGAAACGCCTCAATTCAGGACAACATCAGGAAATTTTGATTGACCAATTTTGATCAGTCAGTCTGCTATAAATGTGTGTCTCTAGGCAAGGCTAGAACTTTATCTTTGTTCAGCCAGGTGGCTGTGGTGTCCTTTTCAAAACTTTTAATGTTTAGCGAGAAACATCAAAACATATTTGATGTAGGCTGAAATGGTCCAGGCATTTTGAAAATTCGGTGCAGAAAACTCTGGGAAACTCCTATTTTCTTTCAATCAATTTGGGATATCTGCAAGGCAAGGGAATTTCTTTCTGTTTTTAGCATCTAAAAAGACATTGAATTTCTTGATTGAGAATTAATTGAAGTTTGAATAACTGTTAATTGATTTTGTTCTGTGTAGATGTGAAGAGATACTACGCTAAGAAACAGGATCTGATGAGAGAGGTTGAGAAGAGAAAACAGCTGCTGCACTTGAGACAAGAGCAAGGAGATAGCACAACCAGGGAAGAGGTGAGGAAACCACTAACGAGCAGACCATCTTAGACAGATACAGAGTATGAGCTCAGGGCATCTTCAAATTAAAGGCAATGACCAGGGGCACCAACAAAATTACCAGGGGCAGCAAGGCAATGACCAGGAGCAGCTAGGCAATGACCAGGAGCAGCTAGGCAATGACCAGAGGGCATCAAGGCAATGACCAGGGGCATCAAGGCAATGACCAGGGGCATCAAGGCAATGACCAGGGGCTGCAAGGCAATGACCAAGGGCACCAAGGCAATGACCAGGGGTATCAAGGCAATGACCAGGGCCACCAAGGCACACATTACATAATCCATTGTTTTTATAACCAACCATCTTTATTGTTATTTAGGTACACGATGCGGCGCCGTTGCTCACTAAAACGAGAAAAGCTACCCATCATGCTCTGCTGAAAGCCGCTCCTTACAAAGGCTATGCCAGGCCAACCCCACAGCATGATGGAAACACCAACAGGTAAACATATATCCCATTAATCATTCCCAATTTAAAATGTATTGTTCTTTTGTGAAATTGATCAATTTAATTATGCTCAACAAATAACCACAGGGGAAACTGACTGGATTAAAATTACGTCAAGACCTCTAGAATACTGCACTGGTGCGGTATGCCGGAGGTCGCTGGTTCGAATCCCGCTCCTGTCATTTTTTCTTTGTTCATGTCTAATTTGAGGCACAGTGTCTTTTGGCAATCTCAAGCCACTGAATGAAAGACAGATCAGTGTATTGGATAATAATTTAGTGAAGATTTTTTTTGTAAATAATAAACAATTTTCAGAATCAGTTGGAAGTAGGAATTGAAAACGCTCAAATATTAAAGGTCGAAGCTCATACTCTGTTCAAACTATTCGACCTATAGGGATGCCAATGTTGACATCAATCAATAATTTTAACACTGTATTTTTTTTCTTCTGCTTTCTTCTTTTGATTTCAGCCATACCAAAGAGTCGTTTTTCCAAAGAGTGGCCGGAAATTCCTCTGGGCAAGATGTTGGAGCAACACAAAGCCTCAGTCTACCAGGAAACAGGGATCCTCCATCCAGCGTCCAATCAGATGGCTCAGTGAGTGGCTCCTCTTCCCATGATGCAAAGGGTAAAAACTCCATCAGCCAATCAGATGACTTCATGGCTGGTAGAACCTCCTGCAAAGTAAACGTAAAGAGCTTTGAAGGTCCTCTCACCGTCCTGGAGAAAAGATCACAGACGTCTATTCAACTGAAGCCTTACGTATCTAAACGTCAAAGAAGTGCAGGACTTACCACCGCACAATCTGACCATCGTCAGGAAGTTTCTGAAAGCTCTTCAGACTTTTGCAAAGATCTTGGAAGTTCCCATCAATTCACAAGTCGGAGCGAAGAGCCTGCAACTTCTGAAAAGGATTTGAATCAAAGAGAAGGTTCTAGAACTTGTGTAGTGGACGTAGGAACCGAACCTTCACTTCCTCCCACAACATGTGAGAAGCAGCTTGCCCCTTTAAAGACTGCAGGCGGAAAGGTTAAGAAACCCCATAAAAAGAACAACAGGGAATCAGCCAACGTGGGCAAAGATTTAAAGGGAACTGATCGAGACAGGTATCTTCAAATGACCAGGTATTTGTACTTGAAGTGTACTTTTTCTAGGGGCCTTTTTCCCAAACTTCGGCTCTGGCTCAGGCTCCAACTTCGTCTCTGTCAACCATATGCTGAAAATATAGGTTGTGTTTTTTCATTGAAGCTGAGGCTCTGATTTCTTTTTCAAACCAGAGAATCTACTTCCAAACCGCAGCCAAGAGCCTCTATTTTGATATTCGTTTAAATTTTATAATGGATTCCAAAAATGGAGCTTGAGCCTGAGCCTGAGCCTGTGCCGAGGTTTGGAAAAAGCTGGGTGAATTTATCACTACTAAAATTAAACAAAATGGTCATCTCTAATGTCTCTCGGGGAGTTGAGATGGTTTCAGGATTGATAAGTTCACCCATGACCATAATATGAAAGTCACATTATTATTTTCTTCATATTTTTCTCTTTGCATTTTCTGTACTTCTTTTACCCTTCTGTTAACAAATTGGTCTGGTGCCTTGATTTTGCAGCTCTGGTTGGAAGCCTGACTGGAAGGGAGGCTGGGTACAAGACCAAGATGTGGAATTTGACTCTGACGAAGAGGAACCTCCATAAACTGAAACCTTTTATGCTAAGCACCATTTTAACGCTAAGCACAAATCAACGGATCACCAGTTACAGGCTATATACATTACATGGAGTTGCGGTTGGTAATCTGTACAACTAACAATAAATTTTTTTGTGAAGCAAATTTTTGCTCATCAGCTCAGTGACACTCATGGCTCCGATCACAACTTCATAAGATTCAATCTTATACAAATTTCAATGCAAGTAGTAAACTCAATACAAGTAATTAACTGCTGCAAACTGCTCATCAGCCAAAATAATGACTTGAAATTTAATTTATAAAATGCTTGGAGTTAGTAGGCCCTCCTCACTCCAAGCATTTTATACAAATTTCATTACTTTCTTAGAATTCAGCTGTTTTGGGTTTGATCAATGTGTGAAGATATGCAATAAAGATATATTATATGTGATTTTATCAGTTGCCTATTTGGTTATTTACTTTGTTGTTTGTTTGTTTATTTGTTTGTTTTGGGGGTGTTTGTTTGTTCGTTAGATTCACTTTGTGTAAAGGGTAGACCCTATGTGTTTTCCATAATTATTTAATACTCCAATGAAAGAAGTTTGATGGCTAAGTGGTGGGGGGGGCTGTTTGAAATTGGTATCTTGGTTCATTGGATTAGATTTCCAATAACTTCACTGATAGTACAGCTACTGTATTCCTTTTTTACTTTTATTTACTTTTTTTGGGCCCCCTAAAAAATGGTGCGGGATACTTCCCAGCACCCCCCCCCCCCATTCTCCCCCATGCCCTCCCTTAATCTTGTTATCCAAACAAATGAACAAGGTTATCGTAAAACATATCACAAAATCAGAGTAATTAATCACAAATCCAAATACAATTGTATAAACAATGAAATTGCTATATGTTTCCCTGGGGACCAATTAGAAACAACGGAAAGGGTGACGCCCATCTTTATTACCAGCATTTACGAACGTGTACTACGTGACAATTCCCTTTGCATAGCGTCATGAATCAAGGTATGCGACACGAGCTATACGATGCTAATCACATGTAGGCACACGTATATCGTTACATTGAATGACAACACGTTTCTGGACGGATCTGACCGGATTAGCTCATTTTCTCTTGCTAAATTGACTGGAAAACTGGACTTGAAGTCAGAAAACGGTGCCATCATGTCGAAGATACAAGGTATGTATACCTTTTGATCAATGTACACTGTATTTTGCGACCGATCTTTATTGAATTAGACGTTGGAAATTGCAACTTGGTAAAACGCTGAATCATTCATGCAATGCATTCGTTGCATAGCGTAACGCTATGGGTTTTTAAACAAAATTTCAAGTGGTGAAATTTTTGTGAAACAATTGCACTACCTCGACTCCTATAGTTCTCCTAGATCATGGATTCGCCTAAATTAAATTTTGGGAAGAATTCCACTGATGACCATCACTTGTGCACAACTCTAAAGAACCAGCACTACCTATTTAATTTTGAGATATAAATGGCTGCCACTTTATTCAAAGTGTATCATTATAATTATTACAGGGGCCCAGCCCCCAAAAAAACCTGTAAAACTCACTTTTCAAATATGCTACCCCAGTGTTATACACCTGAGATTGAAGTTCATCATAATTTGTATCCAATAAGTTATAAACTCTTGGAGGATATTTTTTATAACCCTTTTTTCTGTAATTGTCATCAGTGGAATTCTTTCTGTTAGTGTTAATTATACTTCTCATTAACTAGTCTTAAGTTATTTCTTATTTGATCTTGTCCAAATCTTATTTGCCTACGAAGAAGACATTATGAAAATTAATCAATTTGTGTTTCAATTTTAGGTGGAACAGTCGTGGAAGCCAAGGGCGATGAAATGACAAGGTGAGCTCATTAATGTGCAAAAAGAGAGCAATTAATTGTTTATTGTTAACGATTTAAAACGATCAATCTGTGAGTGTGAGTTCTCAAAGTGCGGTGTCCACGCTATCAATGATTGCGTCATACCAGCGCAAAATTCAGACATGATTTTGAACTACAGCTTTAACTCCTAGTCATAGTCAGTTTTGCTGGTAGTGCATCTTTACCATTTAAACACATTAAAATACCATTGTATGGTGACTGATCATCTTCCAGTACCAGTGAATCTCCATCCATGACATTACTAAAGTAACTAAACAAAATCTTTTTCACAGATTTTAGAAGAAACGCTGGTAATCTTACTATAATTGTTTGCAACTCGATATTCTGTATCTAAAATTCTGATTATTAATCTTAATTTATTTTTTTAAATCTTATTGTAGTCTTTGGACGATTTTTTTTCAATTTCTCGATATTCTCAATATTATCTGAAATTCTGATTAAATTATATTTCTTAATTTAGATAATTTTTAAATCTTATTTAAGTCTTTGGAAATGTCATAAGAAAGCAGTGACTGGGTTGAGAATCATTGATTGGAAATTGTATTAAAAATCTACTCAAAAAGAGCCCAACTCATGACAAAAACTATTTTGATTAATAATGATGGTGCTCATTAAACATTTGGCGGAAACTTCAATTTGCAATGTTCACTTTGTCTTTGACCTAGACTATGCAAATGATAAAAATAGCTTTAGTCTGTACCAGCCCCAGACAAATTCTTATCAGTTTGCTTGTTTTTCCTGGATTATCTTTTGTTCATATTTATTTCTATTGATCAGGTTTTTTTATAGAACCTTCACAAAGTCAGGGACTTTTTCCCGTCACTGATAACTGATAAGACAGCCATTGTATGACTAAACAGGATACTAGGTTGATAAGCACATAGTCAGTTTATGTCAACTCATTGTGAAATTGGTACAAAGTCCAAATAATGGAATTTAACTGAGGTACAATGATACTACTGGTGTTGTCTGGTACAATACGGAAAATGACGTGGCTGTAGGGTTTTATTTGAGCGGGCACCTGGGGCAGTAAGGCAAGGACCAGGGTCATCAAGGCAATGACCAGGGGCACCAAGGCAATGACCAGGGGCACCAAGGCGATGACCAGGGGCACCAAGGCAATGACCAGGGGCACCAAGGCAATGACCAGGGTCATCAAGGCAATGACCAGGGGTACCAAGGCAATGACCAGGGTCATCAAGGCAATGACCAGGGGCACCAAGGCAATGACCAGGGGCACCAAGGCGATGACCAGGGGCACCAAGGCAGTCTTGCAACACGCCTGTCATTTTCTAAAAGGCCGATCACAGTTTGGCTGAATGACAATGTAAATAACGTCAACCCTCATCGTTATCTATCATTTGCAGGATTTTCTGGGAAACGATTAAAGACAAGCTGATTCTGCCCTACGTTGACCTCGACATCAAAAGCTACGATCTGAGCATACAGAACCGTGATGCTACCGATGACCAAGGTACAAAGGTCACTCCAACCAAGTTAGACCATGAGTTGACCGCCACAACGGTTAACAGGTCAACCCTCAAACCACCAGCCATGGACAGAACCCATGCATAATCTAGCACCATAGATCCTTTTATAAATTACCCGTCCTATGAGATTTTGTGTACAAAATGTTTGGTAGAGAACCGGTACGGTATTTCGGCGGTCATAGGTTTGAATCCTACTCTAGAGTAAATTTTTCTTTGTTCACTCAGCTTCAATGACTTAAAAGGAATCCAGTCAGTTTCCCAGATTGTGCACAATTTTAGCGCCAACTGTCCCACAATGCATTTCTCATAATTTTGTATACCCTTTATACTGAAACGTCTCGAAACAACCACAGAGTACCCTCCATTGAAACCCATGCACAGAATAGCACCATAATCCATACCAGACTATAGTAGCATAACTATGGGAGATATTTTTCCCCCACCCCACCCCAGCCCACCCCATCGCTCCCACTCCCCCTTAAAATTGTCAACGCCATGCTATACAATCACCACGGCAACCATGATATAATTATCATTATACCATGGTATAAACCTAACATGTTTTACATCGTTTTTTATCGTTATTTCTTCATACAGTGACTGTAGAATGTGCAAACGCAATCAGACAGTACAGTGTGGGCATCAAGTGTGCGACGATAACACCGGATGAGAAGAGGGTCAAAGGTCAGCTATTTATAGTCTTGATTCAAGTCAGCTTTTTAACCTGAAACAGAATCAGCTCGGCATTGTGATTTGACTTTTCAAAAAAAATGCAAACTTTTATATATGTTTTTTCATTTTACTTGTAAATTAATAATGATTCATACAGCGAACTAAAATAAAGGAAAAATTCAGAAATTCTTTACATCAGAAATTATGATTTTTAGAAGTGTTCTCTCTATGAAACAGAAAACATATTTTTTTTAATTCACAAATATTTACATGAGTTATGAAACGAGCTTTGTGATTGGTTAATTCAACAGAGTTCAATCTCAAGAAGATGTGGAAATCACCCAATGGGACGATCCGTAACATCCTTGGCGGCACAGTGTTCAGAGAGGCCATCATATGCAAGAACATCCCCAGACTGGTCGTCAATTGGAACAAACCGATCGTCATCGGTCGCCATGCCCACGCTGACCAGGTAACCATTGGAACCAAGATTTCAGCCACAGGTTTTGGAAAGTCTGTTTGCTGTTTCGGATATAACAGTACTTTTTTCACGTTTCTCTCATTTCTTAGTACAAAGCCACGGATTTCGTCGTTCCCGGTTGCGGGAAACTTGAAATCAAATTCACTCCATCAGACGGCGGAGAGGTCATGAACTTCACCGTTAACGAATTCAAAGATGGCGGAGGCGTTGCCATGGGGATGTTCAACACGGATAAATCTATCCACGATTTTGCACACTGCTCTATGACCTATGCAATGGATAGGAAATATCCGCTCTACTTAAGGTACGTATCAAACCATCACGGCAGGAAGCTTTCCCTTGAGAAAGATTCAGTTTATAAAGAAATGCCCAGAATTTGTTAGAATTGAATTAAATGAATTTAATCCAGTCAGTTTTTCTTGTGGTTATTTGCTGATTACATGTATATTGACGCATCCTCTTTGAGTCATCTCCTATTTCTTTGGGCTGACTTTGTCGCAATTTTATTTCCATTTGCAGTACGAAGAACACCATTCTGAAGAAGTATGACGGTCGCTTTAAGGACATCTTCCAGGAGGTCTACGAAAGGTTGGTCCAAGTTGCTCAAAATCTTTTTCGATTCTGGACTTTGACGTTGTAGTGAGATGTGTACACTGTACAGAGTGCGTTAGGCACTTGCCTCTCACCAATGTGGCCTGGGTATGATCCTGGCTTCGGTCATATGTGAGTATAGTTGTGCGTTTGGTTCTCTCCTATGCTACAAGGGTTTTTCTCCGGGTTCTCCGGTTCCTCCCTCCACAAAAATCAAACACTGTCGATCTCAGGCTGTGCTCCATGATCACACATGGTTGATGTGGCTGGCAGCCAAGGGCGCCCATGAAAGCCTGCAACTGGATCACGTTGAAGCCGCATCCTTCACAATTCAGCACCCCAGCTGTGAGGATGATTAGCCTCACAAATTATAATGAACTGGGAAATTTTGATAAACGGCATCTTTCATAATCATTTAATTTCCTTTTTTGTCTCCAGTGATTATAAATCCAAGTTTGAAGCCTTGGGGATCTGGTACGAACACAGACTCATCGATGACATGGTGGCCTATGCCATGAAATCAGAGGGGGCTTTCATGTGGGCCTGCAAAAACTATGATGGTGACGTACAGTCAGACAGTGTGGCACAAGGTGAGTGAACATCCTCTGCCAGAAATGGAATAGTCCAAAGTATTCTCTTTGACCAGACCAAATTGTTCAAATTGTGGTTATTTTTTTTATGCCTGGCTTTGACGGCTCGCCATAGTTTCCGCCATCTTTGTTGGCAAAAACTTGGGCTGTGACGTTGCCAAAAAAAGGTCTGTACTAGAAATCTTATCTCATGATCCCAACCTCCTTCTCAGGATACGGATCCCTCGGCATGATGACGAGCGTCTTAGTCTGCCCCGACGGTAAGACGGTTGAGTCTGAGGCTGCACATGGCACGGTCACACGTCACTACAGGCTGCATGAGAAAGGCCAAGAAACCTCCACCAATTCAGTCGGTAAGCAAGCCACGACCAAAACAATCTCTTCCGGGAGTATAGCTCAACATCAACCCTTTACCGAACGTTGATGGCAGATTTTGGGACAGCAGGTTTTTTTAGAGAAATGCCTGGGATATATAAAATAAGGGTGGAGGCGTTCATTGCTGCCTTGCTGTGGACTAGGTACCCCTTCCAGTCCTATTTATACTGTGAATAGACCATCAGTCTTGTTTCAGTGTGAGGGACTGGTTTCTCCACACCATAGGGGTGGAGGCATTCATTGCTGCCTTGCTGTTGACTAGGTACCCCTTCCAGTCCTATTTATACTGTGAAGAGACCATCAGTCTTGTTTCAGTGTGAGGGACTGGTTTCTCCACACCATAGGGGTGGGGGCATTCATTGCTGCCTTGCTGTGGACTAGGTACCCCTTCCAGTCCTATTTATACTGTGAAGAGACCATCAGTCTTGTTTCAGTGTGAGGGACTGGTTTCTCCACACCATAGGGGTGGAGGCATTTATTGCTGCCTTGCTGTGGACTAGGTATCCCTTCCAGTCCTATTTATACTGTGAAGAGACATCAGTCTTGTTTCAGTGCGAGGGACTGGTTTCTCCATCCACCTGCTCCTTTATACATAACGGCAGCTCTTCGCCAAAAACTGAAGTCCATTTTCTTTTTCTCCATCCAGCATCCATCTTCGCCTGGACTCGAGGCCTTGCTCATCGCGCTAAACTGGACGGCAACGCCGCTCTCGCTAAGTTTGTCAAAGATCTGGAGACTTCTTGTGTGGAGACGATCGAGGCTGGCTTCATGACAAAGGATCTCGCAATATGCATCAAAGGAATGAACAAGTAAGTTGTTTGTTTATTTATTGTTTTGTTTATTGTCTTTTATTGTATTGTTATTTATTTGTTTATAATTTATTAATTTTTTTATTACATTATTCATTATATTCATTTATTTATTATTACAGGTTATCAATTAAAATGCATGTGAAAACTGTTGCTAAAGATGATACAAAATTTAAGGAATTCTAAAAACAAAATTGACTAATTATAATAAAAAATCCAAATGGAAAAAAAAAATTTACTGAGATTTGAACCAATTTGAACTGCTTACAACTTACAAGTACAAACTGGAGTGACCTGAAAATACAAAGTCTGATTTTTTCCGCCTTACAAAATTTCTTCGCAGTTTCCATATTCAATGAGTTAATTTGTTGCCATGTTTTTTTGGCTCTCTTTTAACAGTGTACAACGATCAGACTACTTGAACACATTCCAGTTCATTGACAAAGTGGCGGAGTTTCTTGGGACCAAGGTACAGTGTCGTCTGTAACTTCCATTGGAAACAACGGGTCAAGCCAACAATTTAGGAAACTTAACAGTACTGTAAGCTTACGTAAAGACGAACAAAAAATTTGTAGAAGTAAAAAACTTTGAGAGTGGGGGAGCATGAATTTAAAATCGAGAATCTATTTTGGAAAACGGACGTTAATTTTGAAAAGAGCCAGTTAAGTTTGAATTTTTTTGGCCAGTATGCTGTGGTCCCCCTGTAGAGACTGTGGTAGCATGTGGTAAGCAGCTCTTGTCTTGTGTGGTAGGTGCAGAGGGTTAGGGTTAATATCCAGTCCCCCTGTGGAGACTGTGGTAGTGTGTGGTAAGCAGCTTGTTTTGTGTGGTAGATGCAGAGGGTTAGGGATAAGTGTTTTACAGAGAACAACTGTTTGTGCACCAACATTCATAAAAGGTTTGCAAAGGATTTTTATTTTCCATACTAAAAGTTTGAGTCCACATTTTTCACTTCCAGAATCTAGATATAATTTGTATCTTGCAAGAAAGATATACAAAGAAATGAAATACGAGGAGAAATAATTATATGGAATTCTTTTAACTTCTGGTTTTATTTTTTAAGTTAAATGCAAATAAACTCATTCAAGGTTTGTACTTGGCATCTCCATCCATGTACAAATCATTCCTTATATGCAACCTGTAATTTATATTGAAAAGTGAACAAAGAAAAATTTACTGAAGCGGGATTCGAACCAGCGACCTCCTGAATACCGTACATGCACTCTACCAACTGAGCTATCCCGCCCAATAGTCAATTATCTTTGAAAAGTGAACAAAGAAAATTGACTGGAGCGGGATTCGAACCGGCGACCTCCTGAATACAGTTCAGGCGCTCTACCAACTGAGCCATCCAGCTGTGGTGTCCCTAATAGTCAATTGTCTTTGTTCGTTTGGCAGTCAGAAACCATGAAACCACTCACATACTGCTATATCCCAAGGATTATTTTTATTGATACGATCAAAATTTATAGTGTTATATTAAAGTTTCCTGTTGTGTGGTTAATGTTACTTTAAAATTCGGTTTTATTTTAGGTCGTTTTTGCGGGGCAAAACAGAGATTTAGGGAGAAAAAATGGCATGAAGTAATTGGTGCTCTCTTTTTATAAGCAAGTTTGTAAACGACTTTATATCCTGAAATGTCGATAAACTGCCGATGTGTTATTTTCAGCACATAATTTGTATATTTATTGGTATGGATGTATTAGTAAGTTGTTTTCGTAGAAGTTGTTTTCGTAGAGTTTATTGTCTAGGTGTTTTTTAGCATTCATTTTTAGTGACGTATTAGTGAAAAATTGTACAAAAATATGGTTTTGTTCTTGTTCGGAAAAGAGAAAAGTTTAGGCAGTTTATGTGTATGGTTACTATGGTAACAGCAAGGTATTGTTCAAAAGACGATTGCATGAGTATTGATTTGGTGCAATTATTTGGGGGAATTTTTTCGTCAGATCTTAGCTAAAAGCTAACTTACGGTTACAATTTTTCTCCAAAATTGTTTGCAATGTGCTCGAGATTTAGGTATTTACTTTAGAATGACATTAATTTGCATGTGTCCCTCTACCTCGATTTGTAGCGTAAGGACAAAAATGAGTAAGGATTTTAGACGAATCCCCCCCATATTTTTATGACATTCCCTGACAAGAAATTGAAATAAATTTCTTATCAAATACCTTTCATAATTAATAATACCATAACATTTCAGTCATTCAAAGGATAGGTTTGCAAGTTTAAATTTTTAGGAAACTTCTTAAAAAAAAAACTTGCAAATATTCCTTTTCGTGGGTGGAAGTGTAATAGTTGTAGAGATTTATTTAATTTTACTGATGCTACATACCAAAAGTGGTCAAAATTGATATTTTTTATCAAATATTGTATGCAATAAAATAATATATAGATACATTTGTTTTGTCTGGAGTCTTTCTGTTGCCATGACAGTCAATTAGAGTATTAACTATGGTTACATCTGTTTAAGAATCACAAAACCGAATATTCAGATCCAGAATTTTATTAAAAAGAAGAAAGTAAAGGACCTCCTATAAACATTAATTATGGCGATAAATCTTTTCAAAGCAAAATTGAAAAACGACTTTGCTTGTGAGGCAAAACTGAAAAATTAGAACTTAGAAAACTGCTTTAGTTTTGATTTCATGGTTAATGGATAGTTACATTTAGCACTAATATGCAGTCCGCTTATAATTCGTTTAAATATCAGTTGTTGTGTTAGCCCGCCCAGCCCTTTGCCCCGCCCTTGCCACACCCCTGCCCCGCCCATATCTCATTGTACATCTTCAGTTCCATTTCGTCTCCTACCAAACAAAGAGCTAAACAGTTCGTTCCTAAAAAACACAAACAGAAAATAAACAAAACAAAACAAAAACTTAAAATCAAAATTCTCAGAAAAAGAATCAAAAGTATCCTATAACAAGATCAAAGCTTGTCCTTGTTATAAATATTCATGTGATAATGCATATTCATTAAGTATATGACTTAATTCATGCATTATTCATCATTATCATCATCTCTGTGATTGGTGAGACTGTAATGAATAGTCATGAGATAGACTTACTTTGCATAATCCATCATGGTTCCTGTTTCTCTTCCAGCCATGAAGCTCACAAGCTGAGGATGAACGTCGTATCTATCGTAAAATGACAACAAAAATTGAAAGATTATGCAGAATTTAGCAAGACTGAAGTTGTACCGTAACATTTTCTAGTTCTTTTCAAATTCACCAGCATTTCATTCAAGCTTACAAAATGAAGTGTTTCACCACGATCCTTTAGAACATGCTTTTACTAGAGAATTACAGCTTTTAACTGGTTGGCTGCTTGGTGATCTTCTTACCTTATCTTTCTTCCTTTGCTGGCTTTTGTGTCCACTTTTTTCTTGATTTTTCTTCTGAGCTTCTGCACTTCAAGCCACTGCCTGTAATATGACAAATTAAAATATAAAAGGTGACCAAAAAGCGGGATTCGAACCAGCGACCTCCAGAATACCGTACCGATAATTATTTTCATCACAGAGGATAGATTTGATTTCATAAGAAAATTAATAATCAAATGAACATTCATGGGCTTTCCTTCCATCACACTGAGTTACAGTCTATGGGGAGGAAATTATATACCTTGTCAGCTGCACAGGATCCGTGGTCGAGGTCGTTCGTTTCTCAATTAATTCACGGAGCAACTACAAAAAAGGAAAACAGAGAATCATTAATTCTACCTCTTGAAGCAAGTTGCTCATAATTGACAGTAATTTTGACTCCCTGTTCTTTTATAAACATGGAAATCCTAAATTAAACAGCTTAAAAATTCTTTGAAGCCCCAAGAGGCATTCAGGAAAGGTTGGGAATTTCTCAGGGAGGCTTGGGAACTTCTGGGGTAGGGTTTATAATTTCTGTTCTTGTGACGCTCTTCAAGTACCTGGTGATAGAAGTCGTCGTCGTCAAACGTTTCCTCGTCAAAATCTTTCAGATGAGAATTCCCTGGCAACGCCGCATCCTAAAAAAAAAAACAAAGAACAGAAAGAATGAGACTTGCGACATTGAGACATTTCTCTAGGATCTCAGAAGCTTGTTGAGGAGAAAGGAACTGACATTATCTTTGAGTATGGCGTATGATATGATCCTGTTTCATTTAAGTTTACCTCATTGTTATTATGGTATCAATATGAGATACTGAATTAATAGTCTAGTGTTATGTCATCTGCACTAGTAAGCAAGAGGTTGTGGGTTCGAAGCCCACCCCAGCTAACTTGGTAGTCTAGTAGTGGTGAGACATCTGCACTTGCAAGCAGGAGGTCGTGGGTCTGAATCCCACCCCAACAAGCTTTATAGTCGTCTAATGATATAAAATCTGCACTAGAAAGCAGGAAGTTGTGGGTTCAAATTCTACCCCAGGTAGCATGGAAGTATAGTAGTAGGACATCTGTACTTGTAAGGAGAAGGTCATGGGTTCGAATCCCACCACAATTTGAATAACATCTCCCTACCTCCTTGTCCTTAGATTCTTCAGCCTCATCCGTCTGGTCTTCATCACCGAGCCTCCTGTAGACTGTCCGTCTCAGCTGGGTGCGTTTGATGAGCCTGGGCTTGTCCTGAAGGACTTGCTGAATCTGAGCGACGGCCGACTTCTCAAATGATGAAAATGACTGCAAAAAAAGGATAAATTCTGGATGTGAATTCGGTGATTCAACCTCAATGTTCAAAGAAACTTTGGGACAACAAAGATTTTCTCTAAGAGTGTTTTGGTCCGAGTTGGTTCGGGTATGAGTTGACCTGATCCCGTATATGCTACGTGATGTGTACGAGTGGCCAGCAAGAAGAACCTTCGTTCAGTGAATGACGTCAAAGCCTACCCTCACTGGCTTATGAGAAAAAGAGGAATTTCCCTTTCGACATTAAATTCTCCGAGGAGACGCAAAATATACTGAGTATTTAATTTTATGTGTATACCTTCAACAAAGGAACAAATTAAAACATTATATGGTTTGGATTTCAGTCAACCTTAACACCCAAGGTAATAAAGAAGTTTCAGAGTTGAAGACCCAGAGTCCAAGCCTACTGGTTGGAGCAACGTTCGCTGACTGAGTCAACTCAGAACACATCAAGAGCTACCAGTAATTAAGTCTCTGAGTCGAAGACGCAGAGTACAAGCCTACCTTGGAGTTCTGCTTCCCTGTCGCTAGCTTAGTCCTCTCATGCCATCTCTGAATCGTCTCGTTCTGAAAACCTTTAAAATCCCGATGCCGTTTGGCAAGCAACTCTCCCAAGTCACTTTCATCAGCCTTCCTCTTCGAGGGCTTGCCAGCCACTTTCTGCTGAGACTCTTTCGGAGGAGTGGCATCTTCTTTGTCGCTGCCCTCATCCGAAGAGATTATCTCCTCATCACTGGGAGGAAAAAGGATATACTAGAGATAAGTCAGCTCTGATGGAGTTATCAGGAGGGACTAGAGTCTTCTCTGAAAAAGAAGAGCTTTGAAAGACAGCCAGCAACCTTCTTTTACCTGTTCTCTTCTTGTTGAGCCCCGCCCTCCACAATATGGCGGGTGGCTTGGTTGCCTAGCAACAAGGCTTCTTGGAGACCGAGGAGCTTCATCAACAGTTTCTTCAGCTGACGACTACCTGCAGATCACAAAATACAACACCTTCATCAATGTCCTTCCTTTATACAAGAAATTAAAGAGGTAGTCTTAACTTAAATCATCAAAGTCACAAATGAGCAACTTTAAGAAAGGACGAGAGGTCGTGTCTAAAGGTCCAAGGAGGTAATTGAACTCACTTGATTGAAGGGTCTCCCGCACCACCTGACCGCCTTCCTGGACAAACGCTGCCTGCTTGTCATACGATGGAAGCTGATTGGCTATCGTTACGGCTTTCTGTATCTTGATGCGATTCTCCATGAAGGTATCCCATAATGCTTTGCAAATGAAAAATCAACAATCAAATGGAAATTAGAAAAATACAGTGGCCAGCGAGCCACATATAATGTGCCTCGCTCAAGAGTCCCGTGTAGCTCAAAATCCTCTGCTACTAAGAGCGTTTTTCTCTTGGGGTGATCAGGTCAACTTACTCAGTTGCATCTTTGTGGCTTTGCCCTTGGCGACCTCCTCCCCGATGCTCTGTTCAGAGAATGCTAGCATTCCGTTTCCTTCCTCCTCATTGTCATGGTAATCCTCATCACTGTTGCTGCTCTCTCCCTCCTCCCCATCTTCATCTTCACTGTCGTCATCATCTTCATCTTCAGAGTCGTCTTCTGAAGATTCTTCATCCATGTCTGTTTTGATCTGCTTGAAGAGAGCTTCCATCTTTCGCGTCTTTTGTTTCTCATCGCTAACATCTGATTGGTCGTCATCAGATGTGACATCATTGGATGAGTCATCGTCGTTTATCTCGTCATCACCTGTGCTGACATCGTCTTCGGACAAACCATCCTGTTTCTCTGCAAAGAAAGGCAGTTAAGACAAATCAAGATTAATGTCATGCACAAGGACGCAAGCACGGCTAACCCATGGCTGGATTTGAACCCAGAATCTGTAGACTGACCACAAGATCTTAAATACGGCACACAAAGACCAACTTAGCCATCCAGCCCTTTGTTGACAGTGTTCCAAATTGTCAATAATCTTTGTTAGATATTAAACACCTACCGTCCCAATCATCCATGTTCTTCCTCGATGTCGTCTGTCCGGCATATCTCAGGTCATCTTTGCCTAAAACTATGGCTGTCTTTCTCCGTAATTTGCTGGGACGGACCTCTTTGATGTCTTCCGAGAATTCATCTTCAAATTCAACGACCCGGGCTCTACTGTCTGAAAATAACAATTACAGAAATACATAATTATAATAGAAAATAAGCCTGAGAACATTTCAAGTTCTGTACTTCAAAAGCGTTACGTTAGAGCTGGGATTGGAAGAATAACTCAGACGTTTCTTGAAGTCTGAACTTAGTTAACACACTAGTATGACCCAGTAATTCTGCTCAATTCTCTCCCAGCTATTTCAAAAATCCACATGTGTTTCAATCACTGAATAAACGTTTGGCTCAATTGCAAAATACCCCGCCACTCAACACAGCGAAAAATTCCCCATATGCACTGCAACACGGATGGAAACAGTGCCGTGTGTAAAAAGCGCCGCGCTGATTGGTCAACGCGCGAGGCCGTGCTCGTGACGTCACGGAAACCATGTGCTGGCCCAACTCGTTACGCACGCACGCAGGGCCGTTGCAGACACGTACGGGGCACGCATTACGCGATGTGCCTATTCAAACACACGCGGTGTATGACTACGCAACGATCAACAGTCGGCCGTACGACATCTTCGGATGACCATGCAATTCTATGCATATTCATGTGGCGCTCTCAGCATACACAACCAATAGACCCAACCAGTGTTTCCCCTGCCTATTAGATTGTGAGGCGGCCCGCCTCACGGTTTTCGGGGACCGCCTCGCACATTTTTTGCCAACACTGCCGCCTCACGCTCACAGAAACAAAAATATATTTTTTTTATTACACAATAAGCTGATAATCACAGAAATGTTTAATAATCTTTATAAAAATACAAACATTTACGCTTAAAGCGGAAGATGAAAGTGCTTTTTCCATTCCGAAGCTCTAAAAAATGAAACGTAACACTTGCACAGCGCGTGTATGTACGGCCGAGCGGCACACACGTACACAACGCGTACGGCCGGGCGACACAGCTCACACAACGGCAGACATAATCTCCACCACACGGTGCACAGTACCTATACAGTGAACACGCGGTCTTGTATACATTCTCACGAAAATAGACTGATATGCCTTCACTGGTTCGCGCGCGGCTCCCTGCATAAATAATGTATGCACTGTGGGGAGGCTGTAACCAGCGTTCCGTTCGTTACACACGTGCAAAGTCGTGCATGGTGCATTTGAGATCAGCGGTGTTTGGTGGACTTTATCGAATGTTTTTGAACAAATAAATGGCCGCAGAGAAATTCTTTTCGACATTGATTTTTAGTCATTTTTACCTCAAATTCGCTAGGAATGGAAATCTTCCACGATCCACGCACGGTGCATGTTCATTTTGATCGCGCCAAAAACTCGCCACCGAGAGAATCCTTATAGGATGGTGATTGGTGAATTAAATCACGCTGAGTTAACGCACCTCCATGATGGTTAACGTAAGCAAGTTTTGTTAGCTACTGTTTTCGTACATCATGTGTTCTCGAAAAGTTGTGGGTGAATTCCAAAAATGCACAAAGAATGTACAAGCATAACGGATCAGAAAACAAATAGTTTATGATCTAGGAGTAGAGGTACAATGTAGGTGCCGCAATGTTTCACCAAAAAGTCACCTATGATATTGATAGTTGTTGTTTTCAAAACCCATAGCGTTACGGCACCCCGAAAAGTTACAGCTAGTGCTATGCTCACCGTGATGGAGCCTTATCGTTGTCGCATAGCCTACATTTTTCAAACATGTTTGGCCGACCAGACTTAATGGTTACGAGGTGTGTCAATTCATTATTTGGTGTTTAAAATTCAATTTGTGATCAAGACTAAATTGTAGGCCCCTAAACACTACCCAAAGGTAAATAATAATATTCCATATGTGGAATGTGTTTTTTTTTTTTTTTAATTAAAATTTTTTTTTAAACAAGAATATAGGATCAGTGTTAAAAACCAATCCAAAACGAAAGCAATACATGATGTAGATATATGAGTTCTTAAGAAGTGGGCCTCGGACATCACGCGGTAAGGGCTTCGCGCGTCGTCGCGCCGGGTCCATAGTCCATACCCAGCAAAATTTCATTTACCACCTCACGGCTACCAGCAACCCAGGGGAAACACTGGACCCAACACACGTTATATGAATATTCAACGACCCAACAATCACACTCAGACGGTGGCGCGGTTTCGCGGTAAAATGACAACAAAAATACAGCTCACCAAAGTTCAAATACGATCGCGGTGTCCGTGAGTTCTCGAACGTCGGGTGACACCACCAAAAATGGTCAAAAGGTCGAAGAAATGTACAAATTTGTATGTTTTTGGTACCATTCGACAGATCGTGGCGAGGTCTGTCGAAGTAACTATGGTTAGAGTGGGCATCGCTGAGTATGTGCCCATGCGCGTCAGTTTCATTCATGAAAACTTCCATTTTTGGTCAGTGCGATGACGTCACATAATGAGATGATCGTGACGCCCTCTTGCGACCGTTTCGTGCCAATTCGTGTAAGGGATTTTTCGCTGTGCTCAACTCTCCCTCATTAAACCGTTCTTCACCACTCATATGCTTATACACTGGATTTTTCAGTGGTGGGGTATTCTGAAATTACTCCAAACTGTCAACCCCGAAAACCTCGTGAGACCAACCATGAAGTATGAACTTAATTCGGGGTCTACAGTGTAAATATCATAACTGGTAAAGGGAATTTCACACAATGACACATGTATGTAGAAAATGACGAATCATACAAACCGGTATTGTCAGCATCTTCAGGGTCATAACTTGGCGCTGGGTTATTGAGAGCAGCAATCTGCTCGGACAAACTCATCTTCGACGAGGGTTTCATCGTCAATATCTTCTCTTACTTCTTGTAAAACAGTGATAAATTCAGGAGCAGCTTACGTGACGATTTTGAGCACATGTGCAAAAAAATCATCATACCGCCCTCTAATGGCCTGATTTTCAAAAAAGAAATATTATACCGCCCTCTATTGGCCTGATGTGCAAAAAAATTATTATACCGCCCTCTATTGGCCTGATTTTCAAAAACAAAATAATTATTATACCGCCCTCTAAAGGCTAGACTGACGAAAAATTAGTAGACAAGTAATAACAGTCTTTTTTCTTGAATAACTTTTCCAATTTCTTAACTACTCCCACCCAATTTAAAAATCACACCCGGTGTTACCTTGGAAACCCAGATAATGCCAATAACTTTATTTTGTTTGTTGAACTGTAATTCTAATGGTTAAAATTTCATTTTTTCGTTAGAAAAATATGAACACAGCAAAGCAGCCATGGTCTAAAATTTAACTCAATTTTGCTATTTTTGTTTCAGTATTTTGATCCATGTGTTAACTGGGATTAGAAAAAAAAGCAAGTTAAAGTAGACTTATTACAATAACTTGCATAGATTAATTTTTAATTCCTTTTCTCTGTAGACTAGGTGGGGAAATAAAAGGGGAGTGGTCTCTTCAATAGAGGGGGCGTGGCAAACATAAGTAACAGGAGACCAAAAAGCCAATAACAACATCACAATCAAATTCTCTTCAAAATACCACCAGCATTCATTTTATTTACAACGTGTTTGCACAGTTATTCGAGTAATAATGTACATATTTATATCCGATTTAAAATGAAATAAATTACAGATTTTTGCCAATTTTATTGGAACATGAACACAAGTATGATCTAAATTAGAATATTTCACCAAATATATTGAGGTGAAGTGACAGAAATCAGTGATTTAAGGAAAATAGTTTATGATGAATCTCAAGTTTGCCTAACACAAATAACTTGTCTAACTAACTGCTACCATGGTTACCACTGGTTCCCCGCTCAAATCTTTCACAATTCAGCACACAGACAAGTCATTGATAACCAGTGAAACCATGCCATGTAGGATTGTTTCTAATACTCAACCTGAGGTAGATGACAGAATGCATGGTGTCAAACTAAATCTGCAAGTTTTTATCTGTCAAAATTGTCCGTCGGAATTTCAAACATCGTTTCACACCATACGGATCTGTATTTGTTAAAATTCAGACTGTTCCACCGTTTCATTTTCAGTGCAGTAAAAAATGATATGCATATCCGACACTTGGGGCCTGTTTGTTTCACGCAAGAGGTCAGTGATCCTGCTGATGCGGATCCCATTTTAGTGTATCATGCATGGACGTGGATATGCAGATCTTGTGCGTGAAAGAAACAGGTCCTAGAAGTGGTTATTAATTATCACTTTAATAGGGAAGAGAAACTTTAACAATGGTTGGGACCAGCCACTGAAAAGCCAGACCAGGCCTTGGCTTTGTCTAGGCTCATGTGTTTCTATAATCCCCAGCCTTGAACTATCAACTTCAAGCCCCTGCTGTGTCCTGGATCATAGTTGGCACTATAAACATGATTGACAGAATGAGTCCACATTGATCATGGAGTATCCAGAAGCCAGGCTTGATTGATTCTAAGCAGCTCTATTGTAGTGAAGTTCAGGGCTGACAAGAGGAGGATTTCAAGCATGAAGGCCAAGGCCTGGCCAGGCTTTTCATTGGCTGGGCCTGACCAGTATCAATGTTAAACTCCCCTAATTAATTACCACAAGTTAATAATAAATTTAATACAATGATTTATTTACATAAATTAACATGGCTGAAAATTGGCACCTATGGGCCTTTTCAAAAGGACAATTTGGATTTCTTTAAGATAATATCTTTCAGTTTGAGTTGAACTGATCAGTGTTTGTGGCGCCATGAATAGAATTTCTGTGCCAAATAAATCAACCAGCGATTTGGATGAAAAGATTTGCGGTGGTTTTTGCAAGATCTATACCATCATCTTTAGTTTATACTAAGCACCTCACATCCCGGTGGTGTAAACAATTCAAAGAAATCCACCTGTTAGTATATCGACCAATCAGATGTCATGCTTAATTGCAAATTGTCCAATCAGAGAATAGCAGGGGCAACAGGTGCTTAGATGAAAGAGCCCCCTCTACTGTCATCACCTGAACCAGCTGAAGATGGTGCAATGAATGCGAAGAGGTATCGCTCTCCATCTGATAACTTGAACAGCGCCCTCTAGTGTTATCATCTGAACCGGATGATGAAGTAGATAACGAAGAAGACGAAGAATGAGAATAGGAGCAAGTAGCACAGGTAGCAGTTGTGTCCGGATCGAGCCATCTTGGACAATCGTCCCATGGTGGCCGTCAGTAGCCCACCCGATGAATCAAAGTTATCATCCTGCATGGAAAAAACAAAAACAAATCGGAAGTGTATATTTTGCCGGCACTGTCATTTGACTGGCGTGAGATTCGAACCTGCAACCGCTGGAACATCATACTTCCGGAGGATTTTTTATCAAGAAGAAGAGAGTGAATCCCATCATCACTAGGGTGAAACAGTAACCATGGTTACATACTCACCAGTTGCTTCAAGAAGCTGTTCTGCTCTCGTACTTCAGTTCCAATGTCGATGGATAACTGTGACAAAAAGAAGAAACAAAATATTGTTGAATTCTATCTTTGGTGTACCCCTTCAAACCAAATTAACCCTTGCCCACCAGCTTTACCACAGTTTTAATACCACACATTCACACATTCAAATACACCGCAGTGTGGTTTGTGTGGTAATGTATGGTCCCAAAGTAAAGACTGTGGTAATGTGTGGTAAGCAGCTCCTGCCATGTGTGGTAGGTGCAGAGGGTTAGGGTTAAGGCATGATGTGATGCTATGCCTGTTACATCAGTGAACTCACACCATTTATTATCCTAATACTTGATGGTGCACATTCACTGTTCTTCAAATGAGAATGAAGTCAATCTGCTCCTTGAACAGGGAGATACACACATGCTAAGTCAGAAGTAAAGTATCATAAATCTTGTGAGTTCACTGATGTAACAGGGAAACCGTCAGAAATCGTGCCCCAATGTTGCGGAATACTCACTGATTTGAGAGCAGTGACTTTGTCATGTAGGCCTTCAACTAATCGTTCGTTTTCATCATCTACGGCGTTGTAGTCTGCATAGGTGTTCTTAGCACCACCATCTCCTGCAAAGAAATAAAGCAGGATTCAACTACATGTACATGCATTAGAAATTGTGTTTCTTCTCATAGTCATGAAAATCTATGTTTTACGACAAAAACCCTGATAGTCAGTGTGTGTAACACTGGGTACCATGTCTGAAAAGTGAGTTTTACACTTCAAATGCTGCAGCGGCAGTCATTTTTCTCAAAACGCCCTCTGTCGGTTCCATAGGTTTGTGTACAAGTGATGGTCGCCAGCGGAATTCCTCCCAAAAAATCAGCTTGGATAAGTTAAAGCAAAAGTAAGCCTTTAAGGAAAGAGTTCCACTGATGACCATTATTTGTGCACAACTCTATGGAACCAATAGAGGGCGTTTTGAGCAAAATGGCACCGCTGTATTGGAAGTGTACAATTTGTAGGTAAAAAACCCTGTAAAACTCACTTTTCAGATATGCTACCCAAGTTTTCCACACCTGAGATTGAAGTTCATCATAATTTGTATCCAATAAGTTGACTCTTGGAGGATATAATCCTGTTTCCGTAATGGTCATCAGTGGAATTCTTTCCGCCTTTAATATCATGGTCATGGTGTTTCCTTGGACCAAGTTACATCTACTTACCCATGGCTCGTCTCATTGTGAATGAAGGACGTGTTGTGTCACAGAACAGAACTTAATAACAAAATTTGATCTGTCAAAATTGCCGGTCCGGTCGGTAGCGCGTTAATTTCAAAGAGCGTTTCACACCATACGGTCACGAGTTACTGCCATTCACAAGGCATGATTGAGCGTGTACAGGCTGCAAAACCAAATTCGACACTAAATTTATTCATAAATTTCTCAAAACGGAAACACAAACTGACAAATTCTAGTAAATAACTTGACCCTGGCTTACACACGTTGGAACTCTTCTACAGAAAGCTGTCGTGTCATTTCACTATCAGCAAAATATCCAGGTTCCCTCCTCAAATACTGACCTTATGTCACGAAAGACGTCTGGGTATCGATTGACAAAACAAAACATCTCTCTAGAGGGCGCTATATTTACACACCCCCCCCCCAAAAAAAAAATTATAATAATTTTAAAAAGATCCAATATCGATAAAAATTAATAATAATTTTGCATCTTTCTATGGAAATTAAATATTCGTGGGGATATATAATGCAGGGTGTGGATAATGGTTTAAAAACAATCTAAGAATATTAATTCTTAGAAGTTTATTACTTCTATACAAGTAATAAACTGCTGTAAAATATTAATTTCTCATTATCATTATAATACAAAAAATTCTTGAGGATGTTTTTTTTCTAGATTAAAGCCACTATCATCATACTTTGGTAGCAAACCAAAACAGAAATGTTCTCAGATTTACCTATAACTTACAGGGTATATAAAGATTGTGATGGTAGAAACATACCGTCAACATTTTTCCACCTAAATAAAGAACAACGGAAAATATCTTCGCTCTTTAAAAAACATAAAGGTGAAAAAAGGAAAAAAATCCTGTTGGGGTTTTTCGCCCGTTTTATCAAAAATTCGGCACTGTATGGGACTAGAAATTTTCACAGATGACTGTTACTGTACCTTTCTTGATATTTTTCCCATGAATCTGCATTTCTTTGACAAAAACCAAAGTATGAATGATATAACCTTTAAAGAGCATTCAATAATTTGCATAATATTATCTATCTCCCGACCAAAATCATGAATATTCATAAACTTTCAATCAGACAAGTTTGTTGGCCTAACTTTTTTGACAAGTAACAAGGTAATTAGGTCACATACAAACACCATAAACAACTCGACCAAATGAAGAAATTGACACAATCATAATTTGAAAACCACAAACTCTTTTATTTAGATTCCAAGTACTTTGTAAACTTCTTTGTCTAAACTGAAAAGGTTTCTCATACTAAATTGGATAAAGGGATGAATGGTGCTTGGTTGAAAGGTAAACAGGTTTTACAACAACATGCTAATGGAAATTCTAAAAAATTTACAAAAGCCAGTTGGCCAAATATGCGACTTTCTGGACATAACGGTCATCTTGACCAGAACTGAACACTGAGAACAGTTAGCCACAGTGGTCAGTTGTTACAAAGTGACCTCAACATAAATATATCCATATAATGGACAATAACCAGTTTTAAAAATGGTAACATTGCTTTATATCGGCAACGCCTACGAGGAAATCAGTACTAGGATATTTTCAATAAGAAAGAACAAAACACCTCTTAAACTTCACATAATTTTAAATTGTGAGGTAAAACCCTCTCAGGAAAAATAAAATATAACTTTGTGCTACCAGGGTGTTCCTTTTGTATGGGTGTATAGCTGGTTGCCTCCAAGTTGCCTGTAAAAACTAAAATTACCTCGTGTTATGAACGTTCGAACTTTTGAAAATAAATTATGAAGAGAATTTCCTTGCGTTGTTAGTGCGATCCATTAAGCCCCGCCCAATTTTTTTCTGACCAATCACAGACGTGGTTTATGTCCGACACGCGTTCACTAAAATCCGACATACGTGCACGCGCGCGCGTCTGGGGCGCGGGACTTGATCACGCAGCATGGCATTGGTGGGACTAGACCACGTGTTCGTTGCCCAAATGTGCAGTGGGAGGGGCTTACTGGATCGGTCTATTCATTCTGCATAAAGTACAAAACGGGATTAAAACTTTTACAACGTGAACTACAGTACTCGACAACAAGAATTTCAAACGACAAAATTTCAGAAGAAACGATTCTTATAATACATACAAATTTCCAGCGAACTATTAAAATACGTCAACATAAGATAGGATATAAAAAGTCCAAACCAGGGGTCAAATTCATGGCGCTGCTTAGCACAAAAATTTGCTAGCAATAAAATTTCTGCCTTTAATAAAAACAGGATTAACAATCACATTTCCATGTGTTTATGCATCACTTGTGATTGTTCTTTGGCTGATGTTCGCTGACCATGGTGGTTTGTTTTATTGGGCAAAAATATTTTGTGCTGTCGAGCAATATTTTGTGCTTAGCAGCTCCGTGAAATTGGTCCCTGGTAATAAAATATTTTGATCTGCAGGTAGCTGATAATTTCATAGCAGCTACTCTAACAGCTAGTCTAACATGGGTTAGGGCAGGATTTGTGCTGGCATACAGGGCCACATACTTTGAAAAGTACATTGTCATTTAATGTACGCCTTTCACCTAAATAATATACTATTTATTTTCAAAGAAATATCTTGCGTCGGGATTTTCATACAAACTTTTTTCAAATTACCCACAATCTGTTTTTGATCTTGAAATTGCACATGTACTATACAAACACTATGGATAATTGTTCCTTAGCATTTCAACGGAAAATATATTAAATGAATATATATTATAATGCTCTGAATCAGAGAAATGAAAATAGAATAATATTTACAAATTAAAAATAAACAATTTAATAGAAATAAATACAGAACAAAGGATGATTTGGCAATAATAATTAATTTTAACGACTTGGTTGGATGAAAGTGCCAAGGCGATTTATAGGGTATACATTAGGGGCCTTTTCAAAACCTCGGCTCCAGCTCTGGCTCAGGCTACAGCTCCAGCTCCGGCTCTGTCATACATATGCTGAAAATATAAGTTATGGTTTTTCATTGAAGCTGAAGCTCTGTTTTCATTTTCAAACCAGAGAATCGACTTTCAAACCGCAGCCAAAACCCTCTACTTTAATTTGATATCCGTTATAAACTTATTTTAGAATGGATTCATAAAGTGGAGCCTGAGCTTGAGCTTAAGCCTGAGTTTGGCGGCGCCAGAGTCGGAGCCAGAGTCGGAGTCGGAGCCAGAGCCAGAGCCAGAGCCTGAGGAGGTTTGGAAAAAGCCCTAGATCTAGCACAGATGGGCGATCATTAAAGTCAAAAATGGATGGAATTTCTTATTTTTTGGACAAAATCTAACGACTATACCCAACAGTCGGACTAGTAACTCAATTTCAAGGTGAATACAAACAAAAATATAGTAATTATTGTAAAATACCTGGAAAGTCTCCATCTTAATTAGTACTGACTTCAAAAGAAATGCAAAGTTACAGTTATAGACCTTATACATGACGTCATCTTGACGTCATCAGTTCGTTTGAAACCTGAATCTTGTAATTTATACCTAATTTAAGATACGGCAGCTTGTCGGCCAAGTTCGACCAAGGAACTTTTACATATTTCACTTTAAGTGCCAGGGTTCTTAAAAAAGCATAACATTCTCAAGGAGTTTGGGCTGGCATACTGATTTTATGTACCAAGGTTTTTGGTGCTTAAGCAAATTTTGGTGTTTAAGCAGTTCTATGAAATTGGCCCCAGGTCAGTCTTCATAAAGCTGCTTATTACAGAGTTTGCTAAGTACGGAAATATCTGGCTTAGCAGCAACAGCTAGGTTACCAGCCAATATCTTATGTCATGTGTATTGCTGATGACTGGCTCCCTGCTAATAATCTGCTTAGCTTAATTATTTCCCTCAGTCCTTGCTGATACAAAGTCTGATCAATTCGAAGGAGTACTGAAGCGGTCACTCTACAGTTTCCATGACGACGCAATTTTTTTACCAAGTGCATTGATGCTAATTTAAGACTAAAATCACCAAGGCAACACCAACGAGGAAACAATGAATTTGGCAAACAGAAGGAAGTATACTATACTCATCCAGAAAAACCCCAACACGCTCCTACCTAAAACACCAAGGAATCCAATATAATAACAACATTTGTACAGTGCATCATAACTGCTAAAATACCATGGTAACGGTAAGCACAATCAAATATGTACATTCTTTCCATTATTTCTCCCCTCCACTCGTTTAAAAAAAGTGCAGTGTTTTTTTTTTTCAAAAGATACATCTGAAAAGGTTGGAAAAGCTATATAAGTATTCACAACTTCTATGCAGGTTATCATGCAAAAAATCACCACGTTTGGAAACATCACCATAGAGACAGCTAAAACTTGACAATCGAAAGATAGAATTTTACAATTTTTGTTTCACAAAGCAACATAAAACATATTTCAGCTGGTTTGATTATTTTCTCTCTTAAAACTACGGCAAGTCATACACGCTTTCATAAATTTCAAGTCAGACATTTTCAGATTGCTTATCTAGTACTTAAAGGTGTTACATAATGCTTAGCAGTAAAATCTAAGCATTTATTTTGTGCTTACAGGTACTATCATACTTTAGTAGCATACCGAAACAGACATCTTTACAGATTTACCTATAACTTACAAGGTATAAAGATGGTGATGGTAGAAACATACTGCTAAAAATTTCTGGCTGAAATGCTGTATCCAGAAAAGAGTAAAACCAATGACCGAAAACAATTTTGATCTTTTAAAGATAAAAAATAATGGTTAAAGGATTTTTAAAAAACTGTGGGCGTTTTTCACTGTTTTCAAAAAGTGGGCACCATATGGGACTGGACATTTTCACAGATGACTGTTACTGTATCTTCCTTGATATTTTTGCCCATGAATCTGTATTGCTTTGACAAAAACTTAAGTATGATAGTACCTTCATTATGCTTAGCATCAAAATCTAAGCAATTTTTTTTTTCAATTTTTTTCTTTACAAGAGTGATTTTATAAAGCACTCAAAGAGAATAAACATTTTACAATCTTCGCAAGAGCAAAAATTTAAAAGTAGCAAGGGAAACAATTCACAAAAATTCTACAAATTTACTCTGAAATTTTTCAATTTGAGTACTAATTATTAATACCGAAAAAATAGTATACGGTAACATTTGAATGAAATATATAATATATATACAAGGTTTATGCAGGAACACACATGTAAGGTGTTTAGCGTGGGAACAGCAATTAATGGTTTGCAAAGGGAACATTCACTAATTTGCTGTATCACAATTAATAGTCTTTGTTCAGTTTCTACACAAATATGCATACTCAGCAGTTAGGTGCATGATCCTGGCCTGCTATAGCAAAATGAGAAATGTACCCACCGTTAAGCTTGAGCGAATTCTGGTCAGTTCAAGAGCTTTACACAACTGGACCCTGATTTCATTAGCAAGGCGAGTCCTCACGCAAATTTTGGTGCTTATTGATTTTGTTTTTTAAATGCTTCCAGGGCTGGATTTCACCAAGCACTAAGATTAATCTTAAGATGAGTTGTCAGCATCACCATAGCGATTTGTATTGTGACATCACACTTTGCTTTATAGCAGTTGGGATTAATTCACACTTAATTTCAGTGCTTAATGAAATCAGTCCCAGATCCATTACCTGACATGGATAAAGTACTATACATATGAATTTAAGGTTGAAACACTTATTGAGTTGATATCCACAATCCACATATTTTTTTATGAAGTACTTGAGCTTTGAATATAATACAATTTCCTTTGATGAGTTGATATCACATTCCACTAATGTGTGGATAAGTAGTGGAAGCTGTGATAGATCTGGTGAGTTGAATTTTACAGTCCACATCAGTAGATGCGATTGGAGCTAGAAATAGAATCATAAATCTTCTAATGAGTTGCTATCCACAGTCCACAGATATCAAATGTGTGGATAAACCGTGTAAGCTGTGATCTGTTGAGTTGAATTTCACAGTCCACATTTGTTGTTGTGCTTGGAGCTATAAATAGATTCATAAATCTTCTAATGAGTTGATATCCACAGTCCACAGAAGGAGTACTTGGGCAATGAGAACAATAATTATATCATCTGGCAAGTTGAGATCAACAGTCCACTAATTTGTGGATAACTAGTGGTGAGATCTGGTGAGTTGAAATTCACAGTCCACATCATGCGGATTGGAGGCTGTAAACTGAATGATAAATCTTCTTATGAGTTGATGTCCACACATTCAAGATTTGTAAATGAAGTACTGAAATCTAAGCTGGCAATTACACATTGCTTGACGAGATGATATCCACAATCCACAAATTTCTTAACAAAGTACTGAAAGTGTCAACAGAATACGTTATCTGTTCAAGTTGATGTCCACAATATGTGGATGTTGATGAAGGTGTGAACAAAATAACGCAGCAGCTGACAAGTTCATCCACAGTCCACTATTTTTGTAGATGAAACAGTGGAATGCAGTGCATAACCAAATCATAACCAGAATAACCAGATCAACTAAACAAGTCAACGTCCTCAGGTTGAGTATTTGCGGATGTGTTTGCATCCACTAGACAGTTCTCCCAAACTTTTAATTTTCCTGTTCAGAAATGTGCAAGTTCAAATCTTATACTTCACAGCCCTGCTAAGCAGTAAGCAGATTTATTGCGCTAACTGCAGACAAATGTGCTTATTATGAGTATTAAGCGTACTTCACGAGTAAGCAAGACATTTTCAATAGCCCTGTGCCGGTACACTGATCATACATTTGCATTGTTATATTGTACATACAGCGCTTGTAGGTTAGCATACCTTCTCTAGCGCTTAACGTGTACAGTTAATAGCATATTGTGCATTTGGTAGCTGGCTGGTAAGCATAATTCTCCACAGTGCTTAGCGTGAATGATTAGCAGCTAATCGCACTGTATGCTAAGCATTGAATCAAGAAGATAAGTGCTATGAAACTGGCTCCATCGTCAACTTGCGAAGATCAACGGAGTCCGTAGCTGAAGCCAACTGTGATTTCTATTGGTGGGGAGTGAGGCGTGTAAAAGCACCAAGAGCATACAGCTAAACCCACGATCACCAACAATTAGGATTGGGGTACAACAATCTATACACAACTATGTACACAAGAATCTGCGTCTGGTACCTAAACAAACGGCAAGGGGTACGTAAAAGCTGATGAGGGTTCCTATCTAAATTCTCAAAGTCTACGGAGTCCAAGGGTTAATAACCGGTGCGTTTCTGGATCTGGGTACCAAGACAGCGCCAAGGGGTACGTAGAAGCTGATGAAGGTTCCTATCTAAATTCTGGATGTCTACAGAGTCCATGGGGCTAACAACTGGTGTGTTCCAGCGTCTAGGTAACAAGACAGCGGCAAGGGGTACGTAGAAGCTGATGAGGGTTCTTATCTAAATTCTTGACGTCTACGGAGTCCAAGGGTTAATAACCGGTGCGTTCCTGGGCCATGTAGAGTGCTATTCGCTTGCAGAGCTCGGTGTCCGTCTCCTGAGGGAAGAGACAGACTTCATTCTGGGTCGTGGCCACCACCTTGTAGAGGCGCTGGAACAGGCTGCATTTACGCCCTCGGGTCTTCTTCAGGTTTGAGATGAAGATGTACTTGTCCAGGTACGTTTCTGCTTGCTCCACGAAGCGGGTCGAGGTACTTTTCTGCGATCAAAACAAAAGAACAGAGGAAGACAATGCATTATCCTTCTAGGATTGAAACGTCAGGCCCTCCTAACTCTGAGCAGCCTTTGAGAAAGATCCTGCTAGGATTGAGATGTCAGGCCCTCCTAACTCTGAGCAGCCTTTGAGAAAGATCCTGCTAGGATCGAATCGTCACGCCCTCCTAACTCTGAGCAGCCTTTGAGAAAGATCCTGTTAGGATCGAAATGGATCAGGCCCTTCTAACTCCGAGCAACCTTTGAGAAAGATCCTGCTCAGATTGAAACATCAGACCCTCCCAACTCTGATCAGTCTTTTGAGAAAGATCCTGCTAGGATCCAAATGGCAGGCCTAAACTCTTTCCAATTTATCTAAACTTGTCAGAATCTTTGTACAGCAGCCATTTTTAGTGCAGAATCTGAAGTAAGTTTACATGCAGTTTCAGGTTGTATAGAACTTTGGTCCAAAATCTAAAAGTTGCAAACCAAGCAGCCATTTTGGGTCCAGACTCTGAAGTAACATGTAGTTTCAGCTGGTACTGAGCGGCCATCTTTGGTCCAAACACTTACCCTATCAGACTCAAATGACTGGATGCTTGATCCCGTGGCGTCCACTGCAAAGGCTTCGATCAGAGGAGGTGATGTATCGATGTGTCTACAGAGAGCTGCAAGGACTTTATCCTGCAACGAGGGAAGAATACGGGAAATTTAAGGGCCTGCTTGTTTTACGCAAAAGATCCCAGATTTAGGGATCCCCCTCCTATGTAGGGGCCTGTTTGTTTATGACGAATCCAGCGGATCCAGATCCCATTTTTGCGTACCCTACATAGGACGTGGATCCCAAAATCTGAGATCCAGTGCATTAAACAAACAGGCCCTTAGGTACACTAAAATGGGATCCAGATCCACAAGATTCGTGATCCTGTGCATTAAACAAGGCCCTTAGTCAGACGGATTCTCTCTTTGAGAGAACCTACTGGTAGGACTCGCCTGGTAGGGCGCCCACATGACACGTGGTTGTGTCAGATGGGTTGTTATTTTGCCGAGATGGGAATATTGGGTCCTGTAGCTGGCTGGGGAATGGCAATCAGGAGAGTGCAGCTTGCAGATAGATGCGACAACGAGCTGTTGCGGAGCATGCTACCACTAATTGAATGAATGATTGCTGGAAACACGGAATGAAGTGTTACAAGGAGTTTTGGCTGGCATACTGATTCTATTTACCAAGGTTTTGGTGCTTAAGCAAATTTTGGTGCTTAAGCAGCTCTATGAAATTGGCCCCTGGATTACTACAGTCAAGGGCCCAATTTCATGGAATCCGTTACGGCCTATTTTTGTGCTTACGACCACTGCTACGCATGAAATCTATTTCATGGAATCCGAAAGCAAGACTCTCTGTTAGCAAAGAATTTCTAGGGTAACCGTGATCATTCTCTGCTAACGTGCTGTCGTATGCATTCTGCACAAATTCCTTGCTTACCGTTACCAAAAAGGAAAATCTTCCGTGAAATACGCTAACCGTAACCAACAAAAATCTGCTACCGTAAGCAAAGAATTTTTGCTAACGGTAACAGATTCCATGAAATTGGGCCCAGGACGATGAGTTTAGGACTTACAGCCGGAGCGTTGTTCTCATCTACAAGATTCCTAAGAGTAACTAGCTGGAGTGCATAGCGTTCCATGTCCAGGCCTTCAAAATCAAGAGTATCTGAAGAGAATAAGACAAGATCAGAGGGTGGGGTTAGTAACATTACAACTCTCAATACAAATAAGTGGGATTTGAGGCTTTGCAAGGCGGAGGTTACACGGGAAAAGTCTTGGGTAAAGTGTCCAGGGGTCGATTTCACGAAGCCCTACGATCGATCGTAACTCGATTTACAAAGGATAACCCATCGTTGGGGGCCCATCCCATGTAGGGCTTCAATGCATCAAAAGTCCTACGATTGACAGTAAGTTGCGATAAGTTTGGTGAAATTAAAACCTGGTAACTTTTCCTAGGCATCGGTTGGTCAGTAAAAGTAACCACTGGACTCGGGAAAAGTATCTCAGAGGAAAACAACCCAGGTTGTCTGCACTGGACTTAAAATGGGAAAATTTCCCATCACAACACCACATTGTGTGACTTTGATCACCTTTCTTCTTATTTGTTTACCACCGCGATGAACCACCCTTTCCTTTGTAAAACTTCCAATCATCTTGGCAAGTTTTACCATTTTAAGTCCAGAGCGGACAGGGCTTAATTAAGTCATTGAAAAGTGAACAAAGAAAAATTGACAGGAGTGGGCTGGCACTATACCAACTGAGCTATCCAGCTCTATGTCAGGTTGTGTCCATAATTAGCTGTTTCGCATGCGGCGGAACAGCTTTTGTTTTTGTTATTTTTTTTTTTATTTTTTCCTTTTTTTTTTATTTTTTTTTTTTCTTTTTCCACTTTTTTCCCATAGACATAACACAGGGGTTTTCTAAGAGCCACTTCTACCATTATGCTAATTCCAATCAACTTTATACTTGGCACATAGTTAGACCATCACCCCGAATAGTGTCCCGCGTATGTACGTCATCGTGACGTCATCACGTGCACAGTTACGTAATCATAAAAGTGCAAATTTTAGAACTCTTTATCTCCGGAACGGCAAGTCCGATGCAACTCAAACTTGGTATGCTGGTATATGGGGACGTGTTATAGACAAAAATTGGAGTCACGTGTCGATGACGTCATCGTGTGATTTTATACGAATTATTCAATTTTTGGACCTTTTCTTTATATCTCCTGAACGACAAATCGCAATTTCGAAATTCTTTCGGTAAAATGTTTGTTATGTTACAGGCATATGCCACAAAATACCAAAAAGTGGTGACGTCATGATGACGTCATCAAAAAGCCGATTTTCTGATTCACATATAAGGGAATATCCGATGGTGATGAAACTTGGTGGATAGGTAGGGAATGGTACTAGTATCCTAAATCTGAAGTGACGTCACGATGACGTCATCGGCTGATTTTTTATTGATTTTTGAATAATTAATTTTGCCATTTTTTCACGGAAACACATAGAAGCGAATATCCGATCGAAATGAAACTTGATGGGTAGGTAGGAAATGGTACTTGTATCCCTTATGTGAAGTGACGTCACGATGACGTCATCGATTGAATTTTTATTGATTCTTTTTAATCATTAATTTTGCCATTTAGAGTCAAACATAACACAAAACACGGGCCTTGGAAATTCTTGGACCGCTGATATGGCTATCCATAGTAGTGGGCCAATTGTGTACATGTAAACGTAGTACGACGAGCTAGGAAATCAGTCATTTTGCTGTTTCCACCACCCATGCACAACCATACATACTTTGCGCGCTGGCCTATAGTAGACTCTGCCATTTCTGTGTTTCTCATGGTCGTGTGTATGTACATGTATATTAATGGACGAGTGACGACGCTCCTTATACATGTAGTTGTTTACGACAATTAAAACACCGCAATTTCTCTGTACTGGGACAATTGCGTTCATGTTTGTTTTTCATATTATTAATAAAAACATACGCGAAACAGCTCAGTGTTTGTCAACAAACACATCTAGTTGTCAATTATCTTTGTTTGTTTGACAGTCAGAAGCCATGAAACCACTCACATACCGCTATATCCCAGAGATCATTGAAGATACGCGTAGCATAAGCAATTCAGCAACCTGAGAAATAGTACATGGCGGATCACTCAAAGAGGACAAAACTACAAACATAAATTGATTTAGTGGGGAAAATAAAAGGGTTTGTCCAAAGCGACTCACCAAAAGCAAAAATGATGACTGTGTTTACAGTCCTGATGGGCGCTAGCTCTAGTTGCTGACCGAAGAAATCGCTGACCCGATGCCAGATGAGGTCAGCGACCCCACAGGCTACGTCCACGGTCACCAGCCGACCCGACGACCCGAAGTAGTTTAAAAAATTCTTCACGCTGGACGTGTACAAGGCGTTACGCCTCTGCAAGAAATTGATGAAAGGATAACATGATTTAGAAGGCTGTATTTAAATCCTGCAGATTACATCAATGTTAAAAGGAGTTTGTTTCTGAGGCTGCTGCGCTCAAATTTAGACCTTTGTTCTTGCGCTTCTTCTTTACCTACTTAAGAGCTGTACAACGATAGTCCTAGTCTTAGGCAGAGAAACTTTAACACTAGTCAGGCTTAGCCACTGAAAAGCCTGGCCAGGCCCGGGCCTTCAGGCCTGAAATCATCTTTGAAGCATCTTTTTGCTTAAGGACCTTGAGACATGCTTGGAGGTCAAACCAGCAAAATCTACCAACATCATCTACAAGATCAACAAGTCTAAAAGATCCCGCGACCCCTTATAGAAGCCCAAGATCCAAGGCAAAGCCTGGGCCTGACCTTTCGTGACTTGGCATAACAAGTATTAAAGTTTCTTTCCTTTTAATAGCTAAAACCACAAGATCCCAAGCCCCAATTACCCTTCTCATAGAAGCCCAAGGGCCCAGGCTTTCCCTTGGATCCTTTCGTGACTTGGCATAAGAAGTATCAAAGTTTCTTTCCTTTAGCCAAAACCACATGGTCATGACACTAAACTAAAGTGAGCACTTTGCTTGGAGCTCTGACCAGCCAAACCAGCCGACACGAGTCATCATCTACAAGATCCAGAGTCTACCGCATCAGACCCTCATCCTACTCCTTACCTGTGTCCTACTAGTATCCGCCTCATCACTCTGTCCTGCTTCCTTCATCTTATCAGGATGCTTAGCACTGTGGGCTGTTATCTGCTTAATCACCTTCTCCTCAGGTATGGCTAGGTTCAGGGCAAAGGTGTTGGTAAACTGAAAACAAAAAACAAAAAACAAAAACAGGACTTTTCTTCAAATTTGATTTAAAGAGCATACATAACATTGGTAAAGGTGACACTGCAGCTGCTCATAATTTGATTGGTCATGGAATATTAAAAAACAAATCTGTGAAATTATCAGCTGAGGTTCCAAAAACAAGAAATCAGCCAGACTTCTTAAGCCCATGCCTCATGAGGCAATTTACAAGTACAGGCAATCAGTTCCAGCCAATCTTTAAGAAGAAATAGCATTCATCCTTCAATTTTCATATAATTTTCTTCGGGATAGCCAGAAACCACCAGTAATGCACTAGGAAGGTTTTTCCTCTTGCATCCGTTGTAGTTTGTTGCCTCCAAGTTGCCTAAAAGTTGCCCTGTGCGACATGGGCCTTAGACACAACTTGAATGTTCTTAATAAGGAAATGTTTACGGAGACACCATGTATTTCACTTTTGTGGATGTGTGGTTCTGAAAAGAACCGGTGAGAAGTTTGATCTCGACGTTCCGGTCAGTGTACTCTGGCAATCCTCAGGAGAGTGTGGTAAACTGGTAAACTGAAAACAAAAACACTCTCCTGAGGACGGCCAGATTACCGGTGGTCAGAACGTCAAGATCAACTTCTCACCAGTTCTTTTCAGAACCACACATCTATGAAGAGATTATACATGGTGCCTCCGCAACCTTTCCTTATTACGTGACTTCCACCATGCAAAGCTTCTAATCCTACTTGAAAGTTCTCTCTTACCCTCTTCTCAAAGTTCTTCATGTCGTACTCTGGATCATGGATGTACTTCTCACATCGTAGTAGGAATCGTAGATTGGGCATGATGTCTATGATGTGAGGCCTCTTCGGATCTTTCTCAATCTCATTGCTGATCAGCTCCAAGATCCACTCTAAACTCAGAAGGGACTGGTTGTCCTGGAAACAAACAAAAAAAGAACCAAATTTAAAAGGTTTTTGGTCATGTTGATTAATGAAAATTTGATTGGTAATCCTGTTTGATCAATGATCAAATTTTGTGCTTAAGCAGCTCTCAGGGGTGTGATTAGCCTTTCAGTTTCAGGAAAAATCCTGAAATTAATAAAAGAAATCCTGAAAAATAGCGTAAAATTGGGTCAACACACACAAAATTGGGATGAAAATCTTTAAAATTGTAGAAATTTTGGTCACAAAAAATATTGAAATCAGGAAAAATTTTGTGATACATGTAAATCACACCCTGAGCTCTATAAAATTGGCCCAGGTCCCACACAGCAGTGCTGAACCAAGTTTCTTAATTGTTTTTCTTTAGCGCCGCATGGCAGTTGGACAAGGACTGATGCATCCAAAAACAATTCCACTTTGCCGATAATTATTGGGGCTGTCTACATAAAACATTAAACAGCCAGGACAGGTATAGGCCTTACCCACACAAGGTCGGGTTTCAAGCAGCAAAATGCTTTTTCTAACACTCGACCTGATTTCAGGTCTGTCCTACCCTACTTCCATTAATTCCATTTCCATGGTAATTCGTCAGAAATGTCAATAAAATTACAAATGGCTAAAAACTGGAGAGCACACTAGATATGTTTTTAAAGGCACATCCATGTCCTACGCGCGTACAAATCCTGCCCCAACCTGGTTTTGGGACATTTTAAAATGAAAATTTCCTCTTGTATTTTTTCTTTATGTAACATGTAAGTTTCAGGGAACCATAAGTGGTATACTTGCTGATTCCAAAAAGACGTTTTTAAATTGGAGTCTTTCAAGAATGATTGATCAAGGCATAGCCTCACTTAAAAGGTAACTTACGTTACCGTTGAATTGCCTACATGCTTTTACAGAGCACTATAGGGTGGATAGCTGGATATTTACTGAAGGGAGTGAACAGGTTTCTTGATCAAGTAAGGCCAATCGTCACGACCCATTAACTTGCATCAAATCTACACACTGCCATTAACTGTACGTATATATGTGTACACCGTATGCAAAAAGAGTTCAGTAGTACGTGTACAGTATACATTTACATGTACTGTACACGTGTGGAATACTGTACATGTACATGTATGTAAGTCTATGTACAGGATTAATAGAGGTTAAGTACATGTGTACTCAAGAGTCAAGATGCTGAACCGTGAAGCCACCAAGAAGATTCCAACGACAATATGAGCACAGAAGTACAGCCATGGATGCCTAGGATGGACTTCACAAGACACTGTATATCATAGTATATGGGCGTTTATGAAACGGAGGCTCAGGCTCTGTCTCAGGCTCCAGCTCCATTTCGTAAATCCATTTTGAAATAATGCGTATCAAAATAGAGACTTTTGGCTGCAGCTGAGAAGTAGACTAGTTTGAAAAGGAAAACAGAGCTTCAGCTTCAATGAAAAACCACAACCTATATTTTTAGCAATGTCAGAGCTGTAGTCTGAGCCTGAGGCCTGAGCCTGAGCCTGAGCCTCCGTTTAGTAAACGCCCTATGAATTATCTGAACTCTGAGTGGTCAACATCACGTCACCATGGTGATTTGTATTGTGACATCACACTTAACTCGACAGCCAGGACTGAATGGCATCAATTTATGATCAATCTTAGTGATTCGTGAAATTAGACCCTGAGCCAATTTCACTAAAACGCTCAGACAAATCGGAACTTCGAATTGTCAAAATCACCATGGCGATTTTGTATTGTGATATCACGCGTTGCTTAGCAATTACACGTAAGACTGCTTCACGATTTAGGATTCATCTCGGTGCTCTGTCAAATTGACCGTTGGGAGTTTAATCAATCGTACATGATATACAGGACTTGAACTTGAAGAGCATTCTTCACAGGTAATTACATACAAGTATATATATCCATGGCAAGGTCATTGTCTCGTTGCTCATATTCAAGATGTTTAGGATGGCATCCCCATCAAATGTGCTACTCGACTTTGCAGTACACAGGGATGACATTGACCAATGATAAAAATGTCTAAAAACAGCTGACAGGGAGCATAACAAGTCTGAAATTTAGAATCTCCTATACTTCTGTACATACTACACAGCCTGTGAGGAAAAAAGTCTGAAATCCAAAACACAAAAGTCTGAAATCAGACTTTAATCAGAGAAATCTCATCCCTGAGTACATGAACGCATACAGTATCTTGGGCCAATTTCATAGAGCTGCTAAGCACAAAAAAATTGCTTAGCACAAAAATGTCTTGCCCAACAAAACAAACTACCATTGAAAATTCCATTTGATATTCATGGTCACTCAGCGAACAACAACCAAATAACAATCACAAGTGATACAAAACACATGGAAATTTGGTTGTTGATCCTGTTTTTATTATTAGACAGAAATGTCATGCTTAGCAAATTGTTGTGCTAAGCAGGGCTGTGAAATTGGCCCCTGGTGCCTTGTGGAGACTGAGCACAATATGATGAATACATGTATGTCTCCACAGGGAAATTCAAAAGGTGTAGACATATTCATGAAGGTCTCCACAAGGTTTTCACGAAACTGATATTCAGAATTAACTGAAAAAGGAGGATTTCAAAAATACTTGTTTGTCGCAAAGAGAAGTATTTTATATTTATAAGGGTTTAAGGGACGATCGTTAGAAATTTCAACACAGGAAAAAGATTCTCGTTCAAATGGGAGCGATTTCAATTCTGGTCTTCAGAGAATATTTATTAACATGTAATGTAGTACAAAAGAACAAAGCCATGTATTCACAAGGATACAAATTCAGGTGCCTCTTTCACAGGAAAAATTGCCACATTGACCCGTCAAATGTAGACATTTTATTTTTCTCACCGAGGTTCTCTTTAAATACTGAGTGCGAGAGAGCGAGGGGGAAATTGCTTTGGCTCTCCATCAAATGTTCCAGTCGACATTTCAGAGTCTCGCACAGAAGCTCTCTTTAACTGAGAGGAAATTGCCTTGCTGCTCGTTCATTTGTTATTCAACATAATGCACTGCGTTATGAGGCATTATGAGCTTTCACGGCCAGTGTCGATTCAAGAGACGACTACTGCACTGTGATCAAACAACAGTGCAGAAATGTGTCAATGGATGTGGACAATGTATACATTTACATTTATTCACAGTACGTATGTACTGTTAATTCAAATAGCAATTGTGTAGTCTAATAATAATATATAAGTACAGTACATGCACCTTTTCCAGTCTACTCAGGGTTGTGATTGTAAGTTTGCATAAAAAACCCTGAAAACATAGCCCAAATTACTGAAAATCATACATTTCCTATACTTTCGTACAGACAAAGTGAGGCAAAACAACCTTAAATCAGGATTTATCCTGAAAAATCACATCCCTGTTTCTACACTGTACTTCATGTACACATTAGCCCAACCAAGTTTACATACTGTACACTATACATAAACATGATAAATGTACATTACTGTACACCCGTGTACAGTATGTAGATGTTTTCAATTTCAATGTATCAATTGCATAAATGTACGTCAATTACAACAATTTGGTTCTGAAAGAAACTGGAGGTGTTACCGTAACTCAAAGTTCAGTCAATTAGATTTAATTTTCCACTATCTTTCTAAAATAATATTGAAATAAATCCACAAAATTTATAAGTTTTAAACAGAGCAATTATTACATAAAGCACCATACATAATTGGACATCATTACTTGAAATTGTCCATGTACAGTAGTACCCTCACCATGTGTCATGTGTGCTTGCAATTAGTATAAGTTGGGTCTGTGATCACACGCTGGAGAGCTCATTAACTGGCATTGGCTAGGTACGGTACACTCGGGAACGTGAGCGGTAAATCCTGGATTTATTACCTTCATTAGGGCTGATGACACTATAATTACATTGACATGAAGGAGGTTCATTATATGCTGCATACATTACGCTTGGAGTTAGGAGGGTCTAAGTCTGACGAGTTTCGATCCTAGCAGGATCTTTCTCAAAGGCTAAATGACGAAGAACAAGAACATACTTGCATGTTCTTGTCCTCTTGACACTGAGCAGCCTTTGAGAAAGATCCTCCTAGGATCGAAACGTGTCAGGCCCTCCTAACTCTGAGCAGTCTTTGAGAAAGATTCTGCTAGGATCGAAACATCAGGCCCTCCTTACTCTGAGCAGCCTTTGAGAAAGATCCTCCTAGGATCGAAACGTGTCAGGCCCTCCTAACTCTGAGCAGCCTTTGAGAAAGATCCTGCTAGGATCGAAACGTGTCAGGCCCTCCTAACTCTGAGCAGCCTTTGAGAAAGATCCTGCTAGGATCGAAACGTGTCAGGCCCTCCTAACTCTGAGCAGCCTTTGAGAAAGATCCTGATAGGATCGAAACGTGTCAGGCCCTCCTAACTCTGAGCAGCCTTTGAGAAAGATCCTGCTAGGATCGAAACGTGTCAGGCCATCCTAACTCTGAGCATTTGTAAAACATCAGGGCTAATGAGCAGTTTGCAGAAGTTTTTACTTGCAATGATTCAGCATATTATGCTAGATTATCAAAAAATCTATCTTTAATATAAATAATATTATCTATTTTAGTTTTTAGATTCATTATTGGTGCATTAAATTTTTATTGTTTTACCATTCCTATAATTGACAAAAATTGATAAATGCTTGTGAAAATGGTAAATAAAATGAAATGTACAGTACATGCATATGTGTATATGCAGGCAGACTAGAATAATGCACAACTTGACCTCAGGCATTTTAATCATACAGTTCGTACAATACACGCAGTCATAAAATATGCATGCCTTATTGCTGGTTAATCTACGCGTGCAGAAATGCAGCCGTGGTGCGTGTATTCCAATTTTCAGGGTATTGTGCATTCAATTCTAAATACACCGGATGGGTGTTCTGTGGTGTGTGGTTTATTTTATTTGACTTTAATTGTTTTTTTGTTATTTGAATATGACCTCAACTGGAATTCAGCTGTCTCCTGATAACGGACAGAGCACAGGCTGTTTGAAACGACACATTACTGGGGCCAATTTCATACAGCTGCTTTTAAAAGCATAAAATTCGCTTTAAAGCATGAAAAGTCTTCCTTGATCAAACAGGATTGCCAACCAAATGTTCATGTGATGCTTACTGCTTTTGACTTGTATTCCGCCATTGTTTGCTGAGCATAACATTTACAAGGAGTTTTGGCTGGCATACTGATTTTATTTACCAAGGTTTTGGTGCTTTAAGCAAATTTTCATGCTTAAGCAGCTCCATGAAATTGGCCCCAGATGTTTAATGAAAAAAAATTGGACCCATTAAAAATTTCCCCAGAGCTTTGCTGTGATTATTTCAGGTACCATGGTTTTGGCTGGCATACATGTACTGATTTTATCTACCAAGGGTCTGTACAGGATTGTTTCTCCATCAATTTTGTTTTATAGACAGTTTCATGAACATAAAAATTGAAATTGGGGAAAAGATTATAAGCAACCTTAGCACAGGATAATAAGATGGTAATACATGTAAGCCACGCCTTCAGCTCTGGATATAAACAGTGCCACGCCCCTAAAGCTATCAGAGACATAATTAACCTACATACTGTACATACATGTATATTAAGAGAATGGAGTAGCACACTTAAACACAAACTTGAATGAATGTACATGTAGATGAATTAAACATGTACTCAATCGTCCATTTGCATATATACATTGTAATACAAAAATATGTACCGGTACTGTACTTGGCACATAAATGCACATTATGTACATTATTGGTAATGTACTGTACATGTTAAGCTCCTTGGACTATAAAACTTAAGTGTTACCAAGTACACAAATGTGCATGTACTGTAAATGTGCACGTGTGTGCACATTCAAGTGGCAATTTGACAAACATAATTTACGCACACAATAAAATTTTATGCTGGAAATTAGATGAGAGTGCAAACTACTCATCATTGTCATGTGATGTTTGATATACATGTTCTTTTTTCATTTAGTTTAGATTATTTTTAAAGGTAATATCATACTGTACTTTTGTTTTTATCAAAGAAATACAAATTCATGGGCAAAAATATCAAGACAGATACAGTCACAGTCATCTGTGAAAATTTCAGTCCCATACGGTGCCCACTTTTTGAGAAAACAGTGAAAAACAGCCACAGTATTTCTTAAGTCTTTTCTCTTATATTTTTGATCTTTTAAAAGATCAAAAAGAATTTTGATCGTTGTTTTTACTAATTTCTGGATAAATACACCATTTCACGCGGAAAAATGTTAACGGTAGGTTTCTACCAGCACCATCTTCATACCCTGTAAGTTATACGTAAATCATTTTTGTTTTGGTCTCTTACCAAAGTACATGTACACATGTATGATACTACCTTTAAATGGAAGACGCTTTATAAGTTTTGAATATTATTTTAATTCTCATTATCAACAAGAAAGATGTACCCGGCATACACTGCACTATACAGGGCCTGACAATAAATATGTATTGTACATGTGCATTCATGTATAGCCACAGAAATTAATGTACAGTATATGACACTGATGTGCACACGTACATGTACATGTGCGTACATGATGTGGACAGCAACAGATTCTCCTAAAACCTTTAGAGAACATATTTCCTTAACCTAAATCTTTTGAGAAAGATTCTGATCACTACGAACATCCAGACCGCCTCACATTATTCTCACAGCATAAGAAAAACAGACCATATAATAAATGAATCCTTCGCATATTAAACAAATGTTCCAACCTACATGTACATACTGTACATCATCCTATTTGAAATAGGAATTTCAGTGTATTTTGTGCACCGTACCCATGACATGCTCTTGTAATTTATGCAAATATTATGAAAAACAACGATTCTGCCTGGTACTGTACTTAAAAAAAGTGCACGACCCTACACCAATGCAGAGTACTACTGTATGTGTGTACCAGGTGCACATGGGCAGAACGAATTACAAATTCCATTATTTCAAGTACTGCATGTCATGTATGGTATACACATCATCAGGAACTGAGGGGAGACATCGTCATACTGTGGAATAGTAGTGTGCAATTGCTCTGACCGATTGAACTGTGGTCATTCTGTCTGATCAGGCAGGAACGAGAGCCGTGCACCATCATACCCTGACACTGTCATACAGGTGTACACATGTACATTGACATGTACGTACACTCATGTACAATACATACATCTACATGTAGACCATGTCTACATCATGTATCTAGGCAGAAATTCCCATAGGGTCCGGGTCGTGAAATTGCTGGATTTTCTTATTGGGAGCATTCTCTGTCTTAGTAACTTACAATATATAAAACAAAAATGGATGACAAAATGTTTCTTTAATTAAAGGGCATCTACAACATTGGTAACATATCAAAACAGAAATGTTCACATAACTACATACAAATACATGTACTTGTAGGTGGTATAAAGATGGTGATGTTAGAAACATACTGTGAACATTTTTCTGCCTGAAATGCTGTAATAATCCAGAAAAGAGTAAAACCAAACACCAAAACATTTTTGATCTTGGCCAAATCAAAAATGAGACAGCTTTTCCCACACAATTTGGTGTAACTATTGCAACGGTTTTTCGTCATTTTCTACTTTTCCCAATGACCAATTGTCCTGGAAATTTCAAGGTTTGTTTTATTCTATTTTTGGTGCTTGGTTAATTACTCTTTCTGGATAAATGCGGCATTTCAGGCAGAAAAAACGTTAATAAAGGATGTTTCTACCATCACCATCTTTATACCCTGTATCTTTTTCTCTTTTATGTTTTATCTTTAAAAGATCAAAAATAATTTTGGTCACTGTTTTGACTCTTTTCTGGACAAATACAGCATTTCAGGCAAAAAAATGTTAATGGTATGTTTCCACCATCACCATCTTTTTACCCTGAAAGTTATAGGTACATGTAAATCTGTGAAGATTTCTGTTTCGGTATGCTACCAAAGCACCTTTAAACCATTGTACACAGACAGTCAATACAAGAGATATGAATCTTATTAATGCATCCTATTGACTTCTCTCGACTCTTTAAGATGCAGCAGCAAGTATGAACCCAACTCCCAAGAGGCAAAATAGATGGTCATATTTGCATTACACATTACCCAGTTAATAGCATAAATTCTCATCAATAAAACATGCGCAGGATAGAGGAGGAAGAAGAAGGAGACACTAAGCGAGAGGACTGATGTAGGTATGCAAGATGCCACCAGCGGTATAATATTATGCAGTGTAACAGCGTGGTCTGAGTGGTACGTAACGCGATATGGCTTCAATGATGCCATGATCTGCCAATGCTTCCCACTCTAGACTCTACACATGCCCTCTTACGTGTCTTACATTTGAATAAATAACGCTTCATGCAACTGCGTGTATTTTTAAACACCGATGAGCCACTTACATGTACATGTAAATCATGTTTTGTAATGTAATGTACAATATGTACATGTAGTGTACAATGGTGTACACTGTACAGTATGTGTATGGGTGGAATAGTCTACATGTACTGAGTATTGTACATATGTAATGTACATATATGTACATGTACATGTGGTTAGTAAGCGATATTTGCAATGAGGTAGTGCGTTTAGCATATTGTGTACAATCGCATGACAAAGCAGCTTTCTCATACTCAATGCGACGTACCATATGACATGTGACAATTTCATAAAGCTGTTAAGCACACAAAAATAATGCTTAGCACAGAATGTTTTGCTCAATAAAACAATCCACCATCAAAAATTCCATTTGATATTCATGGTCAGCAAACAGCCAAAGAACAACCACAAGTGATACACAACACATGGCAATTTGGTTGTTAATCCTGTTTTCATTAATTTAAAGACTTAAATTTCATGGTTAGCAAATTTTTGTGCTAACTGCTAACCTGGGCTGTGAATTTTCATGGTTAGCCAATTTTTATGCTAAGCAGGGCTATGAAATTAGCCAAGGGCCGTCAGAGATCCAGATTTGACACATGTGCCTCATAACGAAAGAACAGATTGCATTTCATCATCCCACAATCATCTATCTTTCATTGATCTACTGCAGACTTCCACTTCCAGCTTGTCCCGGTTAATATCTCTCTCGAGTCTTAAGTCTCCGGCCAAAATAGATGAGGGCCGTGGAATGAACTGCACATTTATTGCTGTGTAATGGTCGCATGATGTACGGTATGCCTGTCTTGTACACAGACATTCGTTGAAATCCGGAATTCCTCTGGATCCGTACGGACCGTTGTTGACATATTTGTGAGTTGTGAAATTCATGACAGCTCGAGATGGATTACACTGTTCGGGCAATTGTGCTGATAAATAATATGATTGCCAACTCTTACAGATTGTGCATTAGCTTAATTAATAAATTCAATAAAATTGTGCTACTTAATATAAAAGAGCAATGGAGGCAACTGCCTGTAGTCAATGCCTTGGTGCTCCTAGGGCCAATTTCATGGAGATGCTAATTGCTAAGCACAACAAAATTGCTTAGCACAAAAATGTTTCTAGAGCCCAATAAACATGATAAAACAAACCACTATTAAAAATTCCATTTGATATTCATGGTCAGTGAACAACAACCCGGAAAGAATAATTTTTGCACGTGATAACACATGGAAATTTGGTTGTTAATCCTGTTTTTATTATCAAAGACAGAAATTTCATGGTTGGCAAATTTTTGTGCTAAGCAGGGACATCAAATTGCCCCTGGTCATTGCCTAACAGCCTCTGGTCACTGCCTTGGTGCCCCTGGTCATTGCTTTGCTGCCTCTGGCCAATGCCCTTAATTGCTTTTCAAAAACACAGTTTCAAAGACCTACATGTACATTTACATACAGTACATAGGTGCATGTACATGTTGCTTAAAAATCAGAGAAATCGCTCAAATCACTCTCTAGAGAAATATTCTCCCAAAATGTTGATTACTGTACATGCAGATTGCTGAGGCAAATGAAAGATTTGAAGCAACTGTCGGCATTTTGCTAAAGAACTTTTGTGAGTGGTGAGAGCGACACCGCCCAAGGCAACAATCCATTCCCCATTTCTAATTCAATTAAAAACAGTATGGCCTAGATCTGAGTCACAACTGTTGACAAATGAGTCTCCATCTCAATAAGGTAAAGGGAAAAGAAGGAACAAGAAGGGAAAAGACGGAAAAGAGAAGGAAAAAGAAGGAAAAGAAGTACATGTAACATGTGTAAAGAGAAGGGAAAATAAGAAAAAAAGGAAAAGAAGGGAAAAGAAGGGAAAAGAAGAAAGAAAAGGAAAAAGAAGGTAAAAGAAGTACATGAAAAGAGAAGGGAAAATAAGGAAAAGGGGAAAAGGGGAAAAGAAGGGAAAAGAAGAAAGAAGGAAAAAGAAGGAAAAAGAAGGAAAAAGACGGAAAAGAAGTTCATGTAAAGAGAAGGGAAAATAAGGAAGAAGGGAAAAGAAGGGAAAAGAAGAAAGAAGGAAAAAATAGGAAAAAGGAGGACAAGAAGGAAAAGAAAACAAGAAAAAACAAGGAATAAATGCCTTGCCATCACAAAGCTTCTCCCTTGAATTTCAATTCTGCCATCAAGAATGACCAAATTTCATCAGCAAGAAATTTGACATTTCTAACAATCCGCCCCCATTTTTGCCGCGGACTCTTCATTGTAAAAATGTCGAGCGCATAAGAATTGAATTAGACACGACAGGGACGTTCCGTTCGTTTCAAGTCGGCCGAGGGCACGCGGTACCTGGAAATGCTGTGCAGGTCAGGATTGTAGGCTGATGAGCTAAAGCCGTGATCATCTCGTCCACGGGGACGAGATGTCTTCAACAGCTCAATGTCTTGCACCTGTACGTGTTCATCACTGGGAGATGTGATGACCCGGACAATTAGAGACAACGGGCCTCTCATCCAAACTCTCGTTAGTGCCAGGCTTAATAATTCTCGCAATTCCAAATAATATAAGTTATAACCCTTTACATAGGGTTAGGGTTAGGGCACGTAAATTTAAGGTCATGGATATTTTTGTCTCAGTATGTCCGACATATTCCATTGGGTCCGAGCAATAGTGTATGTTGATTCTGAGGTTGCAGAAATTGTTTTAGCAGTAGCCTACTGGGTCCTTTATAGCCTAACATTTGGGAAAACGTGTCATTCTTAATGGATGACAGGTTTTATTGAGATTTCAGATTGAATATTGCCAATTTCCACTTTGACAGTGATAAAATAAAATTGAGCGGGAGGTAAAAAGCGACAAGCGAAGATGGGCTCCACAAAACAGACACTACCTGTACCGCACCTGCGCGTACTGCAGATCAATTAATTAAACATTCATTAGGGAGGGTCTGTGGCCTTATTACCCAACTAATGACGATTCATTACTCGGATAATCAGTAAGTTATTGCTTCCCAACGTCCGGTTCCCACAAAACAAAAGTGATGTCGCCATGGAGACGTTGCCATGGAAACCGACAATGAATTTCCTTTTCTGATTACACCGCAAAGAGTAACCAGTAACTACAGCCATGACAACCTTGCATAAGCCTATTTAATACTGAAGCACATGTACGTGTAATTATAAACAGTCCCTTCAGAATCGTCTAAATTTTCTCTCAAGGGCTTGGCGGACTCCTGGATTATCAGATTAGTAATCATTGTCAAATGTCAATTAGCCATACCTAATCCACTCAAATCGCATAATAACAAAAGCTCATTGGACCAGGGCCAATTTGTCATTCATGGGGCCAATTTCATTGAATTGCTAAGCAAAACAAAATTTTTTGCTTAGCACAAAAATGTCCTGCCCAATGAAACAAACCATCTTTAAAAATTCTATTTGATATCATGATCTAAGCATTATCAACCCATGCTCATGTTTTGTTACATGGCTTCTGACTTAAATTCAGGTAAAACGTTTTCATAGATTGTTTGCGATAAGATGACTTCGCCTTTGACACGTCACGCCACTTCTCCGAGAGAAACTTATTTTAATGTTTAATACCACAACATCTGAAAGGGGCACCAAGGTTACGAACAAGAGCACGGAGGCAGTCATCTTTGTTTACTCCACGAACTTTTCATCCCTCCATATTCAAAGGAGCTTAGAGGGTAAGATTTGATCTCTTGCTTTATATTGACGTCAAACCCATTCTACGAAGATGCCACCATCTATGGACGGCGCCATCTGAGGATCACTCAGACTCCAAATCTTCTGTTTCCATGGTTTCAAACGTAGACACTTTGTTCATTTTGAGCCATTATCGGCTTAAAATGTAAATTTGACTTCTTCTTCTTTTTTTTTTCTGCAAGTCGGCCAGCCTTGTCAAATGTCAATGCTAACAGACTGCAATATCCTTCGAAGAGCATTGAAAAAGCATGCATAATGTGTACATTCACATGTACCATGTGTATGTACAGGTACCATTTGTCTTTTCTATACATTGTGCACCTGTTTGCATGGTTTTTGTAATTAAGTTGTGGATCTACATGTAGCAGGTGTTTTTTAATTAGCTTGAAAAAGTGCTTGAAATTATAAATAGACAGTGAATTGTACAATGCAAATAATTCATCACTACTTTCATATTATTTTCTGGGGAACAGTGAGAAACTGCCAGAGAAAAGACTTTTCTGTTTGTGAAATTTTCATTTTGCACCGGTGTGCAATGAAGTTGATTGTTTCTTATTTACCTGTAAGAAAAATCGTCTGATGCGAGCTGAACATGGCCCAAATATTGAACCTGACGTGGATTTGTGTACAAACAGCAGGTGAAATGAGATGAGGGTCTTTCTCAAAGCTCAGGTTCCAGCTCCATTTCATGAATCCATTCAAAAATTACGAGTATCAAAATAGAGGCTTTTGGCTGCAGTTCGGAAGAAGATTCTCTGGTAAAAAAAGGAAAACTGAGCTTCAGCTTCAATGAAAAACCACAACCTATATTTTCAGCATGACAGAGATGAAGCTGGAGTCTGAGCCAGAGCCGAGCTTTGAGAAAAGCCAGCAGCATGAGAATACTGCTCCACGGGTCGATTTCACCAAACTCATCGTAACTTCCTATCAATCAAAGGACTTATGATGCATTACAGCCCTACGTAGGTTACCGATGGGTTATCCTTCGTAACTCGAGTTACGATCGATAGGGCTTGTGAAATCGACCCCAGGCACGCCCCCTACTAGCCTAAACCTTGCAGGGGTCATCTGTGTTCTATAAGCAAGACCTCTTCCACCATGTCCACGTACCTTGAGCATCTCGGACAGCCCCCTGGTGCTCTCAATGGTCATCACATTCTGGACCTTCTTGGGTAGTTCCTTCAAGATCAGATCCTCCGCTATCAGCGACCTGAAGCCGTACATGTGGACGAGGTCGTCAACGATGCGACCCTTCTTGGATCCAGGACCACCTGATGGGCAGAAAGATATTAAAATTAGACAACGTAATGAAGAAATTCCTTGGGTCCATTTCACAAAGCCCTACGATGGATTGTAAATAGAGTTAAAAAGGATAACCCATCGTATCCTACATAAGGATGTAAGTCCTACGATAGTAAGTTACAAGGAATTTGGTGAAATCGACCTCAAGACAGATTTAATACATGCCTCTAATTTGGAAAATTTTAGGGCACATCCATTTTGCCCTTCTAGTTTTTTTAACAATTGGGGCACCAAGGACAGTAGTAAGGGCACCACGGTAAAAAAAAAAGGCATGTTAGGGCACTGGAGCCACGTCAAACAAATGCAATTTTAAGGATCTTTGAACAGTTATTTGGGGAATTTTAAATACAAATGCAAATTTATAAATAAATTTATTTTAAAAAATAAATAAGAATAACATTTAGAAATTGACTTAAATGAATAAATGACTTCAAAATACATTTTCAATGCGAACCATTTATTGTCATTGCCACTACACTCTGTAGTCTAATCCATTTATTTCTCCAACTATCCCAAGTTGAAAATTGTAGTTTATAGATTTAAGTTGCATGTAATTGGCCTAAATTTAAATGTTTAAAAAAATAATGATGTAATCAATGAAAATGCAAAAATTACTTGATAAATAAAGGGCTACATCTAAGATATTTAATTTGCTCCATTTTTTTTTCATTGCCACTACACTCTGCAGCCCATTCTTCTCTATTTCTTTAACTACTGTACATGTATTCCTAAGTGGAATATTGTAGATACTGTTTACAGATTAAGGTTGCATGTAATAATGTTTAGGATGCAAATGAAGCATTACATCTGTGGCAGTAAAAACACAGCTGTCCCCGAATCTCTTCTAGATGGCTAGCAGTAAAAACAAAGCTTACGCCATCCGATTTAACCTGCCACGGCTTCAATTTGCACTCGTGTCTATGCTAACGGCTTCAGGCATTTCTCATAGACTCGTGTGTGATTGCAAGCCGTAGCCAAATTTAATTTGGAGAAGCCTTAGCCTCCCGAGATGTCCCATAATGTAGGTTTTCTCATATTTTCGATTGGATTTTGCTAAATTTATACTGGTCAGTGGAAATTGTCCAGTGCAATTCACAGGCCTAGGTGTACGTGTACGATTCAATTGCCTTGCATACATGTACCCTGTCCCATACAGTAGTACTGTACATCATGCGCTACGGACCGGATGGCCTGATCTTACAGTGAGTGTCCCAAGGGTATAACCTAGACTGGCCGCAAGTCTCCACATAATTAAATACCAGCGCCCTTTAATACTGCTATGCCTATGGCATCAGAACACCATGCATATCATGCACAGTTTGCAAAGTGGTGAACAGTGACCAAGGTTAATAAGATAATGGGATGTGTACAAATTTCACTTTGCGATGAAATTTCAACAATGTACAGGTTGATTTTTTCAAATTTGGTTGAACCCAGACTAGCCGGAGGCCTCCACAATTATAATTCAATACACACTTCACTGCTACGCAGAATGTAGTATCAGCACACTACATGTAGGCCTATGCGCGCACTGGTGAAATGTGAGTACATGTATGACCAAGGTTGAGAAAATCATAATAATAATAAATTAATAATTTTTATTTATAAAGCGCAGACAATTCCACTTACAAGTGATAAAAGGCGCTATACCAATTAAAGTAAAAACTACTGTAAGATTAGGATAAATAGATAAATATACAAAAAATAAATCATAAGCGGAACGTCAAATTTTTGATTGCGATAAAAAAAAAAAAAACAATGTACAGGTTGAAATATCAAATTTGGTATACAGTATCATTAATTTAAAAAGTGAATAAAGAAAAATTGACTGGAGTTGGGATTCGCACCCGCGACTACCGGAATACCGTACTGGTGTGCACTTTACCAACTGAGCTATCAAGCCCTATGTTGGTGGTGTCCAAGATTGTCAATGGGAGACTTTTGAGAACCGGTCTTCAAGTCAACAGCGCACGCACAACAGCGCAGACGCATAACAACACGCACATGCTCACAATTGCGTGCGCGTGCGCTGTTGACTTGAAGGCCGGTTCTCAAAAGTCTCCAATTAGCTTCGTTCATTTGTACAATATGTTACAATATAGTTTTATTAGCAGTACTTGAACTCCATGTACTGTACATGTACATTGTACTGGATGCCTTTACAGTTTACACACTGCAATGCAGATGAAATTCCATCAGTTACTCAACTGCCTGGTCTTAAAACAGCTATTACATTTCCAAGGCATGTTTCTGTGCAGACACCCTCGGGCTGTGTTAAGTGTGTGTACATAACAGCATTTATTCTATGAACACATAAATTTGTTTTTGACTAGCGCGTAATTTGATTTAATGGTTCATAGAGTGCATGCATGTACAAGTACAAGTTTACATTACCCATACATTTACATTCTATGTAATGTATCTAATTTTATTGTATAGATGTACACTATGTATGTATGTAATTTATGTATAGTGCATTCATTATACAGTGTACTTCAGTACTGTAATAATAAAATACGAGTATAGTAATAAAATGCTGCAAATTGCTCATCGTCAGCCAAAATAATGACCTGAAATTTATCAAATGCTTGGAGTTAGGAGGGCATTGCAGGATCTTTCTAAAAAAATGTAGACTTTGATAAAGATCCTGCTAGGATCGAAACGTGTCAGGCCCTCCTATTTCGAAGCATTGAATAATAATAAAATAATAATAATAACCTAGGCATTTATACTTAGAGCCCCTTACAAAGTATCATAAGTATCACTTAATGCAGTATCAATGTAGAGGATGATGAAATGTTTATTGCAATATTAAATAGGAATTAGGCCTAAACATCTTAAGATTAACTGCAAACTAAATTGATTTGAAAGCAACGTTGAAAAAGCAATTCAATGTGTGAGTGAATATGACAAGATACAATGAGGAATATGTCAGTATAAAACTATACACTACAGTAGCATATTCATGAAAATATTTATTATTGTATTGACGTCTACATGTACTGTATTTATGTATGACTGGTGGTACATGTATGTACATGTATGGGATTCCGATTTTACATAAAAAAACGGGGAGGGGAGAAATGCAAAAGCCGATGTCTGCCTCACTGTATTGCCCGTACACATACGGTAAACGACAATGTACATGTACATACTGTACATACCAGGCGCGGTTCTCTGGGGGGGCTAGGGGGGGTGTAGCCCCCCAAAAAATGTGTCTAGTAGCCCCCCAAAAAAATGCAAGTGAAAAAAAATATTCTTGAAAATACTGGATTTTTTCAGTTATTAAGCGCCAATTACATAAAAAACGCGTTGTGTGGCCTATAATGTGCATGTTTTTCGACCCCTAATAAGACATAGCAGAATCGAGTGTTAGAATAACCCAAAATATTGGGTCTTCTAGCCCCCCCAAAAAACAATGGCTCTTCTAGCCCCCCAAAAATGTTGGCTCTAGAACCGCGCCTGATACATGTACATGTATGGACAATTGAGGAGCAGCAGAGCAGTACATGTACAGAATCACTATCCAAGATTATGCACAGCATCTTACATATTGTAGGTGAGCATACAGAATAGCTGGTGAGTAGTCTGTTGCATGCAATACGCATCATACACACAGTATTAATAGTAGGCATCATACTGTGCCTACGTGTACAGGTACCGTCTACGACTCTACGGTACCGTTACAAAAAAAAATTCCCGGATGCATTTAATGTGTGCGTGCAGAAAATAAGGAACAGCCCTGGCCTGCAGATAAATAAAAATGACAAGGTATAGTAGACAGTGGCGTCATCCAGGCAAGCAAGCAAGCAGGACTCTCTATCATAATGCACCATCTTTGAGGTCTGGCCAGTCTTTTACAGAACAACTCTAGCCCTGAGGCCAATTTCATAGAGCTGCTTAGCACAACAAATTTGCTAAGCATGTCATTTCTACCTAAATAAAAACAGCTGCTTAAAGTTACATGTAGGAGGGCCTGACGCGTTTCGATCCTAGCAGGATCTTTCTAAAAGGCAAAAAAAAAAAAAAGATCCTAAGTGAGAAAGATCCTGCTAGGATTGAAACGCATCAGGCCCTCCTAACTTTAAGCATTAGATATATATTTCAGGTCATTTTGGCTGATGAGCAGTTTGTAGCAGTTTATTCCTTGTAAATAAAAACAGAATTAACAACCAAATTTCCATGAGTTGTGTATCACTTGCAATTGTTCTTTGGCTGTTGTTCGCTGACCATGTATTTCAAATCGAATTTCCAATGGTAGTTTGTTTTATTAGGCAAAACATTTTTGTGCTAAGCAATTTTTTGTGCTAAGCAATTTTTTGTGCTAAGCATCTCTATGAAACTGGCCCCTGGCCTTGGGCCTTGCATGTGCGCCTGTGCGTGTGCCGTTATTAAATCCTGACAATTTTTCGGTGAGACGGTTTAGTTCTACCCGCCATATACATATCTACATGTACCTGACGCGTGTACAACTTCACCATCAGCGAAATGAAATTATGACCGGATTTTTTTATAATTTTTCTTTTCATTTCGTGATCGTTCACTGAGCGTGCTGAGATAAAAGCAAGCATGTTCGACTGCTCGGACTCCGCAAAGTAGAACTATTGTTTGCATTCAGGTATTAAAACGTGAATAATGCACGCTACATGACTTATTGATTGAATGGGATCTTCAGCATACAAGTGAATTCATTGTACAGGAATCTTTATATTACTCTTACGTTCCTTATAAGTATATTCCCTGAGAAGGCCCATACAAAGCTCAATGAAGCCTTGGGAAAAACTGAGCTACATGTAAGTGTTTTTATTTCTTAGTTACGTATATGAACGTACCATTGTGTTATTCAATTCAACTCTAAACCGATTAAATCTTGTTGTTGCTTCTTTTTAAATTGTTCGCAGGAATTCAGGCATATTTTCTTATTTTCTTATTTTGATAAAATCATCAAATAACCACCAGGGAAATCGAAACTGACTGAATTTAAAAGTCATTGAAAGGTGAACAAAGAAAAATTGACTGGGGAGTTATTGAAAGTGTACAAAAAAAATTTACTGGAGGGGGATTTGAACCAGCAACCTCTGGAATACCGTACCGGTGCTCTTACACTGTACTGAGATATCAAGCCCTATATATATCAATATAATCATCAAATATAAATCGTCAGTTTCCCTTTGGCCTTATGGTTATTTGATGATTATCCAAATTATATTGGTGTCATTTTATATGACAATAAAAATGAGAAACAAGTCTGAAAAAAATTATAGAATCAATTTTCCAGTACAGTGGATTTGAAGCTTGCAAAGAACAAACATAGCGTTTCTGTCGATAAACACGAAAAGAAGAAACGGCCATGTTACGCTCAAGGATCAAGCTCGCAGCACTGAAGCCTAGTTAACTCCAAGGTTGCCTCTGGCAACGTTTGATCTTTCGTATTATTGAAATGCCACGGCAAAGTTAAGTAGTACAAAAATTCTGATTGTATCACAATGCATCTCATCCAATTTCTCATCTTCAAGTCGCCCCTGAAAAAACAACCCCTCTACCCTTCTAAAAAGAAAAAGGTCTAAGAAAAAAGCACAATTTAATCCCAGCCCACATGAAGGACTTGAATCGTGTTTTTGTAACATTTGGCTGCAGATTTTGTCGTTGTACAACATTTCTGCCAAGTTCTAGGAGGAGAATGATTCCTAGCAGGATCGAAATGTCAGTCTCTTCTGACTCTTTTAGAAGTATCTGAATTTCACTTTGCCATGCTTGCTATTTGCACAGTATAGAGGGTGTGCAGTCACGTGATCAGGACGCCATTTTGGACGGCAACGCTGTACACATGTATAATGCACGTATGTACAGTGTACTGTAACCCACATGTGGTCGCGTAGCTTGCAAATCAACCGGACACGTACGCAGCGCAGAAGTGCGTGCATATAATGATGCTGTCTGGTACGTACGCATGTGCGCATACGCGACATGCATGCGTACGTGTGCCGTCCAAAATGGCCGATAAGATGTCAAGTGACGTCACGTGCACGCTCTCTATACAGTATGTACAATATGGGGGTTTACAAAATGGAGACTCGGGCTCCGGCTCAATTTCGTGAGTCCAGTCTAAAATAAAGGGTACATCAAAATAGGCTTTTGGATGCAGGTCGGGAGTAGATCCTATGGTTTGAAAAAGAAAACAGAGCTTCAGCTTCAATGAAAAACCACTAACCTATATTTTCAGCGTACATGTATGGATCACAGAGCCAGAGCCAGAGCCTGAGCCTCCGTTTCGTAAACGATCTACCGCAAGTCTGACCAACCCCATGTTATAGATTAAAATGACTCCATACAATGTACTTGTAATTAATTGGTCATAGAACCTTCCAATCTAAATTAGACCTGCTTAACTTGAACTTTTACTTTTTGTCCTCTCTCAATACAGAAAATGCCCTAAAATTGGGCAAATTTTAAGATTCTGATTTCCCATAATTTCCCAGACATGGCAGAAGTCAAGTTTAGACGCACCATTCTGACAAATCTTCAAATACAATGAAGACTCTCAAACGTCTAGATTCTGAAATCGGCCTAATAAACTACAGATTCCCAAAATGATTCCTAACCGTACAGATACATCTAAGACTCTATCAAGAGAATGAATTACACACTGAAACATGAAATTGTAAGTGCACACAGTCTATTTCTATACTCTGATTATGCACATCATGTCAAAACGAAACCGCATATTTGATTTTCCGTGAATCGTACAGAGCGGCACTCAAGCGGAGAAACATCTGGGAGAAATCGACAATGCAATCAGAATGTGATTAGGGAACAAGGAAAGAAGGAGGAGAAAAAAAACCTGACAGATCTTTTGCTTGTAAGGGTGCCTATATCGGGCACGTTGGTGTTTATAGATTTTTGCCGGGAGTGGGACATAAGAATGCCAATGGGGTTATACTGGATCTGTTTAAGACTGGAACAGTCCACTATGCATACTGTATGACTACGGATGTGTTCATTGAATGGCAAGCTGTAATCACCAAATTCCAAGTACAGTATACTGAGGGTCTTTACGAAATAAGGCTTGAGGTTAGGCTTGGGATTTATTTTGCTACTGCCATTTTGTGTCCTAAATAAAATGAAGGCATGGAAGGGCTAGAGATACATGTACGGTACATGGCGAAGCTGGAGCCTTTCTTCTGCTTCATCATGTGGCCCAATCCCTTCATTTCGTTTTGTGGGCCTCAAATGGCGGTAGCAAAATAAGTACCAAGCCTAGCGTCAAGCCAGGTTTCGTATTAAAAGGCCCTGAGTATAGTCCCTATTCACAGTGCAGCCATCTTGTCACCTTGCTTGTATACCCATTGGAAAAGATAACACCAATTCTAAGAAGAAAATGGGTACCAGACTATTTTTTAATCTAAGCCTCGGTTTGATTGCACTGCTTCCAATGCAGGATGGATGCACTGGAAGAAACAGATTGTGACAATATTCAATTTCAATACAAGTAATAAACTGCTGCAAACTGCTCATCAGCCAAAATGACCTGAAATATATCAACCTACATGTAGCTTAAAGTTAGGAGGGCCTGACGCGTTTCGATCCTAGCAGGATCTTTCTCAATTTCAACATCTTTAATTCATGTGAAATCAGTACTGCAGTGCTGCTACCTAATTTTTGAAAAGAAAATTCTACTTCAGCAATGAAAATAAATATTTAATATCATTTATTATCTAATCAATATGAAGTCATCATATTATTATTATCATTACTAAAATATGCTGTTTAGAACTTGTTAAAGTAAGAAAAATAATAATAATAACAAAACGGTTCTCATTTTGATTTACAAGACAATTAACATCACACCTGACTACGTGTCTGGAATTTCCACGGGTATGATTTCATGAAGTATTTGGGTAACCTGATTTACCATGCAAAGACAGATCTGTGGATACTGTTCTGTGTATAGACACGATGGATGTGCCCAGCCATACACAAATTTAATTTCCAAGTCAGAGCCTCGAAATTAACATACATGTGCATGACATACATGCATACTAAATGTATGTCCATAGACTTTACACATGTGGTGCAATACATGTACATACATAATTATTATCCAATCTTTTACCAAGATCACAATATTCATACAAGAACCTTCTGACATGTCTGAGGGATGTTGAGGGTGGTCTGACATTAAGATCCTAGCACTAGCAGGTTCTTTCTCCAAGGCTGCTCAGAGTTAGGAGGGCCTGATATTTAGATCTTAGCAGTACCTTTCTCATTGTTTCTCCAAGGCTGCTCAGAGTTAGGAGGGCCTGATATTTAGATCTTAGCAGTACCTTTCTCATTGTTTCTCCAAGGCTGCTCAGAGTTAGGAGGGCTGAATTTTGGATCCTAGCAGGATCTTTCTCAAAGGCTGCTCAGAGTTAGGAGGGACCTGGCGATGTTTGAATCCTAGCAGGATCTTTCTCCAAGGCTGCTCAGAGTTAGGAGGGCCTGGTATTTTGATCCTAGAAGAATGTTTCTCAAAGGCAAAAACCTTAAATAGCATTTGATAAACATCAGGCCCTCTTAACTCTAAGCATTATACACTGTATAATTATTTCAGGTCATTATTTTGGTTGATGAGCAGTATGCATCAGTTTATTACTTGCATTGAGGGCATGTTGTTTTTTCTTTATAATAACTATTCATCTAAATATTTGTTATGTCATATTCCAACTGGACAATGAAAACCAACTCGAGTTTCAAGCAAATCTGTGTACTGCAATTTTGTTTGTAATGTGCACGTTAGTATACTGAACAACATCCAATAATAGAAAACCACATGAATGACTCATTGGGAAAAAAATCCCAAACATGTATTAAATTCATAATGACATAGTTGCAATCTGCAATACATGCTTGTAAAACTTTAACTACATACACAGATGACTTATGTCAGACATTGAAAAAATAAGTTATGTTACATGAATAAATGTACCATACACAGGCTTACACGTGTGTATTATTGCTTTCAGTCAATGTACAGTACTGCATTTAAAAACAAAATATATCAAGTGATAGTTGTCATGTTGTAAACACGGTAAATGCATTGAGTACCCAAAGTGTAATTGTGTATTAATTATCCAAGATGTAAACTATCATTTCAGTTAAAATTTGTCTGTGTTTTTCACAAAGTTTTGATTTTAAGTAATTTTTTTCAAGCAAACAAATTTAGGTTGTAATTTAAGACAAAAAGGTAGATTTTAGTATGTTTTTGTATTGGCTTACATGTATATGTGCAAATATAACTGTAAAATTTGTTGTAAACTTTTGAGGATTACCTGTTGTGTTGTGAATGAAATTATTCTGACTAAGTAAACATGGTAAAAGGCATTTGATCATGGGTTAAATGACTGCAAGATTCATCTTTTTTTTCAATACAAATAATACAAATAATGTTTAAATTTAATAAAATGTTTAAATATTACATTTTCCAAAATATATTGAAATATTTCTCTGTCCCAAGCTCTTTGTTTCAACTTCAAGTTATCTGATTATTTCTAACCTCAAAAATGTTCAAGGCCATAAACATAGGCTACAAAAACTCTTTCCAATAAGAATACTGAATAAGTGAACGTGAGTCACTGGCCTGGACTGTACACACATTAATGTTAATAGTAGGCCTAATAATGATTATTCATTTATTGGTTGTGGAGATGCAGAAAGTTTTTGGGAAATCATCATCATAAATTCATATTCATAAATCATATATTCATGTATAGAACTTAGAATGAATTGGGTTTAGTTTTAAAACTCAGAAGGTAAGTTAACTGTTAAGTAAGCCCCCAGCGTAGGCCCAGGGCTAGGATTAGGCCTATATTATAGGATAACTTCAAAAAGTAAGACAAAGTCATGCACATTTTCCGAGTATGAAAACAGAAATTATTCGGCCTCTTTTCCTTGATTTTCAACAAGAATTAAAGTTAGAGAGAGGCCAACACTGTAAATTATCTGACAGTGACAGTCCTACTGTCTGACACCAGGGATGAGATAGACCAATGATAAAAATGTCTGAAAACAGCTGACAGGGAGCATAACAAGTCTGAAATTTAGAATCTCCTATACATTTGTACACAGCCTGTGAGGAAAAAAGTCTGAAATCCAAAACACAGAAGTCTGAAATCAGACTTTAATCTGAGAAATCTCATCCCTGTGACACTGACATGACTGACAATCTTCAAGTTTGAAAAGGGTAGGTTATACATGAACAGATTTCCCTTTCGCAAATGAGAGAAGTAGGAATTGAACGTACCAAACACGAACACAACCAGCGTCTCATCTTTGGAGATCTCCTCAACATGCGAACCGACCCGTATGCTGACCTTCGGTCGACGGTGAAAAAATCCGTGCTCCTCGTCCTTACGCCCCTCAGTTTCTGAACTGTTTCCGCAACCCATTGAAGCAAAATCTCACATTTGCAGGTCTAAAAACATCCCTGGCTAACAGAAACTTTAGGTCCGATAAACGCTGGTCGAGAATTCGAGAGAAAAAGTGGACTGCGGCGCCACAGAATGTAAGTAAGTGATCTAGTCCGTGTTCGCGTTTTATTTTTGGTTTATGTTGCAGACGGCTAGCTAGCTAATTGTAATTTTTCACAGACAGATTTTCAAAATGGCGGACTTATGTTGCCATGAAGCTCGTTCCATCAAACTAATTATCCTTATCACAATCTTAAGAACATTTTGTACCAAACAAACAAATATTCAGAAACAAAAATAAAAATACTATGCAAATATTTATTAACTTTAAAAAAGTATAACATTTTTTTATAAAATTCGCATGAAATAAAATTTGTTTATCATATAAATCGCGCTGCTGATTGATTGAGGAATAAATCATTTCATAAAGGGGGTGATAGTTGGCAAAGCATTTCTACATTAAAAGGAAATCCTAATTTTCTAAGACACAAAAATCAACAATGGTGTTAATTTAATCAGCATACAGATAAAGGACATTTAATAGGGATTATTACGAACATTTTGGAAAGTAAATGTCTAGACTTTATGTCGTAAATCAGATTGTTTTATTTACTCCCCCTATATGAATGGACGCAACTTACGAACCACTAGCCAATCATATTACACATTTTTTGACGCGCAAAGCGCAAAATTTTGACAAGCAATAAAATTAACGCGGGGACGGGGCCGTACAAAAAAAGTTGAAAAATCAAAATTGAACCAACTTTCCAAAAGTTTAAAAAAGATCTTAATTAACGAAGACTACTTGGATGAAAAATTTGGACAATTCCTTTTTATTCCACAAATACTAGACAAGATGTGGGCTTATGGTACGGGTGTGGTTACCATCAAAGTTTGATTTGTGATTATTTTTACATTTTCTATAAAGGATAGGACTGTCGCTTGCTTTTATAATTTTTGAAGCTATTTCCCAAAATATACTAAGTAATTCAAAAGAACAGTGCTTGGCACAAATGCCAAAACTTTCCACCATTTAAACAAATAACTAATAAACACTGACCACCTTGCAATAAATCAACACAAATCACACAGAATTTCATTTTTCTAAAATAAAAACTGCTTTAATTGCATAAATTTCTCATCTTAAAACAAGTGCCACCTCTGCACAATTGTCAGGGATACACTCGTCATGTATACAATTGTCATGGATACAATCGTCATGGATACAATCGTCATGGATACAATCGTCATGGAAACATTCGTCATGGATACAAAATAATGTCATAGATAAAATTGTCATCATGGATACAACTGTCATAGAAAGAGTCGTCATGGATAGAATCGTTATGGATACAATCGTCATGGATAGAATCATTATGGATACAATCGTCATGGATACTACTCGGTTACCAAATACCGGAGGAGTACAGACACAACATGAATATTCAGGCTGTTTCCTAAGACACGGTATCGCTGTTTCAGGGTCAAATCATCCGGGAAACCTGCAGCAAAAAGACAAAAACCAAGAATTCTGTAACTGGGGCCTGCGTAGTCTATTAGATTTCATAACAGCTTAGAGTTAGGAGGGCCTGACACTTCCATCCTAGCAGGATCTTTTCTAGAGAAAGATCCAAAACCTCCTTACTCTGAGCAGCCTTTGAGAAAGATCCTGCTAGGATATATTTGAAATATCCTTTTTCTTACCAAATGTGTCAGGGAAATGGTGCAGATTTGCGATCTCTCTGGGCGAGAAATATCTTATCTTTAGATTCCTCAACTGCTCCAGGAACTCGTCACTCAACGTTTCAGTCGAATGGCTGCGACTCTTCAAGAGAGGTTTACCCTGCAAAGAATAAATTATACATTCATCAATTGCTAATGAATGATTCATTACTTAGCTCATGAATAATGCATGACTTTAATAAATTATGCAAATTGTGAACGTTTTGCATAACCTTTTTCAGAGTTTATTTATTGATATAATCAAGGACTAAAACTTTGATCTTGCATCACAGAATGGTTGGAAAGTCGCCAGGGGACAATTTCACGGGGCAGCTTAGCACCAAAATGTCTTGCCCAATAAAACAAACAAGCGTTAAAAATTCAATTTGATATTCATGGTCAGCGAACAGCAGCCAAAGAACAATCACAAGTGATGGAATTTGGTTGTTAACCCTGTTTTTATTGAGACAGAAACGTCATGCTTAGCAAATATTTGTGCTAAGCAGCGCCGTTAAATTGGCCCCAGGCTAGGTGCCATCAGCCTGTCCAGCTATTAAAAGGCAACATTCTGTTGACTTATCCCATTCCAAATCTCCTGAATTGTCTCAGGTTTCAACAGACAGAGGAAGATAGCACCCCAAGTGTTGCATACCGTTGGAAAGCTCTTTTCAAGCTCAATACAGTGGTGTAACTCAATTTTGGGATTGTGTGACTTCAACATCCTCCTATTTTTCAAGCTTGCTTTAATCAGTCACCATAATAAAAGATTATTTCTCCAGTCATTATATAAGAAACATTTCAGTGAAAGATCTTACTTGTACAACTGAGTTCATCTGAAGCATGGAACCTGTCCCTTCTACATAGTGGCCATACCTACGGCAATAATGGAAGAACCCATAATGTTATTGGATGATTGAAATATGGCAGCACCAATCAGATCAACATTTTTGAAATCTGATACATAGGATATCCTAGATTACAAGAGGCTGCTAACCTGAGAACAGTAAATGGGGGATCACTCAAAGAGGATACAGCTTTTAAATTAATATAATCATCAAATAACCACAAGGGAAACTGACTGACTAAAAAGCTATGTCCTCTTTGAACCGGTGGTATTATCTCAACGTTCCAAACAGTGTGCTCTGTTCGTCCTCAGGAGAGTGACACTCTCGTATTTAACAAGGTTCTACTATAATTCACTCTTTAGTTTAGAGGTTAATTTTATTTCATAGGATGTCAACAATAGAATCTTCAATTATTCTTTAGTCCTTCTCAGAAAAACTTCTTCCCTATCCTCTTCAACCAAGCCATCTCCTTCCCCAGCCAAAGTCTTCTTAATTCCTCTTACGCTTTGGTGAAGCACCGCGTGTTGCTGTCATCAGGCGTCACAACATCGGCAATTCGGGCAAACCTCTTCAGGAGTTTATCTGGTAACATGAGTTTCTCTAGAGCCTCAGCGGAGAGCGACTCTAGGTAGTCTCCGACAACCCTAGATGACATCTCTAACGAGGACTTCTCCTGACCAATGTTTCTCAGCAAGGAAAGAGACTGCAGCTCAAGGTCTGCAGACTTGAGTTCATCCTCCAGGGATGGACACTCTCCACCAGCTTCAGATTTTGATGGGGTATGGTGACAGGTTCTTCCAGTTTCTCTTCGACAAACTTGAGGGCCCGGGGAAGATGACGTGGCAGCTGATGGATCTCCTTGACTTTCTTCCTCACCAGCTGTTCTGTTATCAAATTGAGAGGTCTGAGTATCTTTGATTTCAGTATGGCCCTCTCTAAGAGGCTCCGAGTCCAGGCCTGATGAGCTTTCTCTGGTCCAAGTCATCCTCTTAGTCTCTCCACCTCTCAAGTGTTCAACAGACTCCGTCTCGACAGCGTCTTGAAGTCTATCCAGTCTCTCATCAGACACACTCGATTCGCATTCACAAACTCTGCCGACCCGATGATGCAACAAGACCTGATGCTCTTGTGCCGTGATGCGTGACCGGATGAACTCCAGAGGGCGCTGTTTGGCAATGAGGAAGTATCGCAGGCGCTGATTGGGAATGCTGAAGTGGGTTGGGGAGAGAAGAAACTCCTGCAGTTGGTTGTGAAAGACAAAAAGAGAGAGAGTGGGGTGATTATTAAGGCACACAATACAGTAAAGCTTAGACTTGGTGATCATCTCTTCTTTCAAGCAACTCCCTCGAAACCGCTCTACTTTCTCACAAGACTCCTGGCTATGGCGAGAGTTCGGCTCTCGGCTCGGGACCAAAGTTTCTCAAATGAATTATCCAATAAAATCATACTTAAGTTTCTCAAGTCTAAATGATAGATATTACAGAAAAAAAGCCAAACATCCGTGGACAAACAAACAAACAAATGACAGACAAACCTGGAAAGTGTAGTTATTCATCTGCAAAGTCTGGACGAGGCAGTTCCTTTGAAAATACAACAAAACAAAACATTTTAAGTTTTAACATCAATGCACACAATAAAACTATTAAGTGTACAACAAATGATCTCTTAATTTTACTTGCATGTTCTTGTCCTCTTGTCATTTAGTCTTCGATAAAGATCCTGCTAGGATCGAAACATCAGTCCCTCCTAACTCTGAGCAGCCTTTGAGGAAGATCCTGCTAGGATCGAAACATCAGGCCCTCCTAACACTGAGCAGCCTTTAAAGAAAGATCCTGCTTGGATCGAAACATCAGGCCTAAACTCTGAGCAGCCTTTGAGAAAGATCCTGCAAGGATTGAAACGTCAGGCCCTCCTAACTCTGAGCAGCCTTTGAGAAAGATCCTGCAAGGATTGAAACGTCAGGCCTTCTTAACTCTGAGCATGTCTCTTATTAAAGTATTATATTCCACCGAAATTTGGCTTTGTTTAACAATGGGATAAATCCAGAATAAACTCATAGTGGAAGTTCAAATACCTTGTATCTGACGTCTCAAACCCTTTCACATTTTCCACCAGAAAATAGCTTGGCAACTTGGGCAGGCTGTATCAGGATCATAGAGAAAAACAGACAAAGACAAAAAATTGACATTGCAAAAATTGATCAACAGATATGATTACAATACTGAAATAGCCGGCACTCAGCCTTTCCGACCGGCACTCGAGATGAAAAACAATGTTACCGACCGGCACCAAAAATCTTAAAAATCACATAAAATGCACAAGATACAACGTATTAAATGTTGTAATTTTTCATTGGAAGAATAGTAAGATTATGTTTTGGAAACAAATTTGGAAAGATAAATTGACCAGATCCCCGATAACAAAACAGAATATTGCTGACACGCTCACGTAGGTAGGGCTTGCATTTAGCTACCATGTATTATCTCCTGGACCCCGGCCGTGAGGGGTGAGAGCTCCGCTTGCTACGCTTCACAATAAGTAAATTTAGCCGGCACTCAAAATGGGCGAGCTATAATATAACACTGGTCGTAGCGATCTTACTTTGGTAAAACACGTAGCAGATGAAGAAAACTCTGAGTGCGTGGATCGTCAGAATCACCTTTAAGACCGACCCTGAAGAAAAAACAAAACAAAGTTCATCACACAAAAAATGTACTGTGAAATCCAAACATTAACTCAGGAAACAGTTTGGCTTGAACATAATTATTATAAGAAACTAAGTGTTTGATGCCTCACGATGTTGGCTGAAAGGTAGCAACATTTCAGCTGTGGACTGTTAGCCTTTAAGAAGTTATCAAGCTGATAAAAACACTTGCACAGTCTCAATATATATCTGTGCTGGGTCTTGAACAAGGTGAGCCATCAAATATTTCTTATCATTTTTCATGATGAACAAATTAAGTTTTCTTAAAATTATGCTGTTTTCTTTCTCACCTTGTAAATGGCTGACATGGAGGGCTCATCAGGAATATGTCTGCATCTAACTTCGTAAATTCAGCCTTTGAGATAGACTGCAATAATATGAATAATCAAATGAAAATTTTACTTTTGTATTGCTATCACTGAAGATAATAATCAATGGAGAAAACTGGATTTAATTGTAGGTTTTTGTGTAGACCCAGTAAGAGATGGAGCAATTTTCAAGCTGATTTGTGATGTTTTCAGTGCAAGTGCCATGAAGTCCATTTTTGAGCCCTGTGTATGTTGTACATTTAAGGCTATGTGATTCTCTGGGGCGCTAGACCGATCGTCAACACCAAAATTAAAAAAAATGGAGTTCAGTGCCTCAGTAACTGGGTCTAGTTTTTGTGCACCGAGGTATAGTATACCAAAATTATGTCGGCTTAAGTATAAATTTGTGGTGTTCACTGATCAAGAAAAGCTCAGTCAATGTGGCTTACCTGGACATTTCTCTGCATCAGATTTCCATGTGGAAAATTGTACCGGTACACCTTGTTAGCTAGATCATTGATGTCAATGGCAGCCACGACCGATGCATCCAGTTTGCTTGCTGGAATATTAGGAGAGAAAGGTAAAGCCTTAGTATAGGCATGGGTAATTTTGTTTGGACAAGTGGTTCCTAAAACTAACAAGCAAAAGCAGGTAATAAAATTGTACCTTTTCACTGAAATGTCTTCAATTTAGGGTTTTGACGACTCAGAAACATTTGCTGAAATTAAAAAATAATGTTTGGGAGCGATAGAAGCTGCTTTCCTTTCCTATAACTTTATACTAGTTATAGAAACCAAGTTGTCCTTTCCTTATTTATTAATTATATAATGCATTTTAAATGTAATGCAATGATTCAACCATCATGTCAATATGTAGCCCCACACATAGGGCTGTGATGGCTCTTTTTTAAAATCTGTCTCTCAGCCTGGTCGCCATTGACCAGGCTGAGAGACAGATTTTAAAAAAGAGCCATCACAGCCCTATGTGTGGGGCTAGTCAATGTGGAAACCACATCAATGTCCACACGACCACAATTATCTCTAAAATAGTGAAAAGACAAGGGAACTACAGTCAAATGTATCGTATCATGAAGAACACTAATTTCATGTTATAAACTAAGTGGTCAAACGAACGCATACCTCGTAGAGCATAGTGCATTCCCCCAATTCCGCTGTAGAATTCGATCGCACGAAAACGTGACATGGGCGCAGCCATCTTTAAAAAGTAAACACGCTTGAACTGTTGAGGGCGCTGTTTACTTTTGGCGGATGGCAGGATTTAAAAGACACCCAATCAAAGTTCTGAAGCTCCGCCCCTTTTTTTCAAAGACATAAATAACCCATTATTTATGTCTATGCTTTTTTCTCTTGTGCACATAGAGCTATATTAAAATTTATTTTAATATAGCTCTATGCTTGTGCACCAATTAAATAGCGCCCTCAGACGGCTTGTTTTTCCTTCATTTTCAATGTTGACATTTTTTTAATTGATTATTAAAATTTGCAAAATATTGCATTGATTTTCCCGCCTCTGTGATAAGCTCAAACTTTTGATTAGAATTTCATTTCAAGTTTCCATTTAAAAGAAAATAAACATTTGCATTGGACATCATGGAAAATGGAATTTTTTGTCTTCAATATTTTCAAAACATCTCAATAGCGCTCCGCACTAATGACGTCACAAAATCCCCGGCTGTCAGACAAACATTGTCTCACACGCGTAATGTACATGGACGCGCACACCCACACACGTGCATGGTTGCAATGTTTGTCAGAGATCCGGTGCTATTTTTAGCGTAAGTGCGGAGCGCTTTTGATTGAACTTCAAAGTTTGAAAGTATTTTTTTGGTCTGAATATTGAATTCACTTAAAGGGATGGTACAGAATTGGTCAGACAAAATACACTTCAAGATCACAGATTCACATAAAACTTACACAGAATAATGGTGATGATAGGAGAAAACGTCTGAAATGCCATATTCGTTGAGAAATAAATTAAACTATTTTTTGATTGGAATCAATCGCTTCAAAGCGTTTTATTATAAACACATAATATCGTTGAATTGTGTAAATGGGTTTTCACTATTTTGTCGTGACCCAGATGGCTGATTGACCTCAAACTTCTACAGGTTTGTCAGTTAAGGTATATGATGGATTACATAATGTGCTTTCACTGTCAGCAACGGTTTTGTAGCAAAAACCAGTTCTGTACCATCCCTTTAAAAGTTGGCAATCAAGGGGCAAATTGCAAGCAAATGACATATACAAATTCACTAAATTCATAGAATATCACATAAAACATTTGCAAATAAAATCAAATCACAACAATGTCATTCATATGATTTTGATACGGACACATATTTTATTTAACATTAATTTTATACACAATATATTTTTTTTTTTAGAGTATTCCTACAAACGTTATTTTGTAGGACCATTTATAGCAGTTAATAATTTGATTAGTTAATAATTTGATTACACATGATTGCCTAAACAAAACAAAATCTTTGTTCATTATATTCTGTGTAAACCTTAAGCAAAATTATCACAAGTGAATGAAACCAGGGGCCAATTTCATAAAACTGTTAAGCACAAACATTTGCTTAGCACAAAAATGTCTTGCACAATAAAACAAACCACCATTGAAAATTCCATTTGATATTTATGGTTTTTATGAAGACAGAAATGTCATGCTTAGCAAATTTTTGTGCTTAACAGTTTTATGAAATTGGCCCCAGAGGCCAATTTCATAGAGCTGCTTAGCACGAAAATTGCTTAAGCATGAAAAGTCTTTCTTTGATCAAACAGGATTACCAACCAAATGCTCATTTTGATGTTTACTGCTATTGACTTGTATTCAGCCATTGTTTTCTGAGCATAACATTTACAAGGAGTTTTGGCTGGCATCCTGATTTTATTTACCAAGGTTTTGTTGCTTAAGCAAATTTTCATGCTTAAGCAGCTCCATGAAATTGGCCCCAGAAGTTTAATAAAAAATAAATTGGACCCATTAAAAATTTCCCCAGAGCTTTGTTGCGATTAGTTCATTTTATTTCATTTTATTTGACTAAATCACACAAAACCAAAACTGAAAAATATTACTACCATTGAACCGAGCTTGAAAAGAGCATTCCAACGGTATGTGACACTTGGGGTGCTATCTTCCTCTGTCTGTTGAAACCTGAGACAATTCAGGAGATTTTGAATGGGATAAGTCAACAGAATGTTGCCTTTGAATAGCTGGACAGGCTGATGACACCAGGCGACTTTCCACAACATTTCTGATTAATCTCACACACATTACACATTTTAACATCAGCAAATTAAATCCAACTTTGGATGAATTCCTTACAATTGAGCAGAGGGCAGAAATTGGCAGTTTTTTCTTGATACAAAGCCAGGAATATTTTATTTCATTTGAATATTGGAGCGAATTGATCATTTTCTATACAAATTTGATGAATAATTATCATCCACATTTTTTCCCGTCAATATCTCATATGAAAACTTTGGAACTCCGAGTCAATCGTTCAGTTCAGTTGTCCCTTTGGTTTGACGGTTGGGCCACTCTGATTTCAAAAATGATATGAAAATTTATATAATATGTTGCATCTGGCTCACAATTCTTAATTTGTGCAGTGATATCAAAACGGTCAATTTTCGGCGTACATCGTTCATGCAAACTTCAAAATCATTTAAATGGCAGAATGTAAACATACAATTGTTTTGAATGTCGCTGCCCAATCCTGATTACGTGACCTAACTGCACTGGTTACCAGTACAGTACCAAAAAAAGTACATGATCGTGCTGCTAACCTTCAAGTCCATACACAGCCTGGCTCCAAAGTGCATTACATCTCTAATTGAAGAACGGCCTGGCATACGCACTCCAGGAATTGTCCCCCTGGGATGGATTTCATGAAGCCCTACAATGATCGTTACTCGAGTTACGGAGGATAACCCAAGTTCGTATCCTATGCAGGGATTCAAGGCATAGTATTTTACGATGAGTTTGGTGAAATTGTCCTCCAGGTTCCATTGACAAGACTTCGGACATACGAGGACCGTGCCTTCTCATCAGTAGCTCCACGGCTCTGGAATTCACTCTCTCCTGCTCTCTGAAATATTACGGGACTTGAAAGCTTCAAATCCAGCCTCAAAACGTACTTTTTTTCTGCGATTAATAACTGTTGGTGGAGCCGGCACCTTTGAATGTGTTCACACAGATAAATGGCGCTATATAAATGCTGTGCATCATTCAACATCATTACTTGATATGATATAACTCCTGAGAAATTATTGAGAAAACTTTTAAGATACTGGAATGCCACTTTTAATACACGGTGCTACATTTTTTTTGGTGGCTATTATGACAAATGTTCTCTTTGGACCCAGATCGTGCCGTGCCGTGTCGTGTCTTCGATTTGAGGAGGTGAAAAAGATTGTTCAAGTTTTTAAGCACAAACCTCGGGATGATTTGTGAGGCTTCACGGTTTCTAACTAGAGGGCTAGCACCCAAATTAGTATACCGCCGATGTAGGTGTAAGGGGCTCGGTTGGTAGAGCACTGTTGTTACAAACCCGAAGGTCACCGGTTCGAATCCCACTTGGGTTCACTTCCAAATAATTCCTGAGCTCCTAAGGACTATCTGGAGAGAATCTGACGTTAAAAAGATCCAGACATGCTGATGTCGCTCATCTGCCTCTGCAAGGCCCTCCCCTGCCGGAATCCCTCCACTAAACCCAGCACGTTGGGCTTCTCCTCGAAGAAAGACACGATGGCCGACTCGGTCAGCATCGAGGCCAGGAACTGCTCAAACGTGATCTCCCAGGCCGGCTCGGTCCCCGTAGAACAGGAGAGAGTCTTGGGGCGGTGAGGATGCACATCAAGCCTGCTCGGTGAGCTACAGGTGCTGGAGGTTACAGAGTGAGCGACACCGCTGAGTTTGGACAAGTCTTTGAGGGAAGCACTCCCTTCTGAGGTCTCCTTCAAGTGAACATCAGCAAGAGACTGAGCTAGGTCGCCTTCCACGCCATCCCCGTTTGGTCCTAGATCAGATGTCTTGATTGCGATGCCATCTCTTGATCCATCGCCAGCAGCATCCTTGTCAGAAGCTTCACAGCTTTCAGGAGGTTCAGCTATCCCCGCACCCTCGACATCCAAACCTCCGGTGATATCCACGCCACTGCTGACCTCCAGACTTTCCGAGAGCTCCGATCCAGTTGGTGTTCCCTTCTTGAATCTCTTTCCGACCTCCCCGAGTTCGAAGAGCAGCGAGCCCACCGTGGCGATGGCCCGGTACAACTCCTGTTCCTTGGGGTGCTCGACAAACATATCGTACATTGTCTTCAGGAGCTGGATGAACTGATCCTAGACATGAAAGAAGATCAAGAGGAATGAACGAGTGCGACAGAGACAAGGTAAAAGTCAATCCTGCGTATTATTGGAACCTTATACAGGGTTTACCTCTACTTTATACAAGGGTGCCTCGGTTTATTGATTTTAATGGAAGCCAGCCAAGCCATTTGAGCTTAAGGTTCAGGGAGCCAATGCATCTTTTGTTGGCCTGGCTAGTGTAATAAGCAGCTCTTGTCTTGTGTATAGAGGGTTAGGGTTAATGGTATCGTACCTGGTTCATTCGAGGGACGTGCTTGAATCGTTTCCTCTCAGCTTCCTCTTTCTCCCGTTCCCATTTCCGTAGATAATAACGATATCCCTCTCGTTCAGCCTCCAGCTCATCTTCAGCTGCTCACAGAGATGGACAATGACAAAAACATCGGTATCAACAAGTTATTTCTTACACATACACTGTATAGGTACTATCAAACTTTGGTAGCATACATGAAACAAAAATCTTCACAGATCACTCATGTTTATATTCCAACTATGATCCAGGACACAGCAGGGGCTTGAAGTTGATAGTTCAAGGCTGGGGATAATAGAAGCCCAAGAGCCCAGGCAAAGCCCATGCCTGACCAGGGGTCGATTTCACGAAGCCCTGTGATCGATCATAACTCGAGTTATTCACATCAACTTCTAGGGTCATCAAGCTGAGGATGATTTCAGGCCTGAAGGCTTGCTTCTGATGGTATGGCCTGAAGGTCTTGGCCTGGCCAAACTTTTCAGAGGCCGGACCCGACCAGCATTAAAGTTCCTCTCTCTTACCTTGTTTCTCGGCTGACGTCTGTTGACCCTCAAGTAACACCGTCTGTAGCTCATCCCCAGCCGGATCAAAGACGTCCTCGTAACTCTCTCCTCGCCCCTCTGCCTTTATCTCTTCCTCCCTGATTCCACTCTCATCCTCCTCTCCAGGTTCGGTCTTCGATGGTGATGAATCGGAGGGCGACCCGACCACAAAATGCTTGGGGCTGCTCTTGGACTGTTCCTTTGCGGGGCTGACGGGCAGACTCGCAGCTTGATTGAAGAACTTCCCTCCCTGTGAAATCAGATTCAGACACGATGAATAACCTCTGACTTGATGTCTGATACACAGACTTCTCCTTAAAATCTCAGACGCATACTTTAACATTTGGATGTGAATTGAACCTTGAGAATAATAACGGGCATTTATAAAGCGCCTTTCGAAGAAGATCAAAGTGCTGTACATTATTATTATCCCTGGTCATCGGGCCATAATTTACATTCCTGAAACCATCTCAACTCCCTGGGGAGCATACAGCCCCATACTGGCAACCATAGGGCGCACAGAGGCTAATCAGACCACAAAGCCATCTCTACCCTCACAGGTACCCATTTACACCTAGGTGAAGAGGAGCAATATGTGACAAAGCGTCTTGCCCAAGGACGCAAGCAGCATTAACCCATGCATGGCTGGATTCGAACCCACAATCTGTAGATTGACCACAAGACTTTGGGTTCGACACACCAGACCACTCGGCCACAGAATCCCGCAATAGACTTGTGAGTCCTTTCAAGGGATTGCATACGTTTGGTAATTTGAGCCTATTGTTCGTTTCAAACCAATATAATTGTATATATATACCATAAAACTAACCTGTGAAAGTTTCAATTCAAAAGGTGGTAGCGTTTGTGAGATTTTGGCGACAAACTAGAGCGGTTATTTCACGCCAGATAACAGTTAGTCAATAGCTGAGAAGCGTTACGGTCATAACGCTTCTCAGATTCATAATTTTTGGAGATAAAAAGTGACATATTTTTCCATAACCGCGGTACTTCGAATTGATTGAGCGTTTCTCAATATGCATTATACTATCCAAAGCAGCTGTACTTCTCACCAAGTACGTTTTTATTGCCATCAATTTTCAGAGTCATTACCAAACGTATGCAATGCCTTTAAGGACTCTGTTAAAACTTTATTCAAACGCAGCATGCATGAGGTTAAGCGATAATCAAAGAGGAGTGTGTGGAGTGCCGTGGCCGAGTGGTCTGGCGTGTCGGACTCAAGATCTTGTGATCAACCTATAGATTGTGGGTTCAAATCCAGCCATGGGCTAATGGTGCTTGCGTCCTTGGGCAAGACGCTTTGTCACATATTGCTCCTCTTCACCCAGGTATAAATGGGTACCTGCGAGGGTAGAGATGGCTTTGTGGTTTGATTAGCCTCTGTGCACCTCATGGTAACACGAGGCTGTATACTCCCCAGGGAGCTGAGATTGTTTCAGGAATGTAAATGGGCCCGATGACCATGGATAATGATGAGAAGATGAGTCAGACACTTCAACAAAGATACAGGTTTTTGCGCCACAAATCATTAGAGAGTGAGAGAGCGAGAAAGAGAGACCTACCTTGGCATCTTCTGTCGGCGTCTTCAGAGTGTTCTCAAAATACTCCACGGCATCGAAGGCAGTGTCAGCTTCTCCGGGTTGTTCCTCGTCGGGAGACGGCTGGCCGACGGTGCTGACATCATCTGTTACAAACAAAAGGTAGATGAAGATTTTGAGATGTCTACCAGTCACGTGCCACCTACCTTCTCCTGTTCTCCAAGAGGTGTGGCCAAGAACAAGGGATGAAACGGGATAAGGGTTGATTGAGAAAAGAATTGGGAAAAATTTCAACCTGTTTGAGTCTCCAGGATTACCTCGTTTCTCCGGAAGATAAAATGGGTGTTGAAGCATCCAAGAAAGATGGAAGAACAAGCTAGGGGGTAAGGGTTGAAGGGGTGAATGATTGGGAAAGATGTCAACCTGTTTGAGAGGTTCAAGCTTTGCTCTCTGCCACTGAGAAGATGAACAAGAAATCCAAGCATCCAAGTCAGAGAGAAGAATGGCAACCAGGGTTGATGGAGAGAGGCAATGAGAGGGATGTCAACCTGTTTGAGAGTCTCCAGGTTGCCTTCTGCCTCCGAGAACATGAACTTGAGGTTCAAACATCCAAGACAGAGAGAAGAATGGCAACCAGGGTTGTTGGAGAGAGGCAATGAGAAGGATGCCTACCTGTTTGAGAGTCTCCAGCGATGCTCTCCACGTCCTCAGGAAGCAGTGCCGGTGGCATATGCAGCCGGTACAAGAGCTTGAGTCTGTCCGGGAGCTCCCCACGGCACATGATACCGATGCCCAAGGAGAACTCCCTGAAGTTGATCAGGCTGTCACCGTCTTCATCAAGAAACTGGGATGGAAGAAAAAACAGAAAATGGATGTTAGAGGTTGGGTTGGTATAAACCGGGTTTGAGGTAAAAGTTTATATCAATATCTTTAAAAACCTCAAAGATTTGGGCTCATGATCTCTCTGTTTTTATCCAATGACTTTGGTTAACGGATTCTCTGTCTTTGAGAGAACCTACTGGACTCGCCCGGTAAGCATTGAAACATGGTTGAGTCAGATGGATCGTTTTTTGCTGGGATGGGGGTGGGTCGTGTGGCTGCCTGGGGGATGGCCATCAGGAGACCGAAGGAGTACCGTTCGAAGGTAGATGCGGCAACATGCAGTCGTGGCGCATGCTCCAACTGATTGATTGATTGTTATCGGGCACAGAGAACCGCTAAGCCAAACTGACCGTCTGACCTGGCACTGAAAAGACCCTGGGTTGGAGAGACATGGGAAAAGGAAGTGGAAGCGGAGGAGGCAGGAGCAGACTCATCCATACTCACCCTGAAGGCCCTAAGAGCTAGGAGGTCGGCTTGAGTCCCACAGGCCCACGGGGAGAAGGTCAGGAACAGAGTACGGAATTTCTCCACGTCAATCTTGAAAGTTGCCAGGAAATGTTGCGTGTGGTCAAGGACGGGAGCTCCACACAGCATGTTGCTGGACAGATATTCCTCCTGAAAAAAAAAAAAAAATCAGAGTTAGGTGGGCCTGATGTTTCGATCCTAGCAGGATCTTTCTCAAAGGCTGCTCAGAGTTAGGTGGGCCTGATGTTTCGATCCTAGCAGGATCTTTCTCAAAGGCTGCTCAGAGTTAGGAGTGTCTGATGTTTCGATCCTAGCAGGATCTTTCTCAAAGGCTGCTCAGAGTTAGGAGGGCCTGATGTTTCGATCCTAGCAGGATCTTTCTCAAAGGCTGTTCAGAGTTAGGTGGGCCTGATGTTTCGATCCTAGCAGGATCTTTCTCAAAGGCTGCTCAGAGTTAGGAGGGCCTGATGTTTCGATCCTAGCAGGATCTTTCTCAAAGGCTGTTCAGAGTTAGGTGGGCCTGATGTTTCGATCCTAGCAGGATCTTTCTCAAAGGCTGCTCAGAGTTAGGAGGGCCTGACGTTTCAATCCTAGCAGGATCTTTCTCAAAGGCTGCTCAGAGTTAGGAGGGCCTGATGTTTCGATCCTAGCAGGATCTTTCTCAAAGGCTGTTCAGAGTTAGGAGGGCCTGACGTTTCGATCCTAGCAGGATCTTTCTCAAAGGCTGCTCAGAGTTAGGAGGGTCTGATGTTTTGATCCTAGCAGGATCTTTCTCAAAGGCTGCTCAGAGTTAGGAGGGCCTGACATTTCAATCCTTACAGGATCTTTGTCAAAGGTTGCTCAGAATTTTGAGGCCTGACCTTTCAATCCTAGTAGGATCTCTTTGATAAATTTCCATCATTCTATTCTATTCTGATTTCAGATAAAAGATGATGGGTGACTTACTTTGAAGATTGTGTAGAGCTCCTCCAGTTCTTGGATGCTGAAGGGAACCTCTCCGGCCAGACTCCGTACGACGGTACGACGGGCCGTGTCCTCCAGGCCTTGTACGACACGAAGACGCTGATTCAGTCTCATCTTCTTGATCTGATCGGTGCGGATGTAGCCGTACTTGGAATAGGCGGTGTGGATCAGGTCTGAGACATCTACGTCAGGCTGGTTAGAGAAAAAACGGGAGGGATTAATCATGATGTCAACAACTTGCAGTAATCATTTTAAGCTAGAGAGGAACTTTGCTGGTTGATAGTTCAAGGCTGGGGATTATAGAAGCCCAAGACTCCAGGCAAAGCCCAGGCCTGAACTGGCTTTTCAGTGACTGGGCTCTTGGGTTTCTATAATCCTTAGCCTTGAACTATCAATGTCAAGCCCCTGTTTTGTTAATCAAGTTAGATAGGTTGGGTCCACATTGATGGACAGTATCCAGAAGCCAGACACTACTGATTTTAAGCAGCTCTATTGTAGTGAAGTTCAGAGCTGACAGGAGGAGGATTTCAGGCCTGACCAGTATTAGAGTTTCTCTCCCTTCAACTGAAGTTAATGGCGATCAATTTTCCGTTTAGCGATGGATTTGGGATTTAGCAATGATCGCAAAGCGTTAGTGAAATTAGCCCCTGGTCAGGAATTCCAATGGCTTGGCCCGACCAGTATCTGGGTATCTTTTTCGCTTACCTTGCGATCGATGGTCATGGCTCCGAGGGTGGAGGTATGCGGCATGTGAGGTCCGGTGGCATCCTTGTTCTGTACGCTCTCGAGGTAGGTGCTCAAGACCGTCATGGCTGTCCCGTCGTCCTCGCACTTCAGCAGGGCGGCATGGTTTGCATGCAGAACAGCAAGAGCTATCTGGAAGATGATCTTAGCCCCATCGTAGAAGAAACAATCCATGATGTTGACTGCACTCTCAAACGGCATCACACTTTAAGGTGAACAAGAAAATGAAGAAATATGAGAGTTTCTTCCTTTGACGTTTTAACGAGAGAATCGGCTGATCTGACATCAAGTTTTTTTTAATAAGCAGTTTTTTTCCCTTGTTATTGAAAAGTGAACAAAGACAAATTTACTTGAAATTTTGCTTACGGATTCCATGAAATAGATTTCACGCGTAGCAGTACCCGAAAGCACAAAAATAGGGCATAACGGATTCCATGAAATTTGGCCCTGATCAACGCTTTGGATATTGGACAAAGATTCATCCTTTCGAACTCACCTGATGAAAATGGTCAGGAACCATGACAACGAGATCATACTGAGAATCCCCAGTTTTTCCATCTTGGAGTACAGATCCGGCAGATACTCCTTCGTTAGGTCCTCGAACACGCCCTGATCGATGAGCGCCCCCACTACACGCGTGTTATAGTAGTCCGGCAACATCCTCTCGCATATCGCCGTTAGCAACCAGAAGGCCTCCTCCTCATTTGCATACAGCAGCAGAACAGAGGTCACGATATTCATGGCCTGGCAGTAACCTGGTTATTTCAATTAAAGTTTAAAGGTCAAATGAATATTCATTAGAATTTTTATGATGTCATCATGACAATAATGAGGAGTTTAAAGGTATACGTACAACTTTCAGGGAATGAAAATGGTGCTGGTAGAAACATATCGTTAAAGGTACAGTACAGGGTTGGTAACATACCCAAACAGAAATGTTCATAGATTTACATATAACTTTCAGGGTATGAAGATGGTGCTGGTAGAAACATTCCGTTTAAATATTTCCGGCTGAAATGATGTATTCATCCAGAAATTTGTCAAACAATGACTGAAAACAGTTTTGATTTTGGGGTGAGATGAAAACTTTTGTGAATAGATTTGAAAATACTGTGAGTGTTTTCCACTATTTTCTACAGTTTCCGATGATAATATGACAGGAAAACTTCACAGATTTGTTTTTATTCCATGATCGACAAATGAAATTGTGAACAGTCTGCAGCTGTTCTGTCACCTTTACCAATCCTGTATTACGCCTATAGGGTCATATGAATATTTGGCAACATTTAACGTGTTGTTACAATAATTACGTGAAGGTCAAAGATTAAATGAATATTCATTACCTATACTGGGATTCCTATATGCATATGCGGTCAGGACACGTCGTAGCGCGGCGATACCGAGCTCTGATTGGAAGGCTGGATGTTCTGGGAGTGATCGATGCAGGTCTCGTTCGATCTCGTCGGTGGCTATGCTCTCCTTGCCTAGACTCTGCTCAACTAGAGACTGGTAATAACCTGCCTGTGTAGCCATCTGATAAACAAAGGGCAAAATGAGTTAAAGGTACAGTACCGGGATCGATTTCACAAAGCCCTGCGATCGATCGTAACTCCAGTTTTGAAGGATAACTCATCGCAGGAGGAATTATTTATATTTATAATAATAAAGTAGGGATGCAATGCATCAAAAGTCCTACGATTTATAGTAAGATATGAAGAGTTTGGTGAAATCAACCCCAGGAATTGGTTTTTTACATACCCAAACAGAAATGTGAACAGATTACCGTATAACTTTCAAGGTATGAAGATGGTGCTGCTAGAAACATACCGTTAAAATATTTCCACCTGAAATGCTGTATTTATCCAGAAATTAGTGAAACAAAGACCGAAAACAGGGTGTAAGATCAAAACCATTCTTTATGTTTTAAAAAAAATTGAGTCGGGGGTTTCGCTATTTTCTCGTGACTCAGATGTCCGATTGAGCTCAAATTATCACAGTGTTCTCCTGTGTTTAAGAAACTCTCCTTACCTCGTTGACGGCTCCAGAGAACAGCAGCCAGATCTCCCCTCTTAGACTCTCCGGAACTCCTTTCATAATCAGCTCCTGAGTTTCCACGGTGCGATACATGCACACTCCCCTGACACAGAACAAGACAGATCATTTCCACTTTAGTCTAAGGCCATCGATAAATCTTTAATCCAAGGAGAGGGATGTTAATGCTGGTTGGGCCCAGCCACTGAGAAGCCAGGCCAGGCCTGGGCTTTGCCTGGGGTCTTGGACCTCTATCATCCCCAGCCTTGAACTATCAACTTCAAGCCCCTGCTGTGTCCTGGATCATAGTTGAAAAGCCTGGCCAGACCTGGGCTTTGCCTGGGCTCTTGGGCTTCTATAATCCCCAGCCTTGAACTATAAACTTCAAGCCCCTGCTGTGTCCTGGATCAAAGTTGAAAAGCCAGGCCAGTACCTGGGCTTTGCCTTGGGTCTTGGGCTTCTCTAATCCCCAGCCTTGAACTATCAACTTCAAGCCCCAGCATGTGGATGACAGAGACGAAGCCTGAGCCTCTGTTTCGTAAACCCCCTATAAAAGAAAAGGGGAGATTCAAATAGCACCAGAGTTTCAAATTTAAAGACAATTCAGCTCCAGGGGCTCACCTCCCAAACTCCTTGAAGTGAATGTCCCAGAGATGCGTCTTGACGGACTCCTTGACAGAGATGTCATCGGATCCACGTCGGTTGAAGAGTGTTAGCAGAGCAGGCTGGAGCTGAACAGCAATGCTGGATGCGGGATCACTAACTTCATCTGCAGGCAGCAAGATAAAGCCAGATGACAGTGTTACACCGGTGTTATCAAGGTCAGTATATGGTTTGCTGAAATGCTCAGTGTTAGGAAAGTGTTATTATGATCAGATGGCATATCATATAACTACATGGTTTGATGATAAGATAGTGTTACACTGGTGTTATTAAGGTCAGGTTGCCATATGGTTTGCTGCAATGCTTAGTGTTAGGAAAGTGTTATCATAATCTGGTGTCAAATGATATAACTACGTGGTTTGATGGAATACTAGTGTTAATAAAGTGTTATAATAGTCAATTGTCATATAGCTAGATGCATGGTTTGATAAAATGTCAGTGTTAAGAAAGTGTTATCAAGATCAACTGTCAAACAATAAGATACAAGGAGCCTTTTGTCAAAGCTCAGCTCCAGCTCCGTTTTAAAATTTCGGATATCAAAATAGAGACTATTGGCTGCAGTTTGGAAGTTCAATGAAAAACTATAACCTATCATTTTCAGCATATGGGTGACAGAAACGAAGCCGGAGCCTGAGCCAGAGCTGAGCTTTGAGAAAGGCCCAAGGTTTGATGATATGCCTAGTGTAGATTAAGCGTTTTTCAGAAAGCAGACATGAAAAGAAGCAATGCTGACAGAAGGAGTACAAATTACAAATCTTAAGAAAGACATCCTGGTTTAATACCAGGAGTATAAGAGCTAGGAATATAAATTTGTGGAGAGTGCAGGTGTTTTCAATGGAGAGAAACCTCAATGCTAGTTGGGCCAAGCCACTGAAAAGCCCCTGCTGTGTCCTGGATCATAGTAGGCAGTAGCACTATAACTTGATTGACAGATTGAGTCCACATTGATCATGGACAGTATCCAGAAGCCAGGCTTGATTGATTTGAAGCAGCTCTATTGTAGAGAAGTTCAGGGCTGACAAGAGGAGGATTACAGGCCCTAAGGCCTGGGGCCGATTTCACTAAGGCTTTGAGAATCAATCGCTACTTCGTGTAGCAATTTTCCATTTAGTGATGGATTTGGGCTTTAGCGATGATCGCAAAGCGTTAGCGAGATCGGCCACTGGGCATGGCTTTTCGGTGGCTGGGCCCGACCAGTATTTAAGTTTCACTCCCTAAGTAGCTTATCGTGAAGCCAAGAGACCATAAAATGAAGCTTGGAGGAGATTATAAACCCCAACACGCAGGACAGACAGGGTGATACACATTATGATACAAACTACTGCAAAGAAGCAATATGGTGAAATGCTGAGAGTAATTCCATGAACACAGGGATCTGATACCTTTGAACATTTCGATGGCCGGGTTTAGACACAAGTATTTGTTAGTAGACATGCAAGGTGATTGGGCAAAGGGTGAACCTGTTTGTTGATCCAGGAAAGAAGATTTAAATTGAGAGAAACAACGAAGAATGAATAAGCACTGGCAAGCCTGGAATTTAACGGAGGCCACGGAGGCCATGGCCTTCGTTGCCCCCTTCAAAAGTTTCCATAGACATTATGATTTTTCAATGGAAGTGCCCCTTGTGATGGAAAAGAGGCCTTGCCCCATTCAGAACCAATTTCAAGGCCTGCGCTGGGGACGCCTATGGGATGACGTATCAAGCTAGCTGGATATCCGAGAGCTTGAGAGCTTGAGGGCTTTATGGAGGTACATGTAAGAGAGGCGACTAGGTACTGTGTGTGCCCCTGGTCATTGCCACAATAGGCCACTGGTAATTGCCTTATTAATATTGCACTCAAGGGGTCTGGGAGCCAGGTCTTATACTGATCAGGGTACCATGCTATTTCAGAGATAAAGACAAGCGAATACTGCAGAAATACCAGTCTATCAAAGTCGCATGCTATGAAATCTTCAGATAGCTTTCTTAGGAGAGTTTGTGACAGAGGGAAACTCCGAATTCATAAGACAAATGTTTCAACTTACAGTCACTAAGATCGTCACTAGTTACCGTGCTGTAATACGAAAAATGGTCTGATGTACAGAAACAAGAACACAACAAAATATGAAACATGCATGTTTCTGGACAAATTTGACCGGATCAGACAAAATCAACCCTTACAAAGTCAATTTAGGACTTTTTCTTTTCATAATGAATCAGGAGAACGGTTGTTATAAGCTGGTAAAAAGCATGGTGTTACATTTGTTAGTATAAACTCTAGTTTGATAGTTAATATTATAACCACTACAAGCTGTGAATTGCTCATTGACCAAAATAATGACCTGAAATATGTGAAATGCCAAGACTTAGGAGGGCCTGATGCATTTCGATCCTAGCAGGATCTTTCTCAAAGGCTGCTCAGAGTTAGGAGGGCCTGACGTTTCGATCCTAGCAGGATCTTTCTCAAAGGCTGCTCAGAGTTAGGAGGGCCTGAGATTTTGATCCTAGCAGAATCTTTCTCAAAGGCTGCTCAGAGTTAGGAGGACCTGACGTTTCAATCCTAGTAGGATCTTTCTCAAAGGCTGCTCAGAGTTAGGTGGGCCTGATGTGTTTTGATCCTAGCAGGATCTTTCTCAAAGGCTGCTCAGAGTTAGGAGGGCCTGATGTTTTGATCGTAGCAGGATCTTTCTCAAAGGCTGCTCAGAGTTAGGAGGGCCTGATGTTTTGATCCTAGCAGGCTTTGAGAAAGATCCTGCTAGGATTGAAACGTCAGGCCCTCCTAACTCTGAGCAGCCTTTGAGAAAGATCCTGCTAGGATTGAAACATCAAGCCATCCTAACTCTGAGCAGCCTTTGAGAAAGATCCTGCTAGGATTGAAACGTCAGGCCCTCCTAACTCTGAGCAGCCTTTGAGAAAGATCCTGCTAGGATCAAAACGTCAAGCCATCCTAACTCTGAGCAGCCTTTGAGAAAGATCCTGCTAGGATTGAAACGTCAGGCCCTCCTAACTCTGAGCAGCCTTTGAGAAAGATCCTGCTAGGATTGAAACGTCAGGCCCTCCTAACTCTAAGCTTTGTCATATTACAGGTTTATGATCGGTGTTGCATATGATATTGTCCCCCTACCTGATTTGATACTGGCGTTGCTACCGGTGCTTCCAAGGCTCCCTAGGCTGCTGCTGATTTGTGCTAGTGGTCTGTGATTGGCTGGTATCTCAATGAAGCTGTTACTGCTACCTGAACTGGCCGATAGACTATCATTCCGATGCCTAGCGGGACGGGGCCAAACAACAAACAAAGCAGAAAATTAGTCAAATTCCACTTGATTAAGGCGACCAGACGTCCCCGATTTCCGGGGACAGGCCCCGATTTGACAGTGCCGTCCCCGATGAAAAATTGGCCCCGAAAATGTCCCCGATTCGACAAAATGCCCCGGAAATTCTAAAATAAAGATTGTCCTAAAAAAAAAAGCTGAAGAACACAAATGCTGTGCTGAAGAAGATCCATTCTTCAGAGAAGTATGCGAAGACAACCGCCTCAGAGACATGTAAGTATGTAACCCACTCATGTCAACTGGACAAGATGTCCATAGATGCCACCTTTTTGCATGTAGGCACCATCTGGATTTAAATTTTTTTTTTAAATTATAACCCTCTCCCAGGACACGGATCACTGTCCCCGGATTATCTCAACAAAATATGGTCACCTTCCACTTGATATGCTTCACAGATGAGCATCATGGGGATGGGTCGCATGGCTCCCTGGGGGGTGGCCATCAGAAGACCGATGGAGTACCACTCAAAAGGTAGATGCGGCAATGCTCCCACAGATTGATTGATTGGAGGGATGGGGTGGCAGAGAAGGGGTGGGGGGTTGGAGGTGGGGTGGAGGGAGGAGGAGTTGTGGTGTGGGGGGATGGCCATCAGAAGACTGATGGAGTACCGCTCAAAGGTAGATGTGGCAATGCTCCCACTGATTGATTGATTGGAGGGGTGGGGTGGCGGAGAAGGGGTGGGGGGTTGGAGGTGGGGTGGAGGGAGGAGGGGTTGTGGAGGGGAGGGGTGGTTGGTGTTCCTACCTCGTGTTCTCCGTTGTCTTGGAGAGGAAGTCAGCGATGTGCTGAACCAAGAAGTCTCTATCTCGCAATGAGGCAAATAAAATCGTCATCTGCAAGAAATATGACAAACCGCAACGTGCGTTAGGAGACGTTATAAATGCATCAGTGAGATTCTAATTCTGTTTTCTTTAAGTCATTGAAAAGTGAACATAGAAAAATTTACTGGAGCGGGATTCGAACCAGCGACCTCCGGTATCCTTCCCAAAATTTCCCTTAGGGTCAACAATAAACTCCGGCCGTCTTCAAAAGAAATCCTCCAAGGCCTACCTTTGATCTGGTGGATACGTGGAGGCCATTTTGGATGACCGATGAATTCTCTACTTTCTCGATGACGGTGACGTCGCGCATCGGAATCACGACGTGGACAAGATTCTTCAGCTGGGGTCAAAGAGAAGAATCAGAATCCATGGTGAAGGTTAATATCAAATAAATTAAAAAAAACTCAAATAATTTTATTAGGTTTTAAAACTCATTATATTTTAATATTTTAAGCACAAGAAACAAGATAATTTCTATTGTGCTTTTTAAATGCAAATAGCAATAAATGGATTTTAATGAATGGGAGACTTTTGAAGAGTCGGTCTTGAGTCAACAGCGCACGCGCAAACCATGCTTGTGCAATTGTGAGCATGCGCGCGTTGTATTGCCATGCGTGCGCTGTTGACTCAAGACCGACTCTCCAAAAGTCTCCCATTGAATTGAACATATAGTGCCCCTGTGTGGTAAGCAGTCTTGCGTAGTAGGTGCAGAGGGTTAGGGTTAAGCATTTCCTAATTTGTCAATCATCACTTGAGTCAGGATAAACTCACCCTGCTAGCGAAGCACATGTAGTTCCTGGACAGGTACAGAATGCCATTGACATGGGTCTTGTTGTACGGCGTCCACAGCGTACAAGGAACGTGGCCATCAAGCTTCTCAGAGATCGGCAGACGGAAGACTTGCCTGTTCACAGCGGGGGTAAAGATGAAATAACAGAAGAGAGGTTGTTGATCATCGTCGAAAAAAGATAAGTTCTTTGGTTGATGTTGCTGGAAGGTAATGATGTGTTCTGGACCCTTCTGGCCTTCCATCGACCAATTTGAGGACATGAAACTTAACAACAGTTGCCAACAGTCGTTGTCTTCCATTACCTTGGTCAAACTCGGTCACATGCAGTTTGTAAAAAGGGGAAGGAAAATAACGAAATTCCAGGACGAACGAATGTCGCACCCTCTTTTTCAATTTTTCCGAAGCCGTCTTGGGCTTACCTGTAAGCTTCACTCCTGAGCCTCGCATCAAGATCTCGCTTCAATGATGAAACTTTCTTCTTTTTTTTACTGGTGAGATAAATAAAATGAGTACAAAATTATCAAAACCTGAATGACAGATTGAGTCCACATTGATCATGGGCAGTATTCAGGAGCCAGGCTTTATTGATTGAAAGCACCTCTGTTGAATTGAAGTTCAGGGCTGACAAGAGGAAGATTTCGAGCCTAAAGGCCTGGGCCTAGTCAGGCTTTTCAATGGCTGGACCTGACCAACAAAAGAGTTTCTGTCCCTTGTACTGAAGTTCAGGGCTGACAAGAGGAGGATTTCAGGCCTGAAGACCCGGGCTTAGCCAGGCTGTATCAGAGTCTCTCTCTCTTTATATATCTACCAGGAGGACGGTCGTGAGTTGCCGGCTACCTCCTCACCTGATTCTTGTTCTAGGAGGAAGATCCTTGTCCTGCTCGAAGCCTTCCTCCGACAGCAACTGCCTCATGGCTAGGTTCGCCAGCTGCTCCATCAGTCCAAACGTCTCCATGGGACGAACAAACATGGAGAAGTAATAATCCTGGTCCCGTGTTGACAGCTTGATGCTCTCCGGAAATATCACGGCGTTGCTCTTCTCGAGGTGCTGTTGGAAGAACAGAGAAAGGTATAATCTTTAGGAGGACAAATGGGAGGTTGTAAAAATCATCTTGTTCAGTGGCAGGTCTAGCACCTTGGTGATATTTTGGGAGGCCAGTTTTGAAGGGGCTTGAAGCTGACCATTCAAGGCTGGGGATTATAGAAGCCCAAGAGCCCAGGCAAAGCCCAGGCCTGGACTGGCTTTTCAACTATGATCCAGGACACAGTAGGGGCTTGAAGTTGATAGTTCAAGGCTGGGGATTACAGAAGCCCAAGAGCCCAGGCAAAGCCCAGGCCTGGCATGGCTTTTCAACTATGATCCAGGACACAGCAGGGGCTTGAAGTTGATCATTCAAGGGTGGGGATTATAGAAGCCCAAGGTCCAGGGAAAAGCCCAGGCCTGGACTGCCCTTTCTGTGGCTAAGCCCAACCAGTATAAGTTTCTCTCTGTTAAGGAGTCATACCGTGACATCAGTCCATCGTATGAATAGCCTGGCCTCAGTGCCCATGAGGAAAGAGTAGAAGTAGAGATGATTGACGCTGAGGTACATCCATCCTTGACGAGGGACCTTCCCCTTCCAATAGCTACAGGAATAATCTGTTGGACAATAAGCCAAGAGGACATCGTTAGCAAGATAGAAGGTTGGAAAGAGATCAGAGGCCAAGTTCATGGACCTGCTAAGCACAAATATTTGCTTAGCACAATGTCTTGCCCAATAAAACAAACCACTGTTAAAAATTCCATTTGATATTCATTGTCAGTGAATAACAGCCAAAGAACAATCACAAGTGATGCACAACACGTGGACATTTGGTTATTAATCCTGTTTTTATTAAGAGAGAAATTTCATGCTTGAAGGAAAAAAAGTGAAAACCGAACATCAAAAATATTATGTTTGAGTTCAATTGAAAGATATTTAAGAACTTACAGTTGACAAGCTTTTCATCGTCCGGGACTTTGAAAAGGCGATGCCACTTCTCGCATGCCGACTTGAAGGCCTTACTCTCTTCATCAACTACAAGTTATAAAACAAAAATCAAGCAATATTAATTATTTAATAACAGGAACTATATCATGGAGATAAAGGCGGTAGGTCTGCAGTAGCACAATGTGTCATAACACTTTTTTATGGGTTTGAGTGTTTCTGAAAACAACCACAGGTAACTTGACGTTCCCGCCAGTATGCTTTGGCGGTCTACTTGAGAATGGAGTACATTTAATATTAAATATGTTCCAGTCATACTGATATCTGCCTTCAAATATTTGAATAGGGCAAATATTACAGTCAATATATCCAATATCTGCCTCCAGATATTTGAATAGGGCAAATATTACAGTTAATATATCCAATATCTGCCTCCAGATATTTGAAAAGGGCAAATATTACGGTCAATATATCCAATATCTGCCTCCAGATATTTGAATAGGGCAAATATTACAGTCAATATATCTTATATTTGCCTCCAGATATTTGAATAGGGCAAATATGACAGTCAATACATCCAATATTTCCCTCCAGATATTTGAATAAGGCAAATATTTTCTATTTTCTATTCCTACCTTCTTTTGGGCCTTCGTCTGCTGTCTCTATCACCGCAACGAGGCTTTCAATCTTACATTTAACAAACTCTGTGATGTCCTCCTCGGCGTCAAATGTACCTGAAGAAACAAATACCACAAAGATATGATTGAAGGAACAATAATAAAATAATGATCTAACCTCAATGGACCATCAAATCAGACCCATCAGGGGAATCAGGTTGGCGTAGCAATTCTTGATTCGCCTTTCACTTCTGGTGGCATGGGTTCGAGTCCGGCTCCACCCACGAGTGGTTTGGCTTTTATGGGGAGGTTGGTGAAGCGGTTCTTAATGCACCTATTATTTCTGGCGGCCAAGATTCGAATCCGCATCAGTCCACAAGTGGATTGGGTTTGGGGGAGTCAGGTTGGTGTAGCGGTTCTTGACTCAGTTTTCACCCCTGGTGACCTGGGTTCGAGTCCAGCCTTTCACTTCTCGCGGCCAAGATTCGAGTCTGGCTTGGTCCACAATTCAATTGGGTTTGGAGGGAGACAGGTTGGCGTAGGAGTTTACTCCTTGCCTTTCACCTCAGGTGATCTGGGTTCGAGTCCGACTCGGTCCCTGAGAATCCCAAAAGAATCTGAAAAGTCCCCCTCGTGACTCACCTAATGTTTCCATCAAGTTCTGCTCAAGCCATTCCCAATGAACAAAGATGTCACGTTTGTGGACTGAAGACGCAACAGCTGACAAAGAAACCCAGAAAGAATTGTATTTAACATTTACAAATTAAATGGTTCGCTTAAAGAGGCAATTTGTGAAACTGAAACGTCTACAGATAAGCCAGTGACCAGGGGCATCAAGACAATGACCAGAGGCACCAAGCCAGTGACCAGGGACACCAAGGCAATGACCAGGGACACCAAGGCAATGACCAGGGGCACCAAGGCAATGATTAGGGGCAGCAAGGCAATGACCAGGGGCATCAAGGCAATGACCAGGGGCATCAAGGCAATGACCAGGGGCACCAAGGCAATGACCAGGGGCATCAAGGCAATGACCAGAGGCACCAAGGCAATGACCAGGGGCACCAAGGCAATGACCAGGGGCACCAAGGCAATGACCAGGGACATCAAGGCAATGACCAGGAGCACCAAGGCAGTGACCAGGTGCATCAAGGCAATGACCAGGGGCATCAAGGCAATGACCAGGGGCACCAAGGCAATGACCAGGGGCATCAAGGCAATGACCAGAGGCACCAAGGCAATGACCAGGGGCACCAAGGCAATGACCAGGGGCACCAAGGCAATGACCAGGGACACCAAGGCAATGACCAGGGACACCAAGGCAATGACCAGGGGCACCAAGGCAATGACCAGGGGTACCAAGGCAATGACCAGGGGCATCAAGGCAATGACCAGGGGCATCAAGGCAATGACCAGGGGCACCAAGGCAATGATTAGGGGCAGCAAGGCAATGACCAGGGGCATCAAGGCAATGACCAGGGGCATCAAGGCAATGACCAGGGGCACCAAGGCAATGACCAGGGGCACCAATTAAGCCAATGACCAGGGACACCAAGGCAATGACCAGGGGCAGCAAGGCAATGACCAGGGACACCAAGGCAATGACCAGGGCCAACAAGGCAATGACCAGGGGCACCGAGGCACTTGAAACCCTGTCGCTGACCATGATTAGGCTATCATACATACTGTAGCTGACTTCTGAATTAGTCGTCTGGTGCAAGATGCGATACGGCAAAGCTTTGGAGTCCAGGACGGAGTCCAACGTCCCGATGAAGAGAGACGTCAAACCCCCTCCTCCGTGACCTTTGCGACGCTGGAGGATGAAGTAAGGATTGGCTCGCTCTGTGATCCTGCAACACAAATCAGAATCGCACTACGAATTTAGAGATAAAACGTTCAAAATTTCAGCTAAAATCATAATAAAAATATTATTCCTTATAAACAAATAAAACCTAAAACAAAGCAAAAAAACAACTCCCCCATCCTACAATTTTTGGTGATTGTAATGTTTGGGACCCCCCTATCCTATGTTTATCACACGCACAGGACAACATGCACAACAGAACGTATTCATGGTCATTTTGGCATTAGGCTTATGGTAAAAACATTATTGTAAAAAAATTTTACAATTGCCACATTTTTAGGGGGTGTCACATCAATATCGAAAAAACATAAAATTTGCATGAAATTGATAATCAAAATAAAAAAATAATAAATAGGGGGCCTAGGTACAGATCATGTCAATTTTTCCCTCCAATAATCATCATTTTGCAAGAAAGTTCAGTAAGACGTTTGTTTGACTGCATTCTTCCCAAACTTTGCTTTGCATAAATTAAAAAGGCGATTTGTTTATTTTGTTTTAATAAAATAAATCGATTTTATATTTGCCAAGCAGAGCAGACGTTTTCCAAGTGTATTTCATCTAAAACAGAGAGAACCCTGCACAAAATCTTACCACAGAGCGTTGGCCAGCAATACTTCTTCCGGTCTCACCCACATTTTTCACCGACCGGATGTGAAATGGAGTGAAAAACTTCGCTAAATGAACAGCCGGTTTGGTGACATCGCAAACCCAACTTTTATTTGATCATTTTTTTTTCCAATTGATAGTCTGGCACCGATTTCTGACGTCCGTGCCAATGCACTTTGATGCTAGTTAGAGTCGGTTGACAGACTAGATACGTGTTTTTGCCTAGTCTTTTAATCGAGCCTGCTTTACTTATTCAATACCGATTCGTGTTATGAAATCACCAAATAATGAACTCATAGAAAATATTTATATCCATTTTGTGTCTAATTACTACAAATATTTAATTTATCGCCAAGAAAAATTAATTAAAATTAGTGAAATTATCTAGAAATGTATTAATAATTCACTTCACTTGTGGTGAAAACGCCCACCCCTTTAAACTTGTCGCAATATGTCTGGAAACCTGCCACTCTGTACGGATATTCCACCTACAGGGAGGCAGCGAAAAAGCACCCGACTATTTTATTTCCAAGATGGCCGCGCCCTTGTCCAAAAATGTTTCTCATGGTCTGAAGAAGATAGGCGTGTTTATCCTGACTCGGATGCCATTTGCATGTGCTATATTTTTTGCTTTGCTGTGCAATGAAAGGGAACGCGCAGGAAGGTAAGGTTTAACGTTAGTAAAAGTAATACACAAGTTGTCGTAATAAAATGTGGGCGGTAGCTGATGTGCCCAATTTCCGGACTAATGCCCTGCTACGTTCAAAAATCAAACCGTCTATTTCTACCTCCATGGTTCAACCATGGTTCAACGTTATTTGTGGGTTATTTCTAGGGCTAGGCCTAGAATAGAAGCTAAGCAAGTAGGCTTAATAATTATTCAACTGGATTACAGCTCGTATCTTTTGTTGGAAACTGTTTTAAATTTAAGTTGCTTTTGTTTGTTTTTCAAGACAATAATTAGGGCCTACAAGTTTTAACGTCCTAGTCCTACCTAGTTCTGCTTTTACTAGTTTTAACTTGGTAGCCTAACAGGATTCAATAGGGCTCCGCTCGAGCTATTTATAGAATACGCCCTTTATATCGACAGCTATAGTTACCCGGATGTTCGGACAGTCTTCACAACGTTTACGTGTAAGTTAATTGGGACACGTGCGACTTTTGTCCGAACATCTGAATGTGACGTTATGAGCGCGAAGCCCTATTCTCTTGGTCGCACATCCTGGCTTTTTCATGACCTGAGGTCACTGAACAAAGCTTGACAATGTGGCTGGCATGAAAACAAACACATGTAACACAATGCGCTGGCGTCTATTTCCTGTGCTTACACAGGAAATGACGTTTCGCAACGACATTTAAAATGGTTTATAATTGTTGATATGAGAAATATTTTTCCCATTTTGTGCAGATATTAAAGTAAAATCCTTCATAGGGATCTGTTGAGATAATGTTTTTAATGCTACATGTTCCTTGCTTTGTTCTCTTGTAGGTCGGAGGGCTACGCTCACCTTGTTATTTACATCCACATTGCACTGCTGATGATAGAAGGTAGCATGATGTCATTTGCTACACAACGGTCGTTGTTTGCCTTAATGTGCGCCTTGCAGATTGCCGTCATGATGTTAGTGACTCATACCAGTCCGTCCATGCGCTACAAACCTTGGCTTATGGTAAGCATCAACCCTGAACCTCTGGGAAATGTTGGCCGGGAAACTTCCTGAATCTGCCAAATTCTAAGGCAGTGCAATAGATTGTTTACCCTAACCCCCTGGGGGCATTATACTGTGTACCATCCTGAATCCTCCACAATCCTCCAATGGTCATACTTCAAAAACTACGTTCATCCTGAATCCTCCACAGTCCTCCAATGATTTCACTTATACTCAAAATGAGAGGTACCTGAATCCTCCACAATCCTCCAATGGTCAAAACTATGTTCATCCTGAATCCTCCACAGTCCTCCAGTGATTTCACTTATACTCAAAATGAGAGGTACCTGAATCCTGAATCCTTCAGAATCCTTCAGTGGCCCTACCTTAAAAATTGCGTTTATCATGAATCCTTACCACTCCTCCAGTGGTCCTGTTTGGAAAATTACATTATATCCTGAGTCCTCCGAAATCCTCCAAAACTACCAGGAGGATTTTGGAGGATTCAGGTGGGTTAAGACAAAATGAGGTTTGCTCAAGCGATCATTGTTTTTTTTATCTGGTACTAGGTTCGAATGCTATCAAGGGACCTCGGTATCATTGGCACGTATTTGATCCTCGCCAGCCGCACCCACGAGGAACTCGGTCGGCGGTACCGCCTCGCCAAGCTCTACCCGTACGGACGGGCTCTACTGGCCTCCTTCTTTATCGTCCTGGCGTTTCAGATCAACCGGGATGCCACGGAACAGAAGGCGTTCACCCATCACATCCCTGGAGGAATTGTGGCCGTCTCGGTTGCCTGTATCATATGCATGATAAGTAGCTTGATGTTTGTATCGGATTACAAGGCCAAAACCTCTGTCAGGATTCTTCTGGTAGTCCTAGTGGTGTTTACGCTGATTGTGGATGCGGATTTTAAATACTGGCAGAGACAGAAGGTGGAGTTTTGGAACCAAGCTACGATCGTTTTGAACGACGTAGGAATGATGGCAATACTGGTATTACTCGCTGTGTGAAGTTTCTCGTGGATTTATCATGTCCATTTTGATTTATCAGACCTGGACAGGGAAGTTTATATTTTATGTCTCAGTGCCCCTGGTCATTGCCTCGGTGCCCCTGGTCATTGCCTCGGTGCCCCTGGTCATTGCCTTGATGCCCCTGGTCATTGCCTCGGTGCCCCTGGTCATTGCCTTGATGCCACTGGTCATTGCCTTGGTGCCCCTGGTCATTGCCCTGGTGCCCCAGGCCATTGCCTTGGTGCCCCTGGTCATTGCCTTGGAGTCCCTGGCCATTGCCCTGGTGCGGCCCAAATGTTCCAGTAAATATTTTAATTGTTCAGAGAATGGCCACTAAAAAAAGGAAAAACTTTCTTAAAAAAAATATCAGAAAAACTATGCAACATTTTCATTTGCTTGCTGGAAACTGTTTTCCTTTTATTTTACATATCAAACTTGTTTTGTTAAAAGACAAAAAACATGATTTCATTTTGTTAAGAATCACTTTAAAGTGGAAACATTGTTATTTATTAAAGTTTTATGTTACTAAACTAGAAATAATTAGTGGTAGTGGTGACCTTTTTTTTAATAAACTGAAATTCATGTTATAATTTTTTGTTGTATTCAAATAAATTTTGGGGTTTCATAGTTTTGTAGCTATATTAGAAGATAATCAGATCTTTGGACATAAATAATTGTGTAATTTCTCATAATTTATTATAATTATTAGATTAATTACATACATGTTGTTCTGCAAGGGTGAAGGGGGTGTTGCAATGAATCTTTGAAACATCAGATTTACAAATCCGGTGTGACAAAACTAGGAATCACACAAGTCTACTTAATAATAACAAATTTGCAAATTTGGTACCGGAAGTAGGAATCGGATGATAGAAGGCATTTATGAAATAGTTTTGTCAAATTCGTAGATACGTTGCAACAGGGTTACTTGTAACAGTGGTCCAGATTGATCTGGATAGTGAGCTGGATGTCCATGGTTCGAATCCTACCAAGTCAGCACAAGATTTGTGCTCATGAGCATATACACACTCACTTAAATAGCATATAGACCGATCCGATAGCATGATATACTGTCCACCATTACTGCAGTGTCCCCGCCCACCTTTTTCAGGCAACAATTATTGATTAGTGGACGTACACCCTGCAATATAGAGTGCGGTAGACGTTAATTCTTTTGTTGCTGGACAAAAGGCGGGCGGGGACACTGCAGTAATGGTGGGTGTTTCCTACCTCCATGGCCACGCCATCGGATTGGTGTATCACTATGCAACTCAATACAATTCTAGGTATAATAATAAATGCAATACTTGAATAAAACAAAAGAGCTATTCTTTCTCTATTAATTATATTTAATTTCACACCATCAGACCTATTTTTGTGTCTAAATACTCCTTAAAGGTACAGTACAGGATTGGTAACATTACCAAACAGAAATGTTCACAGAATTATGTATATCTTTCAGGGTATGAAGATGGTGCTGGTAGAAACATATACCGTTCAAATATTTCTCAAATTTTCACAGGTTTATCATTTCAGGCACATGCTGGGTTAGACAAAGTGTGAGTGCTGTTCTGCGACCTTTACTAATCAAGTATTGTACCTTTAAAAACAAAATTTGTTATACATAATATTTCTCCAACTTCAATCACACTTGGTTTAATAATGATTTTTTTGCTTTGGACGACGACAGTCTCATTTTTGTTTAGATCTTGAGCTCCGACGTGGGCGTGGCACTCTAGTCTCCGCCTCCATGTCCTGATGCCCTGCCAATGTGGTACCTGCTTTGCCATCCCTCTTGTTCACAGAGGGGTTCGCCCCGCCCCCTGCTGGCTCGGATGTGTTGACTTCGGTCTTTATCTTGGTGTGAAGTGGGCGTCGCTTGAGAGAAGTGATGTTCCATGTTTTAGGTTTTGGTGTCCTGTTTTTGACACAGAAAAAGGCATGCCATACATCAAGTTAGTGTGGTATATGGCTTCTGACTGGAACCCTGAGCAAAGATGGTTGACTATAGGGAGGCCTCATCATAGGGCTGGATAGCTCAGATGGTAGAGCACTGGTATGGCAGTAAATGGGTTATATGGCTTCTGACTGGCACCCTGAGCAAAGATAGTTGACTATAGGGAGGCCCCATCATAGGGCTGGATAGCTCAGATGGTAGAGCACTGGTATGGCAGTTAGTGGGTTATATGGCTTCTGACTGGCACCCTGAGCAAAGATAGTTGACTATAGGGAGGCCCCATCATAGGGCTGGATAACTCAGATGGTAGAGCACTGGTATGGCAGTTAGTGGGTTATATGGCTTCTGCCTGGAACCCTGAGCAAAGATGGTTGACTATAGGGAGGCCTCATCATAGGGCTGGATAGCTCAGATGGTAGAGCACTGGTATGGCAGTTAGTGGGTTATATGGCTTCTGACTGGCACCCTGAGCAAAGATAGTTGACTATAGGGAGGCCCCATCATAGGGCTGGATAACTCAGATGGTAGAGCACTGGTATGGCAGTTAATGGGTTATATGGCTTCTGACTGGCACACTGGGCAAAGATAGTTGACTATAGGGAGGCCCCATCATAGGGCTGGATAGCTCAGGTGGTAGAGCACTGGTATGGCAGTTAGTGGGTTATATGGCTTCTGACTGGCACCCTGAGCAAAGTTAGTTGACTATAGGGAGGCCCCATCATAGGGCTGGATAGCTCAGATGGTAGAGCACTGGTATGGCAGTAAATGGGTTATATGGCTTCTGACTGGCACCCTGAGCAAAGATAGTTGACTATAGGGAGGCCCCATCATAGGGCTGGATAGCTCAGATGGTAGAGCACTGGTATGGCAGTTAGTGGGTTATATGGCTTCTGACTGGCACCCTGAGCAAAGATAGTTGACTATAGGGAGGCCCCATCATAGGGCTGGATAACTCAGATGGTAGAGCACTGGTATGGCAGTTAGTGGGTTATATGGCTTCTGCCTGGAACCCTGAGCAAAGATGGTTGACTATAGGGAGGCCTCATCATAGGGCTGGATAGCTCAGATGGTAGAGCACTGGTATGGCAGTTAGTGGGTTATATGGCTTCTGACTGGCACCCTGAGCAAAGATAGTTGACTATAGGGAGGCCCCATCATAGGGCTGGATAACTCAGATGGTAGAGCACTGGTATGGCAGTTAATGGGTTATATGGCTTCTGACTGGCACACTGGGCAAAGATAGTTGACTATAGGGAGGCCCCATCATAGGGCTGGATAGCTCAGGTGGTAGAGCACTGGTATGGCAGTTAGTGGGTTATATGGCTTCTGACTGGCACCCTGAGCAAAGTTAGTTGACTATAGGGAGGCCCCATCATAGGGCTGGATAACTCAGATGGTAGAGCACTGGTATGGCAGTTAATGGGTTATATGGCTTCTGACTGGCACCCTGGGCAAAGATAGTTGACTATAGGGAGGCCCCATCATAGGGCTGGATAGCTCAGGTGGTAGAGCACTGGTATGGCAGTTAGTGGGTTATATGGCTTCTGACTGGCACCCTGAGCAAAGTTAGTTGACTATAGGGAGGCCCCATCATAGGGCTGGATAGCTCAGATGATAGAGCACTGGTATGACAGTTAATGGGTTATATGACTTCTGAATCAGGGAAAAGCAGAGACTATGAAATGACTGACTTACGGTTGGTCTGGGGAAAGCATGACCAATAAATCCTCCCTGTTCTGGATCTGAAGCTGAGGGGTCCAACTCGCTGTGCCTACACCTAGATAATCGGGGAAAAATCATTGGAGAAAATTACAAGAAAAAAGATAAATAGATATTTTTGCACTGGGTTACATGGCTTCTGACTGGTAATATGGTTGACTATAGGAAGGTCCTATCATAGGGCTGGATAGCTCAGATGGTAGAGCACTGGTATGGCAGTAAATGGGTCATATGGCTTCTGACTGGCACCCTGAGCAAAGATAGTTGACTAAAGGGAGGCCCCATCATAGGGCTGGATAGCTCGGATGGTAGAGCACTGGTATGGCAGTTTATAATGGGTTATATGGCTTCTGACTGTCACCCTGAGCAAAGATAGTTGACTATAGGGAGGCTCCATCATAGCGCTAGATAGCTCAGATGGTAGAGCACTTGTATGGCAGTTTAATGGGTTTTATGGCTTCTGACTGGCACCCTGAGCAAAGATAGTTGACTATATGGAGGCCCCATCATAGGGCTGGATAGCTCGGATGGTATAGCACATATACAGCATTCCTGCGGTCTTAGGTTCGAGTCCCACTCCGGTCTACTTACATTTCTTAGGATCGATGTCCCCATAGACCCTGATAGGGAGTGAGCTGGGGATAGGCGATGGTGGAATGACGCTAAGGTCCCCGTGGAAGGTGATGTTACCGATGGTCTGGTCTGGAGTACTGATAGCTCTATTTTTCAAGCCACGACGAGGCGGCGTCTGATGAAAAAAAAAAAAAAGATCTCATTTTTATACAAACTCGGACAAAAATTCCTGAATCCTTTCAATAGTCGAGGAGTAAAGTTCTGAAAACCCTCTTATTAAGGAGTTAGCTCAACACCCACTACATCTAAGGTTGGCTTCATAAAATGGAAGTTTATACCATTAACAGCTTTGCTAGGTAGTATGTGACTTCAAATTGTGGTATCACTTTGGAGAAAATGTGGTTCCCTGAGGTCTGCTCCATCAATTTCTTATGTCAGACCTTAGATGTGGTGCCTGGGCTCTACAGTCCTGTATCCTTCTAACTACCACACCATGCAAATCCTTTATACCTTGTTCTGGACAGCTTGAGTCTTTTCTTTCAGAGGTGATCGATCCTTGGGTGCCGTGGCAACAGGGTCATGACCCTCGACCTCTTGGGGTCGTCGGGATGGAGACGCCAGAGTCTGAATCGGAGGACAGCGTCTGGCTGAGGCTATGGCTCGACGGGCGGAGTTGACTACAGCCTGGGCTGCCAAGGAGATGGGCCTAGGGTGAGGACAAGCCAGTGATAGTGTGTGGTAAGCAGCATATTTGTCATAGAGGGTTAGGGTTAAAGCAATGTATTCAAAGTGGCATTTTTGCTTAATGGTAATTCTCTTGCTCGATAGCACAGTTCAATTAACGGCATCACAGAATGAGTGGAAAGTCACCAGGTGTCATCAGCCTGTCCAGCTATTCAAAGGCAACATTCTGTTGACTTATCCCATTCAAAATCTCCTGAATTGTCTCAGGTTTCAAAAGACAGAGGAAGATAGCACCCCAAGTGATGCATACCGTTGGAAAGCTCTTTTCAAGCTCGTTTCAGTGGTGATAATGTCAGATAAGGACGTCGTCAAATCACTATTTTCAATATTTGGTCTATATCCACCATCTATTATCATATCAATTATTCCCACTATCATCCATGACAGCAAAAACTGATAATATCCAATTAAATACCTGTTCCCTCGAATAGGAGTGGCTGGTAATCCACCGCCGGTGCCCGGTTCTTCACTGCCTACTGGCATTCCGTAACCGGTGCCCTGAGTTCCAGCAACGGGCGTGGTCTTGGGCGTGTCTGCCCGATGTGGGCGGGGGCTGCGGATGATCCTCGGGGAGCAGTTTGCAACTGCTCGAGGGGACAGCACAGGAAGCTGTCCAGTATTCTATTTTTTGTAAAATATTCAGAAAAAGGGAAAAAACGGGGGAAAAGATACAAGTAATAAATTGCTGCAAACTGCTCATCAGCCAAAAAAATTACCTGACATTTATAAAATGCTTGGAGTTAGAAGGGCCTGACGTGTTTCGATCGGATCCTGGTAGAATCGAAATGCATCAGGCCCTCCTAACTCCAAGCATTTTGAAAGAAAAAGAGGAAAAAAGTGGAAACAAAAATGTTAGAATAAAAAGAAAAATCTGAGGTTCTCTGAGGCAATTCCTTTCAACTTACAGTTTGAGGAGACCTGACGGGCGTGACTTGTCTGCTACTTGGCGTGGCCCGATTACTCCCGGGTGTGGCCACTCTGGTACCAGGCGTGGCCACTCGGCTAGCGGGTGTGGCCGGCCTGCTAGCAGGACGGGTCGCCTCCTGTTGTTTCTTAGCAGCCTCAGCTTGCTCCTCTTCGAATCGACGCAGGTCAAACTCGATCTCCGTGGCAAGTTGCCTGTCCGCAGCCAGGATATCTACAAAAAAGTGCGAGAAAATTAAATATCGGTTGGGCTACGCTGCTGAAAAGCCAGGCCAGGCCTGGGCCTCCCGCCGTGAAATTAAAAAATGACTTGATTGGGTAGAGACTGACCTTTGACCTCGTTGCGGTAATCCTTCATCAGTTGCTTGAGGTACAGCATCAGATGACGAAGTGTCGGGGAGCGAGCTTTCTCCAGCTAAATATCAATTAACGATCAATATAATATAGCGATTAGTATTTAATTAAAGTTTAATACTAACTGAAGCATTTTACTAGACCTGTGGCATTCATGTAGATAGATAGATAGATAGATAGATAGATAGATAGATAGATAAAAACTTATTGTCCCATCAGGGGAAATTAATTTGACCTTTGACATCAAACATATACATAAAACATGTACATAGGAAAACTGTAACTGTATGCAATAGTGTGCCAAAAATCATAAATTTAAGCACTATTTTAATTGTGCAAGGAAAACAAAATCACTAGACAGCCGGACTAGTGCAGTACACACTTTACTAGACCAACACTGAAATCACTAGACTCGGTCCACGGTCTAGTGGATATTTAGAGCCTTGTGGTGTTTGTTACGGCGACATTTCCCTAATCTGTACATTACCGTGTGTTTCAGAGCAATGACCACTGGTACGATGTTCTCGATAACGTTCCGTTTGACCACCTGTGTGATGATCTTGGTCTTTGCCTGATTGATGACCGCTTCGGCCATCTCCATCTGGTCATCAATGTCCGCAGTGGACTTGGGTTTCAGAGAGGTCAACTTGATCTCCTGGAAGAAGAATTAAAGGTGGACAGAATTAGAAAACAACAACCAATCTCAAGATTTATTTAGTGAGGTGTTAAAAGAAATTAAGGTATTTTTTAGCCTAAATACTGTCTTATTACTACTATTAGGAATAAAAATGGACATAAAGTAGTATATGTATGCATGAATTTGCATAAATTTAATTCTATCTGAGTGATATTTTACACTAATTATTTGAAATGAATTTACAAATATTTGTCCCAATTTACAAATGTATGCCAGATTTTGCATAAATTTGCATGGGTTTACATATATTTGCATAATTTGCATATATATGTGCATAAATTTACATACATTCACAGGGATAACAAATATGACTTTGAACAATCATATAGTAATTATGATAATATATTCAATGAATATTCATGTACCTTGCAGCAGAGAATATCCAATGTATCTTGTAGTAGGCAGTTAGTCTCCTCGTTCAGCGGCATAACACCGTCAACGATGGCAGCAAGAACCTACACACAAACAAACAAACGATTGATGACATCACATACAAGTTTATTCCTATTGGTCAGTCTCAAAATTATTCAAATTATTCATTTATTCAAAGTGCTGTGGTGCTGTAGGTGACGGTTTGCTGCAAACTTTGCTACCTCAGCACCAGACACCAGGGGCCTTTCATAAAGCTCGGCTCCGGCTCAGGCTCCGGCTTCGTCTCTGTCATCTATATGGTTGTGTGTTTTTTCATTGAAGCTGAAGCTCTATTTTCCTTTTCAAACCAGAGAATCTATTTCCGAACCACAGCCAAAAGCCTCTATTTTGATACTTGTTATTATAAAATAGATTCACGAAATGGAGTGGGAGACGGAGGGGGAGCCTGAGCCGGAGCCGAGCTTTGAGAAAGGCCCCCCTACGATCTACCATAAGTCGAATTACAAAGGATAACCCATCATATCCAACTTATCTTACGTAGGGTTGCAATGCATCACAAGTCCTACGATTGATAGCATGCTACGATGAGTTTGGTGACATCGACCCACAGGTGTATGACAAGAATGTCATGCAAGTGGCTCATGAATATGCAAGAATGCACATACATATCCAAGTGGCTCATGAATATGCATGAAGGCTCATACATATTCAAGTAGCTCATGAATATGCATGAAGTGAGGGAAGCACCATTACCTCTTGACACAGTTTGGCAGTCAGCTTAAAGCGGTGCTCATCCGCCATATGCTGCAACATGAAGCTGTAGATGGTTTTCCGCTTGCTGGCGTTGAGGGCGCCCTTCAGGGAGAAGATCTCCTTCTCGCGGTCAGTCTGGGTGAACTGGTTGTAGACTGGGACGGGAAGATTTGAGAGGTCAGTGAAAGTTCAAGGTATGACATATGAGGGGTGTTCAAATCCCACCAGAGGGGATATTAGTATTGAATTGTCAAACCATATCTAACTGGTGTATGCGATTCAAATCCTACCAAGGGCTCCACGTACATTGGGTTATTAGTGGCTACCAAATTAGTGTACCTGGTTCACATCCAACCTGGGACACCATGTGGATTCAGTTGTCAGGCCCTACCTTACTAGCGTACCCGGTTCAAATCCTACCAAGGGCTCCAAGTGGGCTGGGTTGTTAGTCGCTACCAGATTAGTGTACCTGGTTCACATCCAACCTGGGACACCATGTGGATTGGGTTGTACCCGGTTCAAATCCTACCAAGGGCTCCAAGTGGGTTGGGTTGTTAGTCGCTACCAGAATAGTGTACCCGGTTCACATCCCGCCATGAGCACGGCTACTAGACTGATCCAGTAAGCCCCTCCCACTTCATGCATATGCATATAAGTCATAAATCACAGCCCACGATTGGTCAAAACCCAAAAGGGGGCATGGCTTAACAAAAAAATTGTTCTCTTACCATTGTGTTTGCCGTAAGCATTGAAATGGAAGACTGCCTCCACGAAATGCTGATGCAGCATGTTAGGATGATGCTTCAGAAGTAGCTGGACCAAAGAGAACTCCGCTGTCCAAAACAAACACACGAAAGTGAGTGGAGAAGGATTCGAACCTACAACCTCTGGAATTCTGTAACTTCTATAAAGCTCTATTTGATAACTTCATGTCATTGAAAAGTGAACAATGAACAATTGACTGGAGCGGGATACGAACCAGCGACCTCCGGAACACTGTACCGGCACTCTTACCAACTGATCTACCCAGCTCTTTGTTGGTGGCGTCACTAATAATCATTTATCTGTAAGTCATTGAAAAGTGAACAAAGAAAAATTGACTGGAGCGGGATTCGCACCAGCAACCTCTGGAATACCATACAAGTGCTCTACCAACTGAGCTGTCCAGCCCTATGCTGGTGGCGTCCCTTATAGTCAATCATCTTTGTTTGTTTGGCAGTCAGAAGCCATGATGATAATTTCGTGATTAAAAAGCCCTCCTACCTGAGCATGAGAGCAGTACTCACCGAAATCTCTGATTTCCTTGACGTCGTCGACGAGGCTCGTGATGAAATGGAAGAACAGGGAGCCTCTCCATTTAATATAGTCCTCCTGCGAGATGGAAAACACAACATTTAGAGAAAAAGGAACACTTTTGGGTTAGCTTGATGCACTGCTTAAAAACGGTATTAAGCAAATTTATTGGTAAGCGGACTATCCAACAATGAGCATAATCTGCTTATAGAACGTAGGCCTATTTCACAAGTTGCAAGGATGTACACTGAAATTTTCATGGTGACAGTGACAGCAACAATAGCAGGAACAACAATAGCAGCATCAACAACAACGGCAGCAGCAACAACAACAGTAGCAGCAACAGCAGCCGCAGCAACAACAAAAGTACCAGCAACAACAACAACAATAGCAGTTAAAACTGCAGCAGCAGCAGCATTAGGAGCAACAACAGCAATAGCAATAGCAACAGTAACATGAATGATTGGATTACGACAGATAGTCTTACTAGCAACAGGTGCGTGATCAATGTCAGACTCTGCTTCCTGACTAGCTTAGATTCATCCTTGAAACACATGGACAGGTTGGAAATATAACGATCCACCACACTAGGATACCTGAATCACAATATCAAAAAGAGATACATGTTGATACTTCTGATATATTGTAGGGAATTATAGGGGATTATATTAATTAAAAAGCTGTATCCTCTTTGAGTGATCCCCCATGTACCGTTCCCAGGTTGCAGCATTGATATGTGTATCATTGAAATGATCCCTGGGGCATGGCGGTGTGTGCGTGGTTTCATGGCTTCTGACTGCCAAACGAACAAAAATAGTTGACTATTGGGGTCACCACCAACGTAGGGCTGGATGGCTCAGTTGGTAGAGCGCCTGTATGGTAATCAGGAGGTCGCCGGTTCGAATCCCGCTCCAGTAAATTTTTCTTTGTTCACTTTTCAATGTGTTGTAGGGAACTCAGATTAAATTTGGAGAAGATAAAAGAGGCTGTAAAGAAAGAGGAAAACATCAGAGAAGGGTAGCCCTGGAACAGGAGTCTGAGGTCTTTACCTGATGCAGAGGTCACACATGATGACGGCGACATTGTTTCTAACGGCCGCATTCCCGGACGTCTCCAGCTCGCGGGACAGAGCGGCGATACACTGCTTGGCCAGGCTCTCGTGCAGTAGACACAGCTTCCCTAGTGTGATGAAGACGTGGGCACGGACCGTGTCGGACAGGACGCTGTTTCCGAATTGAGAGAGCGGTGGCTGGCTCTGAGATGACTGGGAGCCCGGGATCGAATCTCCTGATTCAAGAAAAAGGAAGAGAAGCTTTAATATTGGTCAGGCCCAGCCACTGAAAAGCTTAGCCAGGCCTGGACCTTTAGGCCTGGAATCCTCCTCTTGTCAGCCCTGAACTTCACTACAATAGAGCTGCTTAAAATCAATAAAACCTGGCTTCTGGATACTGTCCATGATCAATGTGGACTCAATCTGTCAATCAGGTTTAAATAGTGCCAACTATGATCCAGGACACAGCATGGGCTTGAAGTTGATAGTTCAAAGCTAGAAATTATAGAAGTCTAAGACCCCAGGCAAAGCAGGGGCTTGAAGACAGCTGGACAGAAAGATGACCAGACCATGAACAAACTCGGCGACAGCAACATTAATGAGCTTTAAATTGAGAATTCGTTGTGGAACTTATTGAAACAAAATTGAAAAGTTGATAAATCCAGACTATTTTACCCCGTAAATATTAGAAGAAATCATTCCATGAAAGCTGGTTGGCTGAAAAAATATTGCACTGTTACAAAGATTTCTCTCTATCTTTTTTTTTTTCCCCACAATAAGACAACACTTCTTTGGGATGGAAATCTTGACTAAAATCTTGTCACCTTCAAAGCGTGTTGGACCAGCGAGAAGTGACTGAACCAGCATGAAGATGCGACGGGACGTCTTGGCTGGGCAGAGACGAGCTACCTCTCCCAGAGTACCCAGGTAGCGGATCAGGGTGTCCTCGCAGACAGCGACCTGTGTTGAGCTCTCTTCCAGGATGATCTTGAAGAGGTAAGCGCTGCAGGCTTGGAGGACGTCATCAGCGATGGATTCCATGAGAGTGCTGTTCTTCTCATTGGTGCCGTCCACGGCCAGGCAAAGCTGTTTGAGGACAGGTCAAAGAGATGATGAAGTGGATTGATTCAGTCAAAGTGTGATGTCTGTATTTAAGGGAGAGAAATTCCAATACAGGTCGGCCCAGCCATTGCAAAGCCTGGCTGAGCCTGGGCCTTCAGGCCTGAAATCCTCCTCTTGTCAGTCCTGAGGCCGTAGTACATTATAAGTTCGACGATTGATAGTAAGTTACGATGAGTTTGGTGAAATCGACCCCAGGCCCGGTCAGGCGTTCAAGTGGCTGGGTCCAACCAATTTATCTTCCTAAGTCCATCAACCAATACCTTATTGAGAGCTGTGACCAGAGAGCCAGCCAGCTCTGGTGACGCATCAAACGCCATCAGCTTTCCCTTCAAGTCATCAATAACCTCCCTCCGGTCATCCTCGCCCAGACGACCAGCCAGACTCCCAATGACGGCCAGAATCCTCTGCAGGGTCACCAACCGGACCGAGGAGCCATCAGTCAGCTTGTGCCTGTCCCAAGCCTGCTTGACGATGGCCGGATCGAAGGTTGGCATGCAGGGCGCCACCTCAGCGAGCAGAAGCCACGCAGCCTGTCAACAAAGCAACCCACACAAAGAAACAATCAACTACCGAAGAAAACACCAGCAAATGAACCAGCAGGTGTTTCGGGATAAGACTCTGTCCTACCTGTTCGTTCTCGTGGTTGATGTGAGAGGTCAGCGCTTTGACCAAGAAGCTTGAGAGAGCCTTCTGCTTCGCCCATAGCTGGCAGGCCTTCGGAAGGTAGCGTCTAAAAGGACACAGACAGCAAAATTCAGAAACACAAACCGGTTATTAAGTTTAAAATCTACACTCAATTTCTTCATAAACCTAAAACTACCTAAGTATTTGGGCTCTCAATCTTCATAAATCGATCATCGTGCCGTTTCAAGATGCACCGCCAGAACTTTGTCAAATTTTGAAGAAAAAAAAAAAAAATCAAAACAGCAAATTATGAAAGTCCAATGATAAGCATTCAGCATTCAATAATTTTCACTAACCTTAGATCTCCTGAATCGTTTTGGGTCAGAATACCGAGCAGATTCCAGGAGAGTCGGGAAGCATCCGTGTTGCTATGGTTACGGGATGCGATGCCATCCAGTAAAACATCTTTCAGGACCTTTGAGTAGAAATAAAATAGCTTTAGAGAGGCTGGGCCAGCGTATGGCTGGTCTCTGGTTCACACCCTAACAGATAGTTCATTCTATATTAAAACTTTTTTAAAACTTCTGAGCTCAAATAGCTGAAGTACAATACGTCAGAGTACCGACCATAGGCAGTATGCATCACATGATATTTTAGCTGGTAACCGATTAGCAGTATAAATTGGCCTTACCTGAAGGCATTTATCCTGAGCGGACACTTCTCGATCCATCACTCCCGGCAGGATACACTGAAGCCAAACTCTAGAGGGCGACAAACAGGTGGTATGGTTTTAGAAGACAAGTTGCATAAAGAGAACTTCTTTAATACTAAAGCTCAACCTATACACTAGCCTGGTTTTATAACTGTTCAAGAATGTTCCGAGCAAGTCAGGCTAGACCCAGGCAAGTCCTTTCACAAAAATTATTGCTCAGAGTAAGGAGGGCCTGACGTTTTGTTCCTAGCAGGATCTTTCTCAAAGGCTGCTCAGAGTTAGGAGGGTTTGATATTTTGATCCTAGCAGGATCTTTCTCAAAGGCTGCTCAGAGTTTGGTAAGGCCTGACGTTTCAATCCTAGCAGGATCTTTGTCAAAGGCTGCTCAGAGTTAGGAGGACCTGACGTTTCAATCCTAGCAGGATCTTTCCCAAAGGCAGAAAGGCTGCTCTGAGTTAAATAGGAGGGCCTGACGTTTCGATCCCAGCAGGATCTTTCTCAAAGACTTAACCCTTTGAGAAGGATCCTGCTGAAGGTACTTACTTCTGCAAGGGAACACAGGTCGGCTTCTTCGTCAACAGGGTGGTGAGGGAGACGATGGCTTGCTTGCGGACTGAGAGGGCTGGATCAAGGCAAGCATCGTGTAGGACCTTTAGCTCCTTGATGGTGATGATACTCCCGTTGAGGCGCAGGACATTCTCAAGAGCCTGGAGGTTGGTGACAAGATTACCGACAAATCAGAGAGTGCTAGTCAACATGTTAGATCAAAGATACCGACAATGGAAGGTGGCTGTAACATCTTTTTAGAGGAGAAACTGCAAAGAACATCAAGACAAACCACTGATCGTTCCAGTTGAAAATAGAACTTGCTGCCTAGAGGTAGAGTAAGGCATTCAAGTTCTATCTCCCCAAGACATTTAGAGAATACCAAACCAGCTAAACCCTTCAAGGACTACTTCTCTCTTTGTCTCGAAAATTCACCGCAAAATATTTCAACAGGACATGAACTTCAACTTGAATTGTGATCACACTTATGCCGAAACTGTTTTACCTTGAGGAAGGCTCGTTTGTTCTCACCTGAAGGGCAGCCTTGCGGACGCCAACCTTCTCATCGCAGGCTCGCTTCTCAAGCACCGTGATGATATTCTTGCCCACAGATTCAGCTGAGAAAAAAGGAACAAAAACAAAGAACAAAGATAGTTGACTATTGGAGTCACCACCAATGTGGGGCTGGATGGCTCAGTTGGTAGAGCGCCTGTATGGTATTCAAGTGTCTTGATCAATTCCTTGATCAATCATGCTTGAAAGACTCCAATTTGGAAATGTTTTATTGGAATCAGCAAGTATACCACTTATGGTTCCTTGAAATGCATGCGATACCGGCATGCCCCAAAAGAGGTATAAACTTATGTTACAAAATGTCCCAAAACTGTGGAAATGCCCAATAGTAGTATCACGTCATTCGAAGCATCAAGGAAAATTTTTTTTTTTTTCTGAATTTGAGAGAAAAATTTCTTCCAGACTCCTACAAATTCTCCCCGACTCCTAAAAATCAAAAAAAGTTTTAAAATGAGACTGATGCTTACTGGAGCTGCCGCAGGAGATCTCCAATAGCAACGCCGGTGACCCGCCCATCAGGTTGCCGGGCGTGGCACCATCCTGCACCTGCTTCTCCACATCACTAGTCTGGTTGATGTTGCCATGGTTACCGCATCCCAGCTCCTTAGGGGTGTCAGCATCGGCCGTCTGGAGGAGTGGCGCTGGGGTGGTCAAGCTCTCAGTAGGGTAGAACAGCTCCTGCAGAGCTCGCTGGGTTGCCGGGTCTGCGGAGGTTGTGAACTCCGCAAAACACATCAGGGCTTTAGCACGAACCCTAAAAATAAAAACGACAAAAATAAGGCGGACTCATGATAGTTTCTAGTCTGGGCAAATTCCTCTGTGGGTTGTGATGGAGCAACTTCCATTAGTTGTATGAAGCTGTCATGCTAACCGTCCTAACACCAATCTCCTCTTCGCATTCCGGAGGGCATCGGACTGAACAGCCTGGGCAGTGTAACTTGATGTTAAGGGGCTTGATGGCCCAACTTGGCCGAAGACCAAAAAATGTGCCATAAGAGGAATGAGCTTGATTTTGAGAGTTTCAGGGTGGTTCCTGACCAATATCCTGGATGTGTTGGAGTAAGATGTTTATTCACTGGGGCAGAGGTAGCTTGTGGGGTTCAGAGAAGACCCAGAGTCACTGTGTTGAGAAGGATCTGGAATCAGAGAGACAGACTAAAATCTTACGTTGGCGCTCTGTCCGAGCAGCGGGACAGCAGCAACTGCGTCAGGAAGGTCGGCGACATATACTGGTGGTCGACAACAGCAGGAGCAGCCGCTGGTGCAGTGGTGTCTTCAGTGCCTTCCGGTGCTGCAGGGGTAGCGGCGACTGGTGCTGTTGCTGGAGCAGGTGTGCCAACAGGTGGCTGGTTGGCTTGGTCTCTGGGAAGCTGCTCCAGCAACACAGCGACGACCTCCAGGGCGAAAACACGATGACCGATCTGAGAGGAAGTAAAAAACAGTGCAGAGTTGGGCCCAGCAACTGAAAAGCCTGGCCAGGCCTTTGCCTGGGCTCTTGGGCTTCCATAATCCCCAGCCTTGAACTATCAACTTCAAGCCCCTTGCTGTGTCCTGGATTATAGTTGGCACTATAAACCTGATTGACAGATTGAGTCCACATTGATCATGGACAGTATCCAGAAGCCAGGCTTGATTGATTTGAAGCAGCTCTATTGTAGTGAAGTTCAGGGATGACAAGAGGAGGATTACATGCCTGAAGGCCCAGGCCTGGCCAGGCTTTTCAGAGGCAAGGCTCGATCCGACCAAGTTCCTTTCCCCAGGAGCAAAATGTCCTTGGCAAGTTCATTTAATAAAGGGGCGATAGACCAACCACCAACCTTGATGTTCCTGGAGTACTTGTAGAGCCACTCCAAGAAGCGACTACGGTGATCCGTAGGGAGGTAGGACAAGACAAGTGCGACAGTCTGCGCCGTCTTTCCCCGGTACTCTGACTTCTCTGGGACTTTAACACACAGATGCTGCAGCAGGAGTCGCAGGCTGGGTACCGCTTTCTCCTCTAGGTCGACGGTCAAACGGCTATAGAACGAACCAAAGAAACATTGAAAGGGTTGATTCAAACTAAAATTCGATGAGAGAGAGAGAGAGGATTTTGGTCGTTAACGCTCGAAAGATTTCTGCTCACCGGATGAAAGCAACAGCGTTATCCTTCATAACCTGCACTGCCCTGGGAATGGTCGCCATGGCAACGGCTTCGTTCTCACCAATCAGCATCAGGAGGTTGGGCATGAGGTGTTTCAGGACCTGAACGGACCAATCACATATGAGCAATGAAAAAAAAGAAGAGAAAATTGATAGCAAAATAAGAGTTAGCTATTCCAGTTTTAAAATTTGTTGCATCCTGTCCTGCCTGCCGTTCGTTGCGGAGTATAAAAGATGTCCCTGACAGGTCTCCTGATGATGACTAGAGCAGGCTAGTCAAAACGTTGAGACCTTACAAGAAGTGCGAACGAAATACAAGTGTGGTCTCCTGATGATGACTAGAGCAGGCTAGTCGAAATGATGAGACCTTTATACAAGAAGTGCAAACGAAATAGAAGTGCGAAAGGTCTCCTGATGATGAATAGAGCAGGCTAGTCGAAACGTTGAGACCTTACGAGAAGTGCGAATGAGATACAAGTGCGAAAGTACGAACGATTCTTACATGGTGTTTCCGCAAACCGATCCACATAAAAGATGTCTTGTTTGATGACTTACCGATGTGAACATGTTGGTGACGTTGCCGTGCGACGTTGAGCAGAGTGCAGCAAGACCGAGATATGCGACCTGCGTCACTGACGTACAATCATTTGGAGATCTGTCGTTAATAATGATAAAAAAAATAATCCAAAAAATGTCAGTACAAAATTTCTCTCCCAAACACTTGATCAATATAATATTCTTTGTACACGTATGACGATGAGAATACAATAATATTGCTGGTGTATGAACTGATGAACCAGAATGGACCGTGCCGGCATTGCTCTTAAGCCACGCCCACGTGTGTTTTACATATCACACGTGACCGAGTTTGACCGAGGCTTTCGTGGTCACCTGATTAAAAGTAAAAGGCCTCATCCAATTGGTCAATGCGCACAGTTTGATTGACAGGCCGGAAGGGTCTATTTGTTTTTGGTACGTACATGGTGGAATCAAAATCGCTGATTTCATGTTGGTCTGAGGTGACACGGGTCAACTCCGACAGCACCTGCATTGCATGCTGGGTAGCCTGCTCGGAATCCTTCAAGGTGGAGTTACGGAGAAGCTGGACAAAATCCTGTAGAGACGGGATTGGAAAAATGGATGAGAAAGATTATTATTATTCTTATTATTACATCTATTTACCCAGGGTATAATGTTGTCAAATAGGTAAAAACTGGTTTCCCTACCTTTAAGGATCCATGCACGGCCGATCGGATGCGGCTGATTTCCTGCGTTGTCAAGACGACTGCAATCTCATTGTCCTCTTCATCCTCCTCATCGCTCTCAGATGGCATGGACCTGTCCTCCTCACGTCTACCCTCAACTCGTCTGGCCTTGTTGCCGCGGTGACCCTGCATCGGCTGGCTGGAGGCGCCACCCGAGGCATTCCTCTTACGCTTGCTGGTTGCTATGGAAATGATAATTTCATCAATTTGTGGGATATTTATAATTAGACAGCGTTCAAAATGTTAATCTTAAAATGGGTAAGAATGACGTTATTTTCAGATGGGGTATTGTTCCAACATGGGTCGTTATTCTCACCTGGGTCTGGCCATTGCTTGAGAAGGTCAACGGCCTCTTGGAATATCAACGGATGAAATATCTTGTAGGCTCCACTTCCTGTAAGACAAAAAAACGGGCTTGGTAAGTGTTAAGCAGCTCCCCAGTGCGTCCTGGATCATAGTTGAAAAGCCTGGCCAGGCCTGGGCTTTGCCTGGGGTCTTGGGCTTCTATAATCCGCAGCCTTGAACTATCAACTTCATGCCCCTGCTGTGTCCTGGATCATAGTTGGTACTATAAACCTGATTGACAGATAGAGTCCACATTGATCATGGACAGTATCCAGAAGCCAGGCTTATTTGATTTTGAGCAGCTCTATTGTAGTGAATTTCATGACTGACAAGATGAAGATTTCAAGCCTGCAGGCCTGCGTCTGGCCAGGCTTTTTAGTGGCTTGGCCTGACAAGTATTGAAGCTACCCTCCAATTAAAGGCAAGCTGAAATTCAAGCTGTTTCAAGCCTCAACTTTCTGTCCCAGAATTACGAAGTGCTTGTATATTTACGGAGGTGGGGGGGGGGGGGCTGGAGGGCGAAGACGAACCTGGAATCTCGTTCAGGATGAAGTAGAGATTTGCAGACAGTACTGCAGTCTCTCTCTGATTGGCCGTTGATAGGACCTTGTCCACGCCACACATGAAGTAATGAAGCAAAGCAAGCAGTGAACGAGAAGACAGGCCAGCCTCCGACACTACACTCCAGAAACCTAGGAGGAATCGAATACGGAATTAAGCCGAGAAAAATGACAGCAAATAATACCAAATAGTGGGAATAGAGGCCACGGGTAGTGAGAAAATGACGAGAGGCTCTAAGGCAATGTCCAGGGGTCAATTTTTACGAAGCACTAAGATTGATCTTAAGTCAAAATTAATCTTTATAATTGCTAGGCAAATTATGTCACAATACAAATCATTATGGTGATAACTGACAACTCGTTTTTAAGATTTAATCATCAATAGTGCTTTGTGAAATCCAACCCTGGGGCACCAAGGCAGCACTTGCTTATTCCTGTGTAAGTGTGGTATCCTGCATGACAATACACCACAGCGTGTGTGGTTTGTTTGGTGATATGTAGTTTATGAACTAGTTCCCCTGTGGAGACTGTGGTAATGTGTGGTAAGCAGCTCCTTATCTTTAGTGTTAAGTTTAGAAGGTTAGGGTTCAAGAATTGACGAACCTTGAGGCAAAGTAGCAAAGTCGATACGTGCCCATGGTGTGCACACTTTGATGGCCTGCTGCAGATTCCGCTGATATGACCTGCTGTCAGTGACCTCTTGAGCCAGGTCAAAGGTCAACTCCGGCTTCTCAGTGAAGTCTTGCTCCCAGACTGCATCCACCCATTCTGCATATAAAACGAAAGAAACAAACTTGCACTGTCGAGCACATTGACACTGTACATGACGTAATGCTGAGTAACAAGTTATTACAAAATATTTAGTAGGCCTAAAAAGCCAGTTTCATACTTCATGCGAAATTTTGTGTTCAAGTGGAACAAATCTGACGCTCGTTACGATATCAATTTAAAATTGTAAATGGAGTTCAGCGCCCCAGTTACTGGGTCTAGCTAGCTGTGCAAGAGGTACGTGTGCATATGAATGAAAAACACAAGACAACGGAGTCCAGAAATTAACAATTGCCAAATTTTGAAATAGATCCGGCCGCGCGGACATCCGGGTAGGCCTACTTTCATTCTCATAACATAAATAATTCCAAATTTATTCAGAACAGTATGTAGGCCTAATGAGGTTTGGTCATGGTTTCACTATTCACTTTAAGACTTTATTTTCAATCATTTCTACTTTAGTATTTGTTGAAAAACTTTAGAGCAAAGCATATATATGAAGAACGCCCTCTATTGATAGTTCAGCCAACAACTTCAGCGTCCATGCACAACATACATTACACAGAACTTTGAATTCGTCAGCTTTCGTTCAATTTTCTCCCCACGAAACACAACAAAAATAGACAAAAAGCAACATTTTGTTTACAATGTAATATGAAGTATCACATGGTGGAACTGTAAATCGTTTCAGTCTTGTAAAAATTACGCTGTTTTGTTTACTTACGCTTGTCCAATTCTGAGAACCTTAAATTTTGAAGACATTCCGTGGTGCGTACGGGGTCCGCCATCTTGTTTATAACTTACACCTGTCATTCAAATACCCCGCCAAAACTATTTAAAGAATTGCGGAATGTTCCACTCAAAACTAGGGCATATTATTTGCATGTTGTATATTCTTCTTTTAAATTTGAAGCAAACAGTGAAAGAATCGACAATAAATATAAGCAAAATCCATTTTCTTAGCAATTACAACAGTGAAAATGTGTAAAATATTATTAAAATAGCCACATGTTAAAAAAAACAAAACAAAGGCGTTGAATTTTGCCACATTGTCAAAAATGGTTACGTCTAACAAGTAACTGTATTTTTTTGTGGTAACTTGACCTTTTCATCTACAAATAAAATTTACATATGGAAATAAATACTTGGAGTATTTTTGTCAATAATTCACTACTAAGCCATTATGCTCGATTTAAAATGGAAAAATCGTCTTAAAAAGGGAAAATTCGCATGATAAATATCTGAATTTTAAATAAGGTGTAGTATTTTTTTGTGGAATATAAATATCCGCCCACGTAACAAGTCTAGACCATTCTGCCCCTGCAACAAGGATGTGAAACCCCAAATCCGATTGGAAATAACCTGTACACCTCTAGTGCACCAAATTTTCCTATTGGCTAATTTGGTATGCTAATGAGCGTATGCCGTCATCACCGACCAATAAGGTTTTTTGTTATTGAAATATACTCTATTATACACTGGATGCTGACTACCTCGGCGGTGAGTGCGATTGTGAATATTATTTTCTGATAAAATTTACAGGGAAAAACAGGGCCAAACGGAGCTCGCAACAACCCTTAAACTACTATTCAATCTATCTCGTTTCTAAAAAATGCGATTTTCAATGCGATTTTTGCAGCGCGGATGGGGTAGAATGGGTTTCAAAGAGTGTTGTGCGCTGACGCTTTTTGTGATAGCAGCTCGCTGATAATAAATACAGAGCTCAATGCATAAGCGTACATTTCCCAGGCACTGGCCTCAAGACTCGATGTATTTTTGTGGGATAATTTGTCAGACTTGGTCACTGCTATTTCCTCCCTTCTATTCCCTAAATAAGTCACTCCTTCTGTCTCAGTAATTGGTTGGTGATCTCTGCTCGTGCTAGGGGTTGGTTTAGAACTCCCCGTGTTGGGAAACGAAGCGATGAAAAAACGTGGAATTTGTGGTCGGGGTGGAAAAATGAATCGCGAGTCCCTGTGCATTTTGGCCCATTGCTTTGTGTTTGGTGCATTTGTAGTGCATGAATGTCGGCCTACAATTGTATTTTGTGTGCAGTGTTCAATGCTACGATGGTTACTGAATCATAGAATGAATGGATGTTCACAATATGTGTGGTCATTTTTAGTGCAGACTTATGTTACCTAGGGCCTAACTGTGTTTGTGCATGGAGTTTGAACCTCCATTGGTTTGTGTGTGTTAAAAAGATTGAAAGTAAAATAACTAGGGCCTCCTCAAGTCTTTTCTGCATTTATCACTTGAACATTTCTGTGCAGGACATGTACAGCACCAGTCTGTAAATAAAATTTACCTTTAATTTATGAACCAAAGAATAATGATCTAAAGTTGTCACGGCGTTGTAAAATCTCTGTATTTTCTGTTCCAAATCAGTTTAAAATAATATAAACGTTCCCATAGAAAAGTTGATATCGTTTCATCAATTGAACAAATGGAAAAAGGGCGTTGGTCAAGTCTAGTACATGTTTTTTCTCTATATTCAGTCCCATATTGTACCTGTTTTTGTGTCATAACCCTTTCAATTTGATTTAATTCTACCTCCATGCCAGGCTAAATATGTTGGGGGAATGGGCGTTGGCTCAGTCTTTAGTTCATGAACAAAATAAGGCTGGACTTTTTATTTTACCATCTACAATTAACTGTCAATTTATCAAAATCTCAGCAAAATATTGTTTAGATATATTCTATATTCCCCTATTAAACATGTAAAATTAACAAAATAAGGTTGGTCTATTTATCATCATCTACAGACTACAGTCTGACAATTAACTGACATTAATTGATCAAACAAAATAGTTTTGTACATTCTAGATAAGAAATGGTCAAAATTCCTAGTTTGCTCATTCCGTCAGTGGGTCACCTTTATTTTTTATAATCTGAATCGCAGAGGCGTGGCATGTTAAATCCATTTTTTTCCAACTCAAAATAATTTTGTAAAACTTGACGACTGATCTATTCTGATAATTTTTGTCGGAAAAAATCTGTTAAAATAGTAAAGAGAAATGCATTTAAAGATTCAGGTATGCTTAAAGGGAGCATAAAGGATTTGCAAGGCCTCCAAATAAAATTATTGAGTTTGAGACAAAAAATTGACTCGTAACAGTTCGTAAACATATAGTTCTTAAAAGTATTCTTCATGTTTTATAAGAAAAATCGAGTCGGGTTTTCGCTATTTTCTCATAACTCAGATGTCCGATTGAGCTCAAGTTTTCATAGGTTTATTATTTCATGTACATGTTTGATCAGACAAAGTATGAGTGCAGTCCTGTGACCTTTACCAATCATGTAAGTTCAGTGTAAATTGGAAATTACAAATGGGAAGACAAAAATGACTTCTTGGCCGAATGGAAGCATAAAATATCCATAGACCGCCTGGAACCGCGTGTCTTATAGAGTCGTCAATCATTGCACTTGAATTAATGAAACTAAGACACCATGATAAGAAAAGGCGATAAGAAAATGGCCTTTCCGAATATTACTGCTGTCCATCATCACTTGAAAAATTATGGTTGAACAAGCCGAACAGCAGTCACAGCACTTACCCACCCACCACATGCGGCCATGCCCACTCAAGAAATATGCATGTGTTTGTACACGTACATGATTCCATTGCAAGCATCAAATTTTGCTGGTTCATCACTTTCATACGGAGCACATGCTCATTTTTCTTTGAAGAAAGCCACTCCCAAAACTTGCATACGGACTGAAATTGAAAAACAAATCTTGCAGACACCATTGGGCCAATTTCATGGAGCTGTTGTAAGCAGAAAGAAATTGCTTAGCACAAAATGTCTCGCCCAATAAAACAAACCACCATTAATAAACATTCCATTTGATATTCATGGTCAGCGAACAACAGCCAAAGACCAATCACAAGTGATACACAACGCATGAAAATTTGGTTGTTAATCCTGTTTTTATTGAAGATAAATTTCATGGTTTGCAAGTTTTTGTGCTAAGCAGGTCGTGAAATTGGCCCCTGATTAATTACTCCATCCTGTATGAGTAATCATTTCGACAAGCCCAACTTCTGCAGGGTTAATTCTAATTTCAACAAACTCAATTTTGTTGGATTAAAGTAACTTTTTCATTTCTTTTAAAAGGTTCCTGTCTTGTTAGCGAAATAAGTCACAATTATTTAAATTTTAATCATATCCTCTAAATGTGAAGTCTTATTACTGGTACCCATTGGCATTTAGTTTTCACGAAAAAGACAAAAGTCAAGCCTTGAAATAAACGTAGACCATGACCTTCGTTGCCCTGGTTCTTGGCCTTGGTGTCCCCTTCAAATATTTCCATAGACATAATGATTTTCCAATGGAAGTGCCCCTTGCAATGGAAAATTGGCCTTGCCCTCACCAAACCTTATTTCCAGCCCTGCATAGTGTTATTTTAAATTTCAAGCAAATATTTTTAGCTAAGCAGCTGTGTATTGTACATTTGGCCTAGAATTCACAGATGTTTCCACTTCAAGAGTCAAGTTGATCTGGCATTGAATGAAACCTGTATTCCATGCAATGCTTCTGAATCTGTTCACATGGTACATGTATGCCTACAGATTCCCTGAGTGTTTTCCCAGACTAAGTGGAGCCTGCTTACAAGGTCATGACTTTATGCTTGTACAAACAGATTTACATTGAGTATTCATTACATTGTGTACATATCATGTGGTGCTTCATGTGTGTTGTAGTTAAAGGTATAGTATCATACTTTGGTTTTTATCAAAGAAATACAGATTCATGGGCAAAAATATCACTTGAGACCGATAAAGTAATAGTCATGTGTGAAAATTTCAGTCCCATACGGTGCCCACTTTTTGAGAAAACAGTGAAAAATAGCTACAGTATTTGTTTTAGTTTTTTCTCTTTTATTTTTGATCTTTTAGAAGATCAAAAAGATTTTCGGTCATTGTTTACTAATTTCTGGATAAATACACCATTTCAGGCGGAAACATTTTAACGGTATATGTTTCTACCACCACCATCTTCATACCCTGTAAGTTATATGCAAATCTGTGAACATTTCTGTTTTGGTTTCTTACCAAAGTATGATACTACCTTTAAATTCAAGGCTTGGTAATGTCAGCTATTAAAAACCTGGCATTCTGCAAAGTATAACATGGTGTATAATCAAGGGACCCTCGTGTTTTATTCATATTGGTGGCACTAAGCTCATGTTTTATTCATATCGAGGTCATGTTTTATTCATATCGGTTGCTAAGCAAGAAGTTGCCAGCGGGGTCAGGTGACCTAACCATACCTAGACTCCTCCTCTTTCAACTTTGAACTCTTGCAAGATCAAAATCACAAGAAGTAGTTTGAACCACTGCTCTCTCAATCTTTTGGAGTAGTGGTATAGATACTTCTTACAAGTCATGGAAGACGGTTTTACAGAAGAGAACTTCAATGTTTCGTAGTTAAGGAAACAAACGTCAACAACAAAAAACTAAAAAGTTTGGCGTTATGGGCCTGATGCTTTTCAACGCTAGCAGGATCATGTCTGTATGTCACGCATGTTCTTGTCCTCTTGTCATTTTGCCTTTGGTAAAGATCCTGCTGGGCTCAGCCATTGAAAAGCTAAGCCAGGTCTGGGCTTTGCCTGGGATCTTGGGCTTCTGTAATCCCTAACCTTGAACTATGAACTTCATGCTCTTGCTGTGTTCTTGGTCATAGAGCATTTTTACTCTGGCTCCATTTTGTGAATCAATTCTAAAATTGAGGTAAACAAAATACAGGCTTTTGGCTGCGGTTCGGAAGTAGATTCTCTGGTTTGAAAAGGAAAACAGAGCTTCAGCTTCATTGAAAAACCTCGACCTATATTTTCATCATATGGATGCATTGCAACCCTCCGTAGGATACGATGGGTTATCCTTGGTAATTTGAGTTACGATCAATCATAGGGCTTTGTGAAATTGACCCCAGGAGCCTGAGCTTGAGCCTGAGTCTCGTAAACCCCATAGATTCATAGTTGGCATTTTGGTACATTTTCACTTATGTATTCTGTGTAAATAAATTTTTATTTCAGATTATATGATTCACGTTCGTCAGCTTCGGAATTTCTTCAGTCTGTTCGAGAAAGGAACTACGAGAAACGCATGGTCACAATGTTACTTCTACCCACATAGCCGGCGCGCCATTTGCCAAATAAAAAAGGTCAGTAAGTATGAATATTCATTACCGGTGCTAAGCCGACCCTCTAAAGCATCAACTGGGTTTCAACTAAAGATTATATAGCGCAACATGCAAGATGGAGAACCTTCCTGAAAGGCGTAATCGCCATGGGCGCCATTCTGGTGTGAGGGCGGCCCTCCACGTACGGAGTTTCCATAGCATGATATGAGCGATGTGTGCGGTACTTGGAAAAGTAGGTCCAGGAAACCACAAAAAAATCGCTGTTTTCATATTCAGCTGCTTCACATCAATCTCAGATATTGTCCACATTCAGACAGCTCTAGGTCAACATGGTCAAAAGGTCAAGCAATTGTATTCTAGTTGGACACCATGGAAAGTTTTTTTCTGATGGTGACTTTAATTTTTGTTTCATCCTAGGTTCAGCCATAGGTCATGGATGATGGTCGCTGCTTGCTGGACGTTATCGGGTAAGCCGTCGAAAGCCGTTGATTTATCCAGATTCTTGACCCTTACCTCCTGGACATACTGCATTGCAAGTCTCTTGTATCCACCAAAGTCCACTTTCAGTAGCCTTGAGTATGCTCTTTGGACTTGGACCAAGTTGGGCCTTCAATCTTCGTACAATGCCTGGACTCTCCAATCTTAGCCCTTCCAAACCCTGAAAAAACAAACATGGATTCGGATGTATTTCAAATGGAACGGTTAAATCATTTGCTGTCTTTATTTTATTTTGAATGTTGATAAGTTCCTAAGCAAGAAGTCGTCAGCGGGGTTAGGTGAGAATACCATACCTAGACTCCTCCACTTTGAACTCTTGCAAGATCAAAATACCGAGAAGTAGTTTGAACCACTGCTCTCTCAATCCTTTAGAGCAGTGGTATAGATACTTCTTACAAGGTAACACCAGTTGTTGAGTAACCACCACGTTAGAGAATATCTTTTGGTCGTATCTCATCTAATGAAACACAAGGGGAAATTTACTTGAGTGGGATTCGAACCTGCAACCTTTGCAATACATCACCAGCTCTCTTTGAAGTGGATGCGAACTAAGAAAATTGACAGAAGCAGGATTTGAACCTGTGACCTCTAGCATACTGTACTGGTACTCTATCAACTGCTCAGTTGTATCGGAGGTTGCAGGTTCGAATCCCGCTCCTCTTTCACCCCTGCAACCCTCTTCAAAAGTCTCTGGAAGTCGCAGGTTCGAAACCCGTTCTATTCAGTTTCATTTTGCTCACCATTCAGCAGGTTCGAATCCCGCTCTGGTCAATTTGTATTCGTTCACCTTTTAGTAACTTTGTTCTGGTTTTGTTGGATCCTCACAGAGACCCTGATGCCCTGGACGATTTCCTTCAGAATGAGCAGAATCAACAACAGCAACTGAGCCTCTTCAATGATGAGACTGATGCTGAGCAGGTAATCAGACAAGCTGTGTCATCCTAGCCTCTTTCACCCCTGTAACCCTCCTCGGAATCTCTTTCCTTATCCCTACCCTCTGTACCAGACCTTTTGAAGCTTTGCAGGAATGGTATTCGAACCTGTGACCTCTGGAATACTGTACTGGCACTCTACCAACTGCTCGGTTGTATCTGAGGTTGCAGGTTGGAATCCTGCTCCTTTTCCACCCCTGTAACTCTTCTCAGCTCAGTATCTCTTGTCTTACCCACGCTACCTGTAGGTAATTAGACAAGCCAATTCATCCTTTCCTCTGTCACCCCTGTAACCCTCCTCAGAATATCTTCCCTTATCCTTACCCTCTGTACCAAACTTTTTGAAGCTTTGCACTTTCACAATTCTTTGTTTTTGTTTTCCACTCCAGAATTTGTTCAAGGACATCTACCCTGGCAGCCATCACCTTCTCTCGCCAACTGATCTGATCTTGCCCCAGAGCAGTCCACAGACCCTGACAGACTACCAGCCGATACCACTACCGACTTCAACCGCAGTCCCGTCCTACGACAGCCAAGCGGTATCTAGCACGACACATGAAGATGATGCCTCAGTCGAGGATGTCACGCAGCAGCAGAACGATGCTGGGAGCGGCAGCGCCTACGACCCGGCACCGACTAGTTCACAGACACAGTTTGTTCAAGTCCAGCAGCGGCCACAGGTTCACGTCCCACATGCTACCAGTGCTTCCAGCACCATCCCAGTAGCCACCATCAAGCCGTATGCTGCGACTCAAGCCCTCCAGGCTCTGAACAGTGGGACCGGTGCCGCAACAGCTACCAGCGTCGATGACCCGTCCTCGCAGAAGCAGCAGGCAGTTGTCCAGGAGCAGCCGACCAAGAGTACCCCTGTGAGCCAGGCGGCGGGGAGTACCCTCCATTATCTTGCTCCTGGATCCACCATTATCGCCCGGAATGCAGCCGGGCAGCCAGTCACCTTGTCGGGCACCATGCTTCAGGCCGTTCAGAGCATGACCCAATCCCTCGGACAGAATCAGGCAGTAGGCCAACCCATACAGATTATACCGAGCAACCAAATCATCCAGCAAGGAGGCGCTCTTCAATCGGGGAGGGTCATGACTCTAGGTCAGGTCATCATTGGTGGGGCCCCGGGCCAGCAGATCACCGTCCTCCAAGCGCCAGCCAAAGCCGCTCAGAAATCCGCCGTTCAGACCATCATAGCATCACCCCAGGTCATTAAAGGTCCTGCGAACATACAGCCCAAGCCGGCTGGTGGCACCCCATCGAAGACTCCGATCTCTATCCGACCGATGCAGATCACCATACCTCAGCAGGCTATACAAGCTGGGGTACCACAGAATTATCAAATAATCACTCATCCGACGTTGGGTCAGTCTGTGATGGTCCCAGCAGGGGGGCAGGACCAGCAGCAGTCACAGCAGCAGGTCGTGCCTCAACTTCTGCAGCCAGCTGTATCATCTCAGCAGGAGAACAACAGCAGCTCTGCGCAACAAGCAAGTTACCGGCTTATACAGCATCCAACATCGGGCCAGATTCTTCAGATTCCAACTCAGGTGGTGCAGCAGCAACCCCAGCAGCAGCAACAACAGCAACAGCAGCAGCAAAGCTACCGAGTTGTGCAACAGCCATCGGGAGGACAGACTTTACAAGTTGCAACTGCAATACAACAGGATGGTAGTACTTCAGCACAGCAGAGCTACCAGATTGTGAAGCCGGCAATACCAGCCCAGAGTACCTCTCTCCCAAAGACTGTTTCTCAGACAGGCACGGCTACCACGCAAGCTGGGGTCATCGCCCCGCAGCAGACTTTGGTCCTGCAGAACCCAACAATACCCAACGTCCTCACAGATGGGACGTCTCAGAAAGTTCATCCTGTTATCACCATCGGCACGAGTCAGGGAAACATCATTGTCATGACTCAGGCTCAGCCTGTAGCCACCACGACTACAACTCAGTCTGGAGGTGCTGCTTCGACTGACCTCTCGTCAAGTGAGAGCCAGTCAGAGCCACCAAGCAAGGCCAAGAAGCCGTCCCGCCCCTCAAAGAAGAAAAAAACAAGTTCTGATAACCCCACAAAGACTGGCATCGTCGACAGACCCTCTGCTGTCCCAACGGCTCAACCTATCCAGAGGGTTCAAACCCATTTAACTCCCACCACGGTGGCCTTGCAGAGAGATTTCACCATCACACCTAATGCACAGGGTATACCGACGATGACCGTCAGCCAAGCTGGTGGACATTCCATTAGCGGACAGGCTGCCCAGTTGACTGTTACTCCCCAGGTCACCCAGTCTGGGTACCAGAGCGCACTCAGTTCGGTGTCGGTTCAGCAAAAGCAGCAGGAGGCTAAGGCTCAGGCCTTGCTGGATGCTGACCAGCAACAGTTCCAGCTGTACCAGAAACTCTTGAAGTTACAGCAGGAAAAACAGCAAGCTCAACAACTTCAACAGCAGCAGCAAGCAGGACAGTCCAGCCAGCAGTCTGGGCAGCAAGCGCTCCAGCAGGCACTGCGAATTTCTCAACAGCAGGCGCAGTTGGCAGCACAGCATGCGCAACTGACAGCGCAACAGGCCAAGATGCAAGTACAACAGTCAGGACAGCAGATGGTACAAACAGCAGGTCAGCTGCTGCAGCAGGAACAGCAGCAGCAGCAAGGCACTCTCAGCACAAACCAGCAGCAGGCCCAACAAACTGTAGATGAAGTCTTGCACAGTTCTCAAATGGCATACACATCCCAGCATCAGCTGCTCTCTGTCAATACCCAGGCTCTTCAGTCACAACAAGCAGGGACGTCACAGCAACAGAGAAACCAATTGCAGCAACTGCAGTCTTTGCAGCAGCAACAGGCATCTCAACAACAGCAGCAGTCATCTCAGCAGCAGCAGTCATCTCAGTTGGCCTCAGAACAACAGCAACAGGCACAGAAGCCACAAGCTGGTGGAGTGCGACAAATGACATTTGGCCAGGCACTGCAGGCCATCATCAACCAGAGCGGTAAAGGTCAACAAATAACCAACCAACAGCAACTCTACCAGTTCATACAAGCCAATCCCCACATCTTCAAGCAGCTCCAGATGACGCTGCTCCAACAAAAGCAACGGCAGCAGCAACAGCAGCAGCAACAGTCACAAGATAATCAAAGTGCCCCTGACGTCCTTCAACAGCAGACTGCAGCCTCTCAGTCAGGCATTCTAGGACAGGCCAGTAGCTCGTCTTCAGCCCACCAGAATCAACTGACTTCCCAAGTTGTAAATACAAACAATAATAGTGACCAGTCAATGAATACAGTTCAGGCTTCCATGGATCAAGGGGTCCAGGGCCTGTCACAAACTGAAGTAAATGCCAACCCCCAACAGGCGTCTAATACTCAAGGGCAGCGAACCTTTGGTGGACTTGGCTCGGCTGCCATCCATCTGGCAAGGTTGAGGCAGCAGAAGCAGCAGCTACAGCAGACCAGTGCCTTGCTGGAGCAGCAGAATTTACAAGGCCAGGTGCAGCAGCCTCAATCTCAGCAGCAGACAATCGCCAACCAGCAGGTAAATCCGAACACCGGAGTGCTGGGGCAGATGGACAGCATTGTCCAGACTCAACAGTCCCAGACCGGCTCTCAGATTGCACCAGGGAATGTCTTCCAGATCGGGGTTCCGGCTAACCAGACCGCTCCTGCACCGCCACAGATGACAGTGCAGCAACAGCTGCAGCAGCAGAGACAGTTGAATGCTAGCACGCTGCAGGGACAGCAGCAAGCTAATTTGAGAGTGGAGCAAGGTGGCTCGTCTGCTCATCTAGAGGGAAACTCTGGACTGCTGGCGGAACAGCAGCAAGGTGTGCTACAGTCGCAACAAGGTGTGCTTCAATTGCCGGTGGTGCAGAAAGCTGGACTGCAGCAACAAGGTGTGCATTTGCAGCAAGGCATGCCCATGCAGCAAGATGTACAGGTTCAACAAGGTGTACAGGTGCAACAAAACGTACAGGTGCAACAAGGTGTGCCAGTGCAACAAGGTGTACAAGTGCAACAAGGTGTACAAGTGCAACAAGGCGCACAGGTGCAACAAGGCATACAGGTGCAACAAGTGCAACAAGCCTTGCCAGTGCAACAAGGGGTACAGGTGCAACAAGTGCAACAAGCCTTGCCAGTGCAACAAGGCGTACAGGTGCAACAAGGCTTACAGGTGCAACAAGGCGTACAGGTGCCACAAGGCGTACAGGTGCAACAAGGCATTCAAGCACAACAAGGCATGCCAGTGCAACAAGGCGTACAGGTGCAACAAGGCGTACAGGTGCAGCAAGGCATTCAAGCACAACAAGGCATGCAGGTGCAACAAGGCGTACAGGTGCAACAAGGCGTACAGGTGCAACAAGGCTTACAGGTGCAACAAGGTGTACAGGTGCAACAAGGCGTACAGGTGCAACAAGGCATTCAAGCACAAGGCATGCCAGTGCAACAAGGCGTACAGGTGCAGCAACAGTCCCAGGGGGTACAGCAGAGTAACCAGTCAGGAATCACTCAGATGGTAAGCCTAGACTCAAATGCCTGTTGGATTCACACTTTCAGATCTTGCTCAGTGATCCGTGCCCAACTTGTCATGTTGTTAAATAATTTTTGTATCAAGAATTGGATCTTTTTTTAACAAACGGGAGCTGAAGGACCCACGAGCATCTCCAAACATACTTCCTTCCTGCAAGACAAACATGCTCTTAGAATATATACTTGTAGCATTATTACAATAAAAATTTCCCTGAAGATGTGAAGATCCTTTGTGTTAAAGTGCAACATCATGTAATCCTTGAATTTAACAGAAGCCACGGAGGCCATGGCCTTCGTTGCCCTGTTTCTTGGCCTTGGTGTCCCCTTCATGTGTTTCCATAGACACTATGATTTTCCAATGGAAGTGCCCCTTGCATTGGAAAAGTTCCCTTGCCACTTTCAGAACCAAATTCAAGGCCTGATAATGTAGTCAACCTGTTATTGTACTGCTGATAAATTGATGATTGGTTGTCCGTGTCTACCATATTTTGCAGCAACACATCAGCATCCACGCCCAGAAGCAGATTCAGTTGGTCCAGAATCGCATCCGTCAGATCAACGCCCTGGTGAATCCCACCGAGCAGCAGAAGAACGTCTTGGCACAGCTGCAGGGGCTGCAGCAGAAGATTGTGCAGCAGGCGCGACAGCAGCTGGCGCAGTTTCTTGCTGCAGGAGGTAGGAACTTAGGAAGTAGATTCCCCCTCCCCTACCTCCCTTCGAACAAAGACATTTTTGCCTTTGGTCATTACCTTGGTGCCCCTGGTCATTGCCTTGGTGCCCCTGGTCACTACCTTGATGCCCATGGTTGTTGCCTTGGTCTCCCTGGTCACTGGCCCTAAACTTTTTGAAAAGTTCTTTATGAACAACATAAGATGAGATTTTAAAAAGACTTTCCCTTTGGATTATTTTTTTTCTCCAAAAGGTTCACAGAAGTCTGTCTCTGCAAGCCAGGCTACAACTGCTGCAGCAGCAGCCGTCGCACCCCAGCAGCCTCCGTCCAGTCTAAGCCAGTCCACACCTGCCTTCACCACCTTAGCCCAGAAGCCGGCCGTCACAACGCCAAACCAGGTCCTGTCGCAGTCCGTAGGAGGTCAAGACGCCCTGCAACAGCAGCAGCAGACGTCGCAGCACCTCGCTTCGGCTGTCGCCATCGCCGCAGCAATACAGGCGTCCTTGAAGGTAAGCACCCAACTCTCTTTGACTGCACCATCGTCCCTTCATCACGTGACATCGGTAACGTTCGAGTTGCCGCTTCCTCAGCAGGAGTCTTGGCATTGAGTAATGAGTAGAGCTCAGGACATACAGGGACCATGCCTTCTCATCAGTAGCTCCACAGCTCTAGAATTCACTCACTTCTGGTCTCGGAAATATCACGGGACTTGAAAGCTTCACATCCGGCCTCAAAACCTACCTTTGTCGTTGGGATTCGATGCCTTTGAATGATGTGCATCATCATCATCATCATTTTCTCTTTCTTTGCTGCTGTTAGGGTGGAGCGCAGCAAGGAGGATCGGCCTTGACGCCCAAGCAGCGGATGATGGTACGGCAGCTGCAGGAGCAACTCAAGAAAATGACGCCTGAACAGCAGCAGCAGTTCTACAAGCACCAGCAGACGCTGCTCCTCAAGACTCAAGCCCAGGTATGTCAATGGTTTCAGGACGGAGCTTTAAGAGAGAAATTTTAGTACCGGCCATGCTCAGTCACTGAATGATAGTTCTTCACTGCTTCATCAATTGAGATTTGTTTTTTTGTGTTTCCGTCACCAGGCCAGGCTCAGCGGTAATCAGCCACCAGCGGTGCCTCAACTGCAACAAATTGCTCAACAACAGACCCTCAGTCCTGTTAAGGTACATACCACATCAATTACTGATATATAAAGGGGGTCACAGGGGCTAATTTGAACACCGATTCCTTCCATTTCTTTCCACAACCAACACACGCTCGCAAAAGATAATCATCACATCCTGCCACTGAAAACTTACCATGTATTTAAACTCTTCAATTTGATTGCAGAGGAACATTGCCATTAAGCCAGCCACCCTTGCCAAGCCCCTCGCCCCCAAGGAGCTCCCTAAAGAACAACCCAAGCTGGAGAAGGATAAACACAAGCACAAGTCCAAGCACAAGGACAAGGACAGAGAGAGGGAGAGGGACAAAGACAAGGAACGGGAAAAGGAGAAGGAAAAGGCCAAGAAGCCGAAGCTGACCCCGTAAGTCTTACTGCCTTTAAGGTAGAGATACTTAGATACAAGTTGGGCCTAGCCTGTGAACAGCCAAGCCAGGGGCCGATTTCACTAACACTTTGCAATCAACGCTCAAGCCCAAATACATCGCTAAACGGAAAATGGATCTCTACTTTGCATAGCAATTTTCATTTTAGCGATGGATTTGGGCCATAGCGATGATCGCAAAGCTTAGTGAAATCGGCCCCAGGCCCTTTGCCTGGGCTCTTGGGTTTTCTGTAATCCCCAGCCTTCAACTATCAACTTCAAGCCCCTGTTGTGTCCTGGATCATAGTCTTGGGCTTCTGTAATACCTAGCCTTGAACTATCAACTTCAAGCCCCTGCTGTGTCCTGGATCATAGTTAAAAAGCCAGGCAAGGCCCAGGCTTTCACGGGAGAGTTTTCTTTTTGGTAACGGAAAGCAAGGTTTTTCTGCAAAATACATATGACAAAATGCGCATTAGCAGAAAATAATCACGTTTACCCTAGAAATTCTTCGCTAACCGAAAATCTTGCTTACGGATTCCATGAAATATTTTTCTCGCAAAGCAGTAGCCGTAGCCCATAAGCACAAAAATAGGCTGTAATTGATTCCATGAAGTTGGGTCCTGAACTTGTTTCCGTCTTCTTCAACGCAGCATTGTCAAGCAAATGGCTCAGGACCAGGCTGCCGTCAACAAACCAGACACCAAGAAGCCCTTCATCGTACCCAGCAAAGCCATCAAGAGACTTCTACCATTCCACCTTTGTCAGGACACCACGGCTACCGACAAGCAACTTGCCAAAAGTAAGTCCAGTCAAGACCTCTGTAAAGAGTGCTGTGAAATACGTCAATATGCTATTAGTACAAGTAATTATCTGCTGCAAACTACTCATCAACTAAAATAATGACCTGAAATATGTAAAATGGTTAGAGTTAGGTGGGTCTGACGTTTCGATCCCAGCAGGATCTTTCTTTAAGGCTTTGAGAAAGATCCTACTAGGATCGAAATGTCAGGCCCTGCAAACTCGAAGCAATTTTCGATAAGCACAAAAATGTCATGCTCTGCATAAAGGAAGTTTAACATTCGTTCGAGAATGTTAATTATTCCATGAGTACATACCAAGCATAAATCAGGGCTGTGATTGGTCAGATCTAAATGGGCGGGGCTTAACAATTCATGCTGTTCCTTTTCTGCAGCCGATGAAATATTTGAATCTAAATGTAGCGAGCTTATGGAGAAGAAGCAGCGGATGCTGAACAAGTACCAGCTGCTACTGTACAACGAGAGTATGGTGAGTCAAAATAGCGCCCTCTATAATTGAAAACATGTCCATTTGGCTTGTGTAGGAATAATAATGTCCTATACTCCTATGTAGGTTAATAGGGGAAGAAACTTTCTTTATTTACCACACAAGGCAAGAGCTGCTTACCTCACGTTACCACAGTCTCCACAGGGGGACTGGATATTAACCCTTACCCTCTGCACCTACCACACAAGACAAGAGCTGCTTACCACAGTCTCCACAGGGGAACTGGATATTAACCCTAACCTTCTGTACTTACCACACAAGACAAGAGCTGCTTACCACAAATGACAAGAGCTGTTTATACCGTTGAAATTTTTCTGCCTGAAATGGTGTATTTATCCAGAAATTAGTAAAACAACGACCGAAAATCTTTTTGATCTTTTAAAAGATCAAAAATAAAAGAGAAAAGCCTTAAGAAACACTGTGGCTGTTTTTCACTGTTTTCTTAAAAAGTGGGCACCATTATGATACTGGGAATTTTTCACAGATGCTTGTTAATGTATCTGTCTTGATATTTTTGCCAATGAATCTGCATTTCTTTGACAAAAAACGAAGTATGATGTTACCTTTACGTCCCCGCCTTCTTTGTCCGACTGCCAATCTCAAACGTCCTGGGATTTTTCTTCCACTTGCAGAGACTTCGGCCGTCGGCGGAGGTTGTCATGATTGAGCGGATGTTCCTGAGCGACGAACGGAACAAGTTTGAAACGGACAAGAAAACTGCAGTCGCTAACAAAGGTACGACCGTTTCTTTGATCTCTGAAGTATGAGACCATCTAGCTTGATGTTGTGATCCACAGAAAGACTTGGAATGGAACAGGGTTCCAAAACAAACTGAAGATGAGATTTACTTTTTGATATGAACAGAGATACTGAAGAGCGTCGTGCCTGCTTCAGGGACCCCAACCAGCCTCGGTTCCACGAGCATCACCTCACCGTCTGCACCGTCCGCGAGTAACGTCACGATGGCCAACAGCACTGCCGTCGCCAGCGCCGGCCAAAATGTGGTAGGTGGTTGTTTTTATTTGTAATACCTGAAGGAGCTCTTGTACGATATTCTGGAGATGGTTCGAATCTCACTCCAGTCAATTTTTCTTTGTTCACTTTTCAATGGCCTCTTGTTTTGAAAGATTCCACAATCTGAATCAGTCTCAGGGTTGAGATTTCTCAGATTAAAATCTGATTTCAGATTTTTTTCGTTTTGGATTTCAGATTTTTTTCCTCACAGGCTGTGTACAAAAGTATAGGAGATTTTCAGATTTCAAACTTTTTATGCTCCCTGTCAGCTGTTTTCAGACATTTTTATCATTGGTCAATCTCATCCCTGATAATCCCCAGCCTTGAACTATCAACTTTAAGTCCCTGCTGTGTCCTGGATCATAGTTGGCACTAAATCTGATTGACAGATTGAGTCTACATTGATCATGGACAGTATCCAAAATTGACAAGTAATGAGCAATAATGAGAGGGATTTGAAGATCAAAACAATTGACTCTAACCTTGTCATCTACCTTCTTTTAGGACACTCCCGTTCTCCGTGAGCTGGTCAACTCTTCATCCTCATCAGGACAGGGTTCCCTCTCATCCAAGACTCCCAGCATCGCCCCGGAAGCCATCTCCTCCAAGTTAGCCTCTGCTGGTCAGGGCATGGACGGCGTGGACACCCAGACAGCCAGAGAAAACGGCAGTCTTGAATCATCAAACTCGGACAGCAACGACAGCGTGAGGAACGGTGTGGGTGATGGCGCCGAATCGCCACGGTTGCCTCCTAAGAAGCGTAAGATCGACATGAGTGCTTACCTGATTGACAAGCAGGCTGGTGGTGAGGGCCAGTCGGAGACCGCTGTCGAGAACCACGTAAAGTTAAAACTCAAAAGAATGCCGGTCGGTGAAACGGACAGACCCACGCTGCCACAGACCAGCAAGGTCTCGTCCATGCCAGAGAAGGGTATAAAGGAGGCAGCGACGTTGGCTAGTCAGAGGAAGACGGCATCAAATCGAAGAGCATCATTCCACGATGCCTTCCTGAAATCAATCGGGATGGAAGACCGAACAGGTCTCCAGAGTGACAGCTCCGCTCCGGAGCCCAGGAGCTATGCCGAGACGGAGGATGCGGTTGCCGACGGTGATCTAGATGACGATGAAGATGACGAGAAGATATCAGTTGTGGACTTGCAGGAGCAGATGGAATGTGCCATCAACAGCATCCTCGATCTCCAACGCCAAGAGGGGGTCACCCCCGATAAACCCACCTCCAAGCACCGCAATGGACCGGAAGCCATCTCCTCCACTCAGCTGACCGTCAGCAACTCCAAATCCGATTCCGGCCGGCCGGGTGAGGTCCAGGAAATGGGCAGCGACGGGATGAACTTCGACGACCAGTCCGGACTCTCGGACATTGAATTTGACAGCCACCCAAACTCCATCGACTACGACTTGGGACACGTGGGACACATGGGTGATGCTTTCCCCTTTGACAGCGATGATCAGTCTCCGTTCTTGCCTGAGCAGAATGCGGACATCTTCCACACGGACATCAGCTCCTCCTCCTACCCTCCTGCTCCCATGGCAGCCGTCCTCCCTCAGAAGACATTCCCAGAACAGAACAACGATAGCAATGACTCCAACCTGACATACAGCGAATCCAGCCGGCCGTACCCGGAGCCTAGCCAGACCAGCGAGCCTTACGCTAGCAACGACAGCTCCCCGCTGCTGGATGAACGATCCGTCGTGGCGCAGTTCCAGAATGAACTGAGCATGCTCCAGCAACGGGAGCCGGAAGAGGAAGGCGAATCCATGGGGAATTACTTGGCCGGCGAGGGAGGCATAGAAGCCGAGGAGACGGATCCTGATCTGGAAGCAGCCGTCAACAGCATCCTGTTCTGAGTTGCTCCTTCCTCTATGCGGCACTCCCGGAGATTAGTCCACTCTGGTATAGCTGGTACCCAGCTCCTACAGTAATTAACTCTCCTAGATATGACTCTTCATCTGTGTTAGTGTTGGGTCTGAGTACCCAGGACCAGGTACCAGCTAACCAGAGTGGACTGATCTCCGAGAATGCCCTCTACGCGATAGCATGCTGCTATCAGCTCTTTGCATTCCTCATAGAGGGCGCTGTCACCTTAAGAGGAACTATATTTGGGGCCTTTTTGCCTCGCAGATTATTCCATGTTCGGAATAAGATTGAGAACCGATGGATCCTTTCGAATGGACAGGTATCCTACTGTAATTATAAGAGAGAGAAACTTTGAAACTAGCTGGGCCCAGACACTGGAAAGCCTGGCCAGTCCTGGGCTTTGCTTGGGCTTCTATAATCCCTAGCCTTGAACTATCAACTTCAAGTCCCTGCTGTGTTCTGGATCATAGTTGAAAAGCTTGGCCAGGCCTGGGCTTTGCCTGGGCTCTTAAGCTTCTATAACCCCAGCCTTGAACTATTAACTTCAAGCCCCTGCTGTGTCCTGGATCATAGTTGGCACTATAAACCTGATTGACAGATTGAGTCCACATTGTTCATGGACAGTATTCAGAAGCCAGGCTTGATTGATTTTAAGCAGCTCTATTGTAGTGAAGTTCAGGGCTGACAAGAGGAGGATTTCAGACCTGAAGACCTGGCCTGGCTAAGGTTTTCAGTTGCTCGGCCCGACCGGTGTTCAAGTTTCTCTCCCTTTAACCCCATGTCACATCTTGATTCTACCAATGGCCGATATCTACTATCCAGTTATCGGTATTGAAATGAAATAACTTTTTTATCAAATTATTCTCTTTACAACCTATCAATCACTGTGTGAAAATTGACAATTTGTTTCGCCTAGGGACTTAAATTTTGATATTTAATTTAAAAAAAATATGCATATCCTATGAATTTATTCTTCATTTATTTATTTTTCCTCCAGATGTTGGAATAATTTTCAATGTGATACAACCTATGACATGTTAATTGCCTGTGTTATATGAATCTGTGTATGAATATTCCAGTCGGGTGCCCTGACCAGACTGGTATTAACCCTAGATATACTTAAACCTTCATGATTGTAGATGGGTTCTTGGAACCAGACTGGGGGTTTTGAGGGGGCGTGGCTATTGGAGAGATGGAGGAGGACTTACTACTGTATCTGATTTTTGAAACAGAAAATTAATACAAAAAACGCTGGTTACCAATGAAATTCCCATGCATTTTGTACTTGCTCGTGGCTGGTTCTCTGCTAGTTTAGCTCTAAAACATACAGCTGCCGGACTTGCTCTCTGGCTGTGCACTTGTAAAATCACCCATGGTTTTTCTTTTGTCAAGGTTTCGATGTTCCAGAAAAATTACTCAAAAGGATGGTGATACGTTGCCATATGAAGAATCGAAACACGTCAGTTTCTCTCCTTAAAGTGACATCTTTTAAAAAAATTTAATTTAACAGCATATAACAACCCTAGAAAAAAAGTGTTTCAAAACAGCGACAGTTGTTGATATAAGGTATTTTATTTATAGCAATGGAACATTGCAGTAATATTTTATACCTGGCTTTGAATACTTCTTTACTGTTGGTGCTCAACGAATTTTATGTTATTTTTTCATTCCACAGTTGGCCCCCTGAATTTTTAAGTATTTGCAAGTAGAAGTGGCTTCTTTTTCCAAATAATGACTTGTTGGGCCATGTTTGCATACACCATTTGTTTCTGCTGTAAGTGTGGGACCATATGACTTGATACTTACAGAGAGTTTTGTGGTCCTTTCCCATGTTAGTCCCTGTACATGTTGTTTTCTCAGCTTGGAATACTCTGCTAAACAAGCATTCTTACCTTTCAGTCATAGGATCCAAACGTCAGGCCCTCCTAACTGTGAGCAGCCTTTGAGAAAGATCCTACTAGGATTGAAACGTCAGGCCCTCCTAACTCTGAGCAGCCTTTGAGAAAGATCCTGCTAGGATTGAAACGTCAGGCCCTCCTAACTCTGAGCAGCCTTTGAGAAAGATCCTGCTAGGATCGAAACGTCAGACCCTCCTAACTCTGAGCTACATCAGGCCCCCTCTAACTCTGAGCATTATATATTTCAGGTCATTATTTTGACCTTCCCTTCTTTTCCTTAAAAACCAATCACCAAGGTTACGACTCTTGTTGCTAAGAGACCAAAAATATGAAGAGATGTGTGTTGTTGTTGTTGTTTACTTTTGTGTGGACAGTTTATGGAAATAGTATTTATGAATATTTATGAATCCTAATTATGAATAAATTAATTGTTATTTGTTTTAGTGCCCGTTTGATGAATAATAAATCACAGCACTCAGGAAATAATAAAATAACGAACCAAACAAGTAATGTTTTTGTCAAAAACTTTTCTTACTTTTCTTTACTGGGTACCCCTTACCATTTTTATCATTTTAGGCCAAAATTCAAGTCACTTATTTTCACTGTATGATATCAAAAATTTGATTGCTCTTACTCTAGGGCAGCTTTTAGGACATTTTGACCGATTTTGGGTCAAAAATGACAAAAACGGCAAGGGGTACCCCTTGCCATTTTCCTCATTTTTGAGCCAAAATTCAAGTCGTTTAATTTCACTTTATGATATCAAAAATGGCTTCCTCTTACTCTGGGGCAGCTTTTGGGGCATTTTGGGGCGATTTTTATAAATGCCGATTTTGGGTCCAAAATGACAAAAACGGCAAGGGGTACCCCTTGCCATTTTCCTCATTTTTGAGCCAAAATTCAAGTCGTTTAATTTCACTTTATGATATCAAAAATGGCTTCCTCTTACTCTGGGGCAGCTTTTGGAGCATTTTGGAGCGATTTTTAAAAATGCCGAGTTTTGGTCAAAAATGACAAAAACGGCAAGGGGTACCCCTTGCCATTTTTTTCATTTTCGGCCCAAAATTCAAGTCGTTTAATTTCACTTTATGATATCAAAAATGGCTTCCTCTTACTCTGGGGCAGCTTTTGGAGCATTTTGGGGCGATTTTTATAAATGCCGATTTTGGGTCCAAAATGACAAAAACGGCAAGGGGTACCCCTTACCATTTTCCTCATTTTTGAGCCAAAATTCAAGTCGTTTAATTTCACTTTATGATATCAAAAATGGCTTCCTCTTACTCTGGGGCAGCTTTTGGAGCATTTTGGAGCGATTTTTAAAAATGCCGAGTTTTGGTCAAAAATGACAAAAACGGCAAGGGGTACCCCTTTCCATTTTTATCATTTTCGGCCCAAAATTCAAGTCGTTTAATTTCACTTTATGATATCAAAAATGGCTTCCTCTTACTCTGGGGCAGCTTTTGGGGCATTTTGGGGCGATTTTTATAAATGCCGATTTTGGGTCCAAAATGACAAAAACGGCAAGGGGTACCCCTTACCATTTTCCTCATTTTAGAGCCAAAATTCAAGTCGTTTAATTTCACTTTATGATATCAAAAATGGCTTCCTCTTACTCTGGGGCAGCTTTTGGAGCATTTTGGGGCGATTTTTAAAAATGCCGATTTTAGGTTCAAAATGACAAAAACGGCAAGGGGTACCCCTTACCATTTTCCTCATTTTTGAGCCAAAATTCAAGTCATTTAATTTCACTTTATGATATCAAAAATGGCTTCCTCTTACTCTGGGGCAGCTTTTGGAGCATTTTGGGGCGATTTTTAAAAATGCCGATTTTGGGTCCAAAATGACAAAAACGGCAAGGGGTACCCCTTACCATTTTTATCATTTTCGGCCCAAAATTCAAGTCGTTTAATTTCACTTTATGATATCAAAAATGGCTTCCTCTTACTCTGGGGCAGCTTTTGGAGCATTTTGGGGCGATTTTTAAAAATGCCGATTTTGGGTCCAAAATGACAAAAACGGCAAGGGGTACCCCTTACCATTTTTATAATTTTCGGCCCAAAATTCAAGTCGTTTAATTTCACTTTATGATATCAAAAATGGCTTCCTCTTACTCTGGGGCAGCTTTTGGAGCATTTTGGAGCGATTTTTAAAAATGCCGATTTTGGGTCCAAAATGAGAAAAACGGCAAGGGGTACCCCTTACCATTTTTTTCATTTTCGGCCCAAAATTCAAGTCGTTTAATTTCACTTTATGATATCAAAAATGGCTTCCTCTTACTCTGGGGCAGCTTTTGGAGCATTTTGGGGCGATTTTTATAAAATGCCGATTTTGGGTCCAAAATGACAAAAACGGCAAGGGGTACCCCTTACCATTTTCCTCATTTTTGAGCCAAAATTCAAGTCGTTTAATTTCACTTTATGATATCAAAAATGGCTTCCTCTTACACTAGGGCAGCTTTTGGAGCATTTTGAAGCGATTTTAGAAAATGCCGATTTTTGGTCAAAAATGACAAAAACGGCAAGGGCCCTTGCCATTTTTATTATTTTTGAGCCAACATTCAAGTTGTTTAATTTCACTTTATGATATCTTAAATGGCTTCCTCTTACTCTGGGGCAGGTTTTGGACCGATTTAAAAAAAGGTAAATTTGGGTCAAAAATTACAAAAACGGCAATTTTTATCAATTGTTTGTCAATATTCAAGTCATTAAATATGAAGTTTTGATGCTACAGATAATGTTTCTGGTATCTTTGGTGAACATTCGAGGCATGTCAGGGCGACTTCTGCGAACTATTTAGAGAAAGATTTTATAATGGAAAAGAATACATTAATATTCTATTGTGTACCTTAGGAGTACAAAACAGCAGACATCGAAATAATTAAATAGCGCCCTCTACCGGTGAGTCTTAAGTTGAAAACCATGACACTATTTCGGCGGCATTCTATAATGTTTGGTGATTTTGATTTGCTTAATATCAACTTGATTATTTTTGGGTTGTGTAGGTGACGCAGTGGTACCAACCCTTGCCTTTCAAAGGCCTGGGTTCGAATCCCACTTAGCTCTGAGCCATATTAATATTCCTGAAACCATCTCAACTCCCTGGGGAGTATGGCCCGGCTACTGTTCAGCGCACAGGTACACAATTTACTCCTGGGTGAAGAGGAGCAATATGTTACAAAGTGTCTTGCCTAAGGACGCAAGCAACACTAGCCCATGGCTCCGGCTCCGGCTCCGACTCCATTTCGTGAATCCATTCTAAGATAACTGGTATCAAAATAAAGGCTTTTAGCTACGGCTCGGAAGTAGATTCTCTGGTTTGAAAAGTAAAACAGAGCTTCGGCTTCATTAAAAAAAAACACAACCTAAATTTTCAGCATTATTGATGACAGAGACGAAGCCGGAGCCTGAGCCGGTCAGCTGAGGTTTGGAAAAAGGCCCTTATTTTAAAGACAGGAAACATTTGGCGCGGTTATACTGAAGTAAAAAGTGCCCAAGTTAAAGTTTCTGCTTGATAACGTTCTGGCGCCAATATGCTGTCGTCTGCTCATGCCTTGCAACCATACACAGCCCTCATTATGCCTGGTCTACTCCTAGCTCTGAATCCACCCTAACCTAGCCTAGCAGGTGGATATTTCAACCAATTTCATCCCTCTACTCTTCATATATTATTCTCTGTCATGATGCTTGTGTCTGCGTGCAACTCGCCGTGCTCTCCGGGCGTAGGCAGCGGGACGGAAGCCGTGTAGGCTAGCGGGGTGATAGTCTCTTTCTCCCCGGTGCACCTGCCGCGGAGAAACGCGCTACTTCCGCGGGACCTTGACCGGAGTAAGTTGCACGCTACCAGCTCCCATCTCCATTGTCCCACCATCTCATCCGACAAAAATAAACAGACATGATCACATAATATACGGACTTCTATAAAATTCAGCCGACAGAGAATTATGTCTTCGGGACATAATTTCATCGGAATTAAATGTCTGCATATACATCCAATTTTTGGTTAATGTTCCTTTTCATCGGCGATAATTATGATTGGTTAAACATCGTGAATGGTCGGTTACCGCGTTGGATTAGAGATGTATCGCAATAGGTCTAATTTGGTTGGGATAATTTGATGGGTAATTAAATAAATGAAATCCTTAATTACTTCCACGCTAAACTTCAGCACAATAAGCCTTGGGCAGGCAGCCTAGGGCCCCCTAATCACCACTCAAACCACAAACACAGAAGGAATAAAATTGAAGCAAACTTCCAAAATGCATTTTTTTTCAGACATAGATACCCTTAAAGGTTTATTTCAAACGGTATTTATCATAGTATATTCCAACATTTTTCGCTTTTTGTTTTCGTACACAGATAACAGTATAGTGAATTATTACAATGTACGCTACATAATGTTCCATTCGATCGCCAATTATTTTATGTTCTTAAATAATCCACGTTTAGTTTGGGTTCCTTTTACTCTGCAATTCTTCCTACAATAAAACATTTTTTTGAGGAGTGAAAATTGCAAGTTTGATTGTCACCGTGCTGTCAAAGTTAAAACAACAAAAAAGAAAAGAATAGAAATTATTTCGAGACAAGCCAATGAAAATAACCCGATTGTCAATTCTAGCCAATTAGAGTCAATGTTTCATAAGTACGGATATAACAAGCGAAATGATTGGCCATATTTCCCGCCTTTTTAAGATTCATCTGCCACAAAAATATCAACATTTCGACAATGGCGATATTACCACGTGTCCTGTTATTGTCACGTTGCTTTGGGTTAAAATCTTTATACGGTAAAAAATGAAGTTAAACCAAGTACAGCCAATTTCCATGCATTGGAAATTAACATGAAAATGGCGCAGTGTATTTAAATCTTCACTTCAGCCAGGGTTGTCCCACAAAATGTGAGAAGAAAATTCAATTTTGTTTTCCTGAAAGACAAAAAACCGCACATGTCAATTTTGATGTATGTAATTCTCACTTTCTTATCTTTCGTTATTCCTGTATACGATTTTAAATGAATTATTCCTAAAAATCGACAAAATTGCAAATTCATCACTCATTGACTTATGTAAAATTCGAATTTGAGTCAAATTGTGAAATTGTTTTCCCAAACTTGCAGATATTTTGTGGCACGGAAGTCAATAATACAAATAAATTAAAGTACAAATTAAAATTCTTTAAAAGGAAAAACTTTTAACAGGGGTTGGATTGTCATCAAAAGGCATAGGCATAACAAAAACAGATTTCACTTTTAATTTAAAAAGAAAAGAAGTAAATTTTGCAGGGTGACATTTTGACAAGCAACTCCATGTCTCCAGCATAAAAAGTAAAAATGGCTTAAGTTTAAATTGCCGGCCGAATATGCACATGCCACCAGTAGGGGCCATCGTAAGTACAGACCATCGTAAGTACAGACCATCGTAAGTACCGACCATCGTAAGTACAGGCCACCAACTACTCTACGACAATGGCATTATTTCAACAAGAAGCAGTGAAATAATTATTTCGTACCATGAACTAATGAAAGACCCTTGGCATAGGAATAAAATAAACACTGACAGCATGTTGTGGATTGTCCGATCATCAATTTCTTTCTTGTTTTCAAAACATTTGGAACCCGAAATGCATTCACGTCTCATATAAACGTAACTACCACTATCATGACTATTATTTGAAACCAACTAAAAAAAATATCTAGGAAAAAATTAATGGATGTATGCTCAGTTTAGCATTGCACTGCAAATTGTACACGATGTGGGGAAAAAAAATCCAAAACAAAAATTAATTACAGGAAAAAAATTCATCGGGAATAAAATCAAAGAAACTTAATGTTTCTATGGTCAATTTTTCTAAAAAAATTCTCTAAGCTTTCACACTTATTGACCATTTTTTGTTGTTTTTTCACACACCACACACCAGGCCATCTAAACATCGGTGTATATACAGATTCTTATTGCACAAACAAACTCACACAATTTTGTAAAAACTTTTTTTTTCGAAATGTGTTCTTTCCCCCTTTAAATTTCAGTTCAAAATCTGTACAACCAAATAATTACATTTTTTTTTCAGAGGAAGGGTAAAATATTTTTTGCCATGAATTTTTTTTTAGAATGCATCTGAAGTTGTTTTTGTTTATCTCTAAGCTGCATTTTTGGTGTGTTTTATATCAACAACTTGTACGTTGGGAGAATTTACTTCATAGTGACGTCATACAAACATCTCTCCCATTCATTAATATAAGCCTCTTGTTGAAGCTGGAAGAAATTCTCAATACCTGGCTTCACAACCAGCGTGATGCTATTCAACACAGAGTCTAAAAAAACAAACTTCAACTTTTCCAATTTTAAGTTTTTGCAAGCATCTGGGAAAAATGACGGGAAAAAACCAACAAAAATGCTTTCCAAACGTGGCAAATGTTTTAAATCAGGGCAAAAGAAAACACAATTCAAAAAATCAAAAACCAAAGCCAAAGCGAGTTCAACTGTTTACCCAAGGCTCAATTAAACTCCTAAAGCAGGTGACAAATAATAATATTACCTACAATGTATAAAACAAATTCTTCCAAAAAAAAAGAAAAAAAACCACATTTTGGAATGTGAAATTAACTTCAAAATATGACACAAAATGAAATGCTATCAGTCTACTGCCAATTCTCAAAACTGGTTGTGATCTAAACTCACAAAATAAAAAATCAAATAAATAATATCCGAAAGCCCACACTAAAAACTGCAAACAAATATACAAAAAAAAAAAATCTCAAAAATTTAAAATCGACTATTTAATTAAGTAATCTTTGTTCCTCTCTTTAAGTACCATGGCCCCAGTTTTTTTGTCATGGCGACGCCCAACCACATTTCATGATTGGACAGAAACCAAACACAACATCCAGCGATAAAAACACTGTGTGATAGTCCATTCAAATTGGACCCCAAAAACATGTTAAACTGCAAATTGTACACTTTGGTAAAACACACTTTTCTCCTTTACAAATAAATTACTCTTTTTGTTTTCTTCATCTTCAAAATACACATATCTACACAAGAATTTTCACCAAAAGAAAACTATAAATGCATCATAAACTGCAGCGAGACTACAAGAAATACAGACATAAAATTCTCCCCCCAATAAATCTTGAAAAATCCTCTTTCTGGAAAAGAAATTGGAATGATTTTGGTCTAAAAATCAAAAGAAAACTTCTTAATCAGACCAATTTGCAACCTGACTAAATTGAGACAAACATGTTCTCCTTTTTTTAATTAAAAAAACCCCAAACATATTATACTTTAAAGTACTCTTAAATACGGCAAAAAATATACACACAAAATATGACATTCATCTATTCTTATAACATAATGGAATGTTTCTGATAAAAACAAAACAATGAAAGCTCGTTCATAATCAAACTAAAGCAAACAATAACGTTACCATGGTAACAGATTGAAAATAGTAATATTGCCACATGAAAAGAATATTAAAATGCCCCTCCCACTGACCAATAAAATAATCTACACAGCGACTACAAGATCAACGAAAGATTTCTTTGGAGGTAGTAAGTGAAATTATTGCAGTTTTTTTTTCTCTTTCATTTTTTTCAACTCAGCACACGGACACAAATTTAAACCTGCTACAAAAATCATGAATATCTAGTTCCAGAAATGAGTGAAAGTTATCACATTTCTTTGTGATGATGGCCTTCGTTAGTTCGTTATAATGGTCCAATTTTAAGAGCTGCTTTAGGGCACAAATTTCCCAATTGCCATGTGACGAACCTTTTTGGGGAAGAGAGGTGGTTCTGAAAGAACTGACTCTTGGTTCCGAGAGAACCGGTTTGTGGTTCTGAAAGAATCAGCTCTTGGTAGATCCTTGCAGCACTTTGCGCCTACCACACAAGACAAGAGCTGTTTACCACACACTACCACAGTCTCTACAGGGGAACTGGATCATAAACCATGAATTACCACACAAACCACACTGTGGTGTATTGTGGTATTCAGGATACCACACTTACTAGATGATAAACCATGTGTGTGTGCAAACTGTGGCTGGAATTATATGAATATGCTAACCAACTTAGTTAATGTTGGTTAGCAGAAAGACCAGTTATCTAGCTTTGGTATCAAAAACAAGAAGATAAATAAATATAAACAAATAAATAAATAAATACATTTTCACTAAAAAGCATACCCAGAAAAAAATTCGAATTTAAAATGTGAAATTGTTACCATAAGAACAATTCTTATTTTCCAATTAATATTGTGGATAAGTACCAATTCAAAATATTCAAAATGTTGACTTGGAGGAAAGTAGAGAACTTCACAAAAATTTCAGTTATTTCAGTCCATTTTGTTCCCAGTATTTGTGGAGAATACTTTTCCAACTTTCCAATTTTTTTTTCAAATATTTCCGTTGAAGAAATGCATACGCTATGAATATTTCCAAAAAGCAACCTGTTTTGACGCAAACAGCAAGAGTGCTTTAGATTTTTACACAACAAACCAGTGACAATTAACTAATTTGCAAAAAATTTCAAAACAAAAATCTCTGAAAGATTTGTGACGAACATCACAACAAAACAAAAATCTTCCATTGTATAAAATGGTACCTATTTTTTTTTTTCAATTTTCATTATTATTATTATTAATTTTTTTTTTTTACATTTTTGATTGTCCCAAACAACCGAACATTTTATACAATAAATATTTTACACATTACCTGAGATACCAAATGTACATAATATTATCAGGGAAGTCGGGTACCAGTGTACAATTGAAAAACACAATAGTTGCTTGCACTTCGGTTACCAACCAAGCATTTGCCACTAGTAAAGAGCGTTTACGAAATGGGCTCAGGCTCCGTTTAGTGAATCCATTCTGAAATAACGGGTCTCAAATAGACGCTTTTGGCTACGGTTCGGAAGTAGATTCTCTGGTTTGAAAAAGAAAACAGAGCTTCGGCTTCAATGAAAAACCACAACCTATATTTTCAGCATATGGATGTCAGATCTGGAGCCTGAGCCTCCGTTTCGTAAACGCCCAAAGATTGCCCCTCTGTTTTTCACCGGGGAAAGTATCGCATTTGTTTTGTTTTGTTTTTTCTTGGCAAGGAACTTAAAACTTTAAAAGGGCATGTAAATGAGCGATGATGTCACAGGTCAAAGGTCAATTTGTCTGATTACCAGTGTTGTTTTGTGTGAGCAGTAACCTAATGAAAGTGGTCCCCTGCTCAATTCTGATTAGCTGTTCTAAAGACGATCACTGGGAAAAAAAACCTTGCACTGTTCTCATCAAACATTCCAACTTGGGTCTTTATGAACCAGGTTAGGCCAGACCGTCACTACCGCCATTTGAGGCCCACACAACGAAATGAAGAAATTGGGCCACATTATGAAGTCGAAGAAAGGCTCCAGCTTCGCCATGTATCTCAAAACCCTTCATTTCATTTAGGACACAAAATGGCGGTAGCAAAATAAATCCCAAGCCTAGCCTCAAGCCTCATTTCGTAAAGACCTATAGATTCATCAGACTTCGAGCATCAGATAATTTCAGTCTTGATGAAATATTCGAGGTCAGGGACGAATAAATTACCCAGAAACATCCTCGATGTCAAATTCTTTGTGAAATGTGCAAATACTGGAAATAAATCCGATTCTCTACAAAACAGATTACTATTGCTCAGAAAACGCAGGACTTTCGCCAAGTTTTCAATTGTGGTTGCAGAGCAGATTTGATGTTTGAATTTGTCTTTCTGTATCAAGAATTGGCAGAACCTCGGCAGAATAAATTTTCAAAACAGCTGAACATGTCAATAACTGTCAGCCCAAGTTTTGAGCCGTGCTTGTTGAGAATTTGTTTGGGTCAATTTTTTGGGTTTTTTTGTCGCAGGTTTAATTTTTTACCGCATTACTTGCCGTGATGAGGCCGGCTGATGACGTACAGCGCCGATCAAAAACCCTGAAGGCGATCGAGTCAATTTCTTCTTCGGAGAAGACGCGGCAATGGCAAGCAGCGCCGGCTACGCTTTGAATTCACTCTTGGGGGTTATCGTCGTCGGGGTGTTGGCTCCGCAGCTCCCGTTGCTATTGGCGTTGCCGTGGTTACTGTTCCCCATCTCATCTTGCCATTTGTCCAGGGATCGCCGCCGGGCATTCATAAAGAAGTTGCTGACCGTGCTGAGCTCCAAGCCAAGCTGTTGGGCAATGGTCACCTGCATTTCTTTCGTGGGTCTCTTGGTCTCCTTGAAGATGGCGTGAAGCGTCCGACGTTGGATGTCTGTGAAGACGAGTCTTGGCTTCTTGATGTGGCTCTGAGGCTGCGATATCTTGGCCTCTTCTTCTTTCTTTTTACAGGCTGTCAAGAAACAAGAGACAATCATGAGTATCTTTGAAGTTGAAAGTGTCCTTAATACAAAATGTAGTTATAATCATTTAGCCTTTGAGAAAGATCCTGCTAGGATCAAAACACATCAGGCCCTCCTAACTCTCAGCATATTATCATTTTTCTTAAGACTTGATACCTCCTAAGCTTCATCATGTACATGAGGCGACCTTAGCTTCTTGCTCTAGCTTCTTCTCAAGTTACTTTGAAGTTACGCTGTCCCGATCCAAAGTCAGAGACAAAGCACCTAGGTCATCCCAAGAGCACTGGCAAAGACACATTTAAGGGCCTTTATGAAATGAGGCTTGAGGCTAGGCTTGGGATTGATTTTACTACCGCCATTTTGTGCCCTAAATGAAATGAAGGGCTTGAGAAACATGGCAAAGCCGGAGTCTGTCTTCGGCTTTATAATATGGCCCAATCAATTCATTTTGCTTTATGGGCCTCAAATGACGGAAGCGAAATAAGTCCCAAGTCTAACCTCAAGCCTGGTTTCAAAGGCCCTTAGTCAGTTGAATCAGACATATAAAGTTTGAATGGGTTTTTCAGTTAACTGTTGGTGCAAGTGAATAGTATGAATGTCAACTTTTAATACCACCAGGAACGAGTCCAAATTAAAGGCCGAGCTATCCACTAATTCAACAACCAATTCATTTGCCACAAGTTGGTTGCACTATAAAACGCCTGGCATACAACAATGATCCCCCTATAACTGCTAATCGTGGTCCCCGGCGGTTTTTTAATCAGTCTGGTCCAATTTTTTGGACAAACACGGCAAAGTGGTGTTCCCCGACCTACATTAACTCCGCCGCTGGCTTGGAGCGAGCTCTCGGGGGCCCCCCGGTGGCGTACAGGGGACAGGAGTAGGGGGAAATTCCCCAGCAAACAAGACTGAGTCCGCGACCCACTCAGCCATTTTTAGCTATTTGTACACGTCGTCGTGGCTTATCATTAAAGTACGTGCAGAATCAAGCTATTTAAACAGTGGCAGGGCTGCCTTGCGACGGCTCACAGCCCACCACGGTAAACATACCAGGGGTAAACCACACCCCCCTTCTCCCAACACACCGTCCCCCTCGCCGCGGCGACGGACCGTGTTCTCAAGTTCACGTTTCAGATCAAACACGGACAGGCGGGCAAGGTTCCAGGGCCAGATCACGAACCTGCTTCGCGTTAAACCTCCCCCTACCCCACCAAAGTCTTTTTAATATATATCCACTGGCTCTTTAGTTGTGTACACAAGGAACAGAGTGACGGCATCATCATGTTTGGGGAGAAAGTAAATGGTAGGAGGGGAGGGGACAGATGACCGTGATTGGACCATGGGTAGCCATGAGACATGACCACCGGGCAGTGCACTAAACTACCCGGGAATTAATGAAAAAGGCAAATGTTTGTAAGACGGTGGGCCACAGAAAATTAACGCATTTAGGGGCTACGTGTAAATTGCAGATTGGACGGGTGGCCGTCTAGATTGCCAACGCTAATGCTTCCCCGAGCACCGTACCGCCCCGGGGTCTGAAAACATGCTCGCCCCGTCTACTCCACCCGCCCTAAACGTTGTCATTCCCCTTAGTCAACATCTCTCTCTTCATCTGCAAATGAAGATCTCTTACTCATAAATTTGCAAACTTTTCTCCCCGTTAAATCTTCGTAGGTTCTTTTTTTATCTTCTTTTCCAAATTCTTTATCATTTGGAGTTTAACACACTAGTGAGATTAGGAACTATGTTGAGACAATGAACTGAGCAATAATTACCATGGCAACAAGCCTCCATTTTCTTTTGAGACACCACAATTAAACAACCAGCCAAATTTTAAAAAACTTGGAATGGTGTCCGCAGTCCTAATTAAATCAGATTGTCTTCTCTGAAAATGTTTTCAAGGAACTGTTCCGTCATAGTTTTCAAATTGATAATGATAATGTATACATGTAGGTAGCGTTTACCACAAGAATCATAATTTTTACCAAAAGAATCATAATTAAAGTTAAAACACTCAATATTTGGTCACATCGCCTTAAGATGACTTCTAAAACCATCTCAACTCCCTGGGGAGTATACAGCCCTAGCTCTTATAATTAGGCTCATGAAGGCTAATCAAGCACAAAGCCATCTCTACCCTCACAGGTACCCATTTTTAACACTCCTGGGTGAAGAGGAGCAATATGTGACAAAGCATCTTGCCCAAGGACACAAGCACCATGGATCTGATTGGCCGGTTCACTCAAAATCAGAATCTGCAGACTTATCCTGAGTTAGACTAAACAGACTTGAAATCATCGGACTCGAAATCCTATCACTTCAACAACTTCAATAAATCTTGCTTCCGTACAATTGCATCAATGAAATGTTTTTCAACATACAGCTGGAGAGAAGAAAGATGTTTTTCACCATACAGTTGGGACAAAAGAATTAGATACTCCCTGGCTAACACATTTTGTGTACACAACAGACCACTTAAGGTTTTGTACCTTTTCAATTCTCATCTTGCCATTCTTGTCATTTTTTCTCACTTTCTCACACCGATCTCATCGTCTCGGAAAGGTTCTCATCTTTGTCTCTTTTGTTTTGTAGAATTCTTTGTCCGTTTATTTTTTAGGGAGGGGGATCGTTGAGTAGGAGGGTACCTTGACAGAAGTTGGGGTAAATTGCCCCAGTCAGAAATATTTCATCCTCTGTCCGTTCGTCTTTTCATCCGTCTTTCAAATTTCTTAATGCATCGTGAGCAGTTCTGTCACTCTCGTTTCATACGGTCGTCTTTTCTTTCCGACGATCTTCCTCGCCGTTGCGCTAAGCGCCTCGGCTCCTCTGCCTCTATTTCCATTCTGTTTTTTGTCTGCCGAGTATTTCTTTACCTAGCCTAACCCTCGGCCATTGTTGGGCGACAATCCTCACAACATCATGTCAGGAGGGGGGCATTGAATGATTAGGCCTACCGTCACAATGATAGTCGTCCGTGCCCCCCTCCCCTTAAACCATTCCCAACGACAACGCCACGTCGCACACACCATTGACTCCAATCAAACAGAATTACTAAAATTGCATTTTCTCGCCCAAAGTGCATGGCTCTTTTATCCCGCGATAGAATAAGACGAAGAAGAATAAGAGACAGACAGACAAAAAAAGAGGCAAGCTGTGAAAAGATACGACGTAGAATAAAACCGACGGAAGCATAATGCCATTTTATCAGACTTCACCATTCAAGCTCGGAACCATAAGACGGGGACTCCTCGTCATTCTTCGGGCTGGACGGTAAATTCAGTTAAGATGATTGGAATCCCTAGGAGGGCAATTCATCAGAAATGAAATTCCGTAATATTTACGGACGAGAAGAGAACAGTGAACAACTTAATCATATTTGCCAGGCTGCGAATTGAAAACATGGACGTGTATCCGAGCACAAAGGAGTTTTTGAAATCACCAGAATCCGATGCTTCTTGCTTCATTATGATGGATAAAGAAAACAAACGCGATTTGCAATTTTTGATGTTTCTTTGTGACAAGAACAATTATCTTCTTTTGGTGGGGGGAACGCCCCCCAAAAAGGACATTCAATTCAGAATCTACAATGAAATAATTCAATTTCTTCGTTTCACTATTAAAACAGCAGGTAAAAACTGAATGTCTTGAAATGTTTGTATTTTTTAGAGCTGTTTATTATTGTTGAAGGTCGTTAAATAAACCCAAGAGTCATACTTTCTAAAATGAGAACAAATGCTAGAGAAAAAGAACTTTTCTGAGAATCAAATTTTCATTTGATTGGGTGAATCTTACCATAGAAATTGACAAGCTTGAAGGTCTAGCTGCGAATGTACTAATCATTGAAAGGTGAACAAAGAATGACTGGAGTGGGATTCGAACCCTGGAATACCGTATGAGTGCTCTTACCAACTGAGCTATTCAGTCCTATGTTGGTGGTGACCCCAATAGTCAATTATCTTTGTTCATTTGGTAATCAGAAGTCATGAAACCACTCACATAATGCCATATCCCAAGGATCATTTAAGATACGTGCAGCATAAGCAATACTGCAAACCTGAGACACGGTTCATGTGGGGTTCGAACCCGTGACCCACGACTAATGTACAACTTCTCCTTAAAGATGAGTCATATATTGACAGAATTGAATTTAGCCACTTGACCGTCCAAACACGCTTGTTGGTCTAGCTGCAACAAAGTTTCAAACACAGGGTTCTGGGTTCGAATCCTGACCGAACCCTCTGTGAGTATACCATTTCATAGCTGCCAACCTATCTTAAAGGAAATTAGGAATACTTCTTCTAAAAAAGAGGAATCACAGAGCAAACTACATAGGAATACATGTGTATTTCCAAGCCAAAAATCAGCATCTGTTGTCAAGAGCCTGGAAAAAGTGATAAATTTTTTTCCAAAAAGAGGAATGATTCCTCCAAAATAGGAATTGTTGGCAGCTATGCAATTTATCTATTTCACAGCCTCTGTATAAAAGTATTTGAGCGTTGAAGCACCATATGCAAAGGCTATTTCAAGCAAATAAATGTTTCAAGTAGCTACAGAAATCAATTTTCCAATCGCGATTGGAATCGACTAATTCCTGATTTAAATGCATGGTATAACTATCTATACTTCATATGGAATATTGCAATTTGTTTAAAAATATACCACAGATGTTGCGATATGACGACGACTACTACAATTTTACAATGTCCCGGTACCACGCCTGCAGTTACCAGCCGAACCGCCATGTGCAAGAGTTGTTGTCATGAAAACCGCCCCCCCCCCTTCCAAAGAATTGTATTACAATGGTAACCAGCATGAGAAATCCCACCTGGCTACACAATGGGATGGTTAAGTCTATTGTGGACAGCCAGTGAAGGGTACCGGTGAGGAGACAAAAAAAATCCTTTATTATTCCTCATCAATGACATGGGCTAGAACAGCAAATATTCACAACATATGACAACGCAATTTGAATATTTCTGCACTATCATTTTTTGGCAACCAAACCTTTAAATACAGATACAGAAACTAGCATTTGAAAAATCAGTTGGAAAACTGTACAGTTTATACCTTTTCGCTTACTTTTTATATATTTGCAGTACGTTTTCATTTTTAAAATATCAGAAACTGATAATATTTCTAAATTGCATATTAGGGAGACACTTTAGCGTCTGAAAGTGAACATTTGGGAGACATCTGCAAATAGGGAGACTTTTCGTTGTCTCCCTATTATACCAGCTACCTTTTAAAGACATATTTTTATGTCCATATTTTAAAAGAAGACAGAGAATGCTCTCAATGTGAACATTATTATGTCAATTTCAATTTCAATTTTTCAATTTGGTTTGGAGGATGTTTAGAAATAGGCAAAATAAAGTTTGTGCATGACCCTATGGGAATGTCTCCCTAAGGTCCCATTAGGGAGACTAATTATTTAATTATTTGGCCAACAATTAAAACAAGAATAATGACAATAGTGAATAAACAAAATATACCTAATTATAAAACAGGGGAGGAGGGTGGAAGGTGTGAAAGCCTGGAATTTAACGGAGGCCATGGCCTTCGTTGCCCTGGTTCTTGGCCTTGGTGCCCCTTCAAATATTTCCATAGACATTATGATTTTCCAATGGAAGTGCCCCTTGCAATGGAAAAGTGACCTTGCCCCTTTCAGAACCAAATTCGAGGCCTGGGTGTGGGGAAGAGGAATGGGGTGTGGCAGGAAGGCGGGGCCAGGGGAGTGGAGGGTGGGGGAGATGATATGAAGGTAAGGATGAAAACAAGGACAATTGACATTTCAAGCCGGCCAGGGTAGTAGACAACATGTACTCAAACACGGTGTCCCTAAAGCTTGCCTACCCAAGCTAATAATAATAGCAAATGTGAGAAATGCTCATAACAAAAACACTACAGTGTGATTTTACAGAGAAAAAAAATTTGCCGAACAATAAATTCCACATCTGGATCGCATTAGCATTGTATGACTGAATAATATTAATAGTCCTGTGTGTGTGTGTGCTACGTGTCGTTGGGTGGGGTAGTGGGTCCGTGTATTAAAAGGACAACTTTCAGCTCTCAAATATTTGACGAATTAAAAAACAAAAAAATGGACTACCGGTAATTACTAAGCAGATAACACTGCCTATCGTGCATATTGGTTTTTATCAAAGAAATACAGATTCATGGGCACAAATATTAAGGAGGATACAGTAACAGTCATCTGTGAAAATTTCAGTCCCACACGGTGCCCACTTTTTGAGAAAACACTGAAAAAAGGCCACAGTATTTCTCTTTTATTTTTTATCTTTAAAAGATCAAAAATAATTTTGGTCATTGGTTTTAATCTTTTTTGATAAATACAGAATTTCAGGCAGAAACATTTTAACAGTATATTTCTACCACCACCATCTTTATACCCTGTATGTTAAAGGTAAATCTGTGAAGATTTCTGTTTCAGTATGATACCATGGAGGTATAAAAAGGCCTTTTTATACCTCCATGATGATACCAAAGTATGATAGTACATTTTAAGAGGCCTGTTGCTGCTCCCCTTAACCATTACACAAAGAAAACCCATTATAGTATTTGTTTACATAGCTCAAGCAACTACCATTGAACTATGTACACAGTGAAGAGTACATTACATGGGGGTCATGAATAAATAATTAAATAATTGAATAAATGAATAAATGAATAAATTAAGTCTTGAGTAAACAAGGGATATTGTGAATGGGCATGCGGTGGTTTTACGGCTGGGTATCAAGTGTTTGACGATGGAGCGAGCATCACCCCCGGAAAATGGGCTAAATGGATGAATCATTCTAGCCGTCGTGCCTGAGCTGTCTAACGGGCTCTCAGCTCTCTCAACTTGATCACAGAGCCCTACGCTAGCAAGACACAGCTCCATCTCTCGGTAAGAAGGGATGCTATATCCCAGTCAATGCCTGGGCTTTGAGATGGTGAGCAGCATCGATGAATCGCCTGAGATTATTATTATTATTATTATTTATTTCTGGTAATGACACCAAGGATTCCTCAAAAGCGCCCAAGGCACTGTAGCTGGAAAGCGTGATGAAACCTTTTATGGAAAGATGATGAGAAGAAGATACAGTTTTAGAGGTGGGAGAAATAAACCCCAGAGTAATATCCTGGGTAAAACCCACAGAATCAGGTAGGGACTGAAAACCTGATCCACTTGTGGACCGAGCCGGACTTGAACCCGGTTCGCAGAGGTGAAAGGCGAGGAAAGATCCGCTACGCCAGCCTGACTCCATTCATTCATTCACCAAACCATCTTCATCTTCACTTGTAGCTCGGAGAATCGATATCTCTCACACGAAAACACAAACACTGCCCTCGCGAGGTAACCCTTCAATCGTCCCTCGTGAGATGAAACAATTGATCGTAGTTGATGTACCTGCTGGAGGTACAAACATAATGATCTATTGACCCGGCTGAGACCCTCTGAGGACCCCTGGGAATCGGCCAGGAGCCGACAACGTCCAAGTGCAGTCAGTTCTTCATAAACACACACTGTGCAAGCGTGTAACCCCGAACGGTACCCATTTGCTTCGAGGGAAGAGGAACACAATCGCAACTTAAGATTCATTGGGTGGATTTCACCAAACTCATCGTAACTTACTATCAATCGTAGGACTTATGATACATCGCAGCCGGCCACGCAGAAGTCGAAGGGTATGATGGGTCATCCTTCGTATCTCAAGATACAATCGATCGTATGGCGTCGTGAAATCGACCCTTGTTCCTCCAACTCCCCAAAACAATCACATTGATCAATTCGGCTTTGGCTCGAATCATTCACAACTAATATCCATTCCCTAGGGTGTATAGCCCGGGTCCGACAACACGTAAACCAGCTTATTCATGATATACAGAATTGCTAGCCCCTCACTGGTACCCATCGGCTCTCCCGACGGAGAATCAATCCGAGCACACTACCTTGCCTAAGGACACTAGAAAGGGCCTTGACCCAGCGGTCAGTCTGGAACCCAGAACCCATACTACACATCAATCTCTGCTATCTAGCATGAGTCCGTCACCAGACCAATATTCAAATAGACTTCTCTCTTCATTCACGACCAGATAACCAAAGAAGATGTGTTGCTCGGCAAAAGCCTTGTGTTTTCAATCTTGCTTCGACCACACATCCACTGCTCTACAACATTTCACCTCAGTATTTGTACACATGTTACAGGCATAGCACATCACAGGTCATGTTATTGTACTAGTCAAGAACACCCCTACCAGCCATCTAGTTTTAAAAATACACATCATAACACAAACCTGGGAATTTTTTTTACCAAAATCGATTAAGAAAGCATCAAATATTGTTCTTTTGTTTTGCTTTTTTACACGAGTTTATGCCTTTTTTTTGGTTGAATTTCAATGCTGAAATTGACAAAACTGATATCAATTGTTGTCATTTTTGAAGTTAACCAGATGCAGTTTTGTTGATGATTACGGGTCTCCTGATGATGACTAGAGCAGGCTAGTCGAAACGATGAGACCTTACGAGAAGTGCGAACGAAATAAGAAGTGCAAAAGCAGAACGATTCTTACATGGCGTTCTGCAAACCGATTACAAATGACGGTATTTCAGAGGAAAAAATTTCATACAAAGATTACTAACAAATATCAATTCGACATAAAAACAATAATCTTTCACACAAAACGTACAATTTCGCTAGATTACCGACGTTATACACAAATACCAAACTCGCAACTGCAACTTTAAACCGCCTAAAAACATTTTTTTTTTCAATTAACCAAGAAACGTTTTCCTATCCCCTCCCAAAAAAAAATTTCATCTGCTGTTGGTGACTGTTTCCCCCGTGCTCCTTTCGCTTGATTACATTTTTAGCCTCATATGTCGTCCATTAATTAATAGACAGGTGCAGGGGGGTTTGATGGCAAGGTATCGATCGTTCCTTGTTGTTTTACAACCTTCATGGATGGCTATAATCCAATAAAAACGGACCGGAGGGTTTGAGAAGGGGGGGGGAGAAACTTTGAGAAATTCGCTTTTACGGCTTGCGGGGAGTTGGTTCCGAATTAGTCCTGTGTGCTGGTGTATGGAGTAGTACCAATGATGATACTGTGGTTTGTTATTTGGCTAATAGGTCTAGCGTAATTAGACTTAAGTAGTGGATCAATCGGTTGACATTATGAAGCATTACGCCACAGAAATAAAATGTCCTCGATTCGGAGCACTATAGAATAATCAAGACCCTCGCTCTTTGTATTTGAGAACATTTGCTCTAGATTCGGTGACAAATCTTCGGGAACTACAGTGGAACGCCACTATAACAAACACCGTCACGAGCGCGGAACCCTATTTTTAAGGATTCGGACTCTGACTCGAACATTAAGGACTTGATTGTCTCGAGGACTTGACCCAAAATCCGCCCACAAATTTCATTTGATAGAGATAATCTTGAATGGATCGCTCCGGTCATGGCGCACTGGCTTGCCCGATGGAAGAACTGAGATCGTTCATGTTCCGTGACTCTTAAAGGAGGAAGGATTCGGGTCATAATACCGCACCCCGGATCATCTGTCGCTAAAACATGACCATAACCGAGCCCCAGACCCCACCGACAACGTGACTCCAACTGCATTTCTCCCAGAGTCTCTCCCCAAATCCGTGTCCTGAATCCAAAGTTACTCCGCACCTGTTAAGAAGTGCGACCACTGACTCTTTTATATAAACTCAATTGCTAACCTCCCCCCTCCTTTTAATTTCACTTCCTGTTGCCCCTCCCACTCTGAGGTGTAAGACACGCTTGGGTTGTCGTCGGAACTAAATACTACAATGTCTAGAGCCTTAGCAATGAGGCAGGAAATTCTAACAATCAACTTAATTGCATTAATGTCATGACCGATATTCCTGTTCCCGTCAATCAATATCTCGCACATGCCGACAACTCGCAAATTAACGCAGTCATCAAGAAAAGTATACCCCTACTCCTTACCCTACTCTCTGCCTGGGCGGCTATCTGCTCTGCCCAAATCCTAGCTGCATGATAAAAAAGAAAGCTCCGACCCACCGACAGAAATAGTTGGAAAGGGGAAGAAGATATGAAGACGATCGGGGGAAAATGACCGAAGCCTGAGACTGGGAATTGAGGTCGGTTGTGGTGGTCGGGTTACAAGCCTGTAGCCAACGCGAGGGCTCGGTAAAACGTGATGACGGCCCAGGCATTGTCATACGAGATGCGCTCGTAGGCTCCGCACGACACCCGCGCCGGGTAATACAGGAAGCACTCCGCGGTACTACAGACCGCCGATAAATTCTGTCACACAATAATGCTGTGTCCCTCGCCAGTGTTTAAATTCCTCTTTCATCCAGTCCGTAAATGCTCGACAATTCCCTGGGCTCCCCCTCGACAATCCCCACGATCCCAAAGAACAAACGAAAACAATAACTCCGTCCGATCACGGTGGGGAATTTGTTAAACAGCCTAAAGGTGGAGCTTTTCACCCAAGCTAGCGGCTAAGCTTAAAGCTTTTGAAACTAAACAAATTTAAATCCCCTTCATCACACCTCCTAAATGTCACCATTTTTCTTTCCTGTTCACAATTTTCCACCTCAAATTCTCAAACTCTCGCCTTAAACATCCTCACCACTGGAATTTTAATTCTCAACATCTTTCAATTTCTTGCAAATTTATCCTCTTTTATAAATTCTTCCTGGCGCTTGTCAAAGACAAAGACAAGTTCACCATCTTGCAATTTTCTAGACTCTCATAGTCGAGGGGAACAATTCTCCCGATCATCCGTCTTCGTCTAATCCCATCAAGCTCGTGCCCTCCCAGTCTTTCAGTCTAAACTCTCGCCAAAAAAAATCCCTCCCGCCAAGCAATCTTGTAAACATTGTCATCTACCAAATAAGACACAAGATACAAGTTTCATCACCCGGCTCCCCCACTGAAAAATCCTCCAGCTATTCATCTTTCCTCAACCTCAACATCTCAGATCTACCTCATCTTCTTCTTTTATCTCAGTACACCAGTTTCTTCTCCCCCCACGTCCCCCATATTTTTTTTTGTGGAGCCTGGAGGTCATCTCTACTTGGTAATAGATAGTCCTATCTTCCCAGGTTTCCTTCAGTCTTCTGTACTCCTGGACGAGGGTACAACCCTCCTCTTGGGGTACCCTCCGGTCCTCCAACACAATCAATTTCCTCCGATGCCTGAATCTGTCGGACGGGGGATCCCAATTATGCTCTCGTTTGGGCGTCAGCGGTGATAAGCTAAAACTTCCTGATAAATGGTCCCGGGAGAGAGATGGATAGAGAGAAAGAGAAAGAGAGGGTAGAGGGGGGAGATATCTCTCTGAGAATCTAGCCTGTGGCTTTCCCGGCACCATCATCATCACCGCTGTTTCGTCCCCAGACTTGCTGGACGCTGCGACGACGTTGACGATGGAAAGCACGAACGAGGCGGTCGATACCATTCAAACCGACAGGGGTGGTGCTTTTGACTCCCAAATGATCTCTAAACCCAACACAACCTCCTCGGATTATTTCCTCCGTCCACTACGACCAGAATAAGAAAATATTCGCCGCAATTCCTTTAAAAAATCTACCACTTCTTAATACAAGTTACAGAAGAAAACAAAATATATAAAAAACCTACCACACCTTTTTTCACTTAAATTCCCTAGTTTCATGAAAGTGCCAATTTACCGCCAACCGGTGCTTATAAAACCGAAACCATACTTAAAAGCATCCTGAATTTCGTCAAATTTAATATCAAAATAATTTGAGTGAAATTATTGATTATTTATAGTGCAAACAGGTATCGAGTATCCCTTGACTATATAACTCCACGCCGGGCGCTCCGCGTGCCGGCTAACTCTCGGCAGTATAGGATTACCGATTCGCACCAATCCATCCAAATCAGGTTTAGAATCAACTCCGTAATTAGGAGCTATCCTTAAAAGTTAGTTCCTTCCACCCGTATCGCTTTCCCCAACCAAACTCCTCCGCTCCAGAGAAGAGTGAGAAGAAGAAGAAAAAAAAGAGGAGATGAAAAAAAAAAAGCCCAAAATCTGATTGACTGAAACTTGGTCCTCGACACGATCTTTCTCAATCGGCAAGACTCATTTTAGCAACTCTAGGTAATATCATTTTCGCCGGGGCTCTCTTTTTCCTTCTCTCTCCTCTTCTTTTCCCCGTCAAGTTTCTTAGCGAAGGGGGTAGTTTAATGTCTGCCCAAGAAGCAGTAGAAGCAGAAGTGGGGGAGGGTTAACAAAAATCAATCTTCCCTCCATTTCTGGAGTGTAAGCTTTCAAGTTGCCGTCGGCAACGCGAGAAGAACATGGACACTTTGTGCATAACGTCACGACCTAATTACGTTCCGTTGCAGCACCTTGCGCAGGAAGACTGTCACCGTGTCCTCTTAACTATTGCGAATTTAACAACACGAGTCCTCATGCATCACTTAAGAAGTACCTTAACAAGTCGGCAAAACAAGATCTCGACCCCAAAAAAAAAAAACGGTCTTCGTTCTTACACACCCTCAGAGTGATGCAAATTCCAGACTTTCAAATCTTCAAACTGAACAAAGGGCCAATTTCATAGAACTGCTTAGCACAAAAAATTGCTTAGCACAAAAATAGCTTGCCCAACAAAACAAACCATCATTGAACATTCCATTTGATATTCATGGTCAGCGAACAACAGCCAGAGACCAATCACAAGTGATACACAACACACAGAAATTTGGTTGTTAATCCTGTTTTTACTAAGACAGAAATGTCATGCTTAGCGAATTTGTGTGCTAAGCAGCTCTATGAAATTGGTCCCTGTACTCTGTAACCAACACATGACCAAGGCTCTCTGTCTCTCTTTCAAAAAAAATGTCCAGAACATTTACAGAAAAAAAAACTTGAAACATGTATAAACAATCTTTCCTTCTATTTCAACATAAATCTATCATTCTGTCCATCAAATTTTCAACAGAATTACATTTTCTCTCAGCTTTTTTTCCTCTGAAAAAAAAAGATAAAAAAGACCCATCTAACATTAAAGGTAATATCAAACTTTGGTTTTTGTCAAAAAAAATACAGATTCATGGGCAAAAATATCAAGACAGATACAGAAACAGTCATCTGTTCTCACAATTCTACCCCTTACCCAATGCTGAAAATCATCCAATTCTTTGTCCTTTTTTCATATTCTATTTTCAAAAAAATAGCCCCCCAAAGGTTGTTCTATCAATTTTGCTTCTGTTTTGAGAAATCTCTGATGTTTTACTTCATGGATGTGCACAGGTCCACACAACGACTCAGTATAAAGGTGCATTGTGAGGACATTTTTTGTTCTGAAGTCCACATAGTGCATGTACATCAAGTTTACACAGTCTATCACACAAACATCCACAGGATTGTTTTCTTTTTCATTCGTTGTCAATCCTTTCTTCTAATTTTTCAGGACAAATATGTTTTAAGTCATTGAAAAGTGAACAAAGAAAAATTGACTGGAGCGGGATTCGAACCGGCGACCTCCTGAATACCGTACAGGCACTCTACCAACTGAGCCATCCAGCCCTATGTTGGTGGTGACCCCAATAGTCAACCATCCTTGTTCGTTTGGCAGTCAGAAGCCATGAAACCACGCACACACCGCCACACCCCAGGGATCGTTTCAATTATACACGCAACAATGCTGCAACCTGGGAACGGTACATGGGGGATCACTCAAAGAGGATACGGCTTTTTAATTATTATATTCGTGAAATAATTATTTCACGAATACAAATATGTTTTCTTAAACGTTAATTCTCTGCCTAACTACCGATTTTCTTATAATTTTTCTTCCAATTTATTTCATTCCGAATGTATAAAATCTTAAACAAAGAGGGCAGTTTGGATGATTAATTTTGCAAGACTTGTTGTGGGATCTGTGAGGACTTTATATGATAAAGATGCCACACAATGTGTAACAATACAGACAGACAATGCGACGAAACGAAACCAGACACATTGTGAAGAAGGTTCATCGTTTCTAAGCCTCCTTCCCCGAGCTCCAATCGGATGGAGAAAGGGTTCTTGAGATAAAAACTCCCCGGTCCCCCGCTAGCTGGAGCTCTAGAGAAACCTGTGAGTTTATTCATCGTTGAATGGTCCTCAGATCACTACACCAGGTCCTCTGATCACCAATCTGCCCCATTCAGGAAGCTACCCAGAGCCAAGGGTTCCGTTAGACCGTGCATCAGCACCGCGTGCATTTCATACAAACCATGGCACGTGCTCAGAATGCGTTACGGGGCCATTAAGCGTCGGCAAAAAATCCGACCGGTGGACTGGATCGTCGGTAGAGTCCGGGGTTCTTGGGTTGGTTTGGTTGAGGGGGGTGGGGGTTACACAGAGGGAAAGACAGAGAAAACAGTGCAGGGCCGGAGCGGCGGAGGCGAGAGAGGAAATGTACGCATCCACACTAATGGCCTAGGGACCGCAAATATGGAGATTCTAGTGTAACCCGACCGGGCCAATTCTTTGCCAGCAGGTTAGCAAAAAAGGTCAGCTTTCACGGCGTTCGTGCTGAATTGAATAGCACTACCAATAGGTAGATGAACTTCATAGACTCAAAGCTTCGGATTTTTTTTTTCTCCCTCTCTTCCAAACCTTTCTCTACTCTCCCTCGCTCTGTACATCTCCCATCTCCACTTTTCTCCCCGTTTTTCGGCTGCGGACACGACAAGGAGTTGAGGAACGAGAGATAGAGGTACCCGAAAAAAAAAAAACGAGGCCAAAAAAAAAAAAAAAAAAGTGGTGGAATTTTTTATTTGTTTGCGAGTGTGGTTCTGCATATTTAACTAGACCGGCCTCGAGGGAATGCGGTTGTGTACTAATGATCGCTAGGGGATGAAATAGCAGGACTTGGCGAGATGCCACGCGTATATAAACTCAGATTTAGTTAAAAACCATGATAAGCCTGTAAATATTGACCCAAACCCACCCCCCCCCCCTCCAAATTATTTTCCATGAGAGCATGAGGGCCATTTAAACAAACCAGGGGGAAATTGAAGAACTTCATGAGGAGAGATTATGAAAGGAAATACCGTCTTTGCGTCAGTTTTCTCCGACTGACGTTCGGTTTTGTCGGATTTCATCCCTTTTGGATGAATTAGCCCAGCTTCAATGAGGGAGTTCATAATCAAACTTGCTTCACTCACAGAATTGAAGTCAGAGGTTCGAACCCTACAAGTGTCCACCAAACTAGATATTAAGACAAAGATCCTGCTAGGATTGAAATGTCGGGCCCTCCTAACTATGAGCAGCCTTTGAGAAAGATCTTGCTAGTATCGAAACGTCAGGCCCTCCTAATTCTGAGCAGCCTTTAAGAAACATCCTGCTAAGGATCGAAACGTCAGGCCCTCCTAACCCCAAGCAGCCAAAAGCAGTAAACATCACATGAATATTTGGTTGGCAATCCTGTTTGATCAAGGAAGACTTTTCATGCTTAAGCTAATTTTTTTTACTAAGCAGCTCTATGAAATTGGACCCCGAACTTGTCAGTCCCAAGTTTTCTCAGATATTGAGTTGGATGCAACCCAAAGAAAAACAACTGTGGTAGGTTACGGCACCAGGAAATGACAAATCGTGGTATAGGAACCAGACCACAAATAAACATATCGTGTGCACAAAACCAATAGAAGATATGATACTTCATAGACTGGCAACTATCCACGACACATCATTGCACCCGACAAATTTCTTAGACAAAAAAAAAATTCAGACAATGAAGAAAAATATCGAGAGATTCTTCAAACAAACGACGGCAGAGTTAAGATGGAGTCAGGCACCAAACACCTCCACCATCTATCCCACCGCAAAAGCCTTACAGTCTCGGACAAAAGACTATTGTCTTCACCAAGGACAAAACGTTATTCGGGGAGGGGGGGGTCTGGAAGTCCGAAACCCAGAGCGTGTCATTAATATTTCAGAGACCAGGGCAGAAGATTACTTCCGCTTGACGACAACAAAACAGCAATAACAACAAAGGGATGCAACATGTGGACGGGTCGGCATTCTTTCCCAGTGAGCTTAAAAACCCCGAGCAACGTCAGCATCAATTCAGCAAAACATCATAAAAAAAAAACGTTGGCGACATTTCATCAAAGTCCTGTTTCGACAAGACTTATGCTTGAGTATCTGGCCAAAATTTATATTGGGTGGGGGGGGGGGGGGGGGGGTTGGTGGGGGGAGGGGGATTGCCTTTAAGTCCACGGCCTTTGAGAAAGATCCTACTAGGATCAAAATGCGCCAGGCCCTCCTAACTCTGAGCAGCCTTTGAGAAAGATCCTGCTAGGATCAAAATGCGCCAGGCCCTCCTTACTCTGAGCAGCCTTTGAGAAAGATCCTGCTAGGATCCAAACATCAGACCCTCCTAACTCTGAGGAGCCTTTGAGAAAGATCCTGCTAGGATCCAAACATCAGACCCTCCTAACTCTGAGCAGCCTTTGAGAAAGATCCTGCTAGGATCCAAACGTCAGGCCCTCCTAACTCTGAGCAGCCTTTAAGAAAGATCCTGCTAGGATCGAAACATCAGGCCCTCCTAACTCTGAGCAGCCTTTAAGAAAGATCCTGCTAGGATCAAAACACACCAGGCCCTCCTAACTCTGAGCAGCCTTCGAGAAAGCAGTTTGCAGCAGTTTATTACTTGTATCAAAATTTATATTGCTCATAAGCATCTAGCTACACGAGTTTGAGGATAACTTTATAGCAGACTGCTAGTCATGCAAATGAGAAAGGGTTAGTAACAGGTTCTAAACGTCACATGACAACGCCATGGCAACAGACAGGAACGAGACCAACAAGACCAACGAAAATTTATAAAAGTCGTCTCAGCAACTTTATCAGCCAAGGAAAAATCCTAAAATTTTCTAAATTTCTAAAATCCAAAGTCAGTTCTTGATTAAATTCAGACCACTTTCACTAAGATTTGCACCCAACAAATCTAGTTACCAAATCTGGCTAAAATATGCCAGAACTGGTTTTATCTTGTACAACAAAATTATTTTTTTTTTATAAATGATGAAGTTCCAAGAGAACAATATCATTCTTCAAACTAAAAGAAACATTAATCTTGGATTTCGTTCGTGCTAAACTTCTATGGGTAAAAATATCAAAAATAGTATACTCAGTTTTCGTGTGCATTTTTTTTGGGGGGGTCCCCACCAACTTGGTAGAGCGCCTGTACGGTATTCAGGAAGTTGCCGGTTCGAATCCCGCTCCAGTCAATTTTTCTTTGTTCGCTTTTCAATGCATTTTTTAATGGTTTAAAGTTCGAGCTTTTTCATTAAAAAAAAAGTAGAAAACTTGGTTGTGGTACATACCTGTCGGTCTTGTGTGCGTAACTATGGAAACAGGAAAACAGAAATAGGGAACACGTAAGTTAGGATAAAGGAAAATACACAATAGCAACTGAAGAGTCATATTTTGTGGACAGTAAACAATGTCACAAAAAGAGGAGGGTTTTGGTTAATAATGGAAAAAGGAACATATAAATAGCAACAAAAATCATGAGATAATGCAGACGTACAAATTAAAAACTATCAAAATATTGAAATCTAATTATGCAAATGTTATTTTTTCCTACTATTCAAGAATTTTTAGGTTATAATCTGAGGAAAGATTGTAAAATGTGTTTAATTTGCACCTTGTTTAACTTCTGAAATGTTTCCATGGTAATCAACAAAATTGCCATTGCAACAGGCACATTGTACGCAATTATTCCATAATCATTCGGTTCAAATTAACAGCACGTAATTTTGTTTCCGGAGCGAACAGCACCCCTTTAGACGAGTGCATGTTTCATCAACTTAAACTAGGGCAGAAACAAGACGAGTTGAATCTGACAAGTTTTACGGAGCGTGGATCCGTTTTGCCGTTTCTATTCACGTACCGTTCCTAACCTTCAATCAAGGTGAATGAGGCTCGACTCCTACATTGATTTCCCGGCAAATAAACATGTCTTACGCCCCCAAATGAAGACACAATGATTTTTCCAATGATTTTTGGCACGAGGGTGGGAGAAAATTTCAAAGTCCCGGACCTCCGGCAACAGTTCCAGTCCTGTTCAGACAAAATTGTTAAATCAATTTCATTTGGAGTGGCTACCAATCAATGACGGACTTCGGTTGGGGAGAAAAAATTTGAGGCTGGCACAGACATGTAAGAATTGAGACTTGTTGGATATGACAGTTGTGGTCGCCGTGGAGATCCGTGTAGTAGGCCTGGTCGGTGATGAGGACGAGTAGGGCTTGGAGTATGCGGTGATATTTGAGGTGAAATCATGTAAATTCAACACTTAAAGAGGGGGAATGATTAATTCCCGGGTTAGCGTTGTTCATCTTCGGGAAGATTTATCATGAATATTGCCGCTGTTTAAGGAATAAAACCCCAATATCAAGTTACAATGGTTCGGTTTCAATGGACGAAAGAAAAAAGAAATAAATTTACATTCCTGGATAAAACTTAAATGATTTTCACTTTTTTTCTGTGCTTGTTATAAAACCCAAATCTACCATTTAAATCAAATTTAAAATTCTGTCAAATAATCCCAGATCTTGAATACAAACGGAATAAAAACATGCTCTGAGAGACAGACACATACTAAGTTTTAAAAGACACCACCAACGTAGGGCTGGATAGCTCAGTTGGTAGAGATCCTGTACGTTATTCAGGAGGTCGCTGGTTCGAATCCCACTCCAATCAATTTTTCTTTGTTCACTTTTCAATGACTTTAATATTCAGTCAGTTTCCCTTGTGGTTATTTGATGATTAGACTAAGTTTTAAAAGAGAACAAAGTTTCACTGATACGTGAAAAAGAAAATTCTAAAACAATACTAAAAAACTAAGAATGACGGACGCCTTTTGGGAATCAATTTACTCAGGTTTTTGAGGTAGGCCCTATAAAGGTGCAGGGGGGTGATATGTGGAAAGATGGTTGTCGGGGGCAACAGTCGGAGAGTTGGTATGACTGACAGGTCTACACTCATCCGGTTTCGGTGGGGAACGTCTGCTTGAGTGCCTCGACGCATCACGCAATCCTCCGCCATGCAGCTGCCGACGAACACACGACCCCTAAACCACTTTGAATTTTCATGGCATGCCAGCGGAGACATTATGCCAAGACCATGAATATTATGCTGTATGATGAATCATATTACCCCATCCACCTTTACCCATCTTCCCCTTCTACACATATCTAGTTTTTTTCTTCTTTTTCTTTTCGTCTACGCAGCCCCTGTGTATCCCTATGTGAAAAAAAAAGAAAAACGGGCGCCAGTGATGCGCATGTAAGCAGCAGGAAACCAGTATACACATTTGATTAGCGAACGGGGATTTTTACATCAGGCTATCGTCGTGGTGATGGTCGGAAGCGAGTTGTTCCCAGGCTGAGGCCGCAGTACCATTAACCACGGTAATTCTGAATGAGCATTTGTACAGCTTGGGATTATGCGAAACTTGAAATGCAGGGAGTAATCAGTGCCAGGGGCAGCAAGGTGCAATAGCCTGACGTCGCTCAGGCTCCCGTCTCAGATACCAAAACGACGACGATGATAATCATGATAGTTGATGAATGAATTTAACCCAAGAAAAAAAAATAATATCCCCAAGAAGACGAAGAAGGATATAGAAACCCGGTCGTGAGCAGTCAGCGAACAGCACTTCCGTATCTAAAAAATTTTTTGGGTAACGGGGAAAGAGGTCTTGTGATCAAGCCTGAACGAAGACGCTGATAACGATCGGCGATAAACGAAAATGACGCAAGATTACAAGGACAGATATCTCGCAAGGAACGCCTCAAGTAAACCAGAGTCTCTATATTTGTTTCGTAGTACACCAGAGGTATTTAAGCGGACGAGAAAAACGGAGAAAAAAATTTGAGAGAGAAAGAAATGGATTTTCCAAGCACGTGCAACCTCGCTCCAAATGGGTCATTCCACTTTAAAGAGGGATGAATTTATCAACATGTTGACAATGTTCTGACGACGGGATATTAATTTTGATTTCCAACTTGAAAATAATTTCATGACATCAACAATCCTGTATGTATACAGTGACGATGTGACCCCCCTGTAATATAGGTAAATCTTTTGAGCAAAGCCAGCCATGGAATCGGGCCCATGTCATTATATTCACCAAACACGCGAAGAAAAAAAACCGGCAAATATATTGAGTTTTTAATCAACGAAACAAATGTTGTGGCAGGATTGTTTTGAAGCTCAAAGGGGGGAGAATATGAGCTTGTACGGCCAAAATTGTCGACAGGAGGCTAGGGGAGGTTGTTGGGAAGGGGGGGTTTGGGAGGGATGGGAGGAAGAATGTGATTGTTGGTAGGGATGTGTCGTCAGCTGTCTTCGGCAGCAAGGTCTAGGTTTGCCCCGGCCGGGGCAGTCCTTAGCGCCCTAGTGCACCGAACCTCCTGGGGGGTCCTTACCGCTCCGCACAGCTGCATCAATGTCCCTTTTATTAATAAACCAGACCAAAACAGGTAAACTCATTGATTCGGGATGCCGAGTCGATATTCCTGTGCCCTCGCTGGCATTATTTCGGACGGCCGGGAAGAAGGGGGGAGGCGAGTGGATATAGGAGTGAGAACGGGACGAGGGAATAAAACGATTGACGAGGTACGCGAGAATGTCGACTAACGCGCAATGTGCATGGCTCAGGAATGTCCCGATTTCTTCTTTGATGCATTATATGTCAGATTTAATAGTTCCGTTGCCATGGTAACGTGGAATGGTTATATTTGGAGGCGAGTTGGCCGATCAAGTTTTTAATTTCGCAGATCGAGGGTGTATGCATGTATGTCGAATCGGTTCAATCACCTTTGATAACAAAAAACCAATGTAATGAATATTTTGAAATTCTTCTTAGAAAACTGTTTTATTATTATAATTTCTTAATCTGATGTGAATAATATATATGTCCATATTCCGAGATTGACATTTTAATTATGAGTGGAACTATAATAAAAAAAAAAAAAATTTTTGATTGGGTATGAAGCATTTTTAATTGCGTATTTCATTAATAAGTTCAAAATAAGATTTCCACGTAGCAATTTAATAATTAAGCTTTCCAATAAAATACTTCCAAGATTGATAAAATGCCCAAATTAAAAAAACTGCTCCGTGATATCAGACGAATGCAAATGAAATTTCTTAATTTCATCTCAAAGTCCTTCATCAAAAAAAAAAAAAAAAAAAAAAAAACTCGGCCGTACTGACTTGCATTATAACGCTACCACAAACAACATCAGCTTAAATTAAAACCCATCGTCATATATATATCCAGCCGAGCTCGATTCCCCCTCTTCCACAACAGCGACGACGTAGAATCGAGCGTTATTGTCGTTGATCGTCCCAAGCTCATGGCGTAAGGGAGTGGACACGTGTTACCCCGTACTCATCATTCTTCTAACCATGTTGGACCTCTCCGTGTTTGTCCTGTGGTTAATGACACCTTATTATCCTTTGTTATTTAAAAAAAAAAACCTCTAGTTTTTTTCGTCTTTTTCTTTTTGTGCATATTTTTTTCCCACTGTTTGGGGATAATATCCTTTGTTAAAAAAAAGAAACAAGAAAAAAAAAAGAGAACCTCTAGTTTTTTTAGTTTTTTTCGTCTTTTTCTTTTCGTGTCAATTTTTTCCTCACCGTTTGAGGATAATATCCTTTGTTAAAGAAAAAAAAACTCTAGTTTTCTTTTCTTTTTTCTTTTCGTGGAATTTTTTTTCTCACTGTTTCATCAGGATAATATCCTTTGTTAAAAAGAAAAAAAACCTCCAGTTTTTTCGTCTTTTTCTTTCCGTGTATTTTTTTCACTGTTTGGGGATTTTTTTTTTGGTACCTTGATATTGGGGTAGGGGGAGAATGAAGGTAGAGAAGAGGGATTGCCTTAGAGCGATTCTTATGCCTAGCATGCGTAGTGGTCGGCACGTGGTTATGTTGATCTAGACCTTTAGTTCTCGTAGTTTGCAAGCTCCCTATGTTGACATTACAGAGCCCCCGTTTGTTCAGCCCTGCATGTGTTATTTCTTTGGGGGTCTAAACGCAAGCCGTGGGCCAAATTAGGCACCGTTGGGTGGCTCTGCCATTCATTCCTGTGAGCCCAGCTAGACCAGGGCCGGGTTTTTTTCGTTTCTTTTCTTTAATTCGTTCGACGTTCGTTCGTCTATTCTTTCCATTGCTGTGGTGTTATTATTCTTGTCTAGTGATGTCATCGTATTGTTGACGGGCAAATCCATTCTCGGACAAGTTCCAAACACTCAGTGTTGTACTAATAAATGAAGGGTTTCATCGTACACAAACTATAACTCTCTCATTCACAATCAAATCATTTGTAAGGTTTACAAATGAAATTACCCCAAATATAATTTGTATGGGTTTTGATCACTGTAAACAACTGTTGATCATCTTGGAAATATTATCAACCCAAACTCTTAAGAGTTCCGTTCACAAGCTCAATTTAAAAAAAGGGATATTCATTCATCGCATTTTGTTTATAAACTGACTGCCTACTGGTATTTACGGCCAGTAACTGCACACGACATATCTTTCCACAAAAACTGAACCTACAAAACCATTTTACAAACTACTGAGTTTCTTTTACAAGAAATGTTGCATGTGCATTCACATAATTATTTTGGTTCATCTCAAAATACCTCCACACCATCCACAAGCTGTCTTTGAAAAAGGATCGAGGGATTTCAGACAGGTCTCGTTCTTTGTGGTCAAGGATATGTCTTGGGAGTGGACTTGATGATGTGGTCTTGAAACTCTGGACATCCAGCCTCTTAACTACTAATACATTCACTGTGTTGAAGTATCGGTCCTAATCCTCGTACAAAGATGCATTCATAAAGAGGCCCGAATAGGACATGCAGTACAACAATCCTAACCCTCGTTCCTTTTTCTTTAGAACCTTGTGAGAAAATCCTCCTTTTCATGAGGCTTAGCCCCTGGTTTGGACAGGGCAGGGAACAACTTTCACACAAAGCTTTGCAAGTACCTTAAATTATTAAACCAGCAACTACTAAAACGATAACGAAGATGTTCGAGTTCACACGTGTGTAGAGGGAAGAGCAAATCATACATGTAGCGGCGCGGCGTGGCGCGGCGTGGCGAGGCGCGGCGTAGCGTGGACCACAAAACAGAAAAGATGACCCAATGGTCTGACACACAGCCAACAATTTGGCGGACATCTTGGTTTTCTATTTCTACCTCCATGATGTACATGTAGGCCAATGGCTAAAAAACTCTCAACCATTGAGAAATTCTCTCATGGGTCTGGACCTTGGCCAAAATCTCTCAAGCATTCACCAGGGACGTGGGTCACTCTCAAGCATTGGTGTCCTTCCACACGATTACACTTTTTGTAAGATTTTGCAACCATGAGAGAATTTCTCAGCACTTGGTTGAGAGTTTTTTTTAGTGTCATGTGAAACGACCTCTATAGCGCAGAAAATTGGAAAAGACCACATGCTCTCCAAAAAAAGACCAGACTCTCATAGAAGTTTGAGAAGCTTTTAATAATCAAGCTCAGAAGGACTTCAAGAGGCAAAATAATGGTTCTTTAAGAAGGTGGAGATCGAGCGTATAAAACCTTCATCTTGGGGATTAGTGTAATCCCCTACAGATTAAAGGATTAAGAAAACCAATCATTATCATTAAAGACATCACCTCCTTCCGAGATCAAACTCCTTCTACTGAAAAACTTGAAAGTTCAAACACAAAGACGCCATTTTTATTAAAAGGAGAAAGACGAAAGAGGTCCGATTAAATGAAACACAATTTACGGTGACCCGGCAACCATTAAAATGGGGCGAAAGATGCACAAATCCGTAAAATTGAGATATAGTGTTACCACGGAAATGAGCTGGGAAAGAGGCTTCCAGTGATATGTGACACTTAGTGGGTGCTGTCTTTCTCCGTCTGTTGAAACCCGAGACGACAAGGCTCGGGATTTTTGAAAGAGATGAGTCGAAAAATACAAAAGAAAGGAGTATTGGTTTAATGGCATTTGGTTTATATATACTTTCTGCTCATGTTGAATTTACATTGAAAAAATGTGTATATACATGTATACTGTTTTTTTTGGTAGCAGAATTTTTGTAGCCCCAACTCAGATCTTGGTGCAATGCGTTTGAAATAATGAAAACAGTTCACACAAGAGGACCACGAAACAGGAAAGATGACCCAACTTGGTCTGACCACAGAGCCAATAATTTGACAGACATCTTGGTTTTCTAATGAAAGACTTTGGAGAACCGGTCTTCAAGTCAACAGCGCATGCGCACAAACGCGTACGCATGCGCAAAACACCGCGCGCATGCTAACAAAAGCATCGTGCGCGTGCATTGTTTGAAATAATGAAAACAATTCACACAAGACTGGATGTTGATTTGAGCATTAAAGTAGAATGCTCATGTCGCGTTTGTCGTCAATGTGATGACAGTCAATTATCTCGCATTCTCCGTCAAGAAAGCTACATGAATGAGCAACAGCGTATAATGATGTAATGACTCGCCCCGGCCCCCAGGGGGTCAACAACGCGACTTAATTAAACACCACAAGGTACAAGGTTGTTAAAAAGGCCCAGTCATTAGCCAGTGTTTTCCTGAGTATCATATCGTCCTTGTTCCCGTGCGTGTATGCACCCGGGACTATTTGCATTGTATTCTGCTAGTGTAAATACACACAAGAACTCGTCACAATTTGCTGAGAGAGTATCTGGTAAGACTGGATCATAGTACAGCCATTTATGGGACATGCTTAATTACAAAGCCAGACCACAAAGAAACGACTTATTCTCTCTCAGATTTCACGATAATTGTCCTTCCACTAAAGAAAATACCAATTACAGAACACAATTAATAAGAATTATGACAGAAGTTGACAAATGAGCCGGCACTTTTTACTGCACACAAGGGAGACACGATTATTTGATTCTACACATGTAATATAATGCTCCATTCAGAACAGAAAATTAAAATTGGCCACAATAAAAATAACTGGATGGAATAGAGGCCAATTTCATAGAGCTGCTAAGCAAAAAAAATGCTTACCACAAAAATGTCTAGCCCAATAAAACAAACCAACAGATTACAAATTCCATTTCACATTCATGGTCAGTGAACAGCCAAAGAACAATCACAAGTGATACACAACACATGCAAATTTGGTTGTTAATCCTGTTTTTATTAAGACAGACATTTCATGTTAGCAAATGTTTGTGCTAAGCAGGACTGCGAAGGAAACATGGCTGATTCAATTTGAGATCGATTGCCCACAGCAAAGAAAAAACTTCTCAAGTTAAAATTGAGAGCATGGAAAATATTACAAATCTAGAAATTTGCAGACCTTCGATATAAACAAAATTATTGACCATGTTTTCCTTGTATTTTTCTCATGGCATGATTTCTGTCAAAAAAACATCAATTCAAGTTTTTGTACAAATAAATTAATTTACTCATTTCAAAGTTGGTGCATTTTCCAACTTTTCCCTGATAAAAGGACAACCAGTATGCAAAATAGACACCTCTGGAATGAGGGAATTTCCTGTAAAACTGATCTCATCCTTGAAATAACTTCCTCACACCATCCTCCTGAAAACGGCCAGAGCATACTGGCTGGAACATCGACTTTAAAACCGGCTCTTTTCAGAGCCACCCCATACTCACAAAAGAGATATATGTCTCATAGTGGTACTGCAAAAAAAACTAAATTACTTTATGTACTTCCGCCATGCATAGCCTCAAATCTGAGTTTCCTTCTTAAAGTTGGAGATGACAATAGAAGGAAGAAGCCTTCGACTACAAACCACAAACTCGTAAAGGGACAGCGTGACCATGAAAGAATGACATCATACAACATGTATTTACATTTCCTCTTCACTAACCACTTAGGGGTACGTTTGAGGGTCATTTCATCATATACTACTGGAGTTGAACTGCAAATGTCCCAGCCTGAAAATGACCACATGAAAATGACCGCAAGAAAATGGCCAAGCTGCAAGACTTCCTGTGATTGTCAATCCAGTTAAACTTAATTTGCTAGCTTGGAAACGGCGGACAGAAATTGGATTTCTTTCAAGATCACAGGCCTCTATCTGGTAATAGCCTTTGAGAAAGATCCTGCTAGGATCCAAACATCAGGCCCTCCTAACTCTGAGCAGTCTTTGAGAAAGATCCTGCTAGGATTGGAACATCAGGCCCTCCTAACTCTGAGCAGCCTTTGAGAAAGATCCTGCTAGGATCAAAACGTCAGGCTCTCCTAACTCCAAGCATTTGATATTATTTCAGGTCATTATTTTGGCTGATGAGCAGTTTGCAGCATTTTATTACTTGTATTGGTAATAGGTGTCCCGAACCCCTCCAATATATTCACAGGTACACCCCAAACAAAACTGACGAAATAGTTTCTCTAAGCTTCACAGGAAAAATGTCAATGGAAGCTGTAATCCCCTTCACCACAGTAGCCCTAATCCTGTCTTCGTCAGGGATTAAGCACACCCAGATTAACCAGATTAAGTTCATAATCCTGAACTAATACTTCTCTATAATAAAAAAAAAAGTAAGAGACACACAGGTGGATTGTTAAGGGTGAGACTGGAATAAAGACTACAAGATTGTGGTTAGTATAGGTTCTCAATGAGCTTTTAATGGTACAGGTATTCAATGAATGAAGAATTAGCTGAGGATGTAGCCTTATTATCAGCCTGGTGATGTAATGTTACACCTTGCAAGTTCAGATGGGCAAATTACAATTGACTTAATTCCTAAGTTCTGCGGGCAATTTGGCTTAGGGCTCTTCTAATTCTACCAAAGTCCAACGCTGTGGCAAATCCTTATGGATGTCTTTAGACTTGGACCAGGCTGGGCCAGCCGACACTTGTTAAGTTTACATAGCTATAGTCAAGTCTTCAAAATACCACACTGTGCAGTATCCCTATGGCACTTTATTTGGACTTGGACCAAGTTTTGTATTTTTCCCAAATAAAAAATATCCTGTCCTCATTTTACAATCTTGAAAAAAACACTAAGCTTGAAAAAAAAGTCAGCCAGCCCATAAAAAATCTCTGATTTCCTAGAAAGAATTTGAATAGCTGTCGGCTTCGCCGCGAATCATCCTTTAAAGTTTTGGGCTGTAATATGATGTCGTCTGGTGTATCCAAACTGTTTGCTACACAAAGGCGTGTCCGGAAAAAGGGAACAGGCAATTGAAATATTTAGCAGTGGTAGACACAGCAAAATGTCTGGCTTTTGCTTTATATTAGGCCGCTAGTCCAATCTTCAAAAGAACGTGGCTTTGTGCTTGCCGACGCTAACATTATTTTTACTTCAGTATCACTGAAAGAGCATTTTTCACACGCATTATTTTGAGGCTTATCTTCTCCAGTTTTGGTCACTGTTTTTGCTCTTTCTTCCACGAAAACAGCCTTTCAAATTAAATATTCAAATTAGTGGTTTTCACAGTTACTATACAAGCAGGGATGAGATTGACCAATGATAAAAATGTCTGAAAACAGCTGACAGGGAGCATAAAAGGTTTGAAATCTGAAAATCTCCTTTACTTTTGTACACAGCCTGTGAGGAAAAAAAATAATCTGAAATCCAAAACAAAAAAGTCTGAAATCAGGTTTCAGATCATCCCTGTACAAGTCTGAAATTTTAAGTTTCATTGAACATTCCAGTATTTTTTTATACAAATGTTGAGTGAAAGATAAATCTAAATTTGAAGACTCACATATGTAATGTTTTATATAGGCCCTACTGTATTTGCAAAAGCAAGTGCAAGAAAATGTGATAAAAAAACTCACTGATAAACAGACAATTACAAAAACAAAATATTCTGGGGGTGAAATGTAGAATTATATATTCCACACTATAGATGGCAAATAACACTGTGAAGATGTAAATTTTCATTTCTTTTTGGAGGGGGAGGTGGGTTGCGGGCAGGGGGGGGGGAGCAGGCCCCAACATCTGTTCTCAGCTAATTTTCACACAAAATTACTCAGTTTTGCGTTTTTTTAATTGGAAATTTATGACATTTTATTCCGTCGTACGTAATGGCCTTGGGTGACAAAAAAATATACCCCTACCCCCCCCCCCTCCCCATCTCCAAACTAGCCTACTACAACACAGAGGAATTTCAACACAAAAACTAATATCCTGCATAACAAAAGGCACGTTTGAAATGCACGCACACACACGTACTCTGTCCGTGCATTTGTGGTGAAAACGAAACAAAAAAAGGAATTATGTTTAATGTGGATTCGGTTGTAAGGCGTAACCGTGGTAATTCCCTTCTTTTTCTAATGCTGAAAACTCCCAGCACATCTGTTGCATATACTCTGCTAACTCAAGTGAATAATAAATACTACAGTGCAACGCATAATAAAATGGGCGGTCCTTACTTAAACTAGCATCAGAAGTACATATTGGCATCCCGTGGTCACGTTTGCGTTAAATTCCTCTCATTTTTTTATGGAATGTTAATATCCAAATTAATTATTCGCTTTATTAAATTTGTGAAGCAGACCGTGGTCTAGGTTTTCTAATTATGTACGGATATTTATTGCAGATCGGCTTAAAAACTCATCAACTGAACGGCGTGTAATGAGGCATCCAGTACGGTGCAAGCAATATAATTATTAAAACAATTTGCTGAAAGCACTTTTCTACGAACGGCTGTTGAGAAAAGATCAAAACCGGCCAGGAATCGTTGCGACAAAATTAAATTAAAACATTAATTGCTTGATTCTATGGCACGAAAGTGGATGTATGAGTCTGATGGCTGTTTTGATGTGTAAGTTTCGGAATGAGTAATTATAGTGAGTAAAATGTTACTTAGGATGACCAATTAATTAAGGTAATCATCAAAATTGGGACTTGGACTGCCCTACCATCTGAGCTATCCAGCCCTATGATGGGGGTCTCAATATAGTCAACTATCTTTGCTCAGGGTGCCAGTCAGAAGCCATATAACCCATTATCTGCCATACCAGTGCTCTACCATCTGAGCTATCCAGCCCTATGATGGGGCCTCCCTATAGTCAACTATCTTTGCTCAGGGTGCCAGTCAGAAGCCATATAACCCATTATCTGCCATACCAGTGCTCTACCATCTGAGCTATCCAGCCCTATGATGGGGCCTCCCTATAGTCAACTATCTTTGCTCAGGGTGCCAGTCAGAAGCCATATAACCCATTATCTGCCATACCAGTGCTCTACCATCTGAGCTATCCAGCCCTATGATGGGGCCTCCCTATAGTCAACTATCTTTGCTCAGGGTGCCAGTCAGAAGCCATATAACCCATTTACTGCCAAACTAGTGCTATCTACCATCTGAGCTATCCAGTCCTATGATGGGGCCTCCCTATAGATAACTATCTTTGCTCAGGGTGCCAGTCAGAAGCCATATAACCCATAAACTGCCATACCAGTGCTCTACCATCTGAGCTATCCAGCCCTATGATGGGGCCTCCCTATCATAGCCATGTATCTCAAGCCCTTCATTTCATTTAAGACACAAAATGGTGGTACCCAAATAAATCCAAAGCCTAGCCTCAAGCCTCATTTCGTATTGAAAGGGCCCTACAGCACATCTTCATACACTGCACTCAAGCACCTCTACACCCGAATCGCTCCTTTCCGACCTTATCTTGCCTTGTCGTCTGGCCGTATTTACCGACAGAAAGCCACCCAGGACTCTCTCGGTAAACTCAGCCCGTGTTATTCCGACGTCCATCTACCACTCTCGTGGTCAAAGAAAGAAAAAGAGGAGGACAGTGTATGTAGTACAGCCATTTAAACAACAGAGCAGTGTGCCGCGTCATAAAGGAGATGAAGTCGAGTCAGAAAAAAAAAAAACCTGCCGGAATGTTTATTTTTCTTCTGATTTTTTTTTTTTTTTTTTAGTGGCTGCTTTTGACGGAGATGTTTTGACGGGTGAGCAAACATGCCGGTATAAATGAAGCTAGCGTCATAATTAGCATCCGCTAGCGCCGACTTCAGTGTGTGTGTGTGTTGGTGCTGTATGTTTGTTTGTGTCGTGTAAACATTAACTGGAGAATTAAATGAAGTCTCTTTTTGCTTTGTCCTCGATCCGTTGGGTCTGGCCGTCTAGAGGGAAGGCGGTGGGGTGGTTAGCCTAGAAAATCTAGAGGAAACGTGTAAGGATGGCGACCTCGTAATTGAATACTTGTAAAGGACGGTGAACGATCACAAGAAAGGTACTTGAGACAAAACGTTGTTGTCACACAAGTGAAAAAGAGATTCAGTGACAAAATACAAACATATTTGAAGACCTTGAACTTAATAAAAGTTCATTTATATCGCGCAATTTACATACGTATTTACATATGTATGAGAATCGCCACTCAATATTTAGTCCTCACAAAAGTTCCGACAAAAGTTCCCACAATTATTGCGCGGGGAATGTCATTGCGATCAAGGTTAAATGCTAAAAGGCTTTAATTAACGGTAGTCTTAATTTGCATAAATTTGAATATACTAATTAACAACAGGTGGTATTTGAAGGACATTTTGCTGTCCGATGCTTAATTATCATGTTCAGGATCAGAAAATTCAGGGGTCGAAATGTCCACTAGACCTTGGACGTCAGACCAAGTCTAGTGATTTCAGTGTCCGTCTAATAAAGTGTGTACTGCACTAGTTTGGCTGTCTAGTGATTTTGTTTTCCATGCACAATTAAAACGGTGCCTAAATTAATGATTTTTGATACAATATTGCATACAAGTACGGTTTTCCTATGTACATGAATGCCACAAGTGTGGTGAAAAAAGTTCAGGTCTAGTAAAATGCTTCAATTACTAGACCTGCTGTCCAGTGCTTTTTTGAACGAAATTCTAGCCCTGAAATATGGAACATATTCCAAATTTTTGAAGAAATTTCATCTTTTCTAAACATCACAGATCAAAGGTCCATTCTTTGATTGATTCACGGGCGTTTCCGTTCATCCATTGATGAAAAAAAATGGAAGTCTCGAAATCTTTTCCGTTTTTTTTTGTCAGTTTTTTTTTAAATGACATACTTCCTCTGTCGTGAGTTATCACAGCCGGAGGCTATGGGGATGGCCGCCGTACCTGAACTTGCGATGCACCCCGTCGTACAAAGCAGACATACCACACATAGCACCGCTACAATCCTGCACGGACAAACCGCAATGAACGAAATTACACCAATCAATAAATTGATCCGGCTGTATATATACTCTTCAGCTTCCGAACGGCTGGGCATTTTGTCGGCCAACGAAGAAAAGAAGGGAAAAAAAAAAAAAGAGAAAAAAATGAGGACGGTATGGAAATACGCGACGGAGGGCGCTTGTAGAGAGTTTGGCGAGATTCCCGGTTCCGTGCGACGGGGCGGGCTGCGGGATTGGAGGGTCGAGGAGGGGGAAGATGGAAAGACTTGGTAATTGCGAAGTAATTTGTTTATCTGTTGAGTAACATGGTTGCCAATGGGGCCATAGGTACCCAGGCATATTTACTCCCTCCAAGCGAAGGGCTTTGATTCTATTAACTCCGCCTACCCTTGGATTATAACGAATCCCCTCCGTGGCAACATCTTAACCTCCATCACAAGCCTTCTCTCCTCTTTTCACCCTCAAGAAAAAAACCTTGACGGAGGGTGGGCTGTACTTGGGGACCGGTAAAACCTGACCACAAATTGTAGAATTGTCTCGGACTTTCAAAGTTTGGAATTGGTTTTGCGGATGGGGGGGAAATCTCTGAGGCAATATAGCGGTTCTCACATAGAACCAGAGGTCTGCTTTATGTTTGGACTTCAGAAACACCATGTAGGGAATCTCTAAGGAGATACAGCGGTTCTCACATAGAACCAGAGGTCTACTCAATGTTTGGTCTGGTATACCATTGCAGTAACACCATGTAGGGAATCTCTAAGGAGATACAGTGGTTTGGACTGGTATACCATTGCAGTAACACCATGTAGGGAATCTCTAAGGAGATACAGCGGTTCTCACATAGAACCAGAGGTCTACTCAATGTTTGGACTGGTATACCATTGCAGTAACACCATGTAGGGAATCTCTAAGGAGATACAGTGGTTCTCACACAGAACCAGAGGTCTACTCAATGTTTGGACTGGTATACCATTGCAGTAACACCATGTAGGGAATCTCTAAGGAGATACATTGGTTCTCACATAGAACCAGAGGTCTACTCAATGTTTGGACTGGTATACCATTGCAGTAACACCATGTAGGGAATCTCTAAGGAGATACAGCGGTTCTCACATAGAACCAGAGGTCTACTCAATGTTTGGACTGGTATACCATTGCAGTAACACCATGTAGGGAATCTCTAAGGAGATACAGCGGTTCTCACATAGAACCGGAGGTCTGCTCAATGTTTGGACTGGTATACCATTGCAGTAACACCATGTAGGGAATCTCTAAGGAGATACAGCGGTTCTCACATAGAACCAGAGATATTCTCAACATTTGGACTGAGTACCAGACACACATTATGTACAACATGTGATATTTAGCTGGTTGCCTGTCTCAGCAATCTATTAAAGTCACTGTATATTCTGTCATACTTGATTTACCCACTAAATGCATTTTGGCTGGGGACCAGTTATTCGTCCTACGCAACACACAACTCTCTTTGGCTGGTAACCGAACACATTTCTTTTTCTGAACCCTGCAGCTTGCCCCGAAAAACCGGAAGATAAAAATCCAAATTGTTTATTTTCCCCCTTAATCTATCTGAGTCCTTATTATAAAAGTTAACATTGCCCTTTAAAAAGACCAACAGATAAAAAAGAAGACGATAACAAAAAAAAATCTGGATCTCTGTTGCCGTGACAACTGCACAGAGAGGCAGACAGCTGAAAATTCTCGGCAAGCCCGTAGCGGTATTCTCAAAATTAGTTCCTTATCATTGTGATATCGGGCCAGAGAGGCACATCTTCCCCGAGCTAGTCGGTTGGAACGCACAAGAGTAGACAAAGTATACTTGGCCCTGGCTCGATTCTGCCGTCCATTTCTATGTAGCTTGTGAGCTCGGCCATTATGCCTACAGCGAACGAGATTTAATAATAAGCCCGTACTGCCGATGGCCAATAACGCTACTTAGCACTACACTTGTTGTGTGTATGTACATACACACTGTCCCTTCATACAAATACACCCTGCGTATAAGATTGGTGTGTGTGTTTTTTTCTTCTTCTTTTTTTTATTTTTTACAGCAGTACAATTTGTCGTGCTGTCAACGCAGCAATTTTCGGCATTCTGTGAAAGTGTGTTGACTTGGGAATCGGGGAAAAATCACTAAATAATATCAGTTATCTTGCTAAAAAAATTGAAAATTTTTCAAAATTGGTTGTTTTTTATTTGTATTCCACATAATGACATGCTTAGATCAAAGTAGTACATGAAAATTGAGAATTTGCCAATAACGCTACTTAGCACTACACTTGTTGTGTAGTACATGAAAATTGGGAATTTGAGACGTTTAAAGCTAAAAAAAAAAGCTTTAGAAAAGCTAAAATTTGAATTTTGTTCTTTCCAGTTTGGCAAGAGCGTAACTGCTTCTTCTAATTATGAACAGAAGAAGTTCTATTGTTGAGTTTGTTTGTCAGTTTAAAGCTGACTGTCTGTCTGTGTGTAGCTTGTTTGTCCGCTATTTGTGTAGGTGTCCGAATACTTGGCGATCTTTCTAAGGGTACAACCTAAGATCGTTTATTCAATTGTTTTACCTTCCAATGTTTCAATGAGGGTTTTACGGTGTAATACTGCTATATAATGAACACATTGCAATCCACAGAAATTGTCTGTTATAGCGGTCGTCGGTTGCAGCAAACGGTATGTTCAAGAACAATACTCGATATAATTGTACCCAAAACAAAAATTGGGAGCCAAGGATGATGTTCGGCATAGCCGAATGTTCGGAGTAGCGGTGTTGGTTAGAGCTGAATTCCACTACACTGTCGCTTACATAAGCTTTTAGGAGTGCTCAGAGTCATTCAACGGACAGACAAAAAAGAGAGAATAATATTTATCAGCTAGCAGTCTGTTCGTCCACGATTGTCTATCTACATGTGTGATTATCCCTTTTCACTCTTTGTTGAAGAAACCAGGATTGTTATTTTTTCCGGCAAAGGTCACAAAAACTGCCCCTCCCCTGTTTTACCAAAAGGAATCGGAGATAGAAAGCGTAAGGGAGGAGAGATCTTTTTTCTTTTCTTTTTAAAAGAAAGATATATCTTCTACGGCTCGTTGGACCTAAGGGGTTGGACTATTGTGCGACTGTGTCATTTCTCTAGAGCCTTGGCGCATTCTATAATCAACTTACACCATCCCCACTCTATTCACGACTCTCTCTCTCCGCGTACCTAGCCCCCCTACCTCATTGTCGCTTGTGTCCCCCGGTCCCATAAAGTTCAGTGACAGAAGGGGGAGCTTACAATTAAATAACGTTATGTCCCGGAGGGGGCCATCGTCATCATAGGTACAGGAAGAAATTTAAACAGTTTGCATTCAGAAAACGACTGGGGGATGATTATGATTGGAGCGAGTGTATATCTACGGAGAAAGTAGCGAGCACGAACAAGATGTATGTAGCAGACATTTTGTTTATTATTATTTTCACGAGGCATGGTTTGACGGAGCTTTCATGCAGTGTCCAGACCTTCACTTGGTTGGTGGTGTTGCGGCGAAAAAAAAAAAAAATAGACGGAATATATGGCCAGCCTACAGCTGATGCAACATGGAGATTATTGCGATAGGTCGGCTGGCGCTGAACACCGACAACGAAGAATTACAAAACTGGCGTCTACATGTACTACATGTACGGACGCACCACGCAGCAAGAGGATTCAGGTCGAGGGCATTTCCCACTCCCAAAATACACAGATAAAAAAGGATGAAAACTGGAACCACGACGGACGGGCAAGGTCGAAAGGACCAGAGAAGATGAACAAAAAAAAAGCACAAGGACGGCAAATTTTCGCAATTTGGTTTGGGACAATGCATTCTGTTGACGAGGCTCACTTTACAATTAACTGCTGTATTATAACAAAGCCTTATAGTAAATATACACTCTATTGTTCCAGAGATTGACATTGTGTGTACGGACAACAGCACAATACTAGGCCCAATATATTGCAGCCCCAACCACAGATCTGTAGCAAATTTCGAAGAGGGGGGGGGGGGGTCGGGAGGGGGAGGGGAACGTGGTAGGACAATAAGGGCATTACGTACGCGACCGGGGGCTAAATTAATAAGCATGGTGACTTTGTATGGCTGCATGCATATGCGCGTGTGTGTATAAGATTATGTGAAAGAAGGATGCTTAAATAACAGAGAGGGACCACACGAAGAACAGCGGGTCTCGATCGTCGAGGCTATTAAAAATATCTTCAACTCAACAGATTTCTTTGTTTCTCCATTGAACTTGTAATTACCCCCCCCCCCCCCCTAAAAAAACCTCATCCATTTAATCTTTGCTTTTATCTTTTAAATTTTGTCTTTCATTGGTTCAATGACAACTCAACAATGTAGTGGATAAGTCAAAGTGCTTCAATTTTGAAAAAAAAATTGGAAAATTTTCAGAGGGTGAAATATCTTTGACTGAATCAACAACTCGATTTATTTCTCAGACATGCAACTCAGGCTTAACAAAAAAATGAGGAAATTCAAATCTTTAAAAAACTTTGTGCAGTTTTTTATTATTTTAAATGGCATGAGTGTGATGAGAAAAACGAGGAAATCAGCTGATCCGAGGAAAAGTTGCATGCCATGTTTCTTCAACTAACCTCCATATTTAATTAATCTACAAAACAAGAAAAACTCTCAATTTCCTACTTTGCTCTCCATAGTTTCAATTCCGTCTTAGTCCTAAATTTAATTCCTTTCATGCACAATGCAATAGATTAGTCGCTGCGCTAGCTGTTTGGAAATTAGAATAAAATAAGCGGTCTCCGCCGAAAGCAGACACGCACAGTACAGCCATTCTTGGAATATAACAGCCATTTTCTCGGCTTAAACCCAAAATGTACTTTTTTTGAAAAGCTGCAACATCGGAATCTCGTCATAATTGCAGGGACGGAACGAGAAATGATTTCAATACTACACTTGCATCCGTTGAAACATGACACTTGGACCGATTCAGGATTCATATTTTCATCGAGGGGGGACGCGACGGTAGAGGAACAAGGACGCAAGTCCGTCATATTGGAATGCAACGTCCTGTACCGCTGCCGTCATCCCATATAAAACCAATCACGGAATATTACTTGGCAATTGAGGGATCTAATTTTGACACAAAAGACCATCTTTTTAAATTAGTCAGTGAGGAATATGTTTGACCGAATATGATTTTTATTGGAAGGAGATGTCGGGTAAAACCGACACAAATGCAAGGACGGAGCCCTGGTTTGGTACAAAGTGTGAATTTGTTTCATTTTTTTCCGCTAGGATGCCAGGAAACTATACACCAAGGAAAGGATGGTATCTCTAAATTTCTAAAATATTTTAATTTCAAAAGAATTCAACAAATTCTCACTTTACAAATGAATTTAGAAACTGCCTGACATCAACTTAAATGGCTGGATTCAGTATCAGCCCAAGCAATTTAGGTTTCAGAAATGATTGAAACCTTCCTAAAAATTGGAGGATTTCTCATTTGAAGAAATCTTGGATCATAAGTAATAAACTGTTGCAAACTGCTCATCAGCCCAAAAGTTACCTGACATTAGGAATATAAAATGCTTAGAGTTTAGGAGGGCCTGACATGTTTCCATCCTAGCAAGATCTTTCTCAAAGGCTGCTCAGAGTTAGGAGCGCCTGACGTTTCCATCCAAGCAGAATCTTTCTCAAAGCCCACAGAATTTATCTAAAGATTACAATGAATTTTTAAACAGGATTTTTGTTCATATTCAGATTTGAGATTGCAAATAGTCGACGACATAACACAGAAAGGTGACTATCATGGTTTGACGGTTAAACCATGTCGTAGAGAAATGCATCGGCTCAACTAGTCTAGCGTACCTTTAACCCAGGGCGTTCACTGATGCGTGCGAATCACTCAAGCGTTTAAACGCTCCCTCCTGGTAACACACTGTACATTTCCTTAGATTGAGAGTAGAAATACCCTAATACAACTACACGTATAGGACTTAGCAACGCAAGTCAACCGTGGAGTTTTTTTTTTCCCCCATCGCAGCGCTTCTACGGCCTGGCCTGGCTGTATCCCCAAGACCTTGTCTCGGAATGATCTTGGCAGGGTTTTTTTTTCTTCCCTTTTTTTATCGGGTCAATCTCATTGGATATAAACAGTCGAAGGAAAACAGGTTTTTCTTTTTCTTTTTTGCACGGCAAGAGAGATGCCATCGAAGGGAAGTGGTTGTTGCTTAGGATTTTTTGTAAATCTTTGGATTTCTTTATTTCAGAGATTTCTGAATTTCAGATTTGCTAGTTGGGTTTGGAACATGATAAAAAGAAATGAAATTTTTCTTTTTTAGCAGATGTGTTCTCTGGAAATCTTATTGAATTTTTGTTTTATTTCTTTATTACGTAAAAGATGGAATATATACATGTATTTTTAAATTTAATGTGGTTATTCTTAAAACAAAATTCTGAATTTAGTGCTTTTTTGGGGGTGGGGGTGGGGGGTTCAGAATTTGGCAACAACATGGAACAAGTCATAAATTGACAAAAACATTTCACACGGATATTTATAGATATCTATTTGTTAAACATTTGGCATTTACGATAACGGGATACCGGTCGACATGGCATTTAGTTTATATCGGCACATCACATGTAAATCTCTGCGCATGTACTGTACATAAGTGCTCATGTTAACCCCTATCTGACCATGAAAAATGCAGAACAGAGCAAGATTTCAAGAAAGAAAAAAAACTTCGTCACACACGTGGCACATGACAGGTTTCTCCCCGAGTGTGTTAAATATTCGGCGCTGGATTCCTACGGCAACCGGTGCTATCACGACGACCGCGGCGGTTCATGACGTCTCAACCGTGAACGGTTTTTGCAGGGAACACATGATGCATGCAAAGAGGCATTACGCGTTCCGTTTCACTGACCTCCAAATAAATTAATCAAAAACAAAAAACTGCTGCTTTTTGCTGGCAAATGTTACGGCAACAATTTGGATTCTTAGTGCCCGTGGACATATACAGCCTACGCCTGCTTCACGATAAAAAACACGATCGTCGAGATTAGAGAAAAATGGCTTATAACAAGTACAGCTCTTATGCATAGAGCCGAAACCGTGCAACACTAAAGTAATGGATAAATTTAATACAAAACTTAAATAGCAAATGATTAAATTGTAAATATATCCCCGTTTTTACAAGTTATAGAATTCGTCTGAGGCAGTGGGTAATTTCTGCAAGCTTGAGGGATGTTTTATTCCGACACAAAAAGACGATTATAATTCAATTCATTCAGCATTATATAGAATATATAAATGACTGTAATCAAACGGCAAAATACAACTTGATTTTTAAATTCTAATCTTCTGGTATTTTTAGAGCAAAGTGCATCAAACTATAGACCGAGGGCAGTTATTTGAATAGACCTTACACGGTCAATATGAAAGCTTGTCTAATTTGCGCTGCCATGGCAACGTCAGGGATGCAACAAAAGGCAGCCATGTTTTTTTTTTCCCTTCGCCGTTTGTCTCTCTCCCACTGTGCGTGTGAGCTTCAACACCAATCGTCAGAAATGCAAATGAGAGAAATAATAAAAGGGATTATTCTGTTTGCTTTATCACAACGTTCGTTCGTGAACGATATAAAACAGAAGACAACTAGAGAGCGGACAAAAAAAAAGTAGCCCACTGATTGGTGTTGCTATGGTTACTGTCAATAAGCTGTCACTTTCATATGCAAATGAGGGGAAATTTGTTTCCGGCGCTGGAATGTTTCCTATGTGTCATGGTACAACAATGGTGCAAATGAAAGCAATTTGCGATACTCGTCAAGTCATTTTGTCTACAACATAGAAAACTAAGGTTTGGTTGTTTGTATTGGGTTGATTTTTGTTGTAATTACAAATGCGCACAATCTTTAATATAAAATCATGTTGATAATTAATTAAATCCTCTATTTAGACAACAACAGAAAGACATTTTTAATAAAAAAGAAATATACTGGCAGCCATTGAATGTGATTAAGCTTTTTTTGATCTAGCCCTCCCAACTCTCAATAAAATTAATAACAAAAATTGCTTAACACCTGTTGAATGTTTTGCAATTTTACCTTGAAAATTTGATTGCTTTTTCTATGCATCGGTAGCGCTCGAACTGAATATTATGAATTTGCTTTGGGCTATTGTGTTTACATGCTGGGGTACATGCTTTCCATTGATTCTCCTCGATTTTTGTGTCAACATTTCGACAATTGACAGTATTTCTGTCAATGGTAAACTAGAATACCTAGCCGTGCTCTATTGGGCCTCTATGTACAACATACAGAGTAGGCCCTAATTCATTTATTTTAGCACATGCAATTTTTTAAAAAGCAATTTTACAAGAAGATGTTAAAATGGAGTCGGGGCGGCCATACAGAGTTGTTTAACCTTGGAATTCTAAAGGGAAAGCAATTGAGTTTTGATAAAAGTCGAAAGGATGACTTGGTTAGGGAGGTTAAGAGCCTTGAAAGTATGCAATGTTTTGGTTGGATTGCGGGATATTCGGGAGGAGGTCTTGGCACGACGCCATATCGGAGGTATCTCCGCCCTGTCTGGTCAACGAGACGATGGTTCCACGATTCCGCGCCGAAGAGCAACAAGCCCCCTCAGTCCCCGCTGCCTGCGCGGCAACGGCCATGTTTAACGGCGCGGTAATTGGAGTCTCTGGTTACCCTAAAAGCGGGACTATGCGGGCAAAATTTAATTTTTTCCTTTGCTAAATTGGTAATGGACCTGATTTGCAGTTCGTTGTTCCATCGTTTGCCTTGCTTGAGCGACAATTGTAAAGAAAATTGCCATTTGGAAAATTGGGTTTCAGGCTGGGGAATATACAGCACATAAGATTCAATGACTTGAGTAAAACTACAATTTTTTTTAGGGGTCCAAGGCTGGGGACAATTTTTGTATGCTCAGTTGCCAAAAGGGAGATAGGGGTGGGGATGAGATGGAACAATGAAATCATTACTTGAACTATTGGCGTAGAATGTGCTTCAACTTGTTCCTAAACTCAAAATTATTTCAAATTCATAAAATTGTCTTGTTGTATCAAAACTCACAATTTGTTCTAACTCTACATCATGAAAATCATGACTTTTAATGTTAACAAGTCAACATGCATACACTTTTCAAATCATGTCGCTGTATCAGTGCCTAACTCCCCCCTGACATCCTTTAAAATGTCGCAGACTTGACAACACTGCCTTTCTCTTTTTCCCCATTTTTAAGGGTTTGCCATGAATCAGTTTTAGGGATCAGGGAGTCTAAAAGTGCACCACGATTGTGATTCCATCCCGAGGAAATTACTCCGGTAATTCAGGCAGTTCGAGGCCCACGGAGCCGAGGCGTTTAGGGGGAGGATATTTGTAACGGCCGTAATATTCTCATCGGTTATGCGATATTTCACAATAATCATTTCTCTTCTTTTGATCGTACTGTATTACGCCGAGGCAAAGCTTCACCATGTGTATATGTATACTTCAGGGTACCGGTGAAGGCAGACCACCGGGTTTGTTCCTCCTGTTACTATTAGTGCATGGACCCACCTGCTAGCACGCTAAGCATATGATTACTCTACTACGAACCACGCATTGGGTTACACCAGCAAGACGACTACTTCAGTCTGGTACCCTTCCTCCCGAGGGCAGCGTTATGCCAGCCTAAACCCCTAGGGACTAGACTCATCTAATCACATCAATTAGGTCCAATGCTTGGCTTAATTCAATCATGCTACCCTCGCTGCTGTAGACCGTATATACCCTCCCGCTCACCATATTGTTTAGCTCTCCAACCCCTCTGTTACCCATGGGAGAACTCCCCACACACACACACATACGGGCAAGATTCCGGGATAGCGAGGACCGAGCTATATCTCCACTCGCCTCCCGTATAAAATCATCAACGTCTGGGTACTATAAACGCCAGCGTTAACGGCAGACAGAAATGGACTCACTCAAGCGTCTCGCCTTGACAAAATCCAATACACGTGTTGTTAGTGCTTGATCAAGCAGAACCCAATCCATGTACATAAAATATTATTTAGTATAGCGGCTGAATACATTTTCGCTTTTTTTTTTTATAGATAACGGACTCTTATATAATTGACGATTCAAGCAAGAAAAGGAAAATAATCATGATGAGAGAGGAATAACTGGATTACATGGCTCCACAAACGCTGGATGAAAAGAATTGAAATAATTTTATTATTCTTAAATTTCTTGAGTGTATGCACTTAAAACGGAATCAAATAATTAAATCATTCTTCAACAAGCTTTCATTGTTGAATTAATTCTCATCCCAATATCAAAAATTTCCACAAAGAAATGAGCTCTAGATACAATTTGTGCAACAGCTTACATCCTGAGCACAAAACATCAAATTTTCTGACGATAAATAACAAGATCTTAAACAAATCTAACAGAAAAAGGCCTTCAATAAAGATTGTAAAACGTCAGGCCCTTCTAACTCCAAGCAGAAAAAAGGAGTATAAGGACAATTCCACGGTAACGTACAAATTACCTTTAAGTGACTTTGACTTATTCCTTGATCAATCATTCTTGAAAGACTCCAATTTAAAAAATATTATATTGGAATCAGCAAGTATACCATTTATAATTCCTTTAAATGCATGCAAATATGCAAAAAAAAGAGGTAACTTACGTTACAAAATGTCCCAAAACCGTGGCAATGCCCATAACTGATTTCCAAAATTTCGGAGAAAACGTGATTTTGAAACATTCAAATTTAGTTAACGAAGGGACTTCACCGTGTAAAATTCTACGGCTTCTCACGAGTCCTAGACAAAATCTTTTTATTTCCCGATCTCCTCCCTACTCTCCTTACCCATCTCTTAAAGATCTATTCCCTGAAGCCTTGGCCCCCTCCTGGCCCCTCCCCCTTCAGAATTAAGCCACAAACCACAAGATTGAAAAAAAAAATACCTCTGCTATTCCAATTAATGCGATGGTAACCCCACGCAGCAAATACACATGATTCTTAATGATATTAAGATTCAATTAATTGTCTTGGGTCCCCGCAGACATGGCGAATTATCATTTACGGTGTATAATATTTTCTCAACGGAGGGTAGGTTAGGGAACGAGGCCAACAGCAAGTAATAGAAACCTCAGCTAAAAAATTAACCTTTTAAAGGTATAATACATGATTGGTTAAGGTCACAGAGCAGCACTCACACTTTGTCTAATCAAACATGTACATGAAATGATAAACCAGTGAAAATTTGAGCTCAATCGGACATCTGAGTCACAAGAAAATAGCGAAAACCCGACTCAATTTTTCTTATAAAACCTAAAGAATGGTTTTGATCTTACCCCGAGATCAAAACTGTCATTCTGTCATACTAAAATCTTAAAATAAACAAAAAAACAAAACAATTTTGTTTAGATTATTTATGATTTTGATTTCAAATAAAAACTTTTGTTTGCTGTTTTGCAATCATTTATGAATAAAAGAATTTAGCTTAAAAGGTGAAATAATAATCAGTGCTTTTTGTTCATATATTTCTCTTTTTGAGGTGAGAAACGTGGACATATTAGAATTGTTTTTGTCAAAATGCGGTCGGAGTACAAAGAACTTGTGTTGGTGTAAGAACGAACGCTTTTACAGTGACGTGTAGTCTTCTTTCCAGTCAATGACATCTCGGACAGACAGAAAAGTCAATTACACAAATAAACAAACACAGGCTATCGGGATTTCCAACTCCCCCCACGAATATTTTATCGGAAATTCCTGACAGACAAATTACGTTTCTCTCTTAGCCTGTCAATGATGTAGAAGATGAGGTCGTTCAGGACGATATCAAAATTTTGTTTTTGTCGTCGTCTTTTATCTTATTTCAATATTTTTTGGGGGGTTGAAAACCGTAAATTGCGGGTAGGTCAGAGAGGTATATCTACCGACGTTCTGCCACCCACCAGATCCATTGCCACTCTGCCAGCTAAACAACTCTCCAAAAGTACAAGCCCCAACAGGTGTTCGGCAAAATCGCCACACGATGCCGCCCGAGCGCCCTACTCTTGCGAAACCCGAGAATAAGCTCGGCAATTTGTCAGGGAAACTGAATCGGGCACCGGCCCCATCTCAAGCTTGGAGAAGTACCTCGACAAATCGTCCCCTCTCGTCAAAATCTCATGCTTTCCTTTTACATAGAAAAATGCCGAATTTATTGTCAAAATACAAAAAAAAAGACCCTGTCAATTTTTTGTTTTCCGTCATCATGCCGAGGAAGGTGGAGGAGTATAGAGAAAGAGGGGGTCAGATGAGAATACGGAGAGTAAGTAGGAGACAGCGACTACAGGACGACGTCAAAACCAAAAAGAGACGGAAAGCGTTAGCTGCAGCGGCTGATTTGCATAAAGCGTCGCGCTGTTGGTCAGAGAGATTGCAAGCCAAGGTCTTGAGGTTCCTATTTGCAATGCAACACTGGGGGGAAATATTACGTAGTGCATTAGTCCAGCAGGTGCGCGTCAAGTGCCGAGAAGCCAGGGCTCCCACACTGGACAGTTTCTCTTAACACTCTTTCTCCTTTTTCACAAGGGCAAGTGCGACAATTTTTTTTTCTCCTTCATCCTGGTCGTCTACTCTTCTTCTTTTTTATTTAAACAAGAGTCAGGAGCATGATTTCTTTTAGGCTTGGCGTGTGGAGGATGCGAGACATAAGGGTCTAAAGTGGTCTGCTTCATTCCGCTGAATTCATAAATTTGGTCTGATCTTCCTCAGGTGCCACTTTACCCGTTTTTTGTTTGTTTGATTTTTTTTTGCGGTGGGGGTGGGGGGGAAGGTTTGTAATTTGCCAGTTTTAAATACTAGTTCTTTGTTTTCGAGGTTGTTTTTTCCCTCTCTAGTCTAAAGAAAGGTTTTCTCTAAAAAATGTTTTAAATACATGTTTGTTGATTTCTACATTCTTTTAAAAATGCTTAGAATTACAGTAGGAGGGCCTGATGTTTTGATCCTAGCAGGATCTTTCTCAAAGGCTGTTTAGAGTGAGGAGGGCCTGATGTTTGGATCCTAGCAGGATCTTTCTCAAAGGCTGTTTAGAGTTAGGAGGGCCTGATGTTTGGATCCTAGCAGGATCTTTCTCAAAGGCTGCTTAGAGTTAGGAGGGCCTGACGTTTCTATCCTAGCAGGGTCTTTCTCAAAGGCTGCTTAGAGTTAGGAGGGCCTGGTGTTTTGATCCTAGCAGGATCTTTCTCAAAGGCTAAATAACGAGAGGACAAGAACATGCAAGTAAAGATACAAATAAATGGATGAGATGATCAGGACAAAAGGGGGTATATGGATGGGGAAGGGTGAGTAAGATCAAAGATGGACACTAACAAAGACGTGGAGAAGAAAAGGGTCTTTAAAAAAAAATTTGAATGGTTGAGTTTTTTTAGTGTTTCATTGAACATCATCCCATTGGATTCGAAACACAAAATCTTAAAGTATGACCTTCAAATTAACAGCAAAATTTAAAACTAGAATTGTGGTCATTACAAGGAAAATGTGCCTTTACACTAAGTATATCACCATAGCAACCAAGAGGCACGTTTCTAGGCGCAAATGCATCCATTCCACAACACAATTCAGGATTTTAATCCTGAATAGGCTAAAACCAGCATGGTTGTATGTTAGGGGGAGGGTCTGTATAGTAATGTCTTAGCGACTAGTGTTTTTCCGCATGAAAGAAAGACCTGATGAGTCACTGTATGTAATAGGACCGTGGTGGTGTCTCGCTACGCCTCGCATCGGTAGGAACACCATTAGATTGTAACTGTTGCGCTAAGTACTGCATACTACAGCATGGACTACCGTACTCAGCGAGCCTCGATAATCTAAAAAGTGCACGTCACACTCTATAAAAAAACATCACCTTGGAACCTGGGGCCAATTTCATAGAGCTGCTTAGCACAAAAATTTGCTAAGCATGACATTTCTGTCTTAATAATGAACAGCAATTGATTTGAGGCTTTGCATGGTGACAATTGATATGTGGATCGGTTTGCGGAAACAGGGCCCCACATCCCTCATTTCAATCATCTCTTGATGAGGACTAGAGCAGGCTAGTCAAAACGTTGAGACCTTAATTGCGAGAAGTGCGAACGATATAGAAGTACGAAGTACGAACGATTATACATGTGTTTCCGCAAACCAATCCACATAAAAACAGGATTACTTGTAACAACCAAATTTCCATGTGTTGTGTATCACTTGCAATTGTTCTTTGGCTGTTGTTGGTTGACCACGAATATCAAATCGAATTTTCGATGGTGACTTGTTTTATTGGACACGCTATTTTTGTGCTAAGCAATTTTTTTGTGCTAAGCAGCTCTATGAAATCGGAACCTGTGGAACCGAACCAATGAGGTTAGTTCCTCCGCAACGGTTCCTGGGATTGGACTCGGTTCTTTGGTCCGTGGATTTTTTTCAGAAAGACAAAGATTGGTCCATAATTTACAAATGTACCCTTGTTGGGTGTACATTATGAAGATGCACGCACATACATGAAGTACATGTAGGCCTAGTACATTACCAAATTTGTCTTCATCTCAAAATATGGGGAAAACATTCACAGCGTAAACAAAAAAACCTAAAATTTGACTGAAAATTGAAATATCTGTGAAGCAATAGGGAATTAGATATTGCAGTATGATAGCAACTATAATAAAGGATAATAAAAGGATAATAAATTGAACATTAGGTCTAAATATCTTGATCTATATTAAGAGCCTATATCTGTTGTTTTTCTACATTCATACAGAATTTATCAACTAAAATTGCACCAATACCGGTAGTCTAATTTGTGATTTCCATGCCAAAGTCATCAGACCTTTATTTGCTGCGTTGCGTTTTAGTTAAGTTATTCGCACTCTACATTTATTTCCGAAAGGACACGCTACAGTGACAATGGAATACAAATTTACCAAGGTCAATTTTTAATTTCTTGGTCAGTTTTAGCTCGCACAGATGACACCTGTTGTTCAAGCACACCGTTATGCATTGCCCACATCACAAAGGACATCGTAGACGGTCTACGTTTAATTACATATGCGAGCAATCATCATCTTGTGGAAGGGTGTTCGGTATTAATCATAACAAATTAAATAATATAGCAATATTACAGATACAAATTAATTTTTCAATTTTGGTATTGAGGGAATGAGTACACTGCTAAAATTAAGGACTGTAGTTTACAGCACTGAAAAAACATCAGGAAAAATACGAATTTAGAGAAATCCTCATTGAAAAATTTGATAATTTTATGATTAAAACCTAACATTTTGCTGTTTTTAAACATTTTTTTACAGAGCAATTGGTAATTGAGCATGTCTGTTATTTTTCACAAAAATGAATTATGTAAATTTCACCAAATAGTCAAATATACTGAATATTCCATATTCCTGATGAGGAATAGAGCAGGCTAGTCGAAACGTTGAGACCTTACGAGAAGTGCGAACGAAAAAGTAGTGCGAAAGTACGAACGAATATTACATGGTGTTTCCGCAAACCGTTCCACATACTGAATAATTATTCGTTCGGAAAAAATCAGTCACACTGAGAATTTGAAGTAAACAAAGTCCTTCTTTAAGGAAAGAAGAAACAGCTAAAAAAATGGGTAAACAATTTATTGGAATTCAAACTTCACAAGAGCAAGTCCAATGCAATCTTTGTATTTTTCCACTGCGATATATGAAATGTGACTGTAAGATGCCATAGACTAACCCGTCTTCAGTATAAGATGTACAACCGAGCTGCACTATCAGTGTATCGTATACTACCGAGCAGAAAGTACACTGCTCTTATAAAATTTGGTTACAAAATTTCTTTTCTTGCTCAGCGAGTCCTCAGGCTTTATTCCCCCTCTCACCAACCCCCCACCACGTCCCAAAGGCTGCCCTTGTCTTGCCAAAGGCCAGTAACTGCTTAATTCAAACTATAGTAACAAAGATCCTACAGTGAGATGGGAACCCAGTCAGAAACACACAAAAAAAAAAGGCGAAGAAGAAGAAAAAAAAATCTCAAAGGTAGACCTGTGGAAATTACGGAGGGAAGTTAGAGTGACCACGCTGCATGCCTCGACTGTCAGAACGTATTTGGTGCGGAAGAAATTGTTCGCGACGACTGAAAATGGGAAAAAAGGTTTTTTGCAATGGCTGATTTTTGTTCCCTCTCTCTTGGGCGATCTCTCCCCCTTTTGGGTCTTTTCTCGGGAGCTTTAATTTCATAAAACAGTTAAGTTAATCACGATTCACGTCTCCAGCTGCATGGTGAAATTTATTACCGTAACATTATTTAATGGTGAATTATGCACAACGTAAACAAACCTAGCTACAAATTTTCGCTGGGTACGGACAGCGAATTCGCTCAGAGTATTCAAAAGGCAATTCTCCTTATTTTTTTCCTTTTCGGTGACATTCAAGTCCAAATGCCACGACTGTTATTTCAAATAATAGCGTTAAGTAATTTAACAGACTCTCACCAGAAAGGTATAATGTATGGGTTACTCGTTTTTTTCTAGATGTATAATTAAATTTTAATGAAAAAGCGAGAAAATCATCAAAAAAAGCAATCACAGAATGTACGTACCTAGCTAACAAGAATATGAATAAAGAAAGTAATAAATTGCTCCAAACTCCAAGCATTTGATATATTTCAGGTCATTCTTTTGGCTGATGGGCAGTTTGAAGCAATTTATTACTTGTACCAACAATTTCTCAAAAGAGGCAAGTTGACACCCAAATCAAAAATGTATCAAAAAGCCTGGCAAATTGCCAAGATTTTTTTTTTATGGAACCTTGCAGGACTCAAGTTCCCAGAAAGATGTGAAAACTTGTACTGCTTCAATGAGCCAGTGTTCCACACATAGCTAGATACCTACATGTACGTATGTAAGTAAACATAGCATCGGTCAGCGGAACCATCATCCACTACTTTGGCCCTTCAGTCTGACCACTAAGCAGAGTCTGACTGGCCTAAAATTGATAACTGGACAAGCATAACAAACTAGAAAACGAAATTTACCCAGCTTGATAAAATTCTTGACCTCACATTTCAAGCAATTGCATTTGAATTTTAAAAAGGAAATCAGCAACAATCAAAACCACATTCTTCTTGTTTTAAATGAAATAGAATCAGTAAATTTTGTGGATGACTTGTAATTTCTGTAATCTGTAACTTGGTTCTGCTTGCCATTTTGATTATGAATAATTATTATTATTTTAATCCTGCTTACTGCTTAGTACAAAAGCAAGCTGGTTTCATGTTGATGTTGGCCAGCCATGTTTTAACAAGCTTTTGTTGAAGTGGAATATAAAAGGATATGAAATATAGAAAAACCAAGGAGATAAAGAAAATATGGGATTTTATGTTGATAAATTCTTTTGGAAGTGATGTAAGTAAAAAGTATCTTTTAATTATTTCAAAGCAGAAATCTGACTACAACTTGCACTGAATTTGTCTTTTCCAATAAATATGCATGAGCACCAATTCTTAATTGTGCAAAACTGTGGAACATTGTATTTTACCACAAGAAGAAGTGAATAGGCCTACTGCAGAAGTAGACAAAAATGAGATATAGGCCTAAACATCAGGCCTACCATTTAAGTCAGAAAGACCTTGAAAACTTCAACTAGTTATTCCTTAAGATATAGCAAGTAATTTAATTGAAATCTTGTATACCCTATAACCATCCCACACACTTGTTAAACTTGTTGAAAACGAAATAAATTGACACACATGTCACACACACTTCATCCTAAGATTGACTGATTTCTCTAGAACAACCCACAAGAAAAAAGATCCCGCGTACGCCAAGGTTTTTTCAGCGTGTTTCGAAGTTCAATAGACGGGGGAGATATGTGTATTTGTCCCCATGAATTCTTAGGAGACGCGCGGTGCTAGTAGTAGTGGCATGACTGGCCGTGCGTAGCTGGCCAAAGGGTTTAGAGCAAGGCTTTTGACCGCATGAAAAAAATATAATAATAAGGCTAGAGATCGGTTGCGTAACGGCAACAATAGCCTCACAATTATTACGAGTTGGCAGGACTATTATTTAGAGTGGTCCCCTAGCCTTAAGCCCCTCTGGGTTTGGGACAATACAATTTGTGTGCTTGGCCATGCGCTACTGAATAACACACAAACGAGTAGCTGACCCAAGCTGTGTACTCAACAACACATCATGGTCGTTTAATTTGTCTCACGATTCCACCCCCCCCCCCCCCAACAAATCAATCATGATATATTTATCTCAATCTGTCTGCCAAAGCATGGGATACCCCATCACCGATGGATGTCCGTCAAGTAAGCGATTTACTTAACACCGTTGATCAGTGATAAGGCAATTTAAACAAATCGCCGTACGTTGAAAATCGGGTCGTAAAAAATTTGCGAGTTGACAGGTAGCTCGATGGGGTGCCAGTCACGATCACGCGCGCTACACGGTCAGAAATAAAACACCCCAGTTGCATAGCTACCGTATCACGCTCGTAATTAACCCCCGATAAACACGTCTTAATTAATCCTCACACTATTAACGCCTGCTTCTTTGCTACGAGTTTCAATTTTCCATTCACAAGTTCCAAGAAAACAAAAACATTAAATGTAAGTCGATCCCCATTCTTCGGTCGGTGTAATTTCCGGTGAATTTTGCAGTTGAGAAACCCAGTCGCGCTAAAATAGGCCGGGTACCTTTGTGGAAAAAAAGGGCACTGCCCCCGAAATCTTCGAGTCACGTCGCCCGAAATGCATGCCACACAAAAACTATTGAAACTGAATAATTAATGCTCTTATCTTGCGGTTCACTTAAAGCTCTGAAACTAGTCAAAATTTGACTAATTATGCTGCTGTTGCGGTCACACCATCAACAAGACAACCACGCAACATCATTCACAAACATCACAACCTTCCACGAGCTACAAAACTGCAAAAACTCAAAGTCATTCATTTTGTCGACTCCCCAAATTTAATCGAAGAAAAAAATCAATCACATTTCAATTATTTGGCCGAAAAACCTTACAATTTCACCGAAAGATTGTCTCTGACACATCCAGGACGGATTTATTTTTAGGTAAAAGACATAGAAATGACACAAAAAAACAGGTGAAGAGGAAAAAAAACACAACATCCCCGGCGGAGATTTTCGGTTTTGCAGGTACGGCCGCCCGCGCGAGGAGGAATTTCCTCGCGTGTGTAGCTTCGTGGTTAAATGAAGGCCGCGGTAACACCGCGTGTACCGACATCACCCTTCCACGCTCCGAGCAAAAACTGTCATCTTCACTTCAGCAAATTGTTCTTCAAACTCGCAGCCGTTTATACGTACAAGTACAACCCTCCCCCCACTTCAGCAAGGAATTTCCTTGTCCGGTACGACGGCTAAATTACCTCGACAAATAATTACTGATGTTGTTCCACAAGTATCCCGAGAAGGACTAATTTTTCCGAACGCCTGGGGCAATTTTTCTCCTTTTTTTTTATAAGCGCGTTTCTCTCAGGCCTGAAAAAATGTCTGCAATTTTTTTGTTATTTTGGTGATCAGACATGACACATGTACACATCGCCTAGTTTAGCGCTTGATGTGAATTTATCACGACAACCGCTCCAATATTATCCAAATTAAATCGAGGATTATGACCACTAAAAAGGACAATTACAGCGGATTTATCCGAGGTAGATTTAAGTCAATTTACAACAATTCCTCGCAAGATGGATTGTTGTTTTCTAATTACAGAAGTGAAAGATTAGCAGTAAAAAAAATGATTTTTTTTTTAAGCTTCATAAATTGAACAATCAAATCACAATTGATACGGGTATTAAATTATTTGGGAAAACTTGAAGGAGTTAAATGTTTATTTCCAATACGAATACCTCTAAGTGATAAGTGTTTACCCATGTGTAGTGAGCATGTCTGCTCTGCAATAACTGAATCAGATATCACGGATGGGGTTAGTAATTTTGATGACTAAGCTAACAGGAAATTATGCACGTACGTAAACTGACGGACTACCGTTATATATCCGTTTTTTATTTATTTTCACGCGCGGTTGTTTTCATTACAAGACCAAGCATGTTCTCCCTACAAGGGAAACATGATTTATAGATACTTAAACAAGATAAAATAATTTCAAAGATAAATCTTACAGCATCGCGAAGATGGAGTAATTCTGACATTGTACTATGTCAATAATTCAGGTTTAACTTATTTTCGTGCGTGTGGTACGAGCAATCATAAATCAGGGAGGAATTATAATTATAGATTTCTCAAGAATTCCCCCGGTGGCAAATATCTATAACCTGGATGGTATTTTGTGGACAAAGGCTTCTAAATCCACCACGTTTGAGAGACTAGACTAAAATGTCGAGGGCCTATACTGAAGAAGAAGAAAAAAAAGACGAAAAATCGAAATTCTCGCATTGATTTTGCAGGGGAGAATATCGCGAAAGAGACCGCGTGGTTTTTGTTGACAAAAATACGCGCGCGCGCGCGTCGCACCAGTTAACATCGGTCTGTACTGTAATATGAAGAAAAGTTTGCCCACAAATTGGGATAATTTCTCAAAGGAATAAAAAACCGAATCTTTATAAGCATTTTTCCCCAGGCTGAAAGCTTCAATTAGTCTGCTTAGCCTTAGAGAGCTCTGATTATGGCTATTAGGGAGAAATTAACCCATTTTACTAGAAAATTGTTATTGTTAAACATTGGAGGCAGTCATTTTCAACAATACCTAAAATTGACCGGCTTGAATGGGCTTGGAATTTTATAGCTCTAGAGGAAAATCAATTTATTGAGTCTTATTCATTGTTATTCATTTTAATTTTAGTTATAGTTTAATATAATATAGCATTCTTCGGATATATGAAGGCTAATCGAGTTCAAGAAATAAGAACTTCATTCAGGAAATCACAAATTGTATTTTCTAATAAAAATGCTTGATGCATACCTATTTTTCCCGCAAAAGAATTAAGCATCTTTTGATTACATTACGTGAAATTATTTAATATTATTTTATCGACGGCGGGGAACTGTAACAAAAATGACTTTGTTCGAAAATTGATTCAATTCAAAAATTGAAATTCTATCGCAATGAAAACGACATTATTTGGGATTCTGAGGGGAAATGGATACATTTGTGGCTTGAAGTTAAGTGACTGTTTGATAAAAATTATTGTAAGAAAAGTAGACGTCATTGAATTTTCAAAAGTGGATATTGAATTTGGATATTGCAGACAAAGCTGTCCCAGCTTGTGCAAAGTTTCTGGTTAAAAGTGAGTTATGTTTTGAAGATTTTGCAGAGTAAATAAAATTAAGTTATCAGAATGTTTTGAACTTTTTCAAAAGACTGTAATTATTTTTAATATATGCCAGTGCCAGTGGTGTATTGTTTTAGTTGTGGCATGGCTTTGGTTGGGAATAAAGTGGATAGATCTTTAACTTTAAGGATGAGGTTAAATTTCGGTCTTACCTGCTAGTCTGAGGGCTGACATTCTTTGAAATTCGGGCTCTTGTAGCCATTTCCACATTCTTCTGAAGGTCTCGCGCCCTGATTTCAGCTTGCTCCACGGCTTAGGATTCCTGAGAAGATCACTCAGAGTTCCTTGGCTTCGGCAGAGGACCCTTTGAGCAAAGACAGCCTGAGGGATGCTATACCTCTTCAGTTCACTGGTCACCCTCCCGGCTACCTCTTTTGTGTTCACTTCTTCCCCGGTCGTCCCGGAATCGACCCTGCTCGAGCTACGATCGACCGACCGTCCAACGGAGTTGGGACTCGGGTGAGTGTGTCCGGTCATCCCGGTGTAACCGTTTAACACCATCGGACTGGTTAATCCCGATCTTTGATGATGGTGAGACGGAGGTTGGAGAGCTCTCATGTGGTGTGGTGAGCTGGCGTGGTGAGTAAACTGCTCATAGCTGTTCATAGGGGATGCATATCTTGCATCTTGAGGGGTACAAGACATCGTTCCGTGATGAGGAGAACCGTAGCCACCCATGGATTGATGAGGGGCGTAGCCGTTCAAGACAGAGTTATGTCCCATGCTGCTATGAGCGACCATGGAGGTATGCCCCATGTTCATCCCGCCGAGTTTATCGTAAGGATTGGACGACATCCCGTGAAGATTCGAACCGTTCATCAGCGTGAAACTCCCGCTAACATTCGAAGCCTCGTGCCTGAATTTATCGGAGACCGTGGAAATCGGAGGAAGGGGTTGTAAAGGGGTCAGCGTGGTGAAGTTATTGCTGCTCGTGGCCGCCGATTGTTGGTGATACCCGTTCATATTTAAGGGTCCCATGCCATAATCAGCAACACTCCTGAAATCTGGTTCCAACATGCTTGCTAAGGAGGCTCCAAGCCCAAGACCTGTCGCACCGCGGGATGTCTTGGCCAGCTCAACCGGGCTGAAGAAATCACAAGTAATGGCCGATGAGGAGAAGGCTGTGCTTGGACTTGCTTCGGGGTGATGACCACTTTCTCCCAACCCGCTGTCCAATGTGGCCGCTAGCTCACTCGAAAGCATCACTGATCTAGAGAACTACGAGATGGCCCCGTAATACCGACCGATCTGACTGACACAACACACGGGGGCTGGATCACTAAAAACACCCACCATACACACCGCGTCAACACGGTCACAACAGATTCACTACCTCCAATGAAGAAGGGCTACCACCAGAGAAAAAAAAAACCGATGAGCATAAAAAAAGAAATAACAACACTGTAGTGGACTGCTGGTTCAGTCAGAATGTACGACTAGGTCTGTAGGTAGGGGCAGAAACGAAGAAAAACCCAATCGGAAATTGGAGTGATGCAAGCTTGATTAGTTCTGAGCCGAACATAGACACACATCTACCGTTGCCTGCGCTTGTGCCATGTTGTTTATACAGCTGCAAGTGATGCACGCGCTTTCGTTTTTTTTCACCCCTTTAGTTTTTTTTTTCTATACCCCTCATGAACAGCGCCCTCACACCTTCAAAATCAACCACGCGTGCGCACACCACATCGTTTGGCACACATTGTATTGCCCACTAAGGCCTTTTCTATTCAGTTTTTTTGTTAGTGTGTGTTTGTAGATTCTGAAGGTGAATTTTCAGTGAGATTAAGGGAAGGTTATTGTTACTTGAGCATCTTTCTATCTCGTCCTTTGTCAAAGAAAAACCATTGTCTGTTCTAATTCTCGACTCAAAAAAAGAAAAAGGGACACAAATCCACGACCTTACTTTCTCGCTGTAACAGTGAATAAAAGTTGTTGTCGTATACTCACAATCAATTTCAATTTTACTGATAACAACTGACCAAAATATTATTTCCAATGATATAATAAGATTATTTTACTCTTTTTTGGAATTCCATATTTTTAGGCTGCAATTTTCTCTCTCTCTTTTTTTCGAATGGCGTTTATAACGGAATTGTTTGACACCTTGAAAACCCGTCACTGGAGTGTTGGGTTTTTTTTTCGTCATTTTTTGTTTACATTTTCTCTATCGTCGACTCGTCCTTGAAAATGAACATACAAATGTATTGATTTTGTCTCTCAATTGTTTTGGATGATACAAATAAAAGAAGAGGACATTAAATAGGCGAGTTGGTTTCTTTGTTGGTGTAAGGTTGTTTGTTATTGTATGTTTTAAGGACGAAGAAGTGACTAAAGTTCAAACTACACTCGAAATTAACCTTCATTGTTAATGTCTGTTTGCGAGTTTTTACTGTTTTGAATTATTTTGTGGTTTAATCCTTAAACAGAGGGAACTGACTGAAATTAAAGTCATTGAAAATTGAACAAAGAAAAATTGTCAATTTTTCTTTATTTTGTGGTTGGTCACTTTTCTATTCTGTTTGTGTTGTGTGTGATTTTGTCCGTTATGTGTAGGGTCGGATGTTCGGTTGGTTTTTGTAAATTTGTAATTTTTTTTTTTAATATGGTGAAATAACGGTGAAATTAAAGGTAAAATCATACTTAGGTTTTTGTAAAAGAAATACAGATTCATGGGTAAAAATATCAAGGAAGATACAGTAACAGTCATCTGTGAAAATTTTAGTTCCATACAATTATTTTTGATATTTTAAATATAAAAATAAAAGAGAAAAGACTTAAAAAATACTGTGGCCGTTTTCACTGATTTCTCAAAAAGTGGGCACTGTATGGAACTGAAATTTTCACAGATGACTGTTACTGTATCTTCCTTGATATGTTTGCCAATGAATCTGTATTGCTTTGACAAAAACCAAAGTATGATATTATCTTTAAAATATCCACAGCAATATTGCAAATATGCAGTTTACAAACATCAAAATTTTGCACTATGAAATTCACAGGAATACAAATCTTTACAAATGAGACTAATGCAAGAATATTTAATAAGTAAAATTATAAACATGTGTACGCGTGACGACACAAGGGTCCCTTATTTCACCCTACACTCCAATAAAAAGTGCAGAGGAGCGTAAGAATTAAATTTGGGCGGATAAATAGGACAAAAGAGAGCTCCGTTTATCAAGGGAATTTAACAAAACAACAGACACCTGCTAATAGAATGTACCATGCTCCAAAGACACATAATTATGATAAAATATACAGATAAGGAATACAAACTTGACCAATTAGAGGGATGGTACATAATTGGTAAGACAAAATACACTTCAAGATCACAGATTCACATAAAACGTACACAGTATAATGGTGATGATAGGAGAAAACATCCCATGAAATGTTTTTGTCTAAAATGCCATAATTATTCGTTGAGAAATAAATGAAGCTATTTTCCTATTGGAATCAATCGTTTCGAAGCGTTTTATCATGAACACATAATATCGTTGAAATGTGTAAACGGGTTTTCACTATTTTCTCGTGACCCAGATGGCTGATTGACCTCAAACTTCTACAGGTTTGTCAGATAAGGTATATGATGGATTACATAATGTGCTTTCGCTGTCAGCAACGGTTTTGTCGCAAAAACAGTTCTGTATCATCCCTTTAAGGCGAACATTTATTTATGTGTTTTCGATTCTTGGTGAAGGTTGTTGAATGATGATGAATAAACTGGGGCTTTTGTCAATTAAATCATTTTAGTTAAAGTTATACAGTACAGGATTGGTAACATACCCAAACATAAATGTTCATACATTTACATATAACTTTCAGGGTATGAAGATGGTGTTGGTAGCTACTCACCGTTAAAATCCGCACTGAAATGCTGCATTTATCAAGAAATCAGTAAAACAAAGACCGAACACAGTTTTGAACTCGGGGTAAGATCGTAACCATTTTTAAAGAAAAATTGAGTCGGGTTGTCGCTATTTTCTCGTGACTCAGATGTCCGATTGAGCTCAAATTTTCACAGATTTATCATTTCATGTACATATTTGATCAGACAAAATATGGGTGCTGTTCTGTGACCTTTACCAATCATGTATTATACCTTTAAATCTGGATGTTAGTTAACATTTTGTTGAGACGACCGATTATAATATCATAATACAGTGTATAAAGGACTAGTTGCATCTAAATACTATAGGTGTATGTTATGTGGAACGCACTGTTATTGCTATATAGTAATATCCGAGTTTATAGTGCGTAATATTGTGTAGAACACAATATTACATTCAAACCGAGGCTTGTATTCAAAAATAGTCTGGTACCCGTTTTCTTTTTAGAATTGGTGTTATCTTTTCCATGGGGTATACAAGGAAGGTGACAAGATGGATGCACCGTGAAGGTCTATTAAATGATGATTATAATTAAGATAGTACCGAGTCCTGGTAATACTATAAATTGCTGAAAAGGGACGCTGGAAACAAGCTTTAAGATCTTCTTGTCATCTTTACAACCATCACATATTTTTTCCTCATCAGTGTAAAGGTTCTTTTTTCTTTCAAGCAGAAACCCCACAGAGCCCTATCATCCATTTGTTGGCCACCAATCGTTAATTAATCAGGGATAATCTTGTTAAGCTCTTCGTTAATCCCTTGTCCGGATTAACCGTTAACAGATGTACAGAGATGGAGCAATGTTTGAACCCATTAAAGCACCTACAATTCCCCTCCACCGGAGACGAGAAAAGTCAAGACTTATGCGATTATAAACACGAAACGCTCTACTCTTATAATCCAATCGATCAGAGACTGTGGCTAATATTTTAGTGCGAGCTCTAAGTTGTAAGTTCATCTGGTAGGTTTTCCATTTTGTAACAAGGTGATCTTCTGGTAAACCCACAACATCTGCCTCAGACTTCAGGATTACCAGCATTAAGACCGGGATAGTATTGGCATTTTGGGTGTTGAGAGGATTTCACGAGAGGGCACAAGTCATAGTCTTTGTTGGTGTCATCGATTTTTATCCCAAGTCGAGACAGAAGGAGTGTTTGAGAGTAACATGAAATTAACCAGCAAGGGAGAAGAGGTGGTTGGAACTTAAGCCTCAGTTTCAAAGGTCTTCATTCCATAACGCTACATGATATTCAACATAATAAGGCATGATGTATCAATCATTTTTGTGGTGTTGACTCGCGAATATATCCCAAATCATCCATTCCAAACTGATTCCTCAAAAAAAATTCAGGTTCAGCAATTTGTGTTAACACATGAAATATTTTCGTTTAATACATGAAAAACTGCTGCGAACAAAATAATATACGCTGAAAAATATCGAAATTCTCTCAGTTAGGAGGGCTAGGGCATGACGTTTCAATCCTAGCAGGATCTTTCTCAACGGTTAAAGGAAAGATCCTGCTAGGATCCAAACGTCAGGCCCTCCTAACTCTGAACAGGCTTTGAGAAAGATCCTGCTAGGATCGAAACGTCAGGCCCTCCTATAAACTCTGAGCAGGCTTTTGGGAAAGATCCTGCTAGGATCCAAACATCAGGTCCTCCTAACTCTGAGCAGCCTTTGAGACAGATCCTGCTAGGATTTTATCTAAACATCAGGCCCTCCTAACTCTGAGCAGCCTTTGAGAAAGATCCTGCTAGGATCCAAACGTCAGGCCCTCTTAACTCTGAGCAGCCTTTGAGAAAGATCCTGCTAGGATGGAAACGTCAGGCCCTCCTTACTCTGAGCAGCCTTTGAGAAAGATCCTGCTATAGGATTGAAACGCCAGACCCTCCTAACTCTTTAAGTACAACGTGCTTCAAGTAATCATTCTGGCCAATGAGCAGTTTGCAGAAGTTTAACACCTGTATCACCTTAAACCTTTATTAAAAACTGCATATTTTGGCGAATTCTAGTAAAGGTGAAGCAATTCCAGCATTAATAGGTCACAGACCTACCTCGCATTTTCTGCTTGTGTGGATTCATCGATGGTTACAATGGAATCTCAGGTATAGGCACGGAAAGAAAGACTGCTATCGACTTTATGTGGTTCAATGAAACCGTTATCTATCGACTCGCTGGTAATCACTGGCTACAATCCATGCTACAATCAGGGACCAATTTCATGGAGCTGTTAAGCACAACAAAATGTGCTTAGCACAAAATGTCTTGCTCAATAAAACAAACCACCAATAAAAATTCCATTTGATATTCATGGTCAACGAACAACAGCCAAAGAACAATCTCAAGAGTGATACACAACATATTTGGTTGTTAATCCTGTTTTTTTTTTTTTTATTAAGACAGCAATTTCATGGTTAGCACATGTTGGTGCTAAGCAGGGCCGTGAAATTGGCCCCTGATAACACGTAAATACAAGACACACAAACAAACACACAAACCTGGCCGGAAGTGACGTCACGAGCATGAATGTATGTATTTATAATTAAAAAAATCAACAAATAACCACAAGGGAAACTAACTGGATTAATTTTAAGTCATTGAAAAGCTTCCCTTGTTGTTATTTGTTGATCTTGACTAAAAAACTGCATCCTCTTTGAGTGATCCCAATGTACTTTTTCTCAGGTTGTATAGCATTGCTAATGCTGCGCGTATCTTAAAATAAAATGATCCTTGGGATATAGCGGTATGTGAGTGGTTTCATGGCTTCTGACTGCCAAATGAACAAAGATAATTGACTACTAGGGACACCACCAACGTAGGGCTGGATAGCTCAGTTGGTAGAGCGCCTGTCCGATATTCAGGAGGTCGCTGGTTTGAATCCCTCTCCAGACAATCTTTCTTTGTTCACTATTAATGATTTAAAATTAATGCAGTCGGTTTTCCTTGTGGTTAGAAATTTGATGATTGTAAAATATTTGCCTTTTGAAAGTTGGCATCGTTTGAGAAAACGGTATTATTATTTTTTTTAAAGCTGCAAGTTTATTCTATTCCAATTCGGATAAAAGCTGAAGTTATTTGTAACAAGATGTGCAAGTTGAAATATTCGTTCGTGATGAAATTATCAAAGGCAAAATGACAAGACTGAAATACAGAAATGATAAAAATACCCTAAATCTGGAATTTGTAAAAGTAAAAGAAACAAGATAGCTAACATGCTCAGGAAATGTTTTAAACATCAAGAAATATTTATTAAAATATCTGTCTTAATATTGTGAACCAACTCCACCATCATTATAGGCCTACAAAATGAAATGATTTGAAAGCTATTTGATATAAAGGATAATCAAGCACGACATAACTAGCGATACGATTAAGATTATCGTAAGCGTTCATCCATCAATGCCAATTGACAACAATAGCTTTTTGATGTAATTTTGAAGAACCATCTGAAGTTGACACATGTTAAACCTCTTATGCCGACACGAATCGCAAATTAGAAGCATTCAAGTTTAGAGTCTTATACACAACCCATATTCATCCCAGAAAAGTCCTTCAGCAATCGTCTTAGAGGCGGGCACCTGTTTCTAAGCACCCTACTTCCCACGGTCACTCCTTGTCTACCTCTCTGTCAAAGAGAGAAGGTATACTACGGCGAGACCGGCTAGAAGGGGCGAGTGCCGAGTAAGAACCATGGGGGAACAGAGCGTGCTGCGCCCGGTAAAGACGCCGCGCGCCTACGGTGAAAAAGAAAAAACTCCCGTCATTGAAACAAGACGTAAATCTCCTTTTCATCTTTCATCCCTCTTTTCTCCGTCTTGTTTCGACTGTTGCAGATAACTACCCCGTCAGGCAATACTTACACCCCTCTAATCCTTATATCTAAGCCGATTAAGCAACGCCCCCAAGGGGGAGATACCCCATCAATGGGCGTGGCTTGCTCAGAATGGGGCGATTCTATTGTAGAAGGTTTAATAGGATGATCAGTAGGTTTACATGAGGGTTGATTATGAGAAACGAGAAAAAGAAAAGGTTTTAGTCTTTTTTTCCCAACGCCGGGGTCAAAGTTCATACAGCTAGAATAAGCGCATAAACTATTGCTAGAGAGCTTGCTAAAGCTAACGCAGATTACCAACCAAAATGTCATACATTGCCTATAGTGTTTTATGACTGGTACTCGTCCGATTTTTATGGTAAAAAGCAGTTCTCTTACACGATGCTCATTGCAAATATGCCATGTTTTATCTCAATGATACCCGTGATCATTCTGTACATCAGTAAGAGCGTCAGGTTGGCGTAGCGGTTCTTTCCTCGCATTACACCTCTGTGCCCCGGGTTCGAGTCCTGCTCAGTCCACAAGTGGATCGGGGTTTTCAGTCCCTACCTGATTCTGTGGGTTTTACCCAGAATACTACTCTGCGGTTTTCCTCCCACCTCTTAAACTGTATCTTCTTCTCATCATCTTTCCACAAAAAGTTTCATCAGGCTTGCGAGCTACAGTGCCTAGGGTGCTTTTGAGGACTCTTTGATTTCATAACCAGAAATACACAAGTAAATACTTAACATGTTATTCCGCACAAAAATTTGCTAACCATGAAAATTAATATCTGCCTTAACGGGATTGGTTGTTAAATGTAAACATGGTTAACAACCACATTTCCATGTGTTGTGTATCACTTGTGATTGTTCTTTAGCTGTTGTTCGCTGACCATGAATATCAATGGAATTTTTAATTTGTTTCATTCAGCAAGACATTTTGTGCTAAGCAATTATTTGTGCTTAGCAGATCCATGAAATTGGACCCATTTATCCAAGGATGTTTTCATTGATCGGCTAAGCATGAAAACATTTTCACTGATTGGCTAAGCATGAAAATATTGCTTACCACGAGAATATCTTGCCATTAGGTAAAACAAAATGACAACCATCTTTGTGATTTTCATGCTTATCGAAGAAACAGTATTGTCACAATGTATTTCGCGTTCGGTAGAATTTGTTTTGTTTAGCAGCTCCATGAAATTGGCCCCTAGTCTTGTTCTAAGTTGAACACTATACCCGAACAACTTTCTTTCCAAATGAGCCTTAAGTCCACCCAAATCCAACACTGTACATCCCTGAACAATATAGGCATTATGAGGTCTTAAGCCAAGTTGAGCCAACAAGAGCCTCACTATGACGCATTAAGACCCCTTGTTCCAAACAGACTGTTTCTCCTCAAGACCATCAAAGCCTCGAGCTAGATTTGGGATGTTCGAGTTGGTTGAAACTTGGACGACTTTAATTAAAAAGATAATGGGTACAAGTAATAAACTTTAGCTTTTGAGAAAGATCCTGCTAGGATCAAAATATCAGTCCCTCCTAACTCTGAACAGCCTTTGAGAAAGATCCTGCTAGGATCGAAACATCGGTCCCTCCTAACTCTGAGCAGCCTTTGAGAAAGATCCTGCTAGGATCGAAACATCGGTCCCTCCTAACTCTGAGCAGCCTTTGAGAAAGATCCTGCTAGGATCGAAACATCGGTCCCTCCTAACTCTGAGCAGCCTTTGAGAAAGATCCTGCTAGGATCGAAACATCGGTCCCTCCTAACTCTGAACAGCCTTTGAGAAAGATCCTGTTAGGATCGAAACATCAGGCCCTCCGAAATTAACTCTGAGCAGCCTTTAAGAAAGATCCTGCTAGGACCGAAACGTCAGGCCCTCCTAACTCTGAGCAGCCTTTGAGAACGATCCTGCTAGGATCGAAACGAGTCAGACCCTCGTAACTCCATGCAGTGAGCATGAAAGTCACAAAAAATTTAGATGGTGGTCCTTTCTATATCTAAATAGCAAGATATTTTTGCGGTTACCAACATTTCACGGAGTTGCTAGGCACAAAAAATTGCTTAGCACAATAAAACAAACCAACATTAAAAAACAGCCAAAGAACAATCACAAGTGATACACAACACAAGGAAATTTAGTTGTTATCCATGTTTTCATTAAGACAGAAATTTCGTGGTTAGCAAATCTTTGTGTGCTAAGCAGGGCCGTGAAATTGTCCAAAAAATGAGGCAATCGTTGGCAACTCCGCGGAGCGTGTCCTCAAAATCGCCCACACGCGCGCGACCACGCGCGCGCCACGCGAACGCTGGGAAAAAAATAAACACAAACAAACTAAACATAATAAAACAATACTGTACAAAAAAACACACACACCTTACAAAAATATACTCTACAATTCAGGTTGATTACACTCGAAGTATGACTGTAGATATTTCCCAGAGCAAACAGCATGTATTATTTACTGCTAGTTGCATGCAGCCGTCCCCCCTTGAAAAGGGAAAAGAAAATATCACCATTGTTTTCCTTTATTTTGCGAGAGAATTGAAAACGAAGTTTAGTTGAGAACATACCGCCGATACTCAGTTGCACGCGTATGTGCGTGTGCTTTTTCTTAGTGTATTTTTTTTTTTCGAGATTTTTTTCCCTTCTTTTTTTTTTCGCCACACACTGCTCTGTTGTTTGCTTTTATTACACGAAGGAAGGTAAACGTTGTATTGTGTGAACACGTGTTGGTTATCCCAGGCCCGGGCGCCATGAAAATTGAGGCGCCATTTTTTTTTTGTGGGGGAAAAGGGAAACACACAAGAAAATAATGAACAAAAAAACCTTGTCCCGTCCGCTCTATAGCGTGTCTAACCAATATCTTTTCATTTTGTGTTTTGCAGAAGACGGTCAAACCGACTGTAATGTTATTAAAACGCGCTACTTTCATTATTCGTACTTAATGAGGTATTTTGTGGGGCAAGGTCATGCACCCACACACCGAGCCAGGACCGTTCATTTTTATTAAATGCAGACCTATCATTTCAAATAACCAATTTCTGTTGGTTAAATTTAAATTAAAAACGCCCAGGCTTGCAAACAATGTGCTCAAGAAAATGAGCAAGAGAAAGGGGCTATTTTCAGTGGGGCTAGTTCGTTTACAAACCAATTTCATTTTTCACCAACTCCAGCTATGAATTGGTTCTCAAATTACGATAATGGCTATGCAAATTAATTTATACTACATTAGAATCAACGGAATTACTGTGAAAGGAAAATTGCGAAGTGATAGCATTTCTCAATTGCATTAATTCATCTTATTTACCAATCAATTGATTTGATTATTCTTTAAACTGGTTACAAGGGAAAAAAGATAAACAATTCTGTATATTCCTTTGCTTCCGATCGAAATAATTGTTCGTTTTTTTTTCTCGCTTCGGGACAAAATCAATTTTCCAAATTGCCTAAAATGTATGTTGTTATAACTCATGTTTCTTACATGCATATTAGGATCGGAACACTTTCACTATAAAAACTACAAACGTATGTAAAATGCAGGTTATGTTTTCACAGTTTCTTTTGATTCTATTGCTCATGCTGTAACCTCAAAATAACAAGAATGGGGGAGTTTGATTGTTATAAAAACACCGTACGCACTCGCGTGTCGTCAGCGAGTCGCCGCATGAAACCTATACCGTGCAGAGGGCCGATCGCCCGGTGGGCTAGACTCGCCGTGACACGCTCCAGTCGCGTGGCAATTCAATGGTCCATTACAAGGGCGTTACACGACCTGGATACCACGGCGTGGCGACACAGTTTACGGTCGAACACAAACGCGTTAACTTGGTTTCAAAATAATCTGACCATACTATCAAGAAGAAGATCTTGAATAAAAGAAATGGTACAAATATGTATATTTTTTTGTAATTTAAGAGGATCTAGATTAAGGATTAGTTTTTTTAATCAGACGATAAACCATTTGTTTAAATATTTTGTAAATTAGTACAGCAATGCCATTTTTCTACTTTTTGTAAGCTACCAACGCAGAACGAGCAAAACAATCCCACTTAAATTCAAAATTGGCACACCATTAATACGCTAAAATGAGCATGCAAAACAGAAATCTCCATTTAATGTTGACTTATCTCATTCCAAATCTCCTGAATTGTCTCAGGTTTCAACAGACAGAGGAAGATAGCACCCCAAGTGTTGGATACCGTTGGAAAGCTCTTTTCAAGCTCATTTCAATGGTGTTAAAATATAAACGATCGGTTTAAATTTTTTCCAAATATTATTTCCACTGCATAACATTATCATATCAATTATTGTCTTTTATACCCAAAACTGACCTGCGTTTTATGGCGCAGTAAAAGCTAAATAAATAAATATTGCCCCGTGATAAACCTGGATCCACTTGCCGTAGTGAAAACACCAAATCCATTATGAGCAATCCGTTATTCTTTAAAGGGTGTAATTATTCCCCCTGTCGGGCTGGAAAACCCCCGGAAAAGAGTCGCATGTATTCTCGGGAGCTTTTGCTCAAGGCATCGGGTTACGAGTCTTAGAAAGAAAAAGGTAGAATTAGAGGGAGAAAAAAGGAGAAAGAGAATTTAGGGCTCAGGATGGGAGAGGTTAGCGGGACCCGAGGCTGGTTTGGGGAGTTTCTAATGGGCTAGAGTTGAACGGGGACCTCGGGCAAGATTTGAAGCTCAGATTCTGCCTTTCTCCTCGCTGTTGTGTGGACTAGAGAGAAAAAAACCTGACATCCTTTCGCAGGTTGGGTACAAAGATATTACCATGATGGTACTGATAAAGCACGCGGTGTATACGAGCAACAAGCAGATAGGCAAAGGATACAGAAAGATGGACTAACGGACGAACAAAGAAAGACAAACTCGAAGGACTCGTAGGCCAATTTCACGCCCCTGCTTTGCACAAACATTTTGCTAACCATGAATTGTCTGTCTTAATAAAAACAGTCATTGAAAAGTGAACAAAGAAAAATTGGCTGGAGCGGGATTCGAACCGGCGACTTCACTTTTCAATGACTTTATTCAGTCAGCTTCCTTTGTGGTTATTTGATGATTATTTTAATAAAAACAGGATTAACAACCAAATTTCATGAATGTGTTGTGTATCACTTGTGATTGTTCTTTGGCTGTTGTTCGCTGACCATGCATGAATATATAAATTTCAGGGTATGAAGATGATGCTGGTAGAAACCTACCGTTAAAATATTTCCGCCTGAAATCGTGTATTTATCAAGAAATTAGTAAAACAACGACCGAAAATCTTTTTGATCTTTTAAAAGATCAAAAATAAAAGAGAAAAGACTTAAGAAATATTGTGGCCGTTTTTCACGATTTTCTCAAAAAGTGGGCAACGTATGGGACTGAAATTTTCACAGATGACTGTTACTGTATCTTCCTTGATATTTTTGCCCATGAGTCTGCATTTCTTTGACAAAAACCAAAGTATTTTGGTGTTTAAGCAGCTCTATGAAATTGTCTCCAGGTCACAACCACTTGTCCTTCAAGTTTCAATTTAAGATGAAAAAAAAAGCTAACATCCTTGTGATTTTTTTTTCTCCAAGTCAAGTGACATTTAAGTGACCTCGTTTCGAGCGCCCCATCCGGTCCAAAGAAAACCAACTCAATACAGAATCCCTTGGCAAAACGTAGCTGATACCCAAAGTTGCAGTAAATAATCTTTAAACAAGAGAAGGTGGATGAGGGAAATGGGGCGTCTCATTTTCATCATGGCTGCTTAATCTCTGATCGATGGTAGATAGAGTTATAGTCTTTTAGTGGACACCAACATTCTAGACGAAAATCCTGCCACAACTTAACACATCCTTCTTACAATCTCTCCCCAACTCGAGATGTTTTCTCTGTTCTATAGCTTCTTTATTTCCCCGGCTCTGCTCTGACCTAAAAGGAACTTAGTTTCGCATTAAAGACTGATTAATTGGCAATCATGTGAGGCGAGCACGAGAGCAGGTTTGGGAGTAACATGAGGATGGGGGTTTGCAGAGGAGAAGCCCCGAAGCCAGTGGAGTTCTTCGGTTTCGGCTGAGTAATCAATTACCGTATAGCGTATCCCATCATTCAAAATCAAATCACAACGTCCATGCATGGGGCCGCGGAGCCCGCGCGTGCAGCTCGAACCGGCCGGTTGAAAATTGGTGTCGTTGCGGTGAGGAGAACACGGTCTTCAATATTCCTTTTCCCTCTCGGTCCTAAACTGCTTCTCTTTTTTTCCTTCTTCGTCGGGCCTTTTCGCTTCTCAGAGATCTCATTATCGCCAATAATTGAGATTAAAACCTGGGAATTCAAGCCGGCTGATATCATTTTGTAAGCACAAATATTAAATCATGGCTCTTTTGTCTAAGTGCTTGTTAAAGAGGCAGCGTCTTTCCGGGGATAACAAATTGGGATGAAATTTTGTTCAACTTCTAGAAAGGGAAAGTTTGCAATGATTTGGTGGCATTTTTTTGCCGCTTTTCTTCATAAAACAAAATTATAACAAAGTCACCAGGTGTCATCAGCCTGTCCAGCTATTCAAAGGCAACATTCTGTTGACTTATCCCATTCAAAATCTCCTGAATTGTCTCAGGTTTCAACAGACAGAGGAAGATAGCACCCCAAGTGTTACATACCGTTGGAAAACTCTTTTCAAGCTCATTTCAATGTAAATAAAATAAATCTCAGGTTGAAATAAAACATTTCCTCACATTTTGTAGCATAAGGACCAATTAAATTCATACAGTTCGGTCACACAAAATTCTACTAGGCAGACACAATCTTTGCTTGGCAAGAAGGTTACCAACCAAACTCCACGTGATATACATAGCCGATAACTGGTTTCCTGCAACTTTTCTGCAAACATTTTGCTGACTGAGGGCGTTTACGAAACGGAGGCTCAGGCTCCGTCTCAGGCTCCGGCTCCATTTCGTAAATCCATTCTGAAATAACTGGTATCAAAATAGAGGCTTTTGGCTGCGATTCGGAAGTAGATTCTCTGGTTTGAAAAGGAAAGCAGAGATTCAGCTTCAATGAAGTACCACAACCTATATTTTCAGCACATGGATGACAGAGCTGGAGCCTGAGCCTCCGTTTCGTAAACGCCCTAAGATTCAGCTTGAGTTGTCCTATGACATTTTGCAAACATCGGCTAGGGCTCCGGCTTTGGTTTTATTCAGTACATTCATCATATTCAACGGGTAGCAAAGTTGGGGCTTGTGGCTGCGTCTTGGAGGTAGATACTTCATTCTGAACGGAGCTTCAACACCATCAGAAAGCCACAGCCTGTATTTTGAGCTTTTATATGACAGAGACGAAGCCGGAGCCTGAGCCGAAGCCGCTGTTTGGATTGTCAGCTTGTACATGACAGAGAGGAAGCCTGAGCCTGAGCCGAAGCCGTTGTTTGGAACGTGAGAGAAAGGCTTAGCCAGCCTAGCTTCAAGTGGTACGTCCAATCCCAAGCCATGAGCCACAGGGAATTCCTGCCCTAACCTTCTAGATCTGAAGAGCTTGAAGTGTACTTGAACCACTCTGCTAAGACCCCTCGTCTGGCCTTGATGTACAACTTCCTCTCTTACCGTCTGTGTAACCCTCTTAATGAGAGAGTCATCCTGATATCGGAAGTATCAGGAGCTTCTTAGCGATATGGTCTTGGCGAGTGCGTCTTCTGAAGTGTATACCTATCTCGCATTGATACCTGGGGCCAATTTCATAGAGCTGCTTAGGCCCAAAATTTGCTTAAGCACCACTGAACCCTTGGTAAATATAACCTGTATGCTAGCCAAAACTACTTAATGTTATGCTCAGCAAACAATGGCCGAATACAGTAAAGTCAAAAGCAGTAAACATGACATGAAAATTTGGTTGGTAATCATGTTTGATCAAGGAAGACGTTTTATGCTTCATCAACTTTTTCGCAAATTCAGCTCTATGAAATTGGCCTACGGAAGCCATTAGCAGACATGGGTTATGTCGACTCCAGTGATATTGTTCATTATTTCAATTCATGGTTTCATCAATGGCATAGAGAGGCTTCCTTACATACCAATTCGGATAGATCGCCAATTAAAAAAGAAAACCAACAAAAAACGTTTGTTTAAATTAGTAATCAAAATGCCTCAGCATGAAAATTTCAATAAATTGATTTAAAATTACATAATCTAAAATAATTCAAAACGAAAATGCTAAAATTTCAGTCAATAAACATGTATTTATATTATTATGCCGGTTCCAATGCATAAACAGATTTGAATTATTTATTTTCATGATTTGATAAATCTGTCTGATATGAGAATGAAACCATTTCCACAAAAGAAAAATCAATTTCGGAACAGTCAAAGATTTTTTGAAAAAGAAAATCGATGGTTGCATTTGTGGGCACCTGATGTAAAATCCAGACAATGATTTGAAAACTGTCTTCACACAGGAATGCTGGTGCTAGTTGTATGTTGGTGACATAATTTATTTCGATTCCCACATATTATTATGTCATTGTTATGAGCTTGTGGGATTTGAAATTATCCCTGGTTATTTTTTTAATAAATTGCTAAAAACATGGCGGCAGTTTCTGCTGCTGCTGCTGTTGTTGCTGCTCGTAAAGCTTTGCTGCTGCTGTTGTTGTTACAGTTTTTGCTGCTGTTATTATTGTTGCTGCTGCTGCTTTTGTTGCTTGTTGTTGCTGATGCTGTTGCTGTTGTTGCTGCTGCTGTTTTTGTTGTTGTTGTTGTTGCTGCTGATGTTGTTGCTGCTGCTGTTGTTGTTGCTGTTGTTGTTGCTGCTGATGTTGTTGTTGTTGCTGTTGCTGCTGCTGTTGTTGCTGCTGCTGTTGTTGTTGCTGTTGTTGCTGCTGTTGCTGTTGTTGTTGTTGTTGTTGTTGTTGTTGTTGTTGTTGTTGTTGTTGTCGTTGTCGTTGTTGTTATTGTTGTTTTTGTTGTCAACCATCCCTACTCCTAAAAATCTCCAGTTGCTTTTGTTTTTAATCAGAGTATATCATGCCCACCTTACTCCCAACTCACCATCCTACCATGATAGTATTTTCTGATCACGTAGCCTTCATTGTGGCAATCTATTTGCACTAGCCTGTGAAATGCACACACACACACACACATAGAGGAGACTGTACTGACACCTCACTACAGCCCGCTAGAGCCAGATGACTGACCAGAATTTATTCTAGCCGCGGTGTTGCTGAGAGCGTTCGATATTCCACGAAGCAGGGGAGCTGTGTTTGCATATAACACGATCCCACAGCATTCGCAAACAACTCCAGCTTTCTCTTCTCATTATCAAGCGAAAGTCCTCTCGTTTTTCCCGCTTTTTTTTGGTTCGTTTTTTTTTGTCTAATCCGTGGGAGAGCTTGACAGAGTGTGGGAAAATCGGAACGGTTATACATCTACAATTACGATCAGTTTGAAAACAGATCAGGGGAAGACTGTTTGAAATTATGTTGTCATGAAGAATTTGATGTGAAATTAATACTGAACACTTTTTTAAGAGTTGTGTCTGGTGCTCTGACGTAAAGGATGGCACACGTGCATTTGTATGGCGTTTTAAAATTCCTCAGACTTTTCTAGGACTCTGTTGCTATGCCACGTGATTAGGAGCAAGCCATATCATTGGTCGTTTTTAAAATAATGTCTTAGACTCCGGCTCAAGGTTATTTTACCGAAAACTGATGAAACAGATTTTATTTTTTTCTTTAAAGGTAGAGTGGCTTTTTCTTGTAATGAGTATAAACTTCGACAGCAGTGTTTTATGTGGTTCGGTTTGCGGAAACACCATGTAAGAATCGTTCGTACTTTTGCACTTCTATTTCGTTTGCACTTCTCGTAAGGTCTCAACGATTCGACTAGCCTGCTCTAGTCATCATCAGGAGACGATGGTTGAAAGTGATGCGGTTGTTAGGTTGAACAAGTACCAGTTACGGCAACGCTGCTTAGTTGTAAACATCAAGGATGCTTAACAAGATCTCTTCTCCGATTTACGTTTCGACTAGCCTGCTGTAGTCATCATCAGGACAGTGTTTTAGAGACTTAAGTCTCAATTTTGAAAGGGGTTAAGTTGCAATTCTTCGGCCATGTTATGAAGAAAGAAACCATTATAGAAAAAGGTTGGAGAACCTTTATCGATCAAATAAAAGACCATCTTAACATTGACTCAAAGAAGATTTTCACAACTTTCAAGAATCGTTCAAGTTGGAGAAGATGGTGTAGAATTGCAACCGAAGCATATAAAGAGAAGTCCAGCATCCATACATCATTCACAATGGCAGAAAATAGCACAAAGGCACCAGACCATTCCCCAAGCTTGTGGCTATTGTGTATACCAGAACTTGCCTCCATTTGACATAACATGGTAACATTGTGTCTTGTTCATGGAATAGAAATTCTAAAATGAATGATTTTAATGAAATAAAGCCAATATCGCCATCCTGTATTATTTGAAATTCTGAAAAAGCTTTATTACCCATATAATATAACACCCATATCCTCATAGTTGGTTCTCCTTTCAACAAGAAAACAAAAAAACCGACACAGAAAAAAATAATGAATTGAATGACTCGCTATTTTCACGGAGGACAAATTCTTCCCAACATCCAATATTTGTTTTTGTCGTAGCAGATGTTAGAATCCCACTGCTTGTTATTACGCGTAACTTGACTCAGTCTCTAGTGGTGCTTCAAAAAAACACAAAATGGAGGGGAGAAATATCGGCACAATGGAGGCGGTGGAACGGGGTTAAAATTCGGGTACGAGTTCTTGTGTTGACGGCGCGAAGTCTGTATATAACGTGTCTACTTCAGAGGGTAACACGTACTCCACACTATTTGCACCAGCTCTCCAACTGTTAATTAATGAAAACGGTCAACTTGTTGGGGAGAAGGGTGGAGGTAGAAGAAGGAGGGGTACCTTTTCAGAATCCTCAGCCAATTAATTAGTGATTGTGCTTCTTTTGTGGTGAAGGGGACTCACTTTTGTGTCGGGAACAGAGGTGGGATTGTATGGCCCTGTCAGGCTAAGGTTCTCCGATGTCGAAGGGTTATTGTACACTGACTTTGGTCACCAAAAAGGAAAGGACTTTCTTTTATAATTTGCCCAGTGATCTCATTGTGGAGGACATCCTTTTAAAAAGTGCATTTCCCTACATGAAAGCTCTTTTTTTATTTTATTTATCTATCCATTGTATGTTCCATTCAGAGTAGACTTGATGAAAATCTTGCTCATACAAAACCTGAGTTACAGTGTCTTGGGAACTGATGATAAATACTGTCTTGGGTGAGATTCGAACCAGAGACTCCTTGAGTCGATCTCAAGAAGCCCTACGATCGATCGTTAATTGAGTTACGAAGGATAACCCATCGTCCCTATCCTATACGTAGGACTGCATGTCCTACGATTGATAGTAAGTTACGATGAGTTTGGTGACATCGACTACAGAGTCAGTGAAAACCACTTCCTCTAACTCGACAGCAAAAGCGATGAACTTCAAAAGTGAGAGACAACGCTTGCTAATACAACCCCGGCATAAGGCTGAGCAGCCTTTGAGAAAGATCCTGCTAGGATTGAAACGTCAGGCCTTCCTAACTCTGAGCAGCCTTTGAGAAAGATCCTGCTAGGATCGAAACGTCAGGTCCTCCTAACTCTGAGCAGCCTTTGAGAAAGATCCTGCTAGGATTGAAACGTCAGGCCCTCCTAACCCTGAGCAGCCTTTGAGAAAGATCCTGCTAGGATCGAAACGTCAGGCCCTCCTAACTCTGAGCAGCCTTTGAGAAAGATCCTGCTAGGATCGAAACGTCAGGCCCTCCCAACCCCAGGCATCTTATATATTTCAGTTCATTATTTTGGCTGAATGAACAGTTTGCAGCAGTTTATTGGTTTGTATTAATTATCCATCATACATGTGTATGTTGTCTTATAAAGGAAACATTTAAAGTTGTCACAGGTCGTTTTGATGAACCAAAAACAATGTACGACAGGTGATGTTATACAGTGGTGATGGTGAAAATTGTGTCATTAAGGGTTTTGATGGTGATCAAAATGGTGGTGAGAATCGGCCATCTTTGATGACAACAACGACTCAGATCGCAATGTACATTTTACAGTGAAATACGTTCAAGAAGATGAATTTTCACTCATATTTTCAACTGGAAAGAAGTTATTTTGGCAGAAGTTTTCATCTAAAAATCAGAGTAATTTTCCTTTGAAATCTTGGAGTCCCCTAGGTCCATTCTTCATAATTTGTATAAGTATGCTGACGACAATAACCGCGACACCATTTACGAAATAGAATGATGAATAAGCCAAAATTATTCTGACCAAAAAAAACCCCAAAAACATCCAAAAAGCTTTGCGATCTTATCTACCACCACGCGCCCTTAGGGAACCAGCAATAAAATTGCAGCTTTGTAAGGGGTCCGCGGCACCGCTAACTCCAGGATGTAGAAGCGTGCGCTCGCATGTAGCCCCGCCGTCAAACACGCTGTGCGGACGGCGGCAAATGACACTGGATTAGGGCCGCGTAATCGCCTATCTCGCGGGCAAGAGCCGGTCACTTAGGACTGAAATCTAAACAAGATCGGGGAGGGAGGCTGTGGGAGGATTTTGGGCGATGGATACCTGATGGAGGCAGGGGGAAATTAAGGAAGGATGCTTGTAGAAGCGAGATCACTAATAACTCCCCTAGCTACGACACGCGTTTACCTTTCAAAACAATAACGGCACGTTATCATAAACGCCGTGCGTTGAACATACACAAACCAACTGAGATATACTCAACCACAGTGTTTGTACAAGACCATCAGTTCAAATATAAACATCATTTATTTTATGCACGATCTTTCTTATCTTGAAATAAACACCTTATCATAATACAAACTCATCCATACATAATTGGCGTCAGTTTTTCATGTTCTGAATTTAAACAAATGTTGTTGCCGAACTCCAGCAATAGAACTTAGAGTTTAACATTTTGCGAAGGATAACACAAATGTATCACTTTTCGGTTTGGTATAAAAGTCGACGATTCAAGAAGTTTGAAATAGAAACAATATTTGTTTTTTAAAATAAATATTTCTATTATCATCATTATTCTTTTCATGTAAGTATTCATGTAAGTGCTTACCATGACAAATGATTGTGTTGAAAGCATCGTAATATGTTTACAAAGTGATGGTTACATAAAAGTACAAGTAATAAACTGCTGCAAACTGCTCATCAACCAAAATAATGACTTGGATATGCTTGCTTAGGAGGGCCTGATGTTTGGATCCTATAGCAGGATCTTTCTCTAAAGCTGACCAGAGCTAGGAGGGTCTGATGTTTCAATCCTAGCAGGATCTTTCTCAAAGGCTGCTCAGAGTTAGGAGGGCCTGACGTTTGGATCCTAGCAGGATCTTTCTCAAAGGCTGCTCAGAGTTAGGAGGGCATGACGTTTCAATCCTACAGCAGGATCTTTCTCAAAAGCTAATAAAAGTGTTTAGAAATGCGTTCCCTATGTTCAAATACACTCATTAGCCTAAAAGTTTGGATGCAGTTTCATCACAAGTTTCGTAGAGTTTGTTTCCCTCTCGAAATCTCATTACAGAAACTGGGCATATGCAGACGATGAATTAGTTTAATTAGCTTAATTAAACAACTGTTCAGTGTAGGACATAGTGAGTGATGAGGCCTAGTGGTAGGAGACATTCCTACACTCGCTAGGAAAACAGATGGTCGGTCACATCGCCGTCCTTCCGGAGAACAATGGAATAAAGAGAAATAATTGTGAGTACGAAGCCTGGTGATCGATACACTGCTTTGCTGGTATCGATCAGTCACTCTCATCTATAATTCAGTTTGGGTGCGATTATTCATTCTCTCTGGCTAGCAGGAGGTGCTTCTATATACACACGCCAACACTTTTAGTGGTGTGGTGGTATTTTTTTTTTTTTATTATGAATTTTGACAGCGACGCCAGGAATGTCTGCACGCACGCACGTAACACCCTAAAACAAGATGGCGGCCGCCACTGTGATAAAAACACACACACACCACAATTGCTTTTGCAAAAGTCTCCTATTAGGGCGTTTACGAAACGTCGGCTCAGGTTCATGCCCAGGCTCCATTTCATTAATCCATTCTGATATTAGGTATCAAATATTATAGAGGCTTTTGGGTGTGGTTCGGAAGTAGATTCTCTGGTTTGAAAAGGCCGGAGAAGCTTGAGCTTTAATAATAATCATCAAAAATGCAATTTAATAAACTTTCTTCTTGGGTTTCCGCCGTTTTTTTTGAAAAAGATCCCACTAAGATTGAAATGTCCGCCCTCCTAACTCTGAACAGCCTTTGAGAAAGATCCTGCTAGGATCGAAACGTCAGCCCCTATTGACCCCCGAGCAGCCTTTGAGGAAGAGCTTGCTATAGAATCGAAACGTCATGCCTTTGAGAAAAATCTGCTAAGATTGCAGCGTCCGGCCCTAATTCTAAGCATTTTATAAATTTCAGATCATGGTTGATGAGTTTGCAGCAGTTTATCACTCGCAACACCAAAACAGAAGCCAGTTCCATTTCTTGTTGTCCTATAATGGCAAATCACAAAAAGCTCTCGATAAAAGAACTCAGGAGATTAACCCTCCTTAAGGATGAATTGAAATAATAAAGACGTCCGATTGTAATCTAATGACGCAGTAGGGAATATCTCGACAGGAAATGCGATGAATAGCGCTCGGCGGTTTTTATTTTTTTTTAGTCGAAATCCCCCCCCAAAAATTGAGAGAGAATAAGAAAAAAACTGTCATGCATTACATACACCATCAACTGTTAGCTAATGTATTAACCATCAGAAATGAATAAATTGAACCTCCAACCGCCCTGAAAGCCCCCGGGGTCTAGAGGCCCATTTCCCCCGCTAAAATTCCGTATGGACTCCCTCGTCTCTCGGTCCCAAACCCCGGACTCGCTGATTTTTTTTTCTCCACTCCCTGTAGTCTATCCTTTCACCTACGGTGTTTCATTACACGTAAACTTCATCCAACATCTTAAATGACAGTGCCTTTGGTAACAGCGCTATTCTTTTACCCCATCCATTCTGGGGTGAGATTTTTTTTTCCGTTTTCATCTCCTTTTTTTTCTTCTCCGCATCCCGAAAAAACAAAACATGTTGACGAAAATAAAAGAAGCAGTAGACCAAAGGGGCCTCTCCAAGATATCAACCCTGAGGGGGTCATTGATTTGCATAATAGCAAGGTTAATTGAAAGCTTTTTCACATCTTTTTTTTTAGGCTGGCTCTTGTTGTCATCGTGAGGGTCTGTGCGTTTCTAAACGTGTATTGGTTGTTGCGCGTGCGGGAGAGCTGTTGCTTGTTTGCACGCTGAAGAGCTGTCTTTCTACCGCATGGATTTATGGGTTTTTACCCGCGGCTCCCGCGTGGTAAGTGCCGCGCCGCGCCTGGCTCTTACATCACAGAGCTAAAATTTTCAGACTTTCTACTTGGAGTGGAAATGAAGTAAGGGAGGGTAAAAGAGACAAGATTGGATGAGGAGAGAGGGTCTGAGATCTCTTAGACGATTAATTCATGAGGCAATCTGATGCAGGATGTGAACTTGCCCAAACGACAATTTGGCGCGAGGATTTTTTTTTACACACTTTCTTTCGCAGTGAAACCAAGTGCGTAGGCCTATCGTATCACACATCACCTCCCGAAAACAAACCACTTTTTTTTTCACGAAACTGGTTAAATTACAAATCCCCATGCCTAGTCTTTATTTGTTCTGAGAATAACTGGTCGATTTTGACAATTAATTTACTCATTTTAATGTGTATCAATTAGAAAGTTTATCATTCCAATTAATTAAAATGAAAACTACAGTGCGTAAGAAGGTCGTACACAAATATTATATAGTGCGATTCAGTGTACGAAACATTCTGCCTAAAACAAACAGACAAACAGATTCTATCGAAACAAACATTCTCATTATTGTCGACAAATCACACGATTTACAGGTATTCCAAAATCCATTTTGCAGATCAATAACAATTCAAAATTATTACATTTTTTTCTTCAAATTAAGAAAAACCGGGCGCCAATTTCATAGAGCTGCTCAAGCACCAAACTTTGCTTTCAGCACCAAAAAACCTTGGTCAATAAAATCAGTATGCCAGCCAAAACTCCTTGTGAATGTTATGCTCAGCAAACAATGGCCGAATACAAGTCAGAAGCAGTAAACATCACGTGAACATTTGGTTGGTAATCCTGTTTGATAAAGGAAGACTTTTCATGCCTACGCAAATTTTGAAATTGGTCCCTGTACACAGAAGTCAGGTTCACAAAATTTCCCGCCATTATTTCCCTTAAAAATATCACGAATATTAAGGCACGTTTCCATGGCAACAGTTCAATTGAGTGTAGAATGACATTAATTAGACTGTTATAGTCAAAGTCCAAATACACCAACCATCGACGATCGAATTTCTTCACCAACTTTGCACAAGAAGAAAAAAATGTCTTCTGTGATTTCCCGCCCAAAAAACAAAAATGGCCGCCTAGAGAAATTAAAAATCTGCTCTTTCAAATAAATATATTCTTTCCCCTCAAATGCAGTGGTCTCCAGCGCTCATGCATGTACGTGTCCTCGCCCTGGTTAACCATTTTCTACACACCACACACACAGAGGTCAGCTACCATGGAAATTTCCCCATCAGAAAAAAAAATCATCGATTTTCGTTTTCGGCCTTTTTTTCTCTCTCTCCATCGCTAAACGACGTACATTAGCAATGAAGGTAAAAAGCGTATACATAAATGCATGATAAGAGAACGTGCGGTTCCACAAGAGAAAATGGTTAAAGATACAGTGCTTTGATTTTGAAGGCCGATCTTATTTGGAATTTTAAATTGGTCATTTTATGGAATCGGAAAAGTTATTGGCCTTCAGTGAATACTAAAGCTGGAAATATACCCTATAAGGATAAATGACATTGATTTCAAAACAAAGTTATAACCAAGGGCTGGTAGAGGATTTTTTTCTTCAGAAATCCGATTAAGCAAAAAATATAACAACAACAACAACAGCAACAACAACAGCAGCAGCAGCAACAGCAACAACAGCAGCAACACATCAACAACAGCAGCAACAACAGCAGTTACACCAACAACTTGCAGCAACAGCAGCAACAACGTAACAGCAACAACAGCAGCAGCATAACAACATCAACAACAGTAACAGCAACAACAGCAGCAGCAGCATAACAACAACAGTAACAGCAACAACAGCAGTAGCATCAACAACAACAACAACCGTACAACAGCAACAGCAGCAACAACAACAAAAATAATATGCTAATTGCATGAATCTGTGTTGATTATTGGCCCAACCCATTGTGCACCAAGACGACATATTAAATCCTTCTTAGTTTTAGTATTGAAATATTCAGCGGTTTTTCATTTGTTTAGTCTTTTGTCGCCCAAGAAATTAACACATGCTTTGTTTATCCAATCAAAACCATTCAATCCGTGAATTTCTGTAACTGTTTTTTCATCACGCGCTTTTAACAGGCGTCATATTTCGCATAAAATTATGACACAAGCAAATAATAATTACAGATTCATGAAACGAATTTTTAAAATTTTGGACAATTTAGAATAATTCCACCTTTCCACGATTTTGTTTCAATACGGAGGACATAAATACATTCTTCTGCACGTGTCACAATGCTTCAACGTATGTGAATATTCCGAATCATAAAATTAAAAGGCAGCTCATATAATTATTACAAAAAAAATAAAAAACGCTCGCAGCCAACAGTCATGAAACCAAAAATGATAAATCGATAGCATAGTTGCCAGACCAAAATGATAATCATATCCCATGGTTTTCATGAAAACTCGCGGGCCAAAATTCCGCGCCATTAAAAAACTTATTGCGCGGGAAAAAAATGACGGTTGATTAACGGCACGCACGCGCGCGTACTTAGGGTTTTTTTGTGCGTGACTGTGTGGTTCCTGGCTGATAACAATGACTTTGAGGTATATGGGTGGGGGCTGTAGCTCTGCTTCTACCGTCGAGAAACAACCCAGGCACCGTCTTTAATTATGCAATTTTCTTCCAAATGACTCCACACATTAATTATTAGGGCATTTTTTTATGCTATGGCCGTGCAATATTACAGTGTGTGTATGTGGTAATATGGTACATGCATGCAGCCGTGCTATACTGGGACCAATTTCATAAAGCTGCTTAAAGGTAGTATCATACTTTGGTTTTTATCAAAGAAATACAGATTAAATGGGCAAAAATATGGAGACAGATACAGTTACAGTCACCTGTGAAAATGTCAGTCCCATACGGTGCCCATTTTTTGAGAAAACAGTGAAAACAGCCACAGTATTTTTTAAGTCTTTTCTCTTTTATTTTCGATCTTTTAAAAAGATCAAAAATATTTTCGGTCGTTGTTTTTATACTAATTTCTGGATAAATACACCATTTCAGGCGGAAAAAATTTAACGGTATGTTTCTACCACCACCATCTTCATACCTTGTAAGTTATACGTAAATCTGTGAACAGTTCGGTTTTGGTTTCTTACCACAGTATGATACTATACCTTTAAATTTCCCTCAAAAACAAATTCTACCTTTTTGGCTACACGACACGAAGCAAAATGTTTAATTTCACTGTTTAGCAAAAAGAAAATGGTTGACAATTTTGTTTTAAACGATCTGCAAACATCATTCACAAGAGTACCAGCCATGCTTTAGTCACATCACCTGAAATTATAAGTGGTAACCCTCGTTTATCAATATTATTTACAGTGACCGTCTGCGTATACGAAACCTAATGTACAATCAAAGCGAAGTAGCTCTAAAACAAGCAACATGAATATTCATACAGAAAATTCATGAATAATTTGTTCAAAGATGAAGTCACGTGATACCACTCCGCAAGACGACGTAACTATCGCTGGTAACCATCCCTCGGGTGTATTATAACCCACAGTATAAGTTTCCTGGTATTCATCCAACTGCCTCCATTGCAGCGTGTGTTATCATAATTTCCTCTGCTTGGCAACACGTGGGTGAATTTGCGATCCGAGATTTTCCCGCCATTTTCCACTTTGAACCGCGAAGAAAACGCTTGGTCGCCAAAACGAAAACTGAACAGCGAAACTACATCTCTGTTGCGTACAGCTCTCAGTTACATTCAAATTTTACAATCACACTTTCATAGGCAAATTCTCCCAAAAGATGACCTCTTGTTAACGTTTCCATAGCAACTAAGCCAATAAAGTATCAATTTAGTGGCTTAAGGCTTAACAACAAACCAGCATTTGGAATGATTTTTTCTCCAAAATTGGCGCGCGAGACCAACGACCAAACATAAATCCAAGATGGCGGCCCCCATGCTGATTATCAAATCGTATCTTTCCAAAATCGTGAGATAAATTTTGACTCATGTTCGTGCAAGAAGAGACTGGTATAGAATGTACCACATCTCTGTGAGCTGTCTCTACACATAATGACGACTACAGACTTTCCACACTCAGTATTTAAACACTTTGCACAGACTTTCGACCGTTTTTTACCGATTTTTTTTTTTTTTTTTTGTATTTAAAGCGAAACACTTTTTCACTGAGACCATCAGAGAAAGGTAATCGAAAAAATCCATAATTCACCCCGCTCGCCGTATCAAACTTTCTAGCACAAAACGTCGGAAATGCACTGCATTCCAGTAGCGTGCGGGCATAAAACAAGCATAGAACAGACAAGAGTGGAGAGAAAAGGGAGTAGGCAGAAAAAAAAAATCGAAATTTTTTATCGAAATTTTTGTTTTGTCTCTGTGCGAGAGCGTGTATGAAGGGCCCGGCGCGGTTTGTATATGCCACGGGCGTATAGGGCTGGGATAGGTGGAGGGGTACTGGACGGGGGCACCGTTGCATCGGAAATCGAAGATGAATAGATTGGTCTGGTCCTATATTCTGAGTCCTCAGGACTGAGAGATCGAAGCACAGCTTACAGAAGTGTGAACTGGAGGGACTAGGAGAACGCTCAATATCAGGTCACTCCACGCTGACACGATTCTACCTCCGCACCGATCATAAAATATGGGTCATTTTAGGGTTTGAATATTATAGCCGCGGGGAGGTTCATATTTTCATACGTGGTGTGGTTCTCCACCTGCAGTAAGTCTTCGTTATTTGGAAGACTGAAAATAAATGACAAGTGAGGATTGTTGATTTTAGTAATGTGGCTTTGTTTGTCTGGCTTGGCCTGAGGTCTGAGGAAGAAGGAGTAAGAGATGGTGGCGCGGAGGAGGAAAGAGGAAGGTGAAATCTGACATCTTCGATTTTTTGAATCCAGTCTGTCTTTTCTTCTAATTCTTCCTCATCAATTGGCAGCATCATCATCATCTTTTGGCTTCTGGTGTTATGAGTTGCGGAACTAATTGCCAAGATGTCTTTATATCATAACAGCTTCATTTCATTCTTATTTCTAAATCTCTCCGTCCTCCCCAATCTATATGAAGAACTCCTCCTCCTTCTTTTTCTAGCTATGTCCAGAGCTCTGGCAGTTATTGAGCTATTTCTGCTGGATGGTCTTTAGTCTCGCTCCAGCGGGTTATATGGAGACACTGCCTTGATAATTATAGACCTTCCTGTTTCACGATTCGTTTGAACTTGTCCTTGAGGTCAATAATATCTAGGAGGGATGAGGTTGTCTTGAGGACAGCGCCTTAGCACGAAGGCTGAGGTTTGGCGCTCTGGGCCGAGGACGGACGATATGCAAGACTGAGGTTTTACTCTGTGACGGGAGAATGGCCCTTGGAGAAGAGACGTATAGCTCTGAAAGATTTCAGTTCCTGAGGTCCACACCTCAATCCTCTGAGAAAGGAACTCACTTCCTCAACCACTGGGATCTTACTTCACTCTGGGGCCAATTTTATAGAGCTGCTTAGCACAAAAATTCGCTTAGCATGATATTTCTGTGTTTTTAGTAAAAACAGGATTTAACAACCAAATTTCCGTGCGTTGTGTATCACTTGTGACTGTTCTTTGAGTGTTGTTCGCTGACTATAGATATCAAATGGAATTTTCAATGGTGGTTTGTTTTATTGGGCAAGACATTTTTGTGCTAAGCAATTTGTTGGTTCTAAGCAGGTCTATGAAATTGACCCATAGGGCTGAGGAGGGACCATAGCACTGAGGTTTTACTCTGTGTCAGTGAATGGCCCTCGGAGAAGAGAGGTGGCTCTGAAAGATTTGAGTTTCTGAGGTCCAAAGCATCGAACCTCTGAAGAGGTACCCACTTTCTGAACCACTGTTAACTTATGCTTTACTTAGAAGTGAGGCAGTATTCTCCTGAAGACGACCAGAGTATAATGGCCGAAACGTAGAGTTAACCGGCCCTTTTCAGAGCACATAAAGAGCACAATATAATTTTGTCTCAGGGTGTTACTGCAAAATCAACTACCTCAGAAGAGAGGTGTTTCTGAAAGATCCAGAGGTTCACAACCTCAACCGTCTTTTCCACGAAGAGGCACCCATGGTGAACCATTGTGAATTGCTTTATTCAGAAGAAACATGTTTCTGAGAGAATCAGAGTTCCACAACTTCGTGCCTCTTCTTAAAAAAGATACACCCGCGGTGTGCCGCTCCGAATAGCCTTTCTGAAAACAGACTCAACTTAAAACAAAATAGCTTGAAAATAGTTTGCAAAATAGCTTGCAAATGAGCAAAATAGCTTGCAGGGGGAGCTAGCAAATAACATGCAAAATAGCTAGCCAAATGGCTTGCAAAATAACTTGCTAAATAACTTGCAATATAGCTTGCATGCAGGGGAGCTATCAAAAGGGCTAGCAAAAATAGTTTGCAAAATAGCTAGCAGGGCAGCTATAGCAAATAGCTGGCAAAATAGCTTGCAATATAGCTTGAAGGGGACCTATCAAAATAGCTAGATAGCAAAATAGCTTGCGAAATGGCTTGCGAAACTGGCAAAATAGCTTTCAATATAGCTTGTAGAATAGCAATAACGTAAAAATAATGCAAACGCAAATTCGTGTGCTCTCGTATATTTTCAGACATTCGCCGGTTCGTGCTATTTTTTTCTGCTATACTTAGTACGAAAACTTGCTTATAGTTTAGCAAAGCAGTGGAATATGTCAATGTTGTCAGGAGGACGGTGTAAAATTGACAGGCGTCATCTACAATCTCTAAGCTTTTAGTCAAAAACAACATTCTGTAAGACATATTCTAGCATTCAGTTATCTGCTAAAACTGTCTCAAGTTTCAAGAAAAATAACGCCTCAAGATTTTACAGCGAGCGACGTTTTGAAGTATTTTGTGGGTGTATTTAAACCGCTAGCCCCCGGAGCATTTACCAATCAGTTGTAGGAGATTTCTGCAAAGATCATTTTACTTTAAAGTTGGAATAATATTTGTTCTAAAATAGTGTCATTTTTTATGTAAAGACTCAAGCAAGTGGTTTAGGCGGGAAAACTTCAGAATGTATCAAGTTAAGATGGGTATTTTTACAAATATTATTTCAATAGTTTCCGAGCTGCCATTTTGAGTTCAATTACTGGTAACTGGTAGATGTACACGTGACCTAACTCTCGGCCAATGAGAGGACACCATTTGGCGTCGGTGACGGCGCTCTCTAAGGTTATGACGTCATATGAGAGGGTCTGATGTAACTGTTTTTAAACTCATGCTTAGAGGTAATAATACTTTGGTAGAATACCGAAACATAAATCTTCACAGATTTACCTATAACTGACAGGGTATAAAGGTGGCGATGGTAGAAACATACCATTAAAATCATGCCCAAAATGCTGTATCTATCTTGAAAACCGATTACCATAAATAGTTTTGATCTTTTAAACTTAAACAGTATCGGTGAAAAGATTTAAGAATTACTGTGGCCGTTTTTCACTGTTTCTCAAAAAGTGGGCACTGTATGGGACTGAAATTCTCACAGATGACTGTTACTGTATCTTCCTTGATATTTTTACCCATGAATCTGTATTTCCTTGACAAAAACCAAAGTATGATACTACCTTTAAGGCAAAAACCCATACCTTTATCCCCAATTATCAAAACACACACATAGAAATATTGTCACTACGTTGGTTGTGTGTCGCAAAGAGTTAGAAATCATGTAAAGTTTGAGCGAATTTAGAATCACAAATGAAAACAAAAACATCACATTTCCTCTGGTTATAATGAAAAGGACATACTTAAGTAACGACCACACATCAAATAATTATGAACAGCAAAAAGGTTTCCACTAACAAAAGAGTAAAAAATACCATGTTTCCAAAAACTGCTGGCATAACTGCAAGAACAAACTTTTAACAAACTGGACTATATTTGAGTATTTTCAAGAGTGAAACTTGGTGCACAAAAAAATAAATCGTGCCATTTTTTTTTCTTTCTCAGAGAGATGAAGTAAAAAAAAAAATGAAGTCGAAGAAAATATTTAGACTGATTTTGGCGCCACGTAGTCAGGGAGACCGTATATGAACGGGGCAGGTGTTCCCGAGCACGGGAGCAAAAAGGCGCAAGAAATTGTCACAATCTTGGGCGAAATTGGCCTCTGCCGGAAACCCCGCACGCCTGAATGATCACCGTACCGCAGAGCGAGCTGCTAGCCGTACCGTGGCTGTGTTTCACCGGGGCCGTGTAGTCGCAGCGCACGGTGCTGGACTAACCAGGGCTCTCCCCCACCATACCACGCTGCAGTATACAACACAACGCGAGCACCGTGCGTACATGATAGGCCGTAATTGTAGCGGACAGCCAAGCGAAGCAAATCACGTTGTGTTTGAACGAAATGACAATTTCCATCAAGGAAAGCCACGGCAGAAAGATAGAGTAGGGGGTAGACAGAAACTAGGAGGCAAAGAGAAGGAGAAAAAAAACCGCAAGGAGAAAGCCAAGCAGGGTGGGGAACGGCAAATGACAAGGCAGAAATATTTTTTGATGTTTGGATTTTGACGTGTATCTGGCGAGGAGGGGGGAAAAAAAAGAAAAAAAGAAGAAATCTCGCATGCGTAAAAAACGTGGGCAATCATTCACGCATGGCTCGCTGTGCAGGCGCAAATTCTGCCAGGCAGCGAGTTATTCTTGAGCGACAAATGAGCCCCAGTCCCGGCGAAATGAAATGAAAATAGCATGGACAGAGAAAAAAACAACCCTACCACCTTCCCCCTCACTCCATGGCAGATGTTTTTTGCACAGGTTCCTGGTATTATAGAAGCTTTAAGGTGATGGGAAAGACAGCATTCTGACAGGTTTGAAATTTTGATGAGAAATTTTTGATTCTTTTTTTTTAAACCACCTTTCATCGGCCAGTCCGCAAGTTGACACTTTTCACAATTTAAGAGGCTATATTACATCTTTAGCGAAAGTCATGTTAATTTTTTTGTAACATTTTATGCAAATGATATTCATCATATGCAAATTTATTACATAAATGCATAAGTATGAGTATTTGAAGCAAGCTGATTGGTGATTATTTGAATGCTAAGGATTACTACATGATGTTTTATGATGTAGTTAATATGAGTGCCGATGTATAGTATATGAGTTGTAAAGAAGTTTGATTTTCGTTGCCGTTGTTTTTACAGTTGTTGTTTATGTTTTATGTTGTTGTTGTTTATGTTAATGTTGTTGTTGTTGTTGTTGTTGTTGATGGTGTTGTTGTTGTTGTTGTTGTTACTGCTGCCATATTCTGTTGTTGTTGTTGTTGTTGTTGTTGTTGTTGTTGTTGTTGTTGTTGATGGTGTTGTAGTAGTCAATTGTTGTTGCTTCTGTTGATGCTGTTCTTGTTATTCAAGTTGCTGCCATATACTGTTGCTGTTGTTGCTGTTGTTGTTGCTGCTAATGTTATCAAAGTACAACCAAGCAAAATAAAAGACATTCCGTGGTATATATTTCAAAATACCTTGCCGTACCTAAACAACTAACACAAAACAATATAATCCTGTTAGCATTATAATTTCAGCCCAATCATTGCCATCCCTCAAATACGTGTACAAACATGTACACTTTACAAGTGAAAAGATTACATATTTTTTGTTATCAGCAAACACACATGTTCAACGGTGAAACACGGATTTGAAACTAGACAAATATATTTACCAACAGATGTTGGAGATCCAATCAATATTTGGGATTATTTGTGAATGGGTTCGAGTGAACATACCATACGGCACACATTGGATTGTTTTCCTTCAGGTTTTGTTGGGGGATTATTCCCTTTGCCAAATTAATAAAATTGGAATGCATTTAATGACAAAGATGGAGGCTGAGTTGAACAGACTAGGCAAAAATTAGCAGTGGAAATTTTTATGACGATTAATGACGAATTGCAGAGGAGAAACCATGTATTTTGGATGGAATTAAAATACATGTAGAGAACTGGAACATTATGTAACATATTGAATTGGTAATAAGTGACATTTAGACTATGTAAGTCGCATGTAGTTTGTGTTGTGTTGTTGTTGGTATTAGGTTTTTTTACAAAATGTTGCTGTGCTTTTTCTGGGGCGATAGCAAAAATGGTTGACTATAGGGAGGCCCCATCATATGACTGCATAGCTCAGATGGTAGAGCACTGGTATGACAGTTTATGGGTTATATGGCTTCTGCCTGGCACCCTGAGCAAAGATGGTTGACTATAGGGAGGCCCCATCATAGGGCTGGATAGCTCAGATCATCAGATGGTAGAGCACTGGTATGGCAGTTACTGGGTTATGGATTCTGACTGGCACCATGAGCAAAGATGGTTGACTCATTGAGAGGCCCCATCATAGGGCTGGATAGCTCAGATGGTAAAGCACTGGTATTGCAGTTAATGGGTTATATGGCTTCTGACTGGCACCCTGAGCAAAGATAGTTGACTATAGGGAGGCTCTATCATAGGGCTGGATAGCTCAGATGGTAGAGCACTGGTATGGCAGATAATGGGTTATATGGCTTCTGACTGGCACCCTGAGCAAAGATAGTTGACTATAGGGAGGCCTTATCATAGGGCTGGATAGCTCAGATGGTAGAGCACTGGTATGACAGTTAATGGGTTATATGGCTTCTGACTGGCATCCTGAGCAAAGATAGTTGACTATAGGGAGGCCCTATCATAGGGCTGGATAGCTCAGATGGTAGAGCACTGGTATAGCAGTTTAATGGGTTATATGGAGTCTGACTGGCACCCTGAGCAAAGATAGTTGACTATAGGGATGCCCTATCATAGGACTGCATAGCTCAGATGGTAGAGCACTGGTATGGCAGTTTATGGGTTATATGGCTTCTGACTGGCACCCTGAGCAAAGATAGTTGACTACAGGGAGGCCCCATCATAGGGCTGGATAGCCCCGACGACAAAGCGCTTGACAATTAAAGCGTTTATGGCATTTCACAATTACCTCAATCAAAGTCGATTCTCCAAACTCGATTATCACGCGCAAAAAAAAAAAAACCCAAACAATTCGACCAAAATACTCAATAAAAAACACATTATCCCAATCATCAAATTATCTCAAAATCGACACAAAATCCAACCACTAAAAACCCCAGCTCAATAACCACGAGAGAAAAACCCCCACACAAAGTTACACCCTTCCTTTAGACCTATACCTAAAGAAAATCAAATCGAAATCCGCGGTGAAAAGCAAAAAAAAAATTACCTTAGCCTCAAAAATCATTTTCTCAATGCACAAACAAAGACGAGGTTGAAAGAAGCGCGCCACAACTCCACAGCGCGGATCGAACGCACCTTACAGGCAATATAATTCAAATTAAGCTCTATAAAACTCGCCGTTTACCAAAAAAAAAACTACGAAGGCCGAAGAAGACCCGGCTTGGACGGATCGAAGTGTTCAGAGCGAAAAGGAAGTCTCATATATATGAAACTGTAATAACGTCGTCATTGGGGTATGATTAGGGCTTAATATAAAAAGAGGTCTGCGGATCGATATCCTCGGCGGATGGAGTAATACGCCGAGATGGCGACGTCCGTTTAATGATATTGGTATCTGGGTTGCAGCTATTGTTTAGAGGGTTTTATCGGGCGGTGAACAAATATAAGAAAGAGAGCACTAAGCGAGTGAGACCTTGATAAAACCGCCGAAGAAGTGGGGATTTTTCCGGCGGTGTTATGAGGGGAGAACTGGTGTGTAAGGTTCTGTCTCGTAGTTCTGGTTCGTGATATGGGGCAATTTCATGGAGCTGTTAAGCACAAAAAAATGTGCTTAGCACAAAATGTCTTGCTCAATAAAACGAACCAGCATTTAAAAAAATTCCATTTGATGTTCATGGTCAGCCAACAATAGCCAAAGAACAATCACAAGTGATACACAACACATGGAAATTTGATTGTTAATCCTGTTTTGTCTTAGGCCATAGGCAATCACATATGGGCCTTTTCGAAACGGAGGCTTAGGCTCAGGCTCTGGTTCATGCATCCATAGGCATAATGCTGAAAATATAGGTTGTGGTTTTTCATTAGAGCTGAAGCTCTGTTTTCCTTTTCAAACCAGAGAATCTACTTCCGAACCGCAGCCAAAAGTCTCTATTTTGATACCTGTTAGTGTAGAATGGATTCACGAAATGGTGCCGGAGCCTGAGTCTGAGCCCCCGTTTCGAAAAGGCGCTTAGTACTCTCGCACGCGCAGCCATTTTTGTTTCTCTTGCCATCTTTTCCTCAAAAACCAAAAAGTCAAAATTCACTTGCAGATCTCCCCCGGGGAACGAGTAACCCCACAGAGATTCAATTCACTCTTATCCTGTTCTATACCAGTGTAAATGAACTGACCTTCATCGCGTGCATGTGCAATTTCTTTTCATCCTCTGTTTTTTTCTGAAACGCGATGCTGATGAAAAAAAAAAAATCTCGAAAACTCCGAGGTTTGTGAATTGCGTTTCCGTTTTAGCGGCGTGGTAGGCGGGCTCCGTGCCAAGGTTACACGGCCTGTCTTTGCAGAGAATCACGCCGAGCGTAAGTTCCGTGGGTCGCGAGTCGGAAATTGGCTTGTGAATAGAAAAGACCGGTCTTGGAGAATCCAGACCCAGTGCTGGGATTTTTTTCTTCCCCCTTTTTTTCTTTTCCTACAAACGCGATGTTTGGTGCGTCTCTTTCTAGCTCTCAGAAGGCCTTTCAATCAATTCATAAATCAGAGATCTTTTCATTACCAAACGAGTTTAATTTAAATACTGGGAACAATTTCATATCATAGAGCTGCTTAAAGGTAATATCATACTTTGTTTTTATCAAAGAAATACAGATTCATGTGTAAAAATATTAAGACAGATACAGTAACAGTCATCTGTTAAAATTGCAGTCCCATACGGTGCCCACTTTTTGAGAAAACAGTGAAAAACAGCCATAGTATTTCTTAAGTCTTTTCTCTTTTATTTTTGATCTTTTAAAAGATCAAAAAGATTTTCGGTCGTTGTTTTATAAATTTCTGGATAAATATATACACCATTTCAGGCAGAAATATTTTAACGGTGGGTTTCTACCACCACCATCTTCATACCCTGAAAGTTATACGTAAATCTGTGAACATTTCCGTTTTGGTTTCTTACCAAAGTATGATACTATACCCTTAAGCACATTTGCTTAAGCACCAAATACCTTGGTAAATGAAATTAGTATGACAGCCAAAACTCCTTGTGAATGTTATGCTCAGCAAACAATGGCCGAATACAAGTCAAAAGCAGTAAACATCACATGATTATTTGGTCGGTAATTCTGCTTGATCAAGGAAGACTTTTCATGCTTAAGCATATTTTTGTGCTTAAGCAGCTCTATGAAATTGGTCCCAGGGGCTAATTTCTGCTTAAGTACACAATTTGCTTAACAACGAAAAGTCTTCCTTGATCAAACAGGATTAACAACCAAATTTTCATTTAATTTACCACAATTGTTGTTGCTTAAGTGATTTTTGTTGCTTAAGCAGCTATAGGGCCCCAGGGTATATACAATTCCTACCTATAAGTAATAGTACAACACCACAGTTACTATGGAAACCAATTTATGTGCATGCATCGAATCGGAGCATGCCCCCAGGTTATGAAGATGTGTTGTTTAATCTAACCAAGTCAAATTTTAGGATTGTATAGTTCTGGAAAATTGTCACACGGAGCTGCGCTGTTGCACGCCCATGCAGAAGGGACATCTTTGACACGATCGAATACAAATAACATGTTTCTGCAAATTTAACATGGATAGACATAGCTTACAGAAAACAAATTAAACGGTGTGATTATTTGATTTTAAAGGTATAATACATGATTGGTAAAGGTCACAAAACAGCACTCGTACTTCGTCAAACACATGAAATAATAAACCTGTGAATATTTGAGCTCAATCGGACATCTGAGACACAAGAATATAGCGAAAACCCGACTCAATTTTTATTATGAAACATGAAAAATGGTTTTGATCTTACCCCGAGATCAAAACTGTTTTCCGTCTTTATTTTACAAATTTTCTGGATAAATACAGCATTTCGTGCAGAAATATTTTAACGGTATGTTTCTACCAGCACCATCTTCATACTCTTAATGTTATAGGTAAATCTGTGAACATTTCTGTTTGGGTATGTTACCAATCCTGTACTGTACCTTTAAGCATACTTTCCATCATATTTGACCTGAAATTATATCAAGGCATGAAGTTATAGGTTTCTATTATCTCCTCTCGTTTCCATGGCAACAATATCTGATAGTTTACCAATCACAGTTTGACTAGCCCCATGAAACATCACACAACCGATGACCATATAGATCTATATCAATGTTTACACCTGTGTTCGTTTTTTTAATTAAAATAATTTTTTTTTAAATAATTTTATTTTTTTGAAAAAATCGATCGTGGTACGGTGAAAGTGTCAATCGCAAAGACATTTTTTTATTTAAATAGTTGCTATGGTTTTTCTGGTTCGGTACAACCAACCGGGGTACCGTGAAATGCTGCCTTCCTTTCTGCAGGCAGACCGTCATATCGAAGTGACTGACGTTTGTTTAACGATTGGATGGCTTCAGTTCATTCCTCATCATATTTTTTTGCGAGTATGGCCTTCCCTAACATCACATATTCAACAATATTTGAAGAGTTCATTTGCAAAAGCAGATAACTCCATTTATGAACAATTTACTTAATCATGCTTAACATTTTAGTATCCATGGAAACCGCGTCCACTTGAACATATAAAACTTATAATTTATTGCAAATAAAACAGAAAAAAAGAATGTACTGGTGTGTCCTTCAATAACAAAAATAGAAGCATCTGTGATGATAATGTGAATTTTTTCAACAAAGGAGTTATCTGTTTTTGCAAATGAACTCTTCATTCTAAATTGCATATTAGGGAGACACTTTAGCGTCTAAAAGTGAATATTTGGGAGACATCTGCAAATACGGAGACTTTTCGGTGTCTCCCTATTAAATACCAGGGGTCGATTTCACCAAATTCATCGTAACTTACGACTAATATTTCCGAATAATAACGTAGGACTAATGATGCATTACAGTCCAACATAGGATAGGCCCCCTACTATGGGTTATCCTTCGTAATTCGAGTTACGATCGATCGTAGGGCTTCGTGAAATCGAGCCCAGTACCTTTTAAATACATATTTTTGCCGTCCAAATTTTAATAACAGACAGAGAATGCTCTCAATTATGAACATAATTATGTCAATTTCAAGTTCATTGGTTTGGAGGATGTTTAGAAATAGGTAAGTAAAGTTTGTGCATGACCCTATAGGAAAGTCTCCCTACTAAATGACCCATTCCAGGCAATAACAATAATATTGTGCAATAAAACTTTACTTTACAGTGAAATTGAGGCAAAACCATAGACATGTTAGAGGCGCTCGCCTAAAAATATACAAAACGCGAACAATACAGAGCTATAATTATGGAAAAAAGACAACGCAATTACGGTGAGAAGAAAAAGAAGTAGAAGACAAAACTAGATATTAGCTATGATGAAATAACTATATAAGATTATAATGAACACAGATTGGGAAAAATCAGATGCGTTTCTGATTAAGATAAATTATAACACAATAAATAATTAATCTAGCTTAATTATGAATAAAAACAGGGCACAATTAAGCTGAATTAAGTGGTTTAAAATGAGACCCGGGAGGGGCGGGGCTTTCTGCCATGACTAGGGCGGGCAAAACTAGACTCTACAAAAACATTTCCCAGAAATAACAGTGGAGTGCTTTATTCCTTGACAGTATTCCGGTATTCCCCAAGTGAAGATGTATACCAAGACAAAAAAAACAATTCCATCGATATAATGACCGGCAAAAATACCGCCGGGCAGTCCCTCGGGATGAATAAAAACGGACTCGACGAAACTGTATCATTATTTTTATCGGTTTGTATCAAGTCTGAGTTTCTCCTTTTGCAAAAAGAGCACCGACGCAGACCGTCTTTTTTTTGTTACTGGGGGAATCCAGCCGCTCCGCAGGCGACAAAACTCGTGCGAAATTTCCTCCTCTGTCCATTTTTTTTCTTGTTTAAATTCCTAGTAGGGGAAGCAATATGCATGCCTTTACCAAAAAAGACAGACAGAAAAACTACCAGCTGACGGGAAAACAGCGAGGGGAGCTAGCTTGGTGAGCGTGCAGCGCCGTGTTTGTGAGCGTATCGATCGAGGATGGAACAGCGTTGAATGCACGCGTTCCATCAACGCGCGCCACGCGGGGGAGAAAAACTCCGCGCGCTATATGGAGAACATTGGTGGCGAGAGAGAGTTGATCGATAAACACTAAGGCCCACCAAATGGTAAAATTCCCACAGTGGAGTTTTGAAGATGGAGTCTGTGAAGGAGGGGTGAATGGGGAGGGGAGGGGAGGGGCGGGGTAGACAATTTGAAGAAGGGGGAGGTTATTGACTAGACTTCCTGTTTATAGAGAGAAAGTGGACACAACTTCAGAAAATGGGCGAAATGTTTGCTAATTATGTGAACTGTGTCGGCCTGTTATACATCAGTGAAGAAGGATCGTTCATTATCCCTTTACTTGGTGCACATCACTGTTCTTCAAATGAGAATGAAGTTGACCTGCTCCTTGAACAGGGAGATACATTCATGCTTATTAAAGAAGTCATAATGGAGGATGACAATGTGTAGTTCTCTGATGTTACAGGAACACCGTCAAAATTTATGCCACAAATTTGTGGAATTACCCCCTTCAGGACTTGTCTTTAATTCCCTTTGCAAAATATCTCAAAGAATTAATATAACCTTTACTTTTCATGCACCCATCTTGAGTTTCTTCCCAAATTAGCCCAAAAATGAATGGTGCCCGATTCCATGAATCCCGGATCCCACCTCTGACACCAAATTCTGAGCAGGTGGTTGCAGAAGTGGGATTTCAAATGAAATACATCCAAACACGGTGGATTTTCTATATCACTGGTACTGTCAACGAAAAGAATGTTACATGAATGTTATCTCCTTGGTACAGAAAACAGATTGTGTCAATAGGCAGCTATAACTGGGCGAAAGGTCAGGCTTCTTTCAAAATCACTCACTCAATACTGGAGAGGGGGAGTATAAGAAAACCAAGAATGGGTTGTGAACCGGAGACGAGAAAAAAAAGAGACGGCGAAGGAACATAAACGAACCAAGACCAGGACAATGCTAGTGACCGGTTGAATGGAAGTTCCAGCAGGCAAAATTATTTAGAAGCATGACGGAAACGGCACAAGTTAATCATGGGTGAAAGAGTGGGAAGAATTGATAGAAGGATGAAATCCGCCTTGAATCAAGACTACAACCATCGACCAATGAGAACCGCTATACATGCAGTGGTTCGAAATAAAATCATATCACGTGACTAGTTTTTCAATTACCAAGAACCACAACTGCCTACCGCCGACCAAATACACACCAAAAAAACATGACATGTAATCTAAATGCAAAACTGAAGTTACGGAGTTGCTTCGATCGAACTTCATTTTGCATATTCAATCCCGGTGAATAATTCACAATCTGGTTTGTAAAATGCTTCTCACTTTTCCTGACAGATTTAGAAAGACGAAGGAGGCCCTGTAGGGTCTCAGTGATGGTACATCTTGGTGGAGGTATGAGTGATTGCGGTCCTTAAGGAGTAGGGAGAAGATAATGAACTTGTCCTCTAAACGAGGCATTTTTTTTCATCCAGTGTCACCTTTTTAGTAGGACTGTCGGAGTGAGTAGCACAGCTTACCCGAGCGATAACCTCAGTAGAGGTTCATTAACACGACAGCAAGCGCGCACACAACCCAATCCTTTCCCCAGACCTCAATTTACTCAATTTCTTTCGTCAACACGACGATCTGGTTTCAGAACTCTCTCCCTCTTACCGGACCGATCGAACCTACTTCATGCCATCTCGCGACGTCAAACTCCCCCTCCTCCCCGTCCCCATCCCCGGCCAGCCCCGCCGGTCAAAAACGCGGCCCGTGTATTTCTTTTTCGGTTTCCCCCCCGGAGGACCTCATTTTCATCAGGTGCCGATAATGTTTCCAAAAGAAATAGGGAGGAAGGGTAGGAGAAAAAAAGGTGTCCCGTGCTCTGGTGCTTATATGACAAGTCTTCTATCATCCTAGATTGTGGGTAAGTCTCGGGGTGGTAGTGGAAGCAGCGTGGTGGAATACACTGTAAGTTTAAGGCAGTGTCGCCTCAATGGATTCAGAGATCTGTATCGAAGACGCATGGTGTCCGGTCCCAACAAAGCGAGACTCACAAGAGCCCTACACTGCAAGCTCGGCATGGCAGCAGTAGTTGCAGGCGCGCGTTGGTCATGCAGTTTGTTCACGAGTCGATTTTGTTCTTCTTCTTCTACTCCTCGATCTCCCTACAAAAACCCTCCGGAGATATAACAGCCCCTGGACTTGATCGACCAAACGGTTGAGTGTTTGCCCGGAGGGGGGTAGGAGGTTATCTAGGGCGAGGTTACTCCAGGGTGCCGGCCACCGTGCCTTGCCATCCCGTGCCTGCTCAATTTACCCAATTTGGGTAATTTCTTCCTCAAATTGAAACAATACAAGGTATTCGATAACTCGACAGTGTATACACCGACACTCCACTTTAAAATTTTTGTTTGAAACGGAACGTTGTGTCAAAATGACAAACAGAAGAACGGTATTTTGGTGCGGATAGTTTTACATCCATTTGCATAGATAAATGGTGAACGAGGAAGTATTCTTTACACCATGGAGAATATTCTCAGCTATGGAGAGATAAACAGCGGTGTCAGTGTTATTGTTCCAAGCTTGAGTTAATATTATGTACACCATGCAGACAATTTCCATTCAGTTATTGCTTTATTTTGCTTTTGCTATCAACCACAGATGTTTGGACAATTGATTTGGGAAGGTTGACCCAATTGCCTTGCCCTCAATCAGGTGTACCGTTTAGAAATGCTTGAAGTTAGGAGGGCCTGGCGATTCGATCCTAGTAGGATCTTTCTCAACGGCTGCTCAGAGTTAGGAGGGCCTGATGTTTGGATCCTTAGCAGGATCTTTCTCAAAGGCTGCTCAGAGTTAGGAGGGCTTGATGTTTCGATCATAGCAGGATCTTTCTCAAAGGCTGCTCAGAGTTAGCAGGGCCTGATGTTTGGATCCTAGCAGGATCTTTCTCAAAGGCTGCTCAGAGTTAGCAGGGCCTGATGTTTCAATCCTAGCAGGATCTTTCTCAAAGGCTGCTCAGAGTAAGGAGGGCCTGACGTTTCGATTCTAGCAGGATCTTTCTCAAAGGCTGCTCAGAGTTAGGAGGGCCTGACGTTTGGATCCTAGCAGGATCTTTCTCAAAGGCAGCTCAGAGTTAGGAGGGCCTGACGTTTGGATCCTAGCAGGATCTTTCTCAAAGACTGCTCAGAGTTAGGAGGGCCTGACGTTTGGATCCTAGCAGAATCTTTCTTAAAGGCTGCTTAGAGTTAGGAGGGCCTGACGTTTGGATCCTAGCAGGATCTTTCTCAAAGGCTGTTCAGAGTTAGGAGGACCCGATGTTTGGATCCTAGCAGGATCTTTCTCAAAGGCTGCTCAGAGTTAGGAGGGCTTGATGTTTCGATTATAGCAGGATCTTTCTTAACATAATAATAGCAACATACATTATCAATGGTCTAAAGTGAGAGCCCTATATGTATACCATCATCTAGTTTGAGGTTACAAATCAAAAACGAAATTTCACGAACACAAGCTTTTAATCTACCAATTAAATACCACTTATGACATAACATAATTCTATGTGTGCCCAACAAAATTAATGTGGTGTAAATAGTGCGCCCTCTCGCGGCCAAAACCAAAGCCTTTTGGATATTTGTAACTTCTCGGAGCATAGTCACGTTATATCGATAAGAAGCAGAAGAAAAAAATCCCGAGCACCAAAAATAAAATCCCGTTCTGGAATTTCGCTCCTGAACGAGATTTTTCAGCTTGAGTTCGTGGGGCCCTGTAGGCATAGCCGACGGTATAGCACGCCGCTCGGGCAAAAAAGGGGAAAAACATCGATCTCGCAGCGTGCTTCGCTGTACCAGCTGGCGTGCCATATTAGACGCCCAAACGCGATAAACCCCAACATATGTCATGATTTATACCCGTCCAGGGGCGATTGGGAGGGAAAGGAGAAGAAGAATGACCTAATCCTTTTAGTACCAGCGGCGGTTTTTTGGTAGATGTGTCATTATTTTACCATTAAGCATCTCGGTGCTGCTCAACGCACGGAACTGATCGATGTAAATTGGTATAAGCCGCTTTCAATAGCTGCAAATAATGATAAATTGTCGTCCATGTATTTTCTGCTTTACTGATTGCTAATGCATGAATTATTTATAATTTCCTGATGTAAGAAACTGTGGATTTGAGAACCAACATTTCAATAGATTTATATAAGTTGTGGCCTAGTGGTCTGGGGTTGGTCCAATTTCATCATAGAGATGCTTAGCACAACAAATTGCTTAGCACAAATGTTTTGCCTAATAAAACAAACTACCATTGAAAATGATGTTTTCATGCTAGCAGGATCTTTCTCAAAGGCTGCTCAGAGTTAGGAGGGCCTGACGTTTTGATCCTAGCAGGATCTTTCTCAAAGGCTGCTCAGAGTTGAGGGCCTGATGTTTGGATCCTAGCAGGATCTTTCTCAAAGGTTGCTCAGAGTTAGGAGGGCCTGACGTTTCAATCCTAGCAGGGTCTTTCTCAAAAGCACTCGAGTTAGGAGGGCCTGACGTTTCGATCCTAGCAGGATCTTTCTCGAGGGCTAAGGATGGAAACGTCAGGCCCTCCTAACTCCAAACAGAAAAATGATGTTTATATCAGAGTAAAAGAAGATAATATGCATCTACATTATTACTATTAAGCGGTTGTAGAAACTCATTTCTTTTACCAACTACAGAATATCACAGCTATTCTCTGGGTTTTTTATTCATTTATTCCAAATCACTGGCCACGACGCTTGGCGAGCGACCGGAAGTGCACTGTGGACTCCAATGACCGGATTCTAACGACAATCGATTCTTTTTTATCATTCTTAATTTGATACGGTCACCACGAACGCACGATTTGCTGGACAATGGAACCCAGAACAATGAAAAAATGAACTGAAATGGTCAGTTGGCCCAATGTCCAGGGCTAGAAATATCGCCCGCCTTAGTGGAGAGGAAATGATGGAATATTGAGTGCCGTTGTGTGTCTGAAATGATTCTTGCGAGTCCACGGTTTTTTGATATAAAAACAGGCAAGGGGCGATGGAATAGAACTTAATTTGATATGAAGAAACAGACTATACACACACGCGCGCGTCGCACAGGATTGACCAATAACAAACCTTCTTTTAACCTCCAACAGAGGGCGTCCTACTGAAATTACGTCATAATTATGATGACTCTCATCAACAAGTGTGCAAAATACGACGATACTCTAAGAAAAACTTAAAACGCCTTAAAACAAATTCTTTTATATAAACGAGATTGACTTTCCACTTTTCCATTGCAAGGGGCACTTCCATTGGAAAATCATAATGTCTATGGAAACATTTGAAGGGGAACCAAGGCCAAGAACCAGGGCAACGAAAGCCATGGCCTTCCTTGACCTCCGTTTATTTCCAGGCTTACGACAACGCTGCTTAAACATCAAGGATGCTTAACAAGATCTCATCTCCGATTTACAAGTGTTTAACTGACAGCCTCAATTAGTCAACATGGTTTTTCCGTCCTATCATCCTGGAAAACAATCAAATCACTGGAATGAGACTCACTAACCGAGACATGTCACTAAGTGGAAGAGACAACATTGGTAACGATTCATCATTCTGTAAGCGTTTAGTCTGGAGAGCGATCCACTTATGGCCCTAGTGATTAATGACCTACTGGTGTATTTACTCATTGCCCGGTGTGTACACAGACACGCGAGGCTGGAACCACACTATCAAACAGATCCATCAGATAAAACAATCTCCAATTCTTGCAAATTTCGAAGACTTTTTTTCTCCACAATCAGCAAAACCGTGATTTAAGGGCTGGATTTTTGTTTCTACCTTTTCAAATCGTGGACTCGGGATCGAGGTTGAGCTCTGGTTTGGTTAGCCCCAGAACTTGACAAAAATATAGTATACAGGGTTCGATTTCACAAAGTACAAGACTGATCTAAAGTGTATATCAATCTTAGTTGCTAAGCAAAGTGACGTCACAATTGAAATCACTATGGTGATACTCATAGGGTCATCTTAAGAACAATCTGATTTGTGAAATTCTGCCATGGTATTATTTTTTATTTAAATGATGTTGTAACTCCGCTTTTCTTGTTTAAAATAGACAATGTCTATTTCAAATCCGTAGCCAGAGCCACTATCTTGATGCCTGATACTTTACAAATTGATGTACAAAAATTTATTTGAAACCGCGAAGCCAGAGCCGGAGCCACAGAACGCAGAACTTCGTCTGCAGAACATGGTCTCTTAATGCTACGCGCAGTAGTCTGGGAACAAGACAAAATGGCTGCTTCTCAAAATCAAACCCGCACACATTTAACATCTAACTCATGCCAATTTCAAATGATTCTGAATAGATTATAATAGAAAAGTACTCACAGTATTGTAGACCAGTACAGTCTTCATATTTATGTGGAAGCCGTCCATATCTTTTAATTTCTCCTGCAAAAAGTTCGTCGAAAAGAAAATTATTACTATTGGTAAAAGTCCAAATGTCGAGACCGACTCCTCAAATTCCACTCCCAAACTGGACCTTTATTTTTCGAGAGCTGTACTGCTACAAATTATAGTGAAAAGAGGGACATTGTCACATATTCCAAACTTACATTAACACTTGATAATCACTGTGTCGGACCAATCCTTGGCCCTGTAAAATACGCTTAAAGCAGAGTGTACACTGTATACATTTTCGGTACTGACATTATTTTTCGGTAACATGTTGCCCAGTTTATAGGGCAACACACTTGGGCAACATGACTTTGGGCCCTGTGTACACTAGCAGCTTTTGGCCAACATGTTACCAAGATATTGCTGCGACATGTTACCCAACTCGTTTTGCTCTGTGTACACTGACAACATTTTCAGCAACAAGGTACCTGGGCAACATGTTACCGAGATTATTACCGAAAATGTTGACTGTGTACTCTCTGCTTAACACTGAGTATTATTGTGGGGAGCAATCCTAGGCCTGAACGCGTTTAATAGCAGTCGGAATTTGGTCATTATTGTGTTCCGAGGTTTTTAAAATTCAGGCATCTGCGGAATTTCTTTAGAACTTGAAGACTCCATGCATACGAAACATAACGCGATATCTACCACATCACTGGTGGCTATTCTGGCTGTGAGTTTGCAGTTAGCAGTAAGGTTATTCCAAGTTCCCGTTTATTATGTACATTTCAGTGTCACTGCTTTTGTTTTTGTGGTGGAGATCTTGCTATCCACAGAACAGGGGTCAATTTCATGGAGCTGCTAAGCACAAAAAAATTGCTTAGCGAAAAATGTCTTGCTCACAAAACAAACCAGCATTAAAAATTACATTTGATATTCATGGTCAGTGAACAACAACCAAAGAACAATCACAATTTAGTGATAGACAACATGTGTTAAATTTGGTTGTTAATCCTATTTTTATTAAGACAGAATAGGGGGTCCAGGGGTTGATTTCACGAAGCCCTGCGATCGATCGTAACTCGAGTAACCCATCGTATCCTACGTATGGCTGCGATGCATCGCAAGACCTACGATTGATAGTAAGTTACGATGGGTTTGGTGAAATCGACCCCCATGATTGCAGGTGATATACACATTATTACTGTGTACGTGCTTTGTGATCCAGTGCCCCTGTGCACAGCTATGGAGATTGTGATGGTAGTGTGTGGTAAGCAGCACTTAGGGTTAGGGTAAAAAAAAAACTTTCAACCAACGAAATTTTGACATGACGTTTATCCCCTCTCACTGGTATTCTGCTACGGTTTGCCAAGTTGTATAACTTAACATGGAGTATTGGCCGGTTACCATTTCTCATTTCGCATTTTTCATCGTTCTTTCAGGAAATCTTGCTGGTTAAGCAGCTCCATGATTTCGACCGCATCCAGGCTAATTTTCCCTCATAATTCAGGCCCAGCAATCTGAATTGACACTTGATTAAAATCCACGGTCTGCAGAGGTAGCAAGCATCGTTCATGGCTGTAACAATCAAAAGCTCAATCGATATTTCGAGTAGAATGGGGGGGTGCTAAAACACAATCTTCCGGTTTGAGTTCGATCCGTGGAGATGGGGTGGGTTTGGCACTGATACATGGCCCGGTACAAAATAATTACAGCACTCCAACACTAATTGGCCACGAGAGTCTTTCGATTTGTTACTGGTGCGAGACTCTGGCAATAAATAAAAGTCATGGTGTGGGGTGTAAAGAAATAAAAAACGTGTGGGTATTTTATGAAAGATTTTATTAAAGATCTGTGCTCAATAGGCCAATATTCACGGTTCATCCATCCTACGTTCAAAGCATTCGAATTATTCATGCAAAAAGGGATGGTACAGAATTGGTAAGACAAAATACACTTCAAGATCACAGATTCACATCAAACTTACACAGTATAATGGTGATGATAGGAGAAAACATCCCATGAAATGTTTTTGTCTGAAATGCCATATTCATTAAGAAATAAATGAAACTATTTTCCGATTGGAATAAATCGCTTCGAAGCGTTTTCTTATGAACGCATAATATCGTTGAAATGTGTAAACGGGTTTTCACTGTTTTCTCGTGACCCAGATGGCTGATTGACCTCAAACTTCTACAGCTTTTTTTCAGTTAAGGTATATGACGGATTACTATAATGCGTTTTCGCTGTCAGCAACGGTTTTGTCGCAAAAACCAGTTCTGTACCATCCCTTTAAGCAAATAAATGTTGTGCTTAAGCAGCTCTATGAAATTGGCCTCTGTGTCTATGAAAACTTGAGACAATTCCACAGATTTTAAAAGGAGTAAGTCAATACAAAATGTTTGCTTTTAGAATAATATACGGTCTACGCCGCGGGGAAACTGCAAAGAGGTCGATTTCACGAACCCTACGATCGATCGTAACTCCAGTTACGAAGGGTAACCCATCGTAGGGGACCTATCCTACGTAGGACTGCAATGCAGCATAAGTCCTACGATTAATAGTAAGTTACAATGCGTTTGGTGAAATCGAACCCACGGGTCAGATATTAACCAAAGTATCGCAACCCCTTTGAAAAGAATAGAAATTTGATCACAAAGACGCGCTGGGCTCGCGAAAAAAAAAATCATCTAGTGTTTTAGCTTATCAAGCAAAACAACAATGGTTTTGGGAAAACAATAGGCAAAGTGAATAGAGCGTGGTGTTCATAACCAAACGTCAATATCGCATTGATCTGGTTACCAGTGAAAACGTTGACGCGTACCAATTAAAGATGGATACCTTAGACGTGTGAGTTCGCTCCATAGCCATACACGCTATGATATTGCAATAATAACAAAGATTGTTTTTATTAGTTCATATCGTGTTCACTGTATATGAGTGCCTTTCATTGCATTTTTTCAAACCTATAGCCTTACTAAAAAAAATCAATCACTTTTTCTTTGTCATTTTGTTGGCTGTTTGCGATATTGAAACAGTTTGCACGCGACGTTATAGGTAAATCAATGTCTAGTGAACGGAGATGTGTTTCAACCGGGAACACAGCGCTGCTCGCCCCGACTGACAGAATATAAACAATCCCTTGGTTTGTTTAATTGCCGAGCCGTGGAGAACTGGTACGTCAGGACAAAAGATGCCACAGGTCTGGGTTTGTGACACAATAACCTCTTGTCTATTCCAATGGCTTCTTTATTGCATTTCATTTTTTTGGCATTTTTCATTTTCTGTTTCATTTCTAAATGAACCCCTGGAAGGCAGTCACAAAGCTGACGTCCGTTTGGACTTGAATCAAAATATTGGTAGAAGGAAACTGGCTTTGAATTTTGTTTCTTTACAAAGTACTTCGTCCCCTTTAGAAGATAATATCACGATTGTTTAATTTCATTATATGACGTTTTTTGGTATTAATATTACTTTCTTAGGAAGGTTTGCCCCAAAAACTGCAGATTGACATTCATTTTAAATACAGTGTGAGTCAAAAAGAACTTGAGCTGAATTTGTGACGTTTTTAAAAGGAAACAAACACTCAAAAGTTCAATAAAGCATATATTTAACAAGCACTCTCTCCTGCTTATTAGAAAAAAAAAAGAATGAAACAAATTGATCATTCCTAAGGGGAGTTATGTAATGATGGTTCTCATTTTGCAAGCTGTCCATAGAATACACGACAAAACCAATAAAATACACATTTTAGCTGTGTGCGTAGCTAAAATGACTCTTTATACTCTTTCAAAATAAATGTTTAGATTCAGTCAAGCATTTTAATGCTAACATTTCTATGGACAGCTTGCAAAATGAGTACGGGCGAGTCCAAATAGTGCGCCCCCAAGAGTTTGCAATGCGTTGGCCAATCACAATGCGCATAATCATATCTAACGACCCTTTCGCGTTGTGATTGGCCAACGCAATGCAAACTCTTGGGGGCGCACTAGTTGGAATGAATTGCCCTTATTGTACCTTTCAGCCATAATTCGGAAAAACTTCATCAAAAAATGTCGAAATCGTTCTTCATTATTATTCATCATAATCAACGACATGTCATAAGTACCGGTACGCAGCGGAATGCAATAAGCCGAGTACCAGTTACGGCCGATTGTACATCACGTACAAATTTAGTTGGTAACTTGTATCAACCGAATAGAACATCCCTGTTTGAAAGCTTATAACATCGTTAAAACATTTAGACCCCTTGGTTTAACTTAGCTTATGGGCCAATTCCACGGCCCTGCTTAGCACAAAAATTTGCTAATCATGACATTTCTGTCTTAATAAAAACAGGATTAACAACCAAATTTCCTGATCGCATAATCACTTGTGATTGTTTTTTGGCTGTTGTTCGCTGACGATGAATATCAAATGGAATTTTTAATGGTGGTTTGTTTTATTTCGCAAGGTATTTGTGCTAAGCATATTTTTGTGCTTAGCAGCTCCATGAAGTTGCCCCTGATTGGTGGATATTTCATTTATCCTGTGGTGAAGGTTGGCAGTTCACTCTGTATTACAGAGAAATATCGTCTGCTTTTTTATTTTGGCGCCAAATTAACGATCTAATTCGTAGGGCGGGAATACAAGTAAAGCGGCAAATTAAACTTGGGCGAGAGCTACTGAAGGACAGGGAAAATTGCCAGGGAAACGTAAAACGTGGTTGACCAAGCAATACTTGATACTATTATACCCCTTAATCATAGCTGTATGGGGGAGTTTTATTAGCAAGCGGCATCGTTGTGTTGTTATAGGGAGGCCTAGCGTGTAGCCACCGAGCAACCACGTAGAAATCGCCGGGCGTGCCGTGCTGCGCCGCGCGGTAGGCCTGCTTAGCAACAGCGCGGACGCGCTACGCTCGACCTTGGGTTGGATAGGGCCTAATGAAGGCTGAAAAAGCTGCATCAAAAATTACCGACTGAATTTTTGTGGAAACTGATGCAAGCGAGATCGCGGATTACTATCTTAAATTGGTGTTAATAACAAGATAAGAAATTTAAATTCAGCCGTTCTTTTTTTTTGCCTCATTGAGCGATTGGTTGAAACTCTGAGTCGCCATTGTGTGATAAAAAATAAAACAGCCTTAAAATAAAAATAATAAATATCAATGATATAGAAAAAATAATATGAATAGATCACTTGAAAACATATTATATGTTTGGAATAGTTTTATTATGATTTACCGTATGAAAGGAACTGCATGGCAATGTATGTATCACGTTAAATTTCTTAAGAGCAACACATTTCCTTTTAGCAAGCAAGACTTTTGTGCTAAAGTAACAATGATTCTGAGTTTAGCAGTTGCGTGAATTTAAGAGAAACAAAAACTTTAGTACTGATTATGCCAAAGAGAAAAACCATCATTATGATTGTCTGGGGCTAAGCACACAAAAAGATTGCTTAGCACAAAAATGTCTTGCCCAATAAAAGAAACCACCATTAAAAAATTCCATTTGATATTCATGGTCAGCGAACAACAGCCAAAGAACAATTTGCAATTGATACACAACACATGGATATTTTGGTTGATAATTTCATGAAATTTCATGGTTAGCAGATTTGTGTGTTACGCAGGGCCGTGAAATTGGCTCCTGGTCACAAAACCTTGGTTTTACTCCTTAATTTTTCTCAGGGGTATCTCAAATAGCTATTGATTTTGAATATCGATACAATAAAAATTTGGAAAGGCCAAACTTCCACCTATATTGATCAGATTAGCACTTAATTCCTGGCAAAATCTGTATTTTAATCATTGCTCAGTATCAAGCAGGGTACCAGCTATAATATCATACATGTCATTATTGCATTTCTGGCTGGTAATCGGCCTGTATAATGGTATAGTAATCATGACAATTTTCTGCCATGAAATATTGGCCCTAAAACTCAAAATATCTCAAAGTTATTATACCAAAACAATTACTAACTTAGTGGATCTGCTTAAAGCACATAAGTTGCGCACAATTGATTTTTCTTTACTTCTAAAATTTTACTTAAGTACAAAAAGAATATGCTTAGCTTACCAACACTGATTGCTTAAAATCTATGCTACCACAAAACAAATAAACAAGCAAACTTGTTCAGTGTGAGATATATTTGGCTAAGCTTAAGCAATTTTTTCTGCTGTAAGCAGAGAAATAGTGATTATAGGCTAATGGAAGTGATACATTAATTGAGGTCAAAATAATGGTAGACTTTGACAAGTTTAAATAGTCTGAGTTTATAATATAACATAAACACTCATCTTTCTTTACTTTGCCCTTGTATCTCACTTTTAGCCCTCACCTTTTGGGACCTGAATTGTGTCGGACGACTTCCATAAAAAAGAGACATTGAAACTACATTTTGTTAATATGCCTTCTTTTCGTTCATCTGTTTAATTTTTGACAAGGATCTTCTACTTTGCTTTGCGGACCAAATTAAGATCCCGTTTTGCTTCTTCATTGCATTTTTCTCTACATTTTGGCGCCATTTACGAACTAATACTACCATAAATGTTGCCATACACAGCACCCACCAACAGAGGGCGCTATACTCTGAATACGGACAACACATAAAATTTTCAAGTTTAATACTGAAATAAGTGTATTAATTTTGGACCAAGGCAGCATTACAAGTTGGGTGTAATTTCACCGGGGTCTAGAATTATGCCTGAAAAACTGCAGCTGAATAGCTTATGACAACTACAAACTTCCTAAACAATCTCCGAAGTTATCATGCGTGTTGTATGCATTGTCAAATCCAATACACGAATGCAATGGAATAATTATTATAATGGGTTGAAAATTCGAAAAAAGAATTGCACTAACTTTAGTCCTACCTTAATTTTTGAAAGGAAACATTTTGGCGCCAAATCAGCTTGTCGTCTGCTTCTAAGGTTTCCAGTGATTGGGTAGGCTCGTTTGAAACCTCCAATTAGATTGTTGTTTTGAAATTATTCATGTCAAAACAAAAAATTACATCTTTCGCACAAGTCATGTTTTCCGACTGAAGACTAGTTTCGAAGTTGTGTCTTAACTATAGAGGGCGCTATATATCAAACTTGGTTGGATTATCTGCTCTGGGTGCAACAAATAAAATGAACTCCCATTGACCTTAGTGTAGTCCCTCAACTTCACAGTTCTAAAAACCTCATCCAGGAGTCTCTCAGTTTTTGGTGCAATACTGTAAATGGTAATTTGAACCCTCATCTACCCAATCTTTTCAATTTTTGATTTGTTAGCCGATTAAATGTTTTGATAATAATTGCCCGATGAAAAAAAAAACACCCGAAATGTATTTTTCCGTAACCAACTTGCTACGAGTTTTATGAAGCAACTCTCCACGTTCAAAACAATGTTGGACCAGATTTTAAAGGAAGTATCATACATGGGTGTCGATCCTGGGGGGAGGGGGTTGGGGGGGGGGGGGGGGAAGGGATATATCCCCCTTCCCCCAATATTTGAGGTGGGGGTATGGCTTGTATTATCACCCCCCCCCCCCCCCCCCCAATATAATTTTGTTATAATAATGTCTCACACTACAGCGTGCACTGTGTTTATCAGTCTAATTAATTAGCTTCGCTATGTTGAGCTGACAAATTCATTTCAATGTACACAAGGCAAAAGCAATGGAATTATATCCTATGGTTACTGAAAAAGTACAATACACACTGGCATAAGAACAGCTTTAAACGACGTCACATTCATTAGCCAATCAGAATAGGGAACGTTAAAATTGTATTTCCAAACATTAGTAATGGCCAATCACGTCTATTCCCATTCCCAGGCTCTTCCAACGCCAGCAGGGTTGTAATGTTTCTGGATTAATCAGGAAAGTTAAACCTTCTCTTATGTTTCCTCCTCAATGTATTTTAAATAAGAGAGTTGTGAGAGCTATCGGAAAATGATGGATTGAAGAAATATGGCACTGGACCTCCTGCCTGGACTCTGGGCTTCCATTTGTGACCAGTGTGATGCAATAGTGAGAAAGTGGGTCTATTTCAGCCGCTTTGCAGAGGTTTTTTTTTTTAATGGCTTCTTTGACTGGAGTGATCCATATACATGTACCTTGTTTTTAGGGGTGGTCAGCTGAGAATGAGTATCTCAAAAATTCAATTGTCAACCCACCATAAAATGAAAAGAAAATGAAAGGTGACATGTTCATCATCATTTTTTCTATGCAACTAAACCTAATTTGAATATAATCTTGATATAATAATATCTCACACTAACAACGTGCACTGTGTTCATCAGTCTAATCATTAGCTTCGCTCTGTTGAGCTGACAAATTCATTTTAATGTACACAAGGCAAAAGCAAGGGAATTATATCATAATTATGGTTACCGAAAAAGTACAATACACACTGGCATAAGAACAGCTTAAAACGACGTCACATTCATTAGCCAATCAGAGTAGGGAAAGTTAAAAATGTATTTCCAAACATTATTAATGGCCAATCACGTTTATTCCAATTCCCAGGCTCTTCCAACGCCAGCAGGGTTGTAATGTTTCTGTTCAGGAAAGTTAAACTTTCTCCTAATTATCTCGAAGAAAAACTTCAGGAAGCCGGCAAGCCCCTCGAAAAAAACTTCTGCTGGAATGGGCGGATCATTCTTTGATGTTAGGTTTTGGGCCGTAGTATGATGTTGTTTGGTGTATCTAAACTAAGTATGTAACATAAATAAGACGCGTTGGAATTGGGTGCTGTTCGCAAGGAGAGGGCGGCAGATGATTATGAATTAAAATCATTCAATAATGACATTCGTGGTTATAATCGTCAGTAAAGCTTATTAAACGTTTTCGAACTTCATGCAGTAGTTACTTCAGTACGAGTTTGTCAGCGCACAAGTTGACCTAGGGCCAATTCCATAAAACTGTTAAGCACAACAATTTGCTTAGCACAAAAATATCTCGCACAATAAAACAACCCATCCTTGAAAATTTCATTTGATATTCATGGTCAGCGAACAACAGCCAAAGAACAATCACAAGTGACACATAACATGTGGAAATTTGGTTGTTAACCCTGTTTTTATTAAGACAGAAATTTCATGCTTAGCAAATTTGTGTGCTTAACAGTTTTATGAAATTGGCCACTGCTTCGTTTCGGATCGTCTGCACTGTTTTTGTTGCCTCGCGTCAGAATATAATGTTAACCTGACGAGTCTGCCGCCCTCTACTGACAAAGGTTGCCAAAAGTCTCCCATTGGGACGCGCCTTATCGGCTCCTCAAAGGACTCATGATTTTAGTTTTCAATTTCATGTAGAATTGTGGCTTCAGCTCAAGTCCCTTCAGTTCACTTCCAGTTATAACATGTTTTACCATAGTTACTCTATGGTTGTATCAGGCGCGGTTCTAGAGCCAATATTTTTGGGGGCTAGAAGAGCCATTAATTTTTGGGGGACTACTGGACTAGAAGACCCAATATTTTGGGTAACAAATTTCTTGTAACACTCGCTTCTGCTATGTCTTATTAAAAATAGAAAATCATGCACCTATAGCCTACACAACGCGGTTTAAAAATAAAAGTGGAAAGATCCAGTGTTTTCCAGATTTCTTTTTTCAATTGCAATTTTCTTTTTTTTTCTTTTTTTCTTTTTTTTGGGGGGGGGGGGGGGGGGGGGCTAAACAAAATTGTTGGGGGATCAAGCCCCCCCCCTCCCCCAGAACCGCGCGTGTGTTTTATCACTTCCTCCATGGTTGTACCAATAATTATAGAGGCTTTGGCTATACATGCAAGACCATGATCTTCAGCTTTTAAACTGTTGAGACAAAGCCGAAGCCCGAAAACCGAAGACAAAGTCTCCGATTAAAAGTCCCAATTAATATTTATTTTCATCGGGAAACCCAATATCAGACGATTAAAATTAATGTTTTATCTAAACAGGAAATGTCTTCAAAAATAGCGATAAACAATGATATGTGCGAATGAGCGGCCAATTTCACGGCGCTGCTTAGCACAAAAAATTTGCTAAGCATGACATTTTTGTCTTAATAAAAACAGGATTAACAACCATTGCCATTGTGTTGTGCATGCATTGTGATTGTTCTTTGGCTGTTGTTCGCTGACCATGAATATCAAATGAAATTTTTAATGGTGGTTTGTTTTATCGGGCAAGACATTTTTGTGCTAAGCAAATTTTTGTGCGGCTTAGAAATTGGGCCCAGTTCAATATTAATGAATTCACAGAAATAGAATTATATAGGCCTAATTTTTTTGTACTATTAGTCATCAACGTAGGATGTCTTTCCACGTCTCCCCCCCCCCCCATAATACGTCACACCTCATTAACATAATTAAACAACATGGCGGCCAGTGGAAATGTATTCTCAACTACTTCCTGAGTACTGTACCGAGTTTTTTTAAGTGGTCTTTTTCCTCTATCCGGCCAAGATGACAGAGAGGTAAGTAGCGATGTTTAAGGGTGCATTCTACGGGGGTTTGGTGCCGGGTTTTCGTTGGGTTTTTCAAGGGAAATGGGTTATTTTCTCGGCCTTAGTTGGGTTCGTCATTTAACGTCACTGTGAGTCTGTGTGTTCACTGTTCGTGATTCGTAGTCGTACGTTTGTGTGACATTGATGTGTTTTTTTGTATTCAATGTTTGCTCAAGTATTTTTTATTGTTTCGTTGACAGCAAACTGTGTCAGATTTTTTACTTTTAGTCCAAATGGTATCTAGTTTGTTTACCTGAGTACCAAATTCAATAATCAGTCTAGCAATTTCTTTAATTTTGAAATTCTGGTGTTGCCCAGACGAAGTGAATTTGCACTTTTTAGTTTACAATTTTTTTAGTTGCTTAAAAATTACCGTTCACAATAGTATCCTTGGTAGTCTAAGTTAGATTTAAGAAGAGGTTTAAAAGAAATAAAAAATATTTTCCCAATATTAACTTCTACAAAAGAGTTAAATTTAGTATTCTAATTTCAACAGTCTTTTTTTTTTTTCGTTTTACCATATATTTAAAAGTGTAACTTTAACTGAAATAGCAATAATATATTTTGTGTGTGGCATCATTCACTCTGTAACCATAGAGTTAGGAAGGATATACAGTATATTATTACAGAAATTGCAACTACCGGAAATTTCAAGTGTGAAATTGAAACGTGTAGTTTCTGGTCGTCATGGTTCGTGTCAGTTATACAATTGGTCTACTGTTCAGGCCTTGCACTTACTTTTCTTCCTGGCTAGCCCATCGGATCGGGCCAGCTTACTTCAGATTTTACTCGTCCGTTTAGATTTTTACTGTCCGTACATTGATCCATACCTTAACATGTAGGTTTTTCTTACCAGCCCAACAGGCAACCAAGGAAAAGAATCTGGCTAGATCGGGGTGGTTTTTGCTAGACAATTGACGCCGTATGCCCTACTATGCCTGGCTTAACTTTAAGCCCTACTATTGGCCGTAACTCAAGTTACGGAGGGATAACCCATAGTATCCTACATAGAGCCTAGGCCTAATGCATCATATAAAATCTAACAATTAAAGGGAGGGTACAGAATTGGTAAGACAAAATGCACTTCATAATCACAGATTCACATAAAACCTACACAGTATAATGGTGATGATAGGAGAAAACATCCCATGAAATGTTTTTGTCTGAAATGCCACATTCGTTGAGAAATAAATGAAACTATTTTCTGATTGGAATAAATCGCTTCGAAGCGTTTTATTCATTCGTTGAAATGTGTACAGTTCTCCGTACACGGGTTTTCACTATTTTCTCGTGACCCAGATGGCTGATTGACCTCAAACTTCTTCAGGTTTGTCAGTTAAGGTATATGATGGATTACATAATGTACTTTCACCGTCAGCAACGGTTTTGTAGCAAACACTAGTTCTGTACCATCCCTTTAACTTTACGATGAGTTTGGTGAAATCACCCCCAGAAGTGATACTTTGAAGTAGAGCTGTGCTTGCAAGGATTATACCAAGGTCATATTAGCCCTGAGAAGTGCCGTGTTTTATAGAAATAAATCTCTCTCTCTTAATTTTGAATTAAGGCACTGCCATACATTGGTAGTATACCAGAACAGAAATCTTCACAGATTTACCTATAGAGGTTATTCACGTGACGTCATTGGCCGTCAAGCATAATGATTGCACACGCCAAACAATACGCCTCAGTGCACACGCAACGTACCGTGTCCAATGGGTAACCATGGACAACATAGAAAAGCTTGACGGCCAATCACGTGAATTTATGATGTCGGTGAATAACCTCTATACTGATCTGACGGCGTGACCATGGAGGTAGGAAACACACGCCATTACTGCAGTGTCCCCGCCCGCCTTTTGTTCAGCAACAAAAGAATTAGTGTCCACCATACTCTATAATTGCAACGTGTACGTCCCCTGATCATGGGACGTACACCTTGCAGTTATAGAGTGCAGCAGAGCGTAAATTCTTTTGTTGCCGATCAAAAGGCAGACGGGGACACTGCAGTAATGGCTGACAGTATATCGTGCCGTCGGATCGGTCTATAACTTACAGGGTATAATGATGGTGATGGTAGTTCGTTAAAATTTCATGTTATATTGTTTGGAGGTGGGTTAGGATTAACGGTACTACATTCATCATTGTTATTTATAACCTTCGATTTAAACATCTGCTAGGATTGAAACGTGTCAGGCCCTCCCAACTCTAAGCATTGTTATTTTTCCTTTGTGCTCCAACAGGGTCGAATGGGTCGAGATTATCGAACCCAAGACACAACGGCCCATGTATGGGAACCTCCGGACCGGAGAGCTAGCCTGGGAACCACCATCAAGCGCCAAAGTGTAAGTCAGACTACCCTTGTATCTCCTACACCCTTCAATGAAATGAGGCTGGAGGCTAGGCTAGGGATTTAATTTTGCTACCGCCATTTTGTGTCCAAAATGAAATAAAGGGCTTGAGATGCATAGTGAAGCTGGAGCCTTTCTTTGGCCCTGTTTGATTAACGCACGGGATTTCAAATCTGCAGATCCACGTCCCATGTAGGATACGATAAAATGGGATCCGGATCAGTAGGATCCGTGATCTTGTGCGTGAAACAAACAGGCCCTATGGTTTTGATATGTCTCACAATCTCTTTGTCTTGTTTTTGTGGGCCTCAAATTAATGGCGGTAGCAAAATACGTCACAAGCCCTAGCCTCAAGCCTGGTTTCGTTTTAATGAGACCCTTAGTCTTAAGCATGTTAATTAAGTCAGGCTTCTATCCTGGACCTCAGTGGAGCACCGCTCTAACAAGCATCAATGAGCATTGATGATTAGTATGTTTTGTACTAAGAAATTGGGAGCCAAGGATGATGTTCGGCATCGCCGAATGTCCAGTATAGCGGTGTTCGTTATAGTGGCGTTCTACTGTATGACAGCAAACATTTTAAAAAGTCAAAAGTCTGAGAGTGCAGTATTGTTGAAGTTGCAAAAAAGATACGAACAATTGAACGTTTGCGAAGAGAGTTGTGCTGGAAAAAGTCATTGAGACTTTGCCGTACAATATCCACAGACTGATTTTCAGTCGGTTCAGTAGTCTTGGTTCACGACGTTGTTATTAAATGTACGAACCGATACCCCTCACTGACCTGCACGTACGTACACGTACGTAAAGACCTCTCTATAACAACGTCTTGGGAATCCTGTAAAGGCTTTGCGTGTGCACCTCGTTATGTAGCGTGCTATGTCGTCTCCATGACACACTGTTGAATATGTATGTAATATACATACATACAGTGTGTACGTGCGTGCCGGTCAGTGCAGTTCGAGTATCCACACCAATAATGTTGTGAACCAAGACTATCGGTCCATCTGCCTCTACGACTTTACGTACAGGTTTTCAGTCGATTCAGCTGCCACAATGCGCAGGTGTAATTTAATAACCTTTGTATGTACTGCATAAACTTGCTCAACCATAACTAGTTTCACACTTCACGGTCCATACCTTGGCCCGTCTGCCGTGGAGCTGTTGATTTTTGCTGGATTGTAATGAAGGAGTGAAAGTGCTAGTTGCCAGGTATCTTTGTTCGTTTGCCCTAAAGATGTTCCAGCGATGTCCCTAATAGTCCATTATCTAGATGTTCGTTTGGCTGAGTCAGAAGCAATGAAACCACTCACACACCGCTATATCCCAAGGATCATTTAAGATGTACACGCATCATTTAGCAATGCTGCAACCTGAGATACTGTACATAGGGGATGACTCAAAGAAGATGCGGCTTTTTAACCCTAACCCTCTACACCTACCACACAAGACAAGAGCTGCTTACCACATTACCACCGTCTCCACAAGGGAACTGGTTCATTTATTACATCAAATGTTTACGTTTGCATAAAAGGCTGCTCAGAGTTAGGAGGGCCTGACGTTTCGATCCTAGCAGAATCTTTCTCAAAGGCTGCTCAGAGTTAGGAGGGCATGACGTTTCGATCCTAGCAGGATCTTTCTCAAAAGCTGCTCAGAGTTAGGAGGGCCCGACGTTTCAATCCTAGCAGGATCTTTCTCAAAGGCTGCTCAGAGTTAGGAGGGCCTGACGTTTGGATCCTAGCAGGATCTTTCTCAAAGGCTGATTAGAGTTAGGAGGGCCTGACGTTTCGATCCTAGCAGGATCTTTCTCAAAAGCTGCTTAGAGTTAGGAGGGCCTGAAGTTTGGATCCTAGCAGGATCTTTCTCAAAAGCTGATCAGAGTTAGGAGGGCCTGACGTTTTGATCCTAGCAGGATCTTTCTTAAAGGCTGCTCAGAGTTAGGAGGGCCTGACGTTTTGATCCTAACAGGATCTTTCTAAAAGGCTGATCAGAGTTAGGAGGGCCTGACGTTTTGATCCTAGCAGGATCTTTCTTAAAGGCTGCTCAGAGTTAGGAGGGCCTGACGTTTTGATCCTAACAGGATCTTTCTAAAAGGCTGATCAGAGTTAGGAGGGCCTGACGTTTTGATCCTAGCAGGATCTTTCTTAAAGGCTGCTCAGAGTTAGGAGGGCCTGACGTTTTGATCCTAACAGGATCTTTCTAAAAGGCCGCTCAGAGTTAGGAGGGCCTGACGTTTTGATCCTTGTAGGATCTTTCTAAAAGGCTGATCAGAGTTAGGAGGGCCTGACGTTTTGATCCTAGCAGGATCTTTCTTAAAGGCTGCTCAGAGTTAGGAGGGCCTGACGTTTTGATCCTAGCAGGATCTTTCTCAAAGGCTGCTCAGAGTTAGGAGGGCCTGACGTTTTGATCCTAACAGGATCTTTCTAAAAGGCCGCTCAGAGTTAGGAGGGCCTGACGTTTCGATCCTAGCAGGATCTTTCTCAAAGGCTGCTCGGAGTTAGGAGGGCCTGACGTTTTGATCCTAACAGGATCTTTCTAAAAGGCCGCTCAGAGTTAGGAGGGCCTGGAGCAGAACAAAGGGGGACAGAGTGACCACGGAAACAATGGAGAAATACATGTAGGTTGAGGAATTCTTGGGGGCGGGGTTGTGGGGAGGTTTGGGGTGGAGGTAGACAGGGGAGACAGAAACACTCATTTCCCTGTGTTCGCATGCCCTGAATAGTTGTGTTTGTGTACAAAGTACAAACTGCATAGTACAGTACTAGACACTTCCGTTCATGTTATTTAATGTTATTTAGTGCCATTTGATCCATGGATAGTTACATTGTACATACATGTATTTCATAGAACATTAGGTGCAAGGTGCGTCTGTAGACTACATGTAAACATGGTTCAGTACCTGGTGCATGTTTCTGTACATACATGTTACATGTATGATGTTTACACATATTTTACGTACACGTACACTGAACACATGTACTGTACATGTGTATGTACTGCACATGTACAGGGCATTCCAAGCATTTAAACATTTCAAGCAGATAGGATCATGAAATTGTCAACATGTATTGTGGCATACATAAAATGTACATGTGTGCAGATATTTAAGGTAGACAAAGGCAATGTAGCTACACATGTGTTCATTGTGTGTGAGGTCACTATCAAAGCACATGTAGAGCACACGTATTACCACATGTACACATGTTCACGTACACATGTACATTACACATAATAATAATAATAACATGTTTTGTCTTTACATACATGTTACATGTAGTCCCATACAATACATTACAAACTAAGAACTTACATGTTACATGTAGGCCTACATAAGTTCATGTGACCTGAATTCTCTTAAAAAACTGTTGTTTTGTTCATAACATGTAGACGTACACTTGTATGTGTACATGAAATTATTTAGTTTCCATAGGGCGTTTACGAAACAAAGGCTCAGGCTCCGTCTCAGGCCCTGACTCCATTTTCATGAATCCATTCTGAAATAACGTGTATCAAAATAGAGGCTTTTAGCAGCGGTTCAGAAGTAGATTCTCTGGTTTGAAAAGGAAAACAGAACTACAGCTTCAATAAAAAACCACAACCTATATTTTCAGTATATGGATGTCAGAGCTGGAGCCTGAGCCTCCATTTCGTAAACTCGCATTCATAGTTGTAGTTTTATAGACTAGTGGAGACTAATGGATTTGCATTAAGTGCCCTACATGAATGTCCCCTCATGTTTACACAAGCATACAATACATGCAAAATACCTTAGACATAACATTTGGCACATTCATACTGTACTGTACATATTGCAAACATATGATAAACATGATAAAATATGAAATAAACTCATTCTAACGCGGTACTTTACACCTTACATACATGTATACATGTACTTTATATTTGTTCAAGAGTTTTGTCAAAGTTACTGTATCTTAGGCCTACATGATGATATGGTACATGTATCCATTCCACAGCTCACATAATAAACTGTATTAGAGGCATTGTGCGTCTACAAAACAGAGGCTTTGACTAAGGCTCCAGCTCTGTCATCCATGCTAAAAATATAGGTTGTGGTTTTTCATTGAAGCTGAAGCTCTGATTTCCTTTTCAAACCAGAGAATCTACTTCCGAACCGCAGCCAAAAGCCTCTATTTTGATACCAGTTTTTTCAGAATGGATTCACGAAATGGAGCCGGAGCCTGAGACGGAGCCTGAGCCTCCTTTTCGTAAACGCCCATACATAATGCATGTGACATTACCAAGGACACTTCAAGATTATAAGCTTTCTTACAGCTCAAACAAAAACATTGAAAAAATCTCATCCCAGGAATATTGCAGATTCCAAATACCGGTACTTCATCCACTACTGTTTACTTCAGAAAAAAATTTTACTCAAAAATACAGATTAACATTTTTGTATTTTGGCCGTTTCATGTCCATGTACATATATGTACAACATTCATGAAATAGATTACATGTGTGTACTGTAGTCCAATGGGACTAGAGTTTGTGTTTAAGGAACTTCAGGGGTTTTAAATTGAAAAGCCAGGTCATACTGTCTGTAGTTTTGTAGCGAAGTATGTTGACTACCTTCACAGCTGTGAACTGTTATGCTTCATTAGAAAATATGCACATTCCAAACTTGTACTAATGAATGAATCATCTTAGGGGGGTGTAATCTTATGCATATTTATGTACAGTGTACATGTCTTGCTGTACATGTATGTGTGTTACTGCATTGGTATGCATTTATAAGTGGGCGTTACTTTTAATATAAATTGAGGGGGCAGGGCGGGGCAGGGCGGGGCAGGGCGGGACAAGGGGGTTGATGCGGCATTGCCTCAAATTGTAGTCTTGAAATGTCTTGAGGGATAATTTTATCTATGTTTCTTTACATTTTTTTAATTAGAATTAAACGTACATGTACAGTACAGGATTGGTAACATACCCAAACAGAAATGTTCACAGATTTATAACTTTCAGGGTATGAAGATGGTACTGGTACATGTAGAAAAAACTAGAAACATGCCGTTAAAATATTTCTGTCTGAAATGGTGTATTTTTCCAGAAATCAGTAAAACAAAGACTGAACTAAAAGTGGGAGTTTCTTTTGAAATAGGCGTGGCAGGGGAGATGCAAGGGGGTGAGAATCTTCCCTCTGTTCTTGTATAAATTATAAAGGATTGCTTATTTAAAATAGGCGGGGCTGGACAGAGGGGCGGGGCTGCGGGGCAACGCCTCAAATAGGGGTCGTGAAATGGCCACCTACATGTATTTTTAATATCAACCAGAGGTCTGATTTTCATCCTTGTTTGTAGTTTTTCAACCAATGGTCGAATGCAATTTTATCACATTTTTGTTGCAAAATAAACAATTCCCTTCTAAAAAAAATGTAGAATTATGACCTCAATGTCATATTTCGGCCCCCTCATTAAAATAAACTCACAAATCCAATGAACATTGAACATGTAATGCGTCCAACCCACTTACACGACCAATGACAGGTTGTAGGACCTACATGTTCAATTGTAGTGAATCTCTCTTGGCTATTACACATGTACATGTACATGCATTTCCTGCATAAATAAACACAACCCTGCTACTCAAATAAACAGGGCGCACAATCACTTCTGGAATGTTATGCTATTGAAAAGCAAAAATTATATCGAGCGGAACGCATCGCAGATCTCAGAGATGTAAAAAAAAAATTGAAAAGGCAAGTATTAATAGTGTCAGTTTTTAAATAAATAAATCATATTTTGGCGGGTCGTGACACTTGAATATTTGTGAAAAAATAAATCAGGGAATAAAATAAACATGTTGTGATATTTTAGCAGTGAACTTGTGATGGTACATAGATCGGAGGTTATTGTAATTCTAGGGTAATTTTTGTGATGTGTTTATTTCCTCAAGTGATAATGTGGCTTATAACACATGACAGAGCTCAAATTTCGTGAAAAAAAGAACACTGGACTGCAGGTCTAGTAATTGAAGCATTTTACTAGACCTGAACTTTGTTCACTAGACCTGTGGCATTCATGTACATTCATACTGACATAGGAAAATAGTCATTGTATGCAATATTGTTTCAAGAATCACCAAATTAGGAACCATTTTAATTGTGCAAGGAAAACAAAATCACTAGACAGCCGGACTAGTGCAGTACACAATTTACTGGACCGACACTGAAATCACTAGACTCGGTCCAAGGTCTAGTGGATATTTAGAGCCCTGCATTAGTTTCATCTACTGTACATATGTACATGTATACTAAGCCACAAAAGTAAAGCAAAGGCTGGGTCCATTAAATTTATTGTCATGTTTTTGACATTTCATTGCGGCCGTTTTAAAAATAAATCAAATTCAACAAAAATTTGGTACAAAGTTTCTGACTTGAGTGTTACTCTTGTTGACATTTTAAAACCAAAAAGTGGCCATGTGTCACGAGTCACGACTCACGAACAGCCGTAATTTAATGTCCAAAACATGACGATTAATTGAATGGACCCATCGTTTGCATAAATTTCTTTGTGGCTCTGTTATGTACGTCGCCACTGAAACACAATCTGACTATATAGTATGTATATTGCATGCATTCATTATATTTGTGTAAGACACATACTGTGCTTGACCAGCTTGACCAGTAACTCAAGTTTTCCTATCCTTGAAGCCCACTGGCCAAAGCATGGTCAGTCAGTACGGCCAGACTATACACTCACACCACCCTCGCTGACCAGTGGCCATAATATGGCTCAAGAGTGCGATATCACACCCACGTGCATGCTGTGATGTAGACATGTATCGTACACGTGTCATGTGTCATTCACATGTAAGAATACATCCAGCTGGTCACTATTGCAAATATGCACATTTTAGATGAAGACATTACGAACTGTATAATATGTACGTGTAGATAAGGCGTGCAAATTTTCCTCGGATCAGCTGATTTCCTCATTTTTCACTTCACTCTTATGCCATTGCAAAGTGAAAAACACTGTACGATATGATGTAGGCCCTTTTGCATGATAAAGATTGAAATTTTCTCCCTTTTTTTGGTGAAGTCCAAATTGCAAGCCTGGTAAATACTGTACATAGAAATTTAGAGCCCTTTCTCGTAAAAGCCGTCTTTGTTTAAAAAAACCTTCACTTTTCATTTTTTCCTGAGTAAGAAGTCTGAGAAATGTCCTTCATTGTTTGCCAATGTCGTGCATAATTAGATTTTTGAAAAATAAAATTATTAATCAAATAAATGAAAAAAATGGAAAAAAATTCCCTGCTCCACTTTCTATTGTACTGTGGAGTTAATGCAGCAATTGGTTTATTTTATTATGGTGGACGTTGTGGCTTGAGTATTCCAGACATGTACAGTACTTGTCCATATACCAAATACAAACAATGTATATGTACAGTATAGAGAGCGTTCACATGACGTCACTTGACAGCTTATCGGCCATTTTGGACGGCACGCGTATGCACACACGTCGCGTATGCACGCATGCGTACGTACCAGACAGCATCATTGTATGCACGCACTCTGCGTACGCGTCCTGTTGATTTGCAAGCTACGCGAACACATGTGGGTTACATACACTGTACGTACGTGCATTATACATGTGTACAGCGTTGCCGTCCAAAATGGCGTCCTGATCACGTGACTGCACACCCTCTATACAGACATTTAAGGTACAGTACAGGATTGGTAACATAAACATAAATGTTCACAGATTTATGTATAACTTTCAGGATATGAAGATGGTGATGGTAGAAACATACCGTCAAAATAAATATTTCCGCCTGAAATGGTGTATTTATCCTTTGTAAAACAAAGACCAAAAAACAGTTTTGATCTCGGGGTAAGATCAAAACCATTCTATATGTTTTATAATGAAAACTTACGCTATTTTCTCGTGGCTCAGATGTCCAATTGAGCTCTAAATACACATTGTACAAACCAGAATTACATGTAATTAATTTTCACAGACTGGGCCACATTTTCGCATTCACAGTTTCAGTTACCAGGTCAATTTTCTAACTTCCAAATCGTTTCTCGGAATGAATCCTACATTGAATCGCTCGCGTACTGTTTACCGTACTCGAAACGGAAAGTAGAAACTTGTTAGCTCGAGGTGGCAGATAATGAGGGCGATCAATACTAAACGCTAGACAGTAATAAAATTATAACGCTAAGTGCCGGTTAATTAGCTGCTATTGTGGTCGTTCTGTAGGGCGTGTATGTAGTTTGTACATGTCTATACATGCTTACTGTACTCTTTCAGGAAGTGAACGACATAACATTGAAGTGATACTGAAACCGTGTCACCGTCAATGGGTATGTTCACACGAGCTGCTTACTTCGCTGCTTACTTAGCAGTGAAAATTTGTTGCCGTCGCGTTGGAATGTAATTTTTGCAAACTTCACTGTCAACTTCGCTGCTATTCTTCCGATTAAACAGTGAAATCTGATACTTAAGCAGAGCTGCTTACTGTGAATTGCCGTATGAACGTAACTTAACTGCGAGAGAAACGTGACTGATGTTTCTAATGCTCAGAGTTAGGCTTAGGAGGGCCTGACATTTCACGTTTCGATTTTAGGTTTGAGAAAGACCCTGCTAGGATCGAAACATCAGGCCCTCCTAACTCTGAGCTGCCTTTGAGAAAGATCCTGCTCGGATCCAAACATCAGGCCCTCCTAACTCTGAGCTGCCTTTGAGAAAGACCCTGCTAGGATCGAAACGTCAGGCCCTCCTGTAACTCTGAGCAGCCTTTGAGAAAGATCCTGCTAGGATCAAAACGTCAGCCCCTCCTAACTCTGAGCAGCCTTTGAGAAAGATCCTGCTAGGATCCAAACATCAGGCCCTCCTAACTCCGAGCAGCCTTTGAGAAAGATCCTGCTAGGATCAAAAAGTCAGGCCCTCCTAACTCTAAGCAGCCTTTGAGAAAGATCCTGCTAGGATCCAAACATCATGCCCTCCTAACTCTGGGCAGCCTTTGAGAAAGATACTGCTAGGATCCAAACATCAGACCCTATAAACTCCATTCGTTTTGTTCATGATGTTTGTCTGCGAACGTGACCGCGGACAGCAAATACTAAAAAGAGTTGAAATTCCTGATGCACATACCATGACAACAATATCTGAACGACCTTGTCTTGTGGGAGTATTGTACATGTATAGTTATCTAATCCAAATAAGGGCTTATGTAGTCCATGAAAAAAAAAATTAATAATAATTTCCAACAGGAAGTACATGTGTGTAAACAAACACTGGTAGCACTGATTCTGTTTGCTAATTTCCATTTTTTTTATTAATATCAATTGATACTGTACAAACAAATTATAAACTGAGATTGCAAACTGCTCATCAGCCAAAATTAGGACCTGAAATTTATAAAATTCTTTGAGTTAGGAGGGCCTGATGTTTTGATCCTAGCTGGATCTTTCTCAAAGGCTGCTCAGAGTTAGAAGGGCCTGATGTTTGAATCCTAGCAGAATCTTTCTCAAAGACTGCTCAGAGTTAGGAGGGCCTGATGTTTGGATCCTAGCAGGATCTTTCTTAAATGCTGCTCAGAGTTAGGAAGGTCCGACGTTTCAATCCTAGCAGGATCTTTCTCAAAGACTTACAGTAGTGGATTTCGTTTTTACATGTAGCTTTTGAGAAAGATTCTGCTAGGATAAAAATGTCAGGCTCTCCTGTAAGCATTTTTAAAATGTGATTCTTTGACAGCATTCAAATTGTAACATACACGCTTTGTGAATTATATAATGTATGCCCCAACATGCTGTACATGTAGTGTACATGCACGTATGTACATGTACTTTTGCGCGCACATTTCGGGATCATCTGTAGAGATTATCCAGATTTGGTGTCATGGCTATTCATAGAAGGATCTATGGCTTAAAGGAGATTATCCCTTCTGTTGTCAGTGCGGTGTATTTATAGATCGATGACTAATCCCTGGTCTGGATTTGGAATCATCTTTTGTTGTAAATACCTACATGTGTGGGCGTGACAGGATTCGAGGGATTTATATTTTTAGCTGAGGTGTTTTTTGCTGACGAAGAGAAATATTTCTCGCTTTTATGGATGACTCAGCAGAAAACTGTCAGATGATCATGAGAAGCAATTGATGGGAGGATGAGGACTTGTTTTAGTACAAAAAAACTTCAGGGGTTGATTTCACCAAACTCATCATAACTTATTATCAATCGTAGGACTTTTGATGCATTACAGTCCTACAAATAGGATAGGCCCCCTAGGATATCCTTCATAACTTGAGTTGATCGATCGTAGGGCTTCATAAAATCAACCCCAGGTTGTATATTTTTTGTGAAAAGATTGAAAAATACCATGAGCGTTTTCACTGATTTCTCAAAAGGGGCCACCCTATGGGACTGAAAATTTCACAGATGACTGTTGCTGTATCTTCCTTGATATTTGTGCCCATGAGTCTGCATTTCTTTGACAAAAACTGAAGTATGATATTACCTTTATAGATAAAAAATAACAGTGAAAAGATTTTAAAAGTACTGTGGGCGTTTTTCACTGTTTTCTCAAAAAAATGAGCACTGTATGGGATTGGGAATTTCACAGATGACTGTTATTGTATCTTCCTTGATTTTTTTGCCCATGAATCTGCATAATTTCTTTGAAAAAACCAAAGTATGATATTACATTTACCAATGCAATAGAATGTATGACAAGGTCACTTTATAAGAAAATATTACATTGTATCAAAGTATTAAACACTGTATTAACACTGTAATACAATGTAACAAAATAGCCATACTGTGTAACAAATACAGTAGCAAGAATAGGAAGTTTCACATCCTGTGCTTAGACAGTATAGTAGTATCAGTGTACCAATGACCAAAAACTTCAATTTAAATAACCACACCACTGAAATTTGCTTAAAGGGATGGTACAGAATTGGTAAGACAAAATACACTTCAAGATCACAGATTCACATCAAACTTAGACAGTGTAATGGTGACGATAGGAGAAAACATCACATGAAATGTTTTTGTCTGAAATGCCATATTCGTTGAGAAATAAACGAAACTATTTTCTGATTGGAATAAATCGCTTAGAAGCATTTTATTCATTCCTTGAAATGTGTAAACGGGTTTTCACTAATTTCTCGTGACCCGGATGGCTGATTGACCTCAAACTTCTACAGGTTTGTCAGTTAAGGTATATGATGGATTACATAATGTGTTTTCACTGTCAGCAACGGTTTTGTTGCAAAAACCAGTTCTGTAACATCCCTTTAAATAACCACACCACTGAACTTTGCTTAACCTCTGCATTATAAGTAACATAGCACCATGGACACAGCACTGCTGTTCACTTCTAACACAACAAATGAACAAAACTTCAGGGAAAGAAAAAATTGAGAATGATATTTAAAGGGATAATACATGATTGGTAAAGGTTAAAGAACAGCACTCACACATTTCCATGAAATAATAAACCTGTGAAAATGTGTCTCAATCAGACAAAAAAGAGAGCTGTATAATACGGGATCTAGTTCTAGTCCCCCACCCAAAAAAGAAAATTCATGGCTCTTCTAGCCCCCAAAATATTGGCTCTAGAACCGCACCTGATGAAAACTGGAAGAAAACTGTGTACTCCTTTGACGATTTTGATGTTTGACATGTTTTAAAAGTGGAACAAATGTGGAAATATGCTGGGAATAGTCACTGTCCTTCAAAGAAGTATAATTATGTGCATTCATACCCTGTACATGTCAGGGCTCGAATTTCATGAAAAAGGGCACTGGACAGCAGGTCTAGTAACGGAAGCATTTTACTAGACCTGAACTTATTTCACTAGACCTGTGGCATTCATGTACTGTAAAACCGTTATTGTATGCAATATTGTGTCAAAAATCATCAATTTAGGCACCATTTCAATTGTGCAAGGAAAACAAAATCACTAGACAGCCGGACTAGTGCAGTACACACTTTTACTAGACCGACACTGAAATCACTAGACTCGGTCCACGGTCTAGTGGATATTTCGAGCCCTGCATGTATGTTCTGTAGTGTAGGCCTATAGTGTACATGCATCCATGCTCAGTGTATAAAAATTGTAGTTGTACATCCGTCAATGGCAATTAGAACCTCACTTTTGAAAATTACCATTCAAGAATGTATGGAATCTCTTATACATGTATTATGAATGGAGGTGACCTGGCTTGGTAGTCTGGTGGTTAGGATTAATGCTTTGTACAGTATGTGTGCATCTGAGATACTTAAAGAAGTCAGGGAACCATACATAACATGTACGTATATGTAATAATATGAATATTTTGAATATTTTTGGCATGACGTAATATACTGATAATATAAAGTGCTTTTCCAAATGTATGTAGAAATACATGTATCATTGTATATCATTCAGAAATTATGTGTACAATATTTCAGGCTCAGGTACTGGCTTCGTAACAGTGATTTGGCAATTTGGTCTTGCACAGTACCACATGTTAAAGGTAGTATCATACTTTGGTTTTTGTCAAAGAAGTACAGATTCGTGGGCAAAAATATCAAGGAAGATACAGTCACAGTCATCTGTGAAAATTTCAATCCCATACGGTGCCCACTTTTTGAGAAAATCGTGAAAAACGGCCACAGTATTTCTAAGTCTTTTCTCTTTTATTTTTGATCTGATTTTTTAAAAAGATTTTCGGTCATTGTTTTATTCATTTCTGGATAAATACACCATTTCAGGCGAAAAAATTTTAACGGTAGGTTTCTACCAGCATCATCTTCATACCCTGTAAGTTATACGTAAATCTGTGAACATTTCTGTTTTGGTTTCTTACCAAAGTATGATACTACCTTTAATAATGATAATTGTGTAACTAAGGGTGTTTACGAAACTTGGGCTCAGGCTTTAGCTCTGTCATGCTTAAAATATAGGTTCTGGTATTAACATTGAAGCTGAAGCTCTGTTTTCATTTTTAAAATAGAAAATCTACTTCAGAACAGCAGCCAAAAGCCTCTATTTTGGTACCGTTTTTTTTTCAGAATGGATTCATGAAATGGAGCTGGAACCTGAAACAGAGCCTGAGCCTCCGTTTCGTAAATGCCCGTAGTCACGATATCTTTACCCCGATTCCAAACTGTACGTCATATTTACACCAATTCTACTTACAGTGACAGTGCATGTGGCAACGTTGAACTCATTTGTCTGACGGTCGAGTAGCCTATTTTTAATCTAACTTGTGACGTCATGATCAGTGTGGGGTAGCGATTACAAATCAATGCTAACTCATTGACGCGGAGGCAGTCTTTCCCCTGAATACACCGTAACTCCAATTCTCTCGGGAAATGTTTGCAGTTTAGGGGACAATAATCAACCACTGGTAAATAGGGCAAGTGCCAGATTGTTTTGCCTTAAAGGTAGTATCATACTTTGGTAAGAAACCAAAACATAAATGTTCACAGATTAACATATAATTTACAGGGTATGAAGATGGTGGTGGTAGAAACATACCGTTAAAATGTTTCCGCCTGAAATGGTGTATTTATCCAGAAATGTGTAAAACAACAACCGAAAACCTTTATTAAAAGATAAAAAATATAAGAGAAAAGACTTTTTTTAATTATTTTTTTTACTGTTTTCTAAAAAAGTGGGCACAGTATGGAACTGAAATTTTCACAGATGACTTTTACTGTATCTACCTTGATATTTTTGCCCATGAATCTGCATTTCTTTGACAAAAACCAAAGTAAGATATTACCTTTAGATCACGAAGATCTGTTTTGATTTTTTTTTTCCTTGAAGATGTTTTCTATCCTGTTTTGATCCTTACTTTAACTGTGGTCTACCTTTAAGTCTTTACATCATAAATATAGCTTGATTTATAACCTCGCTGCTGTCCTAATGGGAGGGAGGTGACAAACTTGAGATACACCGACTCCAGCGAGTCCGGCGAGATCGCCCAATAGCATTACAAGCAGGAAACACTATGAATATTTTAAGATGAGTTATTCTTTCCGATGTGATACAGGGCTTCCCATCTCCTATGGGGATATTGTAGGCAATTGATTTGAGGCTCGCTGCACTTGATTTTGTTTTTAGGGTGTGGGCCGGGGGCATTTAGGCCTACATGTTGGTAACATTTTTATTTAAATAAACATTTTTTCAAAGTATAAACGAAGAATGTCGATCATAAGCTACCTGTGTTGGGCTAAGGTTATGTTGATTGTTTTTTTCTTGTTATAGACCGATCCGATGGCATGATATACTGTCCGCCATTACTGCAGTGTCCCCGTCTGCCTTTTGTCTGGCAACAAAAGAATTTACACTCCGTCGCACTCTATAATGTCCCATGATTAGGGTACGTACACCCTGCAATCTTGCGGAGGATGTAAATCCTTTTGTTGCCGGACAAAATGTGGGCGGGGACACTGCAGTAATGGCGAGTGTTTTCTACATCCATGATCGGTGTATACTGTATTCAAGCCCTGTGACACCACAGAATTAAATACTGACAGCGCCTTGAATCGAGACTACACCACTGAAGATGTACAGCAGTGTGTATGATACTGTACATTATGCAAACAAACTTAGGCTGTGTCCCAATTCTCTGGCTGCGACCGCAAATAACCACACAAGTCTATGGAAACGGCTGCAGTCACTGGCTAGTGGCTGCCATACATGTAGGTACATGCGTAATTTGCAGCCGCAGCCAGAGAATTAGGACACAGCCTTAGTGTAGGATGAAATTTGTTGTGGTGCCAAATTGCACTTTGTCCACTCTCATCAATTTCATGCAATGAATCATGTCTTTATATACTATGTCATTAACTCTACTTGACTGAATACTGTAGCTTGATGTTGTACATGTACAGTACATGTACATTGTACATACTAATTGTACATGTACATATGAGTATGGCAGGAATTGACCTTTGACCTTACAGGCTGATTATGGCATGAACATGCCACATGGGTCAGTACATGTATAATGCTTCAGGGCAACGTGGGTTTGATATTGTACAGGTGCATTGTAGATGTAGAGGGGAGTGGAAGGGGGAGGGGCTAGAAGATGAATGGAGGGAGGGACAAAGGGAAGATTGGAGGGGTGGGGCAAAGGGGCAATAGTGGAGGGTGGGGCAAGGATGGACAGTGGAAGGGCGGGGTGGAAGGTGAAAAAGTGGAGGGCGGGGCAAGAAGATGGCCGAGGGATGGTGGAGGGCGGGGCTAAGGTGAATGGTGGAGGGCAGGGCATGGAGATACATAGATTAAGGGTCGGGCAAAGGGACGGATGGAGGGCGGGGCAAAGGGAAGGATGGAGGGCGGGGCAAAGGAGGAGGGTAGAGATAAATGGAAAAGTGGAGGGTGGGGCAAGGAAGGGTGGAGGGCGTGGCAAAGGAATGGGTATAGGGCAGGGCAATGAGAAGGAATGGAGGGCGGGGCAAAAGGATAAGAGTGGAGGGGCGGAGCGGAGGAAAGCTTGGAGGGGCAGGGCAAGGATAATGGTTCACTCTTCTAAATTTAGAGATCTAGGAGAAAAAAATACAAGTAGTAAAAGGGGTAGCATTGAGGGGGAGGGGATTAGGGAAGAAATGGGGGAGGATAATACTTTTTATACAGTGAAGGTTTTCCATATGGAGGCTCAGGCTCCACCTCTGTCATCCATATGCTGAAAATATACTTTGTGGTTTTTCATTGAAGCTGAAGCTCTGTTTTCCTTTTCAAATTAGAGAATCTACTTCCCAACTGCAGCCAAAAGCCTCTATTTTAAGATTAATATCCTTTATTTAAAAATGGATTCACGAAATGGAGCCGGAGCCTGAGCCTGAGCCCATACAATGTATGACATTGTACTTGTTGAGTATTGAAAATGTAACAAGGAAATAATAACTAATAAATTACATGTAATGACTATTTATCTGATTTTAAAACCCTTTCGAAGTTTCGATGTACTTTTCAGAATAGTTTAACGATCGAAATGTACTTCCACAAAGTACAGTTGTACAATTATTAATACACTCACGTTCTATATTTAGATTGTGTTTTGGAAACCGATGATTGTCCAGCGATACAACTTTTACTTTTGTTCCATTTATAATATCTTGTCATTGCTATAATTATCAGTTTTAATTTGTGGTCCAATTGCATTAAAGGTACAGTACAGAATTGTTAACATTTCCCAAACAGAAACGTTCACAGATTTACGTATAACTTTCAGGATATGAAGATGGTGGTGGTAGAAAAATACTGTTAAAATATTTCCCTGGAAAAAAAAGATAAGAAATAAATAAATAAATACATGTAAATAAATCATATGTACATAATGTATGATATTTAAAATTGTCCACATTTCTGCTTATAGTAAGCATGATAGAATTGCTGCTTACAATTAAGCAGAAAATTCTGTGCTTACAAATATGCATTTCTGCTCGTTTATATAATTTGCATAATTTATCAATTGACGATCAACGTTCCACGTTTTAAGCTACTGTATGCCTACATGCACTGCACAGATTTTATGATCTTTTTAATTCTCGGCGTACAGCAAATATAATAATGATATTTTATGGACCTGTTTTTGTGCTTTGCAAATGCTATTTAATTTTTTATGAGAATTTCAAATGATAAAAATTGACCCCAAACTGCGAGTGATATTAAATCGGACCCAATATCTCTGAATTAATTTAAGACGAAGATATCAAATTACATGGTTATACACGTTGCTTTTTTTTTTTAGGAACGATCGCATGGGTTTATTGTGTCGGGTATTTCAATTTCATATTACATTTTTAAACGTGCATCATCATTATACATACAGTATTAAACTGTATGTACTGTACGTGTACAGGTAGGTCAAACCTTAATGTATAGACCTACAGTGTATACGTGTAGCTGCACATGAACATGTACAAATGTACATGTACACTGTATGTCACTTATAGTTACGTACACCGTAGTACATACAGGTACACACTTTCATGTAGGGCCTAGTCCGCCTACATGTTTCATATAAAGCTACATGTACACATGTATGTTTATGTACATGTATGCCTAGTATGTATGTACATGTATACATGTAGGCCTAGTTACATACAGCGCACATGTTCATGTTCATGTACAATTGTACATGTGTTTCATATGTAGTTCACATGTTCATGTATATATACATACAACTGTACATGTACATGTAAGAGAAGTACAAAATACATACATTTGTACATGTTCATGTGCAGCTACACGTATACACTGTAGGTCTATACATTAAGGTTTGACCTACCTGTACACGTACAGTACATACAGTTTAATACTGTATGTATAATGATGATGCACGTTTAAAAATGTAATATGAAATTGAAATACCCGACACAATAAATATATGTACACATGCATCCAATTTGATTGAAATCTTATTTGTGATCGTCAGAGATCGTCAGAGATTAAAAGGTTGATCTTTTTGCTATGATTTGACGAACTGTTCGTAGACAGTCTGGAAAGCTTAAATCATGGAGAAATTTCTCCATGGTTAAATGTAATAATTAGCAAAATGTCTACATTTGGTCATCTATTACTAAGCCTATAGTACATGTACAGTGTAATGGCTTGGGAAAAAAAAATGTATTCCAATGATTGTACAATGTTAAAAAAACTAATGTCAATAAAAAAGTCAATGTAACCATGGAGGAAGGAAGGGCCTATAACCTGTGAAGTTTTCATCAGAATTGGTATATTTATTCATGTTTTTTTTAACAGGGTAACAGTATAAATTTAGGGTCTTATAAATGTGTTTGAACAGTAGCACTTTGTAATTAGGCCTATACAGTATATATTTATATAACTGCCATTTGGATCTTATTGCAAGTTTGTATGTGACCGGCTCTACCAAAATGAGTCGCATGTCACATTGTATGAGCAGTGGTATTATGCGTGTATAATGGGTAGGCCTACATATGTACATGTAGAGTCCATACATGTAGCATTATTGTATCTACAAATTGGACGTTCCAACTAATTATATGTACAGTATGTACGTTAAAAGATCCAAGCTTCCTCATAGATCACATTCATCCCATTACGGACTCAATTCATTCATATCAAAACAAAAAACTGTGTGACATTATGACTCATTTTGCAAGAGCCAGTCCCGTATTGATTGCCTGAGTTTGAGGGTTGGCCAAGGTCACGAGGTCAATTCAGGACTTCCTGGAGTGCTTGCTTCCAGGAAGTAATTGATGTGTTAACAAAAATAAGCAGCTCCAACAGAATGGTACATGTGTATACGTCACGTACTTGACACTTCAGGACCATGTGCACATGTGCAGGAAACATGTGGGTGTACCATAGAGCTATATTAAAATTACTAGAGTGCTATAGCTCTGTGTACAAAGTGCATGATGCCTGCTGGGCGCATCCATGTTTGTGCACAAACCTATGGAAAGCCCAAAATTGTGTACGTTTTTTGTACATTCATTCGCATATCTTCGTTGAGTTCTATACAAGTGCGTTATCGAAGCCAAATACGCCCAAAATCCAACGCACCTCCAGGAAATTCGCGTTTCATATAGGGCCGTGCGCGCACACGCTCTGCACGTCAGTCACGCAATGATTGCAAGCGTCATGAAGACGCGCTACCGGTACCGTTCGCGCATACTTGCGCATTGCATATAGAGTGCACTCTTCGAAAGGCATTCCAGTCAAAGTTTTCTTGTTCTACAGACACTCTCACAAAATCAAAATGACTGCGCCCAGGACGGCTTCAAAACGTCTACTCACGGAGAACGCAGAGCTAGCGCTCTAGTAATTTTAATATAGCCCTATGGTGTACACAGTACTGCGCACACTGTATGTACGTACATGTACAGTGTATTCAATACAGACGTAACTGATAGACGGACAATAGTGGGGGCCAAAGTGTAATTTCAGGAAGGGTGCTATATTAAAAAAACATGGGCAAAATTGTGCATTTCACGGTGCGCGCATGACGTACAAATCTCCCGAAAGAGCCTTTCTCAAAGCTCGGCTCAGGCTCAGGCTCCAGCTCCATTTCGTGAATCCATTCTAAAACTACAGGTATCAAAATAGAGGCTTTTGGCTGCAGATCGGAAGTAGATTTGCTGGTTTGAAAAAGAAAACAGAGCTTCAGCTTCAATGAAAAACCACAACCTAATATTTCCAGCATGGATTGAGAGACGGAGCCTGAGCTTGAGCCTGAGCCGGAGCCTGAGCCAAGCTTTGAGAAAGGTCCTTCAAAAAGTCCTTCAAATAGTCCTTCAATTTGTTTAAAACCAGTAGTAATGTGTAGTATTGTGTTACATGTAGGCCTACATGTATCCTATAATTATAATTTTTATATCTGAAAAAAAATATCCTTGTAATGTGAACATCTGTATTCACAGTTCAAGTTACATGTTGTACAACTCAAACACTGATACTTTTACATAACAACGTCAGAATCTTCCCACAACTCCATTATTAAGATGGCAGAACTCGAATACCATCCGAGCGTGGGGACATAACTAGCTGTCGCATTCCTGGAAGTCCAGAGACTGTGGTGGACGGACGCAGGGATCTAGCCACTCTATGAGAATTCATTGCCTTGGATTGCTATGTGAACGCAGATGCCTTTGGTGATTAACGGAATGTCAATTTAGTGCAGGACAGAGGCTGACTGAGATGCTTTAAAGGGACTGCTCTAGGCGCTAGGGGAGCGTTCAGACACAGTACTAAAAGTGGTCTACATGTATCTTCGGTTTAAACTGAAAAGGGTCTGCCTTCTTGTGTCTAAACGGTTTACAATAGACTCTTTTTGGTGCTAAGTACGGTCTATCTTTGAAAACTTAGGGGGGTTCAGACACAGAACTAAAAGTGGTCTATCTTCAGTTTAAACTGAAAAGGGTCTGCCTACTTGTGTCTGAATGGTCTACGATAGACTCTTTTTGGTGCTAAGTACGGTCTATCTTTGAAAACTTAGGGGGGTTCAGACACAGAACTAAAAGTGGTCTATCTTCAGTTTAAACTGAAAAGGGTCTGCCTACTTGTGTCTGAATGGTCTACGATAGACTCTTTTTGGTGCTAAGAACCGTCTATCTTTGAAAACGTAGGGGGCGTTCAGACACAGTATTAAAAGTGGTCTATCTTCGGTTTAAACTGAAAAGGGTCTACCTACATGTGTCTGAACGGTCTACGATAGACTCTTTTTGGTGCTAAGAACCGTCTATCTTTGAAAACGTAGGGGGCGTTCAGACACAGTATTAAAAGTGGTCTATCTTCGGTTTAAACTGAAAAGGGTCTACCTACATGTGTCTGAACGGTCTACGATAGACTCTTTTTGGTGCTAATACTTGAACGGTCTATCTTTGAAAACTTAGGGGGCGTTCAGACACAGTACTAAAAGTGGTCTACATGTACCTTCGGTTTAAACTGAAAAGGGTCTACCTACTTGTGTCTGAACGGTCTACGATAGACTCGTTTGGTGCTAAAAATGGTTGAAAATCTTCGAAAACTTAGTTTGCCGAGGAGGGATGGTCTAGACTACATATTCCATTACAGAAAACACCTCACCTCTGTTTACCTACATTTGCATATCAGCGCGCATGCGCACAAAACCTCGCTGAAAAAGTCGCCCAGTGGGCACGGAGGGTGTGGCTTGGACAACTTTTTCAGCGAGGTTTTGTGCACATGTGCGCTGAAATGCAAATGTAGGTAAACAGAGGTGAGTGTTTTCTTATTAGAATGGAAAATCCCTTCGGATTTGGGGAAGTCCGGTCTACAAATGGGCCTTAAGACATCTGAACGGTCATTCTCAACCACATCCGGTTTAGAGTGACCTTGAGCGGGTGCATAACTCACTGGTGACTGCAAAGGGTAGACCTTTTTTGGTCTGCGTCTTTTGAACATTTTGTGTGCAAAATTTAAGCACAAACTGTCTCATGATTACAAATTTCTCATAATACACCTTCACTACACACTTCCAGTTTAACCACAAAAAGGACCCCAATCTTTCATATATCCCCTCTTGAACTTGTTCCCTGTGTAGCAGTTTGACCCTATCAGGACCCCTGTCACTAATTGTGCGATCTCCCCCCCCCTCCTCAGGGCAGTGTTGGGATTCAATGGTTTATTTTCATTCTGGTAAAGTGCCAGGCCGATGTTTATTTAACCATTTGACTTATTGCATGTATCAATAGGTTGTTTGTGGTAATATGGTGTGTGCAATGAAAGAATGCACTGTTAAGTATTGTATATCTTGTGCGTTGTTTACGTTAGCAGACTTGGGTTAGCGTAGTTCACAGGAGAGTTTTCTTTTTGGTAACGGTAAGCAAGGTTTTTCTGCTGAAGGCATATGACGGCGCGTTAGCAGAAAATAATCACGGTTACCCTAGAAATTCTTCACTAACCGAAAATCTTGCTTACAGATTCCATGAAATAGATTTCACGCTTAGCAGTGCCCGTAAGCACAATAAATAGGCCTGTAACGGATTCCATGAAATTGGGCCCTTAGCACCAATGCCAAATTCACTTTGAGGAAGTTGTGGGGAGTCAACTAACTATATTTCACCAACAGATGGCGCTATTGCAAGAAATTTTGCAATTGTCTGCTCACATAGATTTTATGCTACTGTATGTTAAGGCTGTTAAATTAAAGTTCGGATGATTTTGGATGATGAGCAGTTTGCAACAATCATATATTACTTTGACCTGACTGGTGGTATTTTTCGTCTTATTTTTGCAGAAAAAAGAGGGACAACAATCAATGGTGGGAGTTGTTTGATCCTAAGACGAAGAGATTTTATTACTACAATGAAATGTTGGAGAAGACCGTGTGGCACAGACCACAGAACTGCGACATCATCCCCCTGGCTAAGCTACAGGTAAGCTGATTGGTCGATTGGTTATTGTGTGAGGGTGGAGAGGCAATGTGATTGGTCAGTGTGTTTTGGGGGAGTGGCTCTCAGGGGCGGGGCTGGGAGGCATAAAGCTGATTGGTCAATAGCACTCCGCACCAATTACTTCACAAAATCCCTGGATGTCAGACAAACATTGACTCACACACGTAGTGTACATGCACGCGCACACCCACCCACGTGTGCATGGTTGCAATGTTTGTCTGAGGTCCTTTGCTATTTTTAGCGTAAGTGCGGAGTGCTATTGGTCAGTGTTTGAGGGAGGCAATCTGATTGGTCATTCTTTTAGGGGGAGTGGCTGTCAAAGAATCAGGGCTGAGTTTCATCAGACACTACTTGGGAGAGAAACATGGTACTGGTCAGGCCCAGACACTGAAAAGCCTGGCCAGGCCTTCAGGCCTGAAATCCTCCTCTTGTCAGCCCTGAACTTCACTACAATAGAGCTGCTTCAAATCAATCAAGCCTGGCTTCTGGATACTGTCCATGATCAATGTGGACTCAATCTGTCAATCAGGTTTATGTCAACTAAATTTCAGCATATTTTTGTCCTAATTAAACTTTAACCCCCTTTTCTACCCTTTTCCAAAAAAACATCTCCAACCAACTTTTCCAGACAAAAGTTTGAACCCCCAAGGAACAAAATAATTTCATTTTTCAGCATTCAATTCTTTCTTTTGAGGTGGTTTTGAGTCTAAAAGGGAAACATTGAAATAACTTTCTAAAGCCGGATGTACATTGTGTCCCAAAGGTTTATTTTTATACCAAATTTCTGTCTCCAAAAGGGTCTATTGTGATTAATAAGATTTCTAATCATAATAACTATGATTATGCCGTAAATCGATAAAATCCGGGGCTTTTTAGTCCATTGTGTTTGTGTCGGTGGTCAGCCTAACATTGCCCAGAGGCATGGGACTAGAAAACTTAATATATTATGCACTATGGGTTCATATGTACATGGTAGTACAGAAAATAATTGTAGTAGTACGGAGCAGGATGTTTCTCAAAGGCTGCTCAGAGTTAGGAGGGCCTGACGTTTGGATCCTAGCAGGATCGTTCTCAAAGGCTGCTCAGATTTAGGAGGGAATGACGTTTCGATCCTAGCAGGATCTTTCTCAAAGGCTGCTCAGAGTTAGGAGGGCCTGTTGTTTCAATCCTAGCAGGATCTTTCTCAAAGGCTGCTCAGAGTTAGGAGAGCCTGACGTTTGGATCCTTGCAGGATCTTTCTCAAAGGCTGCTCAGAGTTAGGAGGGCCTGTTGTTTCAATCCTAGCAGGATCTTTCTCAAAGGCTGCTCAGAGTTAGGAGGGCCTGACGTTTGGATCCTAGCAGGATCTTTCTGAAAGGCTGCTCAGAGTTAGGAGGGCCTGATGTTTGGATCCTAGCAGGATTTTTTTCAAAGGCTGCTCAGAATTAGGAGGGCCTGACGTTTGGATCCTAGCAGGATCTTTCTCAAAGGCTGATCAGAGTTAGGAGGGCCTGTTTTTTTTTATCCTAGCAGGATCTTTCTCAAAGGCTGCTCAGTGTTAGGAGAGCCTGACGTTTGGATCCTAGCAGGATCTTTCTCAAAGGCTGCTCAGAGTTAGGAGGGCCTGATGTTTCGATCCTAGCAGGATCTTTCTCAAAGGCTGCTCAGAGTTAGGAGGGCCTGACGTTTCAATCCCAGCAGGATCTTTATCAAAGGCATCAAATTTTGTATCAAAATGTGCCATAAGGATTGGGAAAAATGTTATAAAGGCTCTGTTTCCTTCACCCAAATGCCGAGATCTTATAAATGCTGACACAGTACATTTCCACAAAGTAGTTTATATTTTATGGATATTAGAAACATGAACAGCGCCCTCTTGTGCTCATATTGACAGAATATATCTCACCCTGTAAAAATTCCACGGTCTATTAATTTTGACAGTCTAGCTTGGCGGCAGTGATACTGTGATAGCGCCCTCTTGTGTTGAAATGGTCAGATTTATTCTACCCATGTACATGTACATGAAATAATTTTTTCCAAATGTGACGGGCTGTGTGTATGAGTTGTTGGCAGTAACAGCGCCCTCTTGTGATGATATTGAGAGAGATTAATTCTGCCCGATGCACTAATTCCTTCCAAAAAGGTTGACTTTGCCGATACTGTGATAGCACCCTCTTGTGTTCAAAATGAGAGATTAATTCTGCCTTTATATAAAATATCTCCTCCCAAATGCGACAGTCCGTGTCTCTGGACGGTTGATGATAGTTATAGCGCCCTCTTGTGGTGATCACCAAGTAGCATCGTCATTGAACAGTCAACGGTGACTCATTACTATCAGTCGAGTGTTTTCTGAGCGATCTGGAAAACACGCGCCGTGATTAAGACACGCTGGTTTGCGTTATTACGGGACCTCCTACCAAGCACTCCCGCCTACTCCATTAAAACGTAATTTACGGCCAATTTTATAAATGACACACCATTACTTCACCATGTTGATGTTTAAATTCCCTTCCCAAATTTACTCTTACCCCTAAAAAAAAAAACCAAACCCCGCTAAGTGTTTAGAATTGTACCATATGCTCGATTGCCCGATCGTCGGGTGAAGTGAAAATGTGTATCCCATACCCTAAGGGTATGTTGGTCTTTTTTTTTGGTCGGGCCTTCATTTTAGCCGGTCCCATATATCAGGGAAATGTAATATTGCCCTTAGGCTCCGTCAGGGCATGGGTACCGGGGATTAGCCTAGGAAGGCGTTCTGCCTCATTAGTTATTCGTTCTGAGCGAGCAGTTGAGGAAATGGAATTATGCCGGGGAAAAAATGATAATTACTTTGAGCTGTGGATGAGTAAAAAATTATATATTTGATAGCTGATTAGAAAGAATATTTCAAATTCCACTTTCCTGTTTGGCTTGATGCATAAAATTATCGTTCCTAAATAATTAATTAGTTTTATTAGCGTTGGTGGATTTTTGTTTTTTACTTCTTTTTTTTTCTATGATTGCATTTGTACACCGGACATACACATTGTAATTCATATTGTAAATTTGGTTGCATAAAAATTAAATTTGATTAAAATCTGAAGTCTCGCACCCCTAAATAGGCCTATTGTTCAGGGATGTGACTCTTCAGATTTTTATCAGATTTCAGATTTTTTTGGAATAAGATTTTAACTCAGAATTTCAGCTTTTTGCTTGGTATTTTCAGATTCTTTTTGTGTGTGGCCTTCATGTACAAATGATATTACCAAATGTTGGGCAATGAACAACAGCATTTTTGAAAGGTATAAAGGTCTCCATCTCCATCTCAGAAATATTTTGCATATTTTCAATTAATTATTAGAAATTCAAATTTTCATCCCAACAACAAGTACGTACAACATACAAATGTAGTCTTTGGAAAAAAAAGGACAGCAAAATCGATCCATCCAAACTCACAATGATTAATAATAAGTACCGTACATGTATACATACAGAATAGAGAATTTAGAGAAAGCAACCGACCATGTGCATACTGTTTGCGGTTACATTAGTTGTAGCCAGTCAATGAGGAAAACACCTACTATAAATAAACACTGTAGTACTTTGAGAATTTAGAGAAAATAACCTTCCACGTGTTTACTGTATAATGTATGTATGTGTATGCGGTTACTATACAGCTATAGGCCTACTCATGTATTTGCCAGTCACTGAGGAAAACCCTTACTATAAATACACACGCATGCACGCCGACCATCGCCTTGAGGCCAAGCAGCCTTATTAATAACCAACGACCCGGTTTCATTCATGCCGTATGTATACGCCCATCAACCCCCCACCCCCCCTACCCTTCCACCGTCGTCGACAGTCATCATCATCTTGCCATGAATGAAAATCACGCCTGGATTATCCCGACGTCATCAGTGCACCCACCCACCCTGACTCTAACCCTCCTCGTGTTGGCCGGGGCTCACTCAGTCATCATTTACGCTACAACCGTCCGGCGTACACCCACAGCGCTACTACTACTACTATTATGATTACCACAACGCGACCGGTTGCCCACAGATAACCAATTATCGCCGGCGTGAAACAGTCTCACGCTTTCTTCTGTCTTTGGTTCGTCGGCCGCAGCGGCGCTGTCGAGTCACCGGAATCTATTTAATGAAGCCGTCGCGGTTGAGACAAAGCCTGTTAATGATGCTGCCGGTTTGCAAGATTTGTTTGACTTCCGTTCGTCCCTGGACTCAGTAGTGGGCTCGAGGGTTTTAAATTCCAGCTTTTGTCTTTGAAATTGGACTCTTGCTCGATGGAAATACCGTGAGGATATTTTGTTGGGTTTTTAAAACTGAATTCAGAGCATGGAGTTTATGTGCTGTTTCCAATACCTTCTATCGGTGAGTTAATTTTTCATCATCTTTTTTTTAGTAAAATTTATCGAATCTTTGACTATTATTAAGGTGATGTAGCTGAATAAAATACCTATATTTTAGGCTGTCTCCTAAAATTTATCATAATATCATATACAAGCCTAGATGCTTCATGTCAGCCATATGACCATTCATCCTCTTTTAATATTGTAATGAAATTTGCAACTTAACTTGTTATTCTGAGTGATGTTTGGAAATAAATGCTGATGCTTAATAATGTGAGTACTTGCTGTTTATAGCTATGTATCATGCAGTTTTATGGTACATCTTGTTGAAGACTGTAGTTTTTAGCTTCAAAATTTCATCAATTTCTTTGACTCAGTACATAAAGAAAACCTTCCTTTTCGGTTGTTGGCCAAAATTTATTATAATTTGTTAAAATGCTTAAGTGTAATAATGATAAATTCTGAATATTTACTGAGGTTTAAGTGTGGAATTTACAGTGTACACATCTTATTGGTGCTTGTCAGAGCGCCAAATTAGCATAAATTGGCATTATTTTAAAATTCATCAGTAGCTGAAAGAAACCATCATTATGAGTTGTCCGCCAAAAATTCATTATAAATACTTTGATAATATGCTTGTGCCTCGTCGCAAGATGAGAAAATCTAAATATTTGGCTCATATTTTGCCAAGTATATATGGCCTCTCCGTGTTGCAGTTGCCGTGGGTACAGTAACTCGGTAACGCATCATGGAGCATCCCAATTCTTTTGTTAGCACAGTTCACATCTTTAGTCGCCAGTTCTGTTCAAAAAAATAATCCCAGTGCCATCGGATCCGGTGGAATTCCTTAATGAGGGGTGTATTGCATTGTGATGGGATTTGATACCAGTACCCAGCAAAACCTGGTAACCCTGTATGGGAATATCAGTGCCATAATTACTTCCTGGTTCAGGCCTTTAAAGGTACAATGCTGGATTGGTTAAAAATACCCAAACAGAAATGTTCACAGATTTATGTATAACTTTCAGGGTATGAAGATGGTGATGGTAGAAACATACCGTTAAATGTACAGTACAGGATTGGTAACATACAGTACATTGTGTACCCAGACAGAAATGTTCACAGATTTACATATAACTTTCAGGGTATGAAGATGGTGATGGTAGAAACATACCGTTAAAGGTACAGTACAGGATTGGTAACATACCCAAACAGAAATGTTCACAGATTTATATATAACTTTCAGGGTATAAAGATGGTGTTGGTAGAAATATACTGTTAAAATATTTCCGCCTGAAATGGTGTAGTTATCCAGAAATTAGTCAAACAAAGACCGAAAACAGTTTTGATCAAAACTATTCTTTATGTTTTAAACGAAAAATTGAGTCGGTTTTTTACTATTTTCTTGTGACTCAGATATCCGATTGAGCTCAATTTTCACAGGTTTATGCATTTCATGTACATGTTTGATCAGACAAAGTGTGAGTGCTGTTCTGTGACCTTTACCAATCATGTATTACACCTTTAAGTATCTTGAATACCCATAATGACTAGGGCGGTAACCATGGCGCATGATTGGACCAATAGGAGCGCAGCTAGTTTCCTTGTGCACGGAGGTCAATGACCTGTCTTATTAAGTCATAGCAGGGACATTTTTTTACTTCCTTAAATTCCCAAATTTTCTTACAAACTGCTCAATTACGATTGCTAGCTGGGATGACTGCTACTGCGGGAGCATTTCAAGAAATTTTCTGAGTACCGGTATCGTGTACTGTAAGTACAACAATTCGTACTCGTAGTTTAAAGGTAGTATCATACTGTGGTAGCATACCGAAACAGAAATCTTCACAGATTTGCCTATAACTTATACAGGGTATAAAGATGTTGATGGTAGAAATATACATGTATCGTTAAAATTGTTCTGCCAGAAAAATGCTGTATTTATCCAGAAATGAGTACTACAACCAGTGACCAAATTATTTTTGATCTTTTTAAGATCATATTTTTGGTTTATTACTTGTATTGAGAAATATTGAAGATTTTTCAGTTTTTTCAAATACTGTATGATGTACATGTACTGTAGTATTGCAGAAGGAAGTGGGTTATAGAAATGCTGGTACCATGTGCTCATGAACACTTATATAAATATTGAAATTTCTAACCAAACCCAAACATTGGATGTTTTCATGCCAGCCTTACGCTTCCTTAATAAGTTATGATAATAATAATGATATGTAGTTATTAAAATTGATATAGGCCAAAAGCCCAATATATCACAATATACAGTGTACATGTATTATAATTTTCTATTAAATGTAATATCATACTTTGGTAGCATACCGAAACTTCACAGATTTACCTATAACTTACAGGGTATAAAGATGGTGATGGTATCAGAAACATACCGTTAAAAATATTTCTGCCATAAATGCTGTATTTATCCAAAAAAGAGTAAAACCAGTGACCAAAATTATTCTTGATCTTTTAAAGATAACAAATTTCATGGGACTGAAATTTTAACAGATGACTGGTACTGTATCTTTCTTGACATTTTTGCCCATGAATCTGTAATTTCTTTGACAAAAACCCAAATATGATATTACCTTTAGGTGCAAAGTAACTGATATCCTTTGAAGTTACTACCCAACCTTTTGGATGAAGCACACATAGTTAGTAATTAATTGAAAAGTAAACAAAGAAATATTTACTGGAGCAGGATTCGAACCGGCGACCTCCTCCTCGAATCCCGCTCCAGTCAATTTTTCTTTGTTCACTTTTCAATGACTTTAAATTCAGTCAGTTTCCCATGTGATTATTTGATGATTAGTTAATAATTCAGGCAGAAACTCTTTCTTGATACGATCCAAGATGATGATGCCGTAGTTTGTTGGTTCTAAAAGTACACTCACCTCCAAAGTGATATATAGTCCTAGTCCCTGACAAAATTTCAATATCTGAAATGCGTGATTCATCAGAACAACGTGTAGTCTGATTGTGGAGTTGAAATTGCCTTACTGTCATCGACTGTATAGAAAATTGTACCTTCCCCCTTCCCTTGCAAAACTCTGGGGAGCTTTCACCCATTTTGTCTGTTTGCACGGTTTTTCCGAGTTTCCGTGGTGATTTACATGATGGAGTAAATTCAAACACAATTTGAGCGGCGTGATTGATTGTTGCACTCGAGATGCAGACTATAAGATGAGGGTTGGTTTTTTGAGTCGTGCGCACTGTTGACAAAACAATTTGTCTTGTTTCAGTGTGAGGGACTGGTTTCTCCACACCATAGGGGTGGAGGCATTCATTGCTGCCTTGCTGTGGACTAGGTACCCCTTCCGGTCCTATTTATACTGTGAAGAGACCATCAGTCTTGTTTCAGTGTGAGGGACTGGTTTCTCCACACCATAGGGGTGGAGGCATTCATTGCTGCCTTGCTGTGGACTAGGTACCCCTTCCAGTCCTATTTATACTGTGAAGAGACCATCAGTTTTATTTCACTATACTCAAGAGCTGCTTACCACACATTACCACAGTCTCCACAGACTAGATCATAAACCATGCATTTCCACACAAACCACACTGTGCTGTATTGTGGTACATTCAAGATACCAAACTGACCACAGGAAAAACAATGTGTGGTAAATTGTGATAAGCAGGCAGGTGGGTTAGGGTTAATAGAGCAGCTTTCAGCCTAGTTAGTAGCAAACATGTAAGAAAAACAGTATCTGCAATTCAGGTATCAAATTTGTCCCAAAACAAACGTCCTGGCGAAATTCCAAGGGTGAGCAAATATGTAAGAGGTTTTAAATAACTCCAGACTGTGGCGTCTGCCCAAGAAAACCAATCCAGTACTGTCAACATGGCTGGTTTCTCCACACCACACAGAGATGTCTACATGTAGTTTCTTCATTTATGTCAATAGACCTTTCTTTTGCAACGTCACAGCCCTAGTTTTTGCCAACCAAGATGGCGGAAACTATGGCGAGCCATCAAAACCGGACATAAAAAGTATTAACAATTTGAACACAATTTGTATATAACGTTTCATAAACATTGAAAGATAGTGCTGAATGTAATGTAAAACAACACAAGCAATGATTGTATGTGGTTTTTTTTTCAGCTATGGAAAGTTTGTATGTAAAAAAAAAATAGGTTGAATTTGGTCGCGCCGTTTTTCGTGAAGACGAAATGATTTGCAACATTTGGCCGCCCATGCCAACCAGCAGCCAATGTTTGTAAACAAAGGAAAGGTCTATAGACGGTACGGTGGGTAACGTTATCCATCACAAATATAGTCTGGGTAGATACGGTCGTCCGATTCTACATCAATCGTTGGAGATTACGTGGATCAATCATGGGGCATATGTTGACAGGCAACTCAATTGCTTACATGAACATTGTGTACACACTGTACACAACGGTTAATAATCTACTAGTGATGGGATTTAATTATCCGGTTATAGATTAACCGACCCGGATTTAATTATCCGGCTATAGATTAAACCGACCCGGATTTAATTATCCGGTTATAGATTAAACCGACCCGGATTTAATTATCCGGTTATAGATTAACCGACCCGGATTTAATTATCCGGTTATAGATTAACCAACCTGGATTTAATTATCCGGTTAAAAATAATCACAAACCATTAACCGAAACTGAAAGGAAAGAAAGGGGTGAACGTTTGGCTCATGCTCAACAACGTTAAAAGTGTAAACTGTAGAATTTCAGTCAGTCATTTTGTCCATTTTGCAAAGTAAAAACATGCTTTTCACATACTTGACCTAACAATAACATTGTACGTACTTGATCTAAATGCTTGATGTAGCAGTTGACCTAGTAGCATGACTGTTGCGGTGCTTAGCACTGTCATTTAATGAACGTGATTACATAGGTTAACTGTTAACCTGATTTTTGTTTGCAATCAGTAACCGGATATGAAATTACCCGATTTTGCCCAGCACTATAATCTACAGTTTAAAAATAACAATAACCGAGGATGGGTACTTAGCGAGACATTCCCATATGGAAAACTTCACTTACCTATTTCTAAACATCCTCCAAATCAATGAACTTGAAATTGACATAATTATGTTCATATTGATAGCATTCTCTGTCTTCTTTTAAAATATGGACGGTAAAAATATTTCTTTAAAAGGCTGGTACCTTAGGGGGCGTACAATTCCCGTTGTCTCCCAAATGTTTACTTTCTGACGCTAACGTGTCTCCCTAATGCTCAAAACATTCACAAAGAGTTGTAGCTGGCCTGTGGAATTTTGTGTACAAAATGTTAGCTAGCGCAAACTATCCCACAATTAATGCATTTCTCATATTATACAGTGTACATGTACCTTTACTGCACATTTCCAATAAACCCGTCCCAATAATGGTCCATGTTCATTTCTTATGGCTGATGTTTTTATAACATCAAGGTAATATGGTCCCTCGACGTTACGTGAAGTGTATTATACAGTAAATTTATGCCAGGGAGCTGAATGCATACTACATGTATGAGAGATTCTTTGATCAATACTACATCTCATCAGCTTCCTGAGCACCTAGTCTACCCACACCCAGGACATGCCAAGTGGGAAAGAGCAGAATTCAATGAACATGGACTACATAATGTGCAGCTGCACGTATTTTATTATGGTGTACAGTATTTACAAATTGATGTGATCTATGGTCCCACTAGCGGGAGTGAACATGGGCAAGGTTGTATGTATTTTATATGATGGCCTATTTTAGTAAGCCCGGTTCAATGGTGTCCTTTGGTGGCCTTTGGTGACCTTTGGTGGCCTTTGGTGGCTTTTGGTGGCCTTTAGTGGCTTTGAGTGACCTTTGGTTACATTTTGTGGCCTTTGGTGGCATTTTGTTCCATTTTGTTGCATTTGGTGGCCTTTGGTAGCCTTTGGTGGCCTTTAGTGGCCTTTGGTAGCCTTTGATAGCCTTTGGTTGCATTTGGTTGCATTATGTGGCCTTTGGTTGCATTTGGTGGCCTTTGGTGGCCTTTGGTGGCCTTTGGTTGCATTTGGTGGCCTTTGATTTCCTTTGATGGCCTCTGGTAGCCTTTGCTTCAAAATCAAAATGCAAAATATAAACAACTGCCAACCGGACCACTTTAAACCTCTCTGAAAAGAAAAACCCTGTCTATTGAAATAATCCATTTTTGTCCAGCCTCGCAGAATGTCTGCAAAGTACCTGGCACAATGTAACACTCAGAGCTCTTGATGTGTAACCCATATTGACGCTTTTGTGCCACTAATGGAGTAAAGTGGACGTCGTATGCCTACATTTAATTCCAAGTCCAAGTTTTTTTTATTAAGGGTCGGGCATTTGTCATTTCTTGTTGAGCGTGGCGTTTATTATGTGGCGTTGACATTTGTGGGTGGACCGCTTCATGAATTATTTGAACAAGTCACATAGCATGGAGTTTGATGGAGTACGGTCTGAAAATGTGTCACTGTTTTCTAACGCTGGACCATCCATTCTGCCGACGGTGCTCGTGTGTTTAGTTTGCAAATTGGTTTTTTAGGCTCTTCTTGTTTGTCGGAATTGTGAATAGCGGACCGATGCATCAGTCATTTTGTTTGTGTGTCTTGTGTCTGGGTGAAAGTCAAATATTTACTCCCCTGCGTGCTTTTCCGTGAGAATTTTTAACCACATTAATAATTTTGTGCAGAGTTATATGTAGGGAGGGCCTAGCTTAAAGATTTGGTCTTTGAGAAAGATCCTGCTAGGATTGAAACGTCAGGCCGTTTAACTCTGAGCAGCCTTTGAAAAAGATCCTGCTAGGATCGAAACATCAGGCCCTCCTAACTCTGAGCAGCCTTTGAGAAAGATCCTGCTAGGATTCAAACGTCAGCCCCTCCTAATGCCAAACATTTATGTATTTCAGGTTGTTATTTTGGCTGATGAGCAGTTTTCAGTTCTCAGTTGTATTTACTTTAAGCAATTCCTGCGTCCATGGTTTGTGCTTTCATTTAGTGTCGTTCGTTTTGTTTGTTTTCTGCAGACGCTGAAACTGAACACGGAGGTGAGGCCCGATGATGATGAATGGGCGAAGCAACGACAGCAATCATCGGTAAGTTAACCATCCCAAAAAATCCTCAAGACTTTCCTTCCGCATACCAGTCAGAAGCCATTTAACCCATTAATTGCCTCACAAACTGCTCTACTGTCTGAGCTATCCAGCCCTATGATAGGGCCTCCCTTTAGTCAACTATCATTGCCAAATTACTCAGGGTGCCAGTCAGAAGCCATAGCCCATTAAACTGCCATACCAGCACTCTACATGTACCATCTGAGCTATCCAGCCCTACCAACTATCATTGCTCAGGGTGCCAGTCAGAAGTCATATAACCCATTAAACTGCCATACCAGTGCTCTACCATCTGAGCTATCCAGCCCTATGATGGGCCTCCCTGTAGTCAACCATCTTTGCACAGGGTGCCAGTCAGAAGTCATATAACCCATTAACTGCTTCACAAATGCTCTACCATCTGAGCTACCCATCCCTGTATAAACCAGCTTCGTTGTGCTCATAAGTTTTGCTAAAAGCTACCCCTAAGAATCCAGTTACCGCAAAAATGATAACTTACACCCTTCTTGGTCTCGTCTTGTCCCTTTTTCTTGTGAAATGAAGATGGAAATATACCCAGCCCGATCGACACGAACGTGATACCTTGATCAATGCATCTTGTGCCCGTCACAAATCATACGCTGACAAAACTGAACGTGAATGACCCGGGAGTGAAACGGATACCTGACACATTTACAGCCGCAGCTCACAGTACATGGAGCATACAAATTAACTCTCTTAAAGGTGGCCTACGTGTACGCTGTATGCTGGATTGGATCAAGCCCATCTTTGTTCAGTCTGAAATCTAACCAGTTAAACATTTCATCATACTCTACAGGCAAACTTTCTGTGAAACTGTTCACAGTTAGCCTTTGAGAAAGATCCTGCTAGGATCCAAACGTCAGGCCCTCCTAACTCTGAGCAGCCGTTGAGAAAGATCCTGCTAGGATCGAAACATCAGGCCCTCTTAACTCTGAGCAGCCTTTGAGAAAGATCCTGCTAGTGCTAGGATCCAAACATCAGGCCCTCCTAACTCTGAGCAGCCTTTGAGAAAGATCTTGCTAGGATTGAGACCTCAGACCTTCCTAACTCCAAGCTTTAAATGAAACAAAATAAATATTAAAATAAACAAGCAAAGAACAAACAAACAAATAAACACCCCAACAACAAATAAACACGTAAACAGCAAAGAAACAAGTAAAAACAAGTAAACAACAAATAAACAAGTAATCAACAAACAAATAAATAATTAAGTAAACAACAAATAAACAAGTAAACAAAAACAAATAAACAAGTAAACAACAAACAAATAAACAAGTAATCAACAAACAAACAAATAATTAAGTAAACAACAAATAAACAAGTAAACAAAAACAAGTAACAAATAAACAATTAAACAACAAACAAATAAATAAGTAAATAACAAACAAACAAACACCCCCACTAGTCAACAACAAACATTCCAAAACCATCTTGACCAATCCTACATTTTCACACCGTACACACACAGCCTTTAAGAAGCTGACTGTACACACCTGTATGTTAGTGTTGATTTGCACTGACATATTGAGTGTTTGTAGGACTGACATCTACATCCTTCATTCTTACTCTGATGTCACCGAGATGCTCCAGGTTTTATCCTCTGGGGTTTTCCAGAAGTCATTTAGCCAGGACAAGCACCAGGGCCTTTAGGGAATTCATTGATCTCGGAGCTGTAACACGCTCTCTGCTCGCTGAACAAAATGTCAATGAGCAGGTTGCTCCATACAGTACCTGCATTTGGTATATTAAGACACTTCAGTTTATGTTAGCAGTCGTAATACAGTCATGAGGGCCTGATGTGGTCTTGTCAAGTTTTGAAAGACATTTTGATTCCTGAATTTGCGAGTATAAGATGCCTCGCTGCGCGATTGAGAAAGATCATGGCAGGATCGAAATTGGAAACATCAAGCCCTCTTGCTGTAACTCCATCTAAAACCATTTTGTATATTTCAGGTCGTTATTTTGGTTGAGGAGCGATTTTAATACAACAGTTTATTACATGTACTTACACTGTAGTCATCAAGTTTTGTTTAAGTTCATATAGTTACATGTGCTTCAATACGAAAAACCTCTGTTCTTATCAAATTTCGGAAATTGTGAGCTCTATTTTTTTCTAAAGACAAAAAATGTTTTCAAATTTTAGTGTGAACTATCCCACAATGTATTTCTTATATATAATCTATTCTCCACTGCACACCTCCGAACCTATCAGCTAAAGGTTTCATGCTGTTGAAAGCTGCTCATAAGAAGAGCCATGTTTACATTATACACGTATCCGGGACGATTGGCGGTGAATTTGGAATTAATTAGTCTGGGGGCCGTCGCGGCAAGTCTGAGGTCCGGTATCAGACTCGGATTCAAGAACACTCAGTCAAGTGGAAAGAATCTGCCAGCACACTGTAATATCTATTGTGACTCATATGTTGTCACTGCTGTTGGGTCTGTCTGCTTAAGATCAGTGGTGTATGACTTGATATCTAGTGGGAGGTGGTTACAAAACAGAATCTCAGGGCGTTTTCGAAACGGAGGCTCAGGCTCCATTTCAGGCTCCGGCTCCATTTCGTGAATCCATTCTAACACAACGGGCATCAAAATAGAGACTTTTGGCTGCGGTTCTGAAGTAGATTCTCTAGTTTGAAAAGGATAACAGAGTTTCAGCTTCAATGAAACACCACGACCTATATTTTCAGCATATGGATGTTAGAACTGGAGCCTGAGCCTAAGCCTCCGTTTCGAAAACGCCCTCAGTCTCAGGCTCTGGCTCTGTTTCGAGAATCCATTCTTAATGGTGTAAAACATGATTGGTAAAGGTCACAGAACAGCACTCATACTTTGTCTGATCCAGCACATGTACATGAAATGATAAACCTGTGGAAATCTGAGCTCAATCGGGCATCTGAGTCACGAGAAAATAGCGAAAGCCCGACTCAGTTTTTCATATAAAACATAAAGATAGGTTTTGATCTTACCCCGAGATCAAAACTGTTTACGGTCTTTGTTTTACTGACTTCTGGATATATACACCATTTCTGGCAGAAATGTTTTAACGGTATGTTTCTACCAGCACCATCTTCATACTATGAAAGTTATGTAAATCTGTGAACATTTCTGTTTGGGTATGTTACCAATCCTGTACTGTAACTTTGAATAACGGGTATTAAAAAAAGAGGCTTTTGGTTACGGTTCGGAAGTAGATTCTCTGGTTTGAAAAAGAAAACAGAGCTTCAGCTTCAATGAAAAACCACAACCAATATTTTCAGCATATGGATGTTAGAGCTGGAGCCTGAGCCTAAGCCTCCGTTTCGAAAACGCCCTCAGTCTCAGGCTCTGTTTCGAGAAGCCATTCCTAAAGGTATAATACATGATTGGTAAATGTCACAGAACAGCACTCACACTTTGTCTGATCAAACATGTACACGAAATAATAAACCTGTGAAAATCTGAGCTCAATCGGACATCTGAGTCACGAGAAAATAGCAAAAAAACCTGACTAAATTTTCATATGAAACATAAAGATACACTTGATCAATACCCTAACATCAAAACTGTTTTTGGTTTTTGTTTGACTGATTTCTGGATATATGTATACACCATTTCCGTCGAAAATATTCTAACAGTATGTTTCTACCAGCACCATCTTCATACCATGAAAGTTATAGGTAAATCTGTGAAAATTTCTGGGTGTGTTACCAATCCTGTACTGTAACTTTAAATAACGGGTATTAAAATAGAGGCTTTTGGCTACGGTTCAGAAGTAGATTCTCTGGTTTGAAAAGGAAAACAGCTTCAGCTTCAATGAAAACCACAACCTATATTTTCATCATATGGATGACAGAGCCTGAGCCTAAACTTTTTAAGTACTACAAATCTAATACATGTATCATTTTCATCGATGTGAAATAATTGTAGAAAAGTAACAAAATAATCAACCAAACCAATTCCAATCCTTTCATCATTTGCTTCGTGAATTTCACCAATCATCTGCGAAGAAATGAATTTTTGGTATAACCAGCGGATTACATGGCTACTTTGATGTATCAAGTTCACCACCGTATCGAAAAATTGGAGCCAGGAGTTGTGGCGGTGTTTACGTTATCTGCTCGGGCGGAACGAAACTGCAATAACTCGAGAAACATGATGTGTCAGATATTAGCAAATTATGAGTAATGTTTTGGCGTGAATCATGCAGGCAGGTGATGACAGGGTTTTTAATTGTTCGGTAATAGGCTACAAGAGATCGCTGGTTTCAATCAAAGACTGGTGTAGGACTACCTAATAGTGAGTCACGGGGTCTTTCTCAAAGCTCGGCTCTGGCTCAGGCTCTTGCTTCGTTTCTGTCATCTCTGTCATCCATATACTGAAAATATAGGCTTAAGAGCAAAGCTGGAACGGTTCCACTGGCTACTGTCCATTTTTCAGCATTGCATGAAACTAACATTTAATGTTGAAGTCTATGGGCATTTTCGAAACGGAGGCTCAGGCTCAGGCTCAGGCTCAGGCTCAGGCTCAGGCTCAGGCTCAGGCTCAGGCTCAGGCTCAGGCTCAGGCTCAGGCTCAGGCTCTGGCTCAGGCTCTGGCTTCGTCTCTGTCATCCATATGCTGAAAAAACTAGGTTGTGGTTTTTGATTGAAGCTGAGGCTCTGTTTACCTTTTTTAAACCAGTCGTAAATGGCTCTCCTGCATTTTAATACCCGATCACCTGGGTATTTCAATCATATAAACTGATAAACTTAGGAAACTACTTGGAAAACACAAAATAGACAAATTAAAAATGGCATGTAGCCAACTTGCACTGGTGTCAGGGCTAAACATTCACATAATGTTTTTTTCAGATAATAAGTATTCAAGAAAACTTTGGCAAAGCAATTAATGCATTGATGTCTGTCCCTCACGTGAGGGACGGATTTGGATCACGCACCTGTTTTAATTCATATGAACCATCAGTGCGTTCAGCCATAGCCGCATCCGCATCCGCTGTGAGACGGTCTACTAATCAACCCACATCCATTGACCTACTCTGGCATCCTTTTAATTACCACCTGTTCTCTCGGTTGACATTAACCACACGCCCTTGTTCCAATATCTCCTTACCCTCTAGGGAGTTAAGCCCTCTCATGTGTTGAAGATGCTGGTCTTTCATCATTCCCATAAGATAAATTATGTTTCTGGTACACATGACACACTCCTGGATCTTGCATGTCAAGCAAAATACTGACCTGAAATATAAAATGCTTGGAGTTTTTGAAGGGTGTGATGTTTGGATCCTAGCAGGATCTTTCTCAAAGGCTGCTCAGAGTTAGGAGGGCCTGACGTTTGGATCCTAGCAGGATCTTTCTCAAAGGCTGCTCAGAGTTAGGAGGGCCTGACGTTTTTATCCTAGCAGGATCTTTCTCAAAGGCTGCTCAGAGTTAGGAGGGCCTGACATGTCAATCCTACACGTAGCAGGATCAATTCTCGAGGAGTATTAAAGAAAAGGATCTTGCTAGGACCGAAACGTCAGGCCCTCCTATAAAATCTGAGAATGTTTCTGGTATATAAAAAAGCAATACTCATCAGACCTTTGTTGATAAATTCTTAGGGAGGTGCGTAGATTATCACGCAAAATAAAGATGTGATGTACAGCTTCTTTGAACCGTTTGATTTATTGTAAATCTTCAAATAAACTGCAAGAGAAACTGCATCTAGACTACTCTCCCTGATTCCTGAATTTGTTCTCGTCCTTCCCAGCAGCGACATAGACACCGAAGAAGCCGTGAACACAACAACAGAGACAGAAGAGAACGGGACAACGCCACCAACGCTGCCAACGAGAGCCTCCTGGATGACAACAACCTCAGAGGCGATGGAGCCAACGGCACCGGACCGAGGTTCCACAAACGGATGGACTCACTAGATGAGAGGTGAGCAGGTGTTAAACCACGAGGTTGAGGTTCAGAGTGATGTCTGGACGGTAAAGGGAGGGTTTTGGTGTTTAGACAATGAGAGAGTTTTGTGGTGGGTACACAAAGAGGTGATGTTAGACAAAGAAGAGGTTGGACTCATTAGATGAGAGGTGAGCAGTGGTTAAGCCAAGAGGTTGAGGTTCAGAGTGATGTCTGGACGGTAAAAGGAGGAATGCATGTGTGTGTAGAGAATGAGAGAGTTTTGTGGTGGGTACATAAAGAGGTTTGCCTCGAGATGAGGTTAGTCTCGCTGGATGAGAGGTTGCCAGTGGTTAAACCAAGAGGTTGAGGTTCAGAGTTTTCCTAGATGATAGAAGCATGGTTGTATGGTGTGTAGACAATGAGAGTGTTTTATGATTTGTACACAAAGAGTTCTGCATCGAATTGAGGTTAGATTAAGAAGAGGTTGTCCATTGTTCTCATTCTGTTTTTATTGTTTTTAAAATACACTTCATGTTCTTGTCCTTCAAAGGCATATTCACTCGTCTCCCGTTGAGAGTCGCCGTAAGCCTACCCAAGCCTCAACCGTTCCCCCACCTGGTCTGTCTCACGGATCGCCTCAGAATAGACGAGCCTACCGCTATCCACTAGATCAGCAGCAGCAGCAACAGGCACTGTCCTACCAGCAACAGCAGCAACTACAGCTGCAGCAACAGCAGCAGGCTTCGTTCGACCAGCTGCGGCGGCTCCGCTCAGACAGCGAGCCTCTGGAGCCGGCGCCTCATACTCTGGTCGGCTCTGAGAAGCGCCGGCGTTCTTCAACGGACAATTCGCGCATTCACCAACACCAGGGCTTTGAGAGGCAGAACTCCGGCCGAGGTGAGTCGCTCCGGGGTGTGGACCTCCTCCGGGGGAGGTCATTTGAGAGGGAAGGGTCTCCTCCGACCGGCTACCAGCAACGTGGATCCCCGCGGTATCAGGATGGGGTTAATACTTCGGCCTCTCAAGGTGATATGTACCGGGATGGTTATGGAAGTGGGAGTCCGCAGTTTGGGATGCCGTACGGGCAGGGATTTCCGCCCCACCCTCAGAACAGACATTACCAGCATGAACGATCAGACAGCCAGCTGTCTATTTCCAGTCAACATTCATTGAGTGGAGTCAGCGGCGGCGGTAGCGAGCAGCACAATCAGATTCATCACCAAGAGGAAGGCTCTCCCGTTCGGAACGTCCAGGAGGACATCCGGAAGCCCGTCCCGTCTCCCCGCATGAAGAAGAAGAGCAAGATGCCACGGATGGGCCTCGGCGCCGTCCAGCATCACACCCAGCCCCCGCCACACCCTTCCCCGACGAATGCCCACGGTCACCCGCTCCACCCACAGCATTCCATCCCCCACTCGCAGTCGGGCGAGCGGTTCCAGCAGTTCCAGCAGAGCCCGCCCCCTCACGGTCAATTCCAGCCCCAGCTGCCTCCCCCGCCACCCGTCGGTGACTTCCGGTCCGGCACGCCGACCTCCGCCACTTCTGCCACCACTGCTTTCACGTTCCCGCAGCACGGCGGCGGCGGCCACTACCCCCATCCTTACCCTTATGAGAGACAGGACTCATTTGAAGGTTCCCCGACCACTGTCCCCGTGGCTTACCACTACAACGTCCAAACCCCGGACTCCAGTGCCAGTCAGGATTCGTTTACTCCGGCCGAGGCCTCCGACTCATCCCATCACTACACACCCAAAGGGGACTACCGCTCCGACCGCCAGAACCTGCACAAGCACTCGGAGAGCCAGCTCTCCCAGACGTCGCACACCTCCCAGCACTCGCTATCATCTCAACACTCGGACTCGTCGGCCCGCCAGATAACCTCCGACTCCCAGTCCTCCGACGACATCCTACGTAGCAGCACACCACCCCAGCAGCAGCAATCCAAACCCGACAATCACCTCCTCCAGACCACACAGCAGCAGCAGCAGCAGCAGCAGCTTCAGCATCAATCTCCTCCTCAACAACAACCCGATGACAACGTGCCTCACATGTACTCCAAGGCAGCCCAGGTCCAGAAGTTCAAGGCCAAGCCCAAGCAGAAGCGCATCATCGAAGATGGCGTCAACCCCATCTACGAGAACCTTGACTTCATCCACCAGAAGCAACGGGAGGACCATCAGAGAGTCCGACTCCGGGAGCTGGATCAGATTCACTACACCACCTTGGAGCCTCCCCAGGTGCCTCCCAGGCAGAGGAGACCCCTCTCTGGGATGCCTCCTGCCATGAGCATCATACCTAATGGAGACAGCGAGGTGATCGAGGAGGGACAGCTTGACCTGAGGGATGACGGCTCTCAAGAGAATCTCAACAAGAGCTTTGACTCAGACGGTAAGCTTGAAGAAAGTCTGTAATTAAATATCCTTGTGGTACCAGCCATGGACCCAAAGAGCTCTTTAAAATTCCCAAATCATTATTTGTTAAGCTGAAACACATGGATATCAATTTTGATGAAGTTTTCACAGGTTAGAGAGAGAAACTTAAATATTGGTTGAGGCCAGTCACTGAAAAGTCAGGCCAAGTCTGGGCTTTGCCTTGACTCTTGGGCTTCTATAATCCCCAGCCTTGAACTATCAACTTTTCAATTTTGAAAACTATGCTATTTGATTTTCGATGTGAACACATAGAGAATGACGACGAACTCAAGGCCTCACAAGACGAGCTGGTAACCGGAGACCTGAGCATCGTGGCCGAGGACGCCACGCCCAACGACAACTCCGGCCAGCACCCGCACCCCGACGGCGACGACAACGACAACGACGACCAGGGCGAGACGGTCCACGAGTCGTTGCGCCGCAGCAAGAAGCAGCAGCAACAGGATAACGGCTCAGTGCAAGGCATGCCGCCCACCTTGGAGCGTAGCATCTCCGTTCAAGACCAGCGACACACCTCACTGGTAATTGGATTGGTTCAAAACCCCTCTGACACGTGGAAGGTGGGTGAATATATGCATGCATAATTAATCAGCTGCATGCATAATTAATTAGCTGAGAAGATTTTTTTTTGGTTGGTGCCAAATATTTGTAGATTTTTCAGTTTGACCATTTTTTCGTTGCTTTTTGTGCAAAATGCTCAAGCAAAACTAAAACATGCACCAATAGTTTTTGACGTAGACGATTGCATTAATTTTGCCTGATTTTTGTTTTTTTTTATTCACAAAATCAGTTTTGTTTCTGTTTGGATAGAAATAGTTTTCAAACCGTTGCTAGCGATGGAACCATTGCAACCAGGCAATATTAAAGCCTTCTCACGAACCTAAATCCAACATGCCATTCGACAAACGAAAAATTATCTCAAAATTCCGGCGAAAATTAAAAAATTGAAATATGATCTCGCCCACCTTCCACGAGTCCGTTATTTCACGATAATTTTTGTTGTATATTTCGTCCTTTGTTCTTTTGGTAAGTTTGGTTTCTTGTCTTTGTGTGTTACAGTATTTGTGTAGAGAAGATAGTCATCACTGTATCTTGAAAAATTGACTGGAGCGGGATTCGAACCGGCGACCTCCTGAATACCGTACAGGTGCTCTACCAACTGAGCTATCCAGCCCTACGTTGGTGGTGTCCCTAATAGTCAATTATCTTTGTTTTAGCAGTTTGGCAGTCAGAAGCCGAGTTGCCTGTACGGTATTCAGAAGGTCGCCAGTTCGAATCCCGCTCCAGTAAATTTTTCTTTGTTCACCTTTCAATGATTTGAAATTTGGTTAAGAGAAAGTTTTGGGAGTTAATACACTGTCACTAGTACAAATGTTGCAGTCCAATTTGTCTACATGTCTCTATGTAGTTTATCATGGCCTACCGATTCTCTAAGCTTTTTCCAGAAAGGAAATTTCATCCATTATATCTCATTCTTCAGCAAAGCTGAGCCCAGATCAGTTTATGATCGACCCAGCTCAACCTGGTTCCAACCCTGAAGTATTTAATCTAACAAATATGTAATTCAATCTAACCCAACCTAACACAACCATGGCCAGGCCAGGACAGCCCAGCCCAACCCAACCCAGCCCAGCCCAGCCCAACTCAGCCCAACTCAGCCCAACCCCGCCCAGCCCAGCCCAGCCTTACCCAGCCCAACCAAACCCAGCCCAGCCCAACCCAGCCCAACCCCGCCCAGCCCAGCCCAGCCCAGCCTTACCCAGCCCAGCCCAACCCAGCCCAACCCGTCCCGTCCCAACCCAGGCTAGCCCAACCCAACCCAACCCTACCCACCACCTTATTCATGCTACATTTGTGTTCCATTAACCTTCACAATGATCACATCGCACATTGCTTTTAATACACAAAAACATCAGTTTTATAGAAATGTAGTGTCTCGTGATTTTAATCATTTAACATTTAACATTTACACATTTGTACATGTTGGTAGACATCCATAGCCTTTACGAAATGAGGCTTGAGGCTAGGCTTTGGATTTCTTTTGCTACCGCCATACATGGCAAAGCTGGAGCCTTTCTTCAGCTTCGTCATATGGCCCAATCCCTTCATTTCATTTATAAAATAAGATCATGAGTAGGGGCACCAAGGCAATGACCAGGGGCACCAAGGCAATGACCAGGGGCACCAAGGCAATGACCAGGGGCACCAAGGCACTGACCGGGGGCACCAAGGCAATGACCAGGGACACCAAAGCATTGCCCATTGGCTCAATTATCAAAAATAACTCCAACTCTAAATGCCCACTGACCATAACGGTACTCTGTACAAACACGTACCTCTCTTGTCCACCTCCCCCCTTCCCCCGACCCCCCCAACCCCTCCCCCTCCGACAGAATGACCATTGGAGTAAGAGCACTCCGTATAGTTTTAATCAAACGTACAAACCTCTGAATTGTGGACGGTAGGGAAGAATTGCCCTACAATAACAATGCAGCACCTGCAATGCCCAATCACAAAACACGTACACGAACATTTCTTGTAATGTCTGTAAAAAATACCCAGTGACCCGAAAATGTACTTTTGAGCAGGAAATGGACAATTACTAGTGGGGCTGTTAAAGCCAGGTGCTAGGGTAGGCATCTAGGTATTAAATGACAGAGAGTTTATTATGATTCTGTGCTGGGTATTTTAGGACTTCGTTGAAAGTTGACGTTTTTAGGGATTTGCGGTGGGTGTCCGGGGGGCAGGACTGTCATGATGACGTGTGGGGGTATGCTGTTGACATCAGGGGACAATTTCATGGAGCTGTTAAGCACAACAAAATTGCTTAGCAGAAAATTGACGTTATTAGGGATTTGCAATGGGGGATGGGACTGTCATGATGAGCTGTTTAAGCACAACAAAATTGCTTAGCACAAAATTGACGTTTTTAGGGATTTGCAAGGGGGAATGGGACTGTCACGATGAGCTGTTTAAGCACAACAAAATTGCTTAGCACAAAATTGATGTTTTTAGGGATTTGCAATGGGGGATGGGACTGTCATGATGAGCTGTTTAAGCACAACAAAATTGCTTGGCATAAATTGTCTTGGTCTCTTATTAAAACAAACCACCATTAAAAATTCCATTTGATATTCTTGGTCAGCGAACAACAGTCAAAGAACAATCACAAAGTGATACACAGCACATGGAAATTTGGTTGTTTATCCTATTTTTATTATGACAGAAATTTCAAGGTTAGCAAATTTTTGTGCTAAGCAGGGTAGTGAAATCGGCACCAGGTCTGTAGGGAAGCTTAATTTTTCAGGCAGAGATATTTTAACGGTATGTTTCTGCCAGCACCATCTTCATACCCTGAAAGTTATACGTAAATCTGTGAACATTTCTGTTTCAGTATGTTACCAATCCTGTACTGTACCTTTAACGGTATGTTTCTACCAGCACCATCTTCATACCCTGAAAGCTATACGTAAATCTGTGAACATTTCTGTTTGGGTATGTTACCAATCCTGTACTGTACCTTTAACGGTATGTTTCTACCAGCACCATCTTCATACCCTGAAAGCTATACGTAAATCTGTGAACATTTCTGTTTGGGTATGTTACCAATCCTGTACTGTACCTTTAAGTATGTATTTAATTAACTATCAATTTTCGTCACCCAGCAAAAGCATGGAACGGTCCCGGGCGCCATCAAGCCGAGCCCCTCTCTCATCACAATGGGACGGTCCAAGAAGCCGTCGTCCTCCGAGAGTGACTTGGAGAATTACGCAGCGGAGAACGTCAACCGTCACAAGAAGGGAATCTTCAGGAAGAAGATCCCTCTAGCCCAGATGCTGTCTTTCACCAAGGTATAGACAACTAGGAGGAAGTTCAATCAGGGACTATTCTGTTAACCACTGGTCGATTGTGACTTGTACCCGTGGAATATTCAGTGATTAGGAGCATTTACGAAACGGAGGCTCAGGCTCCGGCTCTATTTCATGAATCCATTCTGAAATAACAGGTTTCAAAATAGAGGCTTTTGGCTGCGGTTCGGAAGTAGATTCTCAGTAACAGTCATCTGTGAACATTTCAGTCCCATACGGTGCCCACTTTTTGAGAAAACAGTGAAAAACAGCCGCAGTATTTCTTAAGTCTTTTCTCTTTTATTTTTGATCTTTTAAAAGATCAAAAAGATTTTCAGTCATTGTTTTACTAATTTCTGGATAAATACACCATTTCAGGCAGAAATATTTTAACGGTAGGTTTCTACCACCACCATCTTCATACCCTGAAAGTTATACGTAAATCTGTGAACATTTCTGTTTTGGTCTCTTACCAAAGTATGATACTACCTTTAAATATCCTCCATTTTTCTGTGCACCTCCAGGACCCGATCAGGAAACCCATGCTCCTGACCCGAGACAAGCTGGTCAAGAAGGAGGCGGTAGAGGTCTTCCGTCTGATCCAGTGTTACATGGGCGACAGGATCATCAAGAATCTCAACCAGGAGTCTGTCTCCTACGATCTGGTCCGGCGAGGATGGACCGTTGAAGGAGTACGGGATGAGATGTACATACAGGTCTGCCGTCAGACCACTGCTAATTACTACGAGTAAGTCTTTGCTGCCAAAACTCTCAAACCACTTTCATTTGATGCAAGTTTGCCTGGGGCTGAAAGCCACTCTCGGTATTTGGTAGAGAAATTTTAAGACTTGTTGGCACCAGTCACTGAGAAGCCTGGCCAGGCCCGGGCTTTGCGAGGGCTCTTAGGCTTCTATAATCCCTAGCCTTGAACTATCAACTTCAAGCCCCTGTTGTGTCCTGGATCATTGTTGAAAAGCCAGGCCAGGCCTGGGCTTTGCCTGGGCTTTTGGGATTCTATAATCCTCAGCCTTGAACTATCAACTTCAAGCCCCTGCTGTGTCCTGGATCATAGTTTGCACTAAAGCTGATTCACAGATTGAGTCCACATTGATCATGGACTGTATCCAGAAGCTTTTTGACACCACCAACATAGGGCTGGATAGATCAGTATGTACAGCACCAGTACGGTATTCTGGAGGTTACTGGTTCGAATCCTGCTCCAGTCAAGTTCCTTTATTCACCTTTCAATCCTTTTTTTTGTTAGATAATTGACAGTTTGGTACACTCCAACATAGGATTGAATATCTCAATTGGTAGAGCAACCGGTACGGTATTCCAGAGGTTGTAGGTTCGAATCCCGCTCCAGTCGATTTCCATTGTTCACCTTTCAATGCTCTTTGTTCTTATATTACAGTGACAGTCTTCGTCGCGGCTGGGAGCTGATGGCAATATTCCTGAACTTCTTCCCTCCATCGATCAGATTCTTCTCGTACCTTGAAGGATACATCTATAAACACCTTAATGGAGACTTCGACACGAGACAAGTAAGCCTTCACTTTCTGGCTCAGGCTCTGGCTCAGGCTCCAGCTGAGGGTCAGGCCCCTTCACCATTTCGTGAATCCAAAGCCTGAGCCTCCATTTTGAAGAGGCCTTTAAATACTGATAAAGATCCTGCAAGGATCCAAACGTCAGGCCCTCCTAACTCTGAGCAGCCTCTGAGAAAGATCCTGCTAGGATCCAAACGTCAGGCCCTTCCACCTCTGAGCAGCCTTTGAGAAAGATCCTGCTAGGATCCAAACATCAGGGCCTCCTAACTCTGAGCAGCCTTTGAGAAAGATCCTGCTAGGATCCAAACATCAGGCCCTCCTAACTCTGAGCAGCCTCTGAGAAAGATCCTGGTAGGATCTAAACATCAGGCCCTCCTAACTCTGAGCAGCCTCTGAGAAAGATCCTGGTAGGATCCAAACGTCAGGCCCTCCTAACTCTGAGCAGCCTTTGAGAAAGATCCTGTTAGGATCCAAACATCAGGGCCTCCTAACTCTGAGCAGCCTTTGAGAAAGATCCTGCTAGGATCCAAACGTCAGGCCCTCCTGCCTCTGAGCAGCCTTTGAGAAAGATCCTGCTAGGATCCAAACGTCAACCCCTCCTAACTCTGACCATGAAAGGTTCCCTTTGACTGACATCTCTTCCCTTGATGCCCAGGTTCCCGTGAGGCAGTACGCTGACCACTGCTACAAGAAGCTGGAGAGGATAGCCCAGACCGGGGCTAGAAAAGGAGTCAAGAAGATCAGCATCGAAGAAATCAATCTTGCCAAAGTAGGTGTCGACATCTCAATTCATCCTCTATCCCAAAAAATACATGTGCACGACTTATCTATAATCTCCCCAAGTTCTCTTCAGTCACCCCTCTCCTTAAGGAACTACATTGGTTACCCGTTCGACAAAGAACCACTTTCAAAATACTAATGATAATTTACAAAGCACTGAATGGTCAAGCCCCAAATTACATAATTGAACTACTGAATCTAAAATCTGAATCACATGGTCATAACTTACGTAGCAGACATGACAAATTTACACTACAAATTCCCTCATATAGAACAAAAGTTACTCTTGGAGATAGGTCATTTTTGTGTGCAGCCCCCAGGTTATGGAATGTATTACCACTTGATATAAGGAAAGCCCCTTCTCTCGCAAGTTTCAAATCTAAACTGAAATCTCATTTGTTCAATAGCATTAACTAGCTTCTATGAGCTCTTAAAGCGCAATAGAATATATTTAAATAATTGTTGCGCTTTATAAATCTTTATTATTATTATTATTATTATTAAGTAATCCTCAAGATATTTCTCAAGTTTCTTCCCACGCACTGCCTCACTCTGGAATTCCCTACCCTCATCCCGTTTTCCTACAAGATATAGGGCCTGTTTGTTTATGACGAATCCTGCGGATCCGGATCCCATTTTAGCGTACCCTGCATAGGACGTGGATCCGAAAATTTGGGATCCAGTGCATGTCAATCAGGTTTATGCCAACTATGATCCAGGACACAGCAGGGTTTGAAGTTGAAAGTTCAAGGCTGGGGATTATAGAAGCCCAAAAGCCCAGGCCTGAATTCTCTCAATTCAAACATAATGTTAATAGTTTTCTTGCAAACAGATCTTCCTAATTACTCTGTTTTTTTCTCTCCTTTCCTTTAGCCCTCACCTTTGAGTGGCCCTATAGGGTGTTGGGCAATATTTGTTTACAAAAATCAAACAAATAAAAAAAAAATTCCAGGTATCATTCATTTCCAATTCTCAGTCATCATCAGTTCAACCTCTATCTCAATCTTCCTCGTACCTAGTACACAGTCAGTTTTAGATGTTTGGCTGCATCCGAATCTGTTGTCTAGAGCTAGGTCTAGATCCTCGCTCCATTAGATATATGCGGTGACACTAACACAATAGACCTAGCTGTAGCTCTAGAAGCCTGTTTCAGACACGGCCTTAGATTTAATATTTCAACCTCTATCTCAACCTTCCTCGTTCCCAGTACATTGTCACTTTAGATGCTAGGTTTGATATTTCAACCTTCATCTCAACCTTCCTTGTTTCCAGGACTCAGTCTTTCATCCGTCCATCTTCGGGAACACTCTGGAAGATGTGATGGAGCTACAGAAGGAGAGGTTTCCCAATCGTCAACTGCCGTGGATCGCCGTGGTCCTGGCGGAGGAAGTTCTTCGGCTAGAAGGAGAGAAGGTGGAGGGTATATTCAGGTAAGCAGCTCAATATAATATAATAATTTGGGAGGCTAATCATCCTTACTCGCAGCTGGGGTGCTGAATTGCGAAGGATGCGACTTCAACGTGATCGTGAAGCAGGCTTTCATGGGCGCCTTTGGCTGCCAGCCACATCAACTCATATATGATCACAGAGTACAGCCTGAGATCGAAAGTGTTTGATTTTTGTGGAGGGAGGAAAACCGGATCACCTGGAGGAAAACCCTCGTAGCATAGGAGAGAACCAACGCACAACTCTACTCACATATGACCCATGCCGGATTCGAACCCGGGCCACATTGGTGAGAGGCGAGTGCCTAACGCACTTGCCACCTATGCCCCCTCTTGTCTGTGTGGTAGGTGCAGAGGGTTAGGGTTAATATCCAGTCCACCTGTGGAGACTGTGGTAGTGTGTGGTAAGCAGCTCTTGTCTGTGTGGTAGGTGCAGAGGGTTAGGGTTAATATCCAGTCCACCTGTGGAGATTGTGGTAATGTGTGGTAAGCAGCTCTTGTCTTGTGTGGTAGGTGCAGAGGGTTAGGGTAAAGTCCCCCTGTGGAGACTGGTAGTTTGTGGTAGCAGCTCATCTCTTGTTTAAGGATTAGGGTTAAAATATTGATTCATCTGTCTTGCAGAGTGCCAGGTGACATCGATGAGGTCAACGTCCTGAAGGTCAAGTGTGACCAGTGGATGATGCCTCAGTGTGACGATGCTAACATACCGGCCTCCCTCCTCAAGCTATGGTACCGAGACCTCTACGATCCGCTCATACCGATGGACTTCTACGACCGCTGCGTCATCAACTGCAACGACGCCCAGGCAGCCATTACCATCGTGGACGAGCTGCCAGAGCTCAATCGGCTGGTACTCTGCCACTTCATTAAGTTCCTGCAGGTGAGTTGGTAACCAGTGCCCTAAGCCAGACTTTCGGCTATGGCTACGGCTGTTGTTTAGTGTATATGTGCACTTTTTGTGCAGGTGAGTATGACGTTGCCCTTAGCCACAGCTGTAGCCATAGCTGTTAATTATATAGTGTGTATGTGACTCACCAAGTTTCTTATTGCTGTTGCCCTTAGCAACAGATGTAGCCATTGAGTTGCCCATAGCAACAGATGTAGCCATGCCATTGAGTTTCCCTTTAATAATAGACCTTTTTTGCTAACAAACATTGACTGGTGGTTGGCAATACTTGGTATGGGCGGCCAAATGTTGCAAATCATTTCGTCTTCTTGACAGACGGCGTGACCAAATTCAGCATTTTTGCAAACTTCCTATAGCTGTACAAAATACATACCATGATTGCTTGTGCTGTTTCCATTACATTCAGCAATATCTTTCAATGTTTATGAATCGCTGTGTTCAAATTGTGGTTATTTTTTTATACCCGGTTTTGATGGCTCTCCATAGTTTCCGCCATCTTGGTTGGCAAAAACTCAGGCTGTGATGTTGCAAAAGAAAAGTCTATAGATGTAGCCATTGAGTTGCCCTTAGCAACAGATGTAGCCATTGAGTTGCCCTTAGCAACAGATGTAGCCATTCAGTTGCCCTTAGCAACAGATGTAGCCATTGATTGGAGAGACTGATCTCTAAGTCTTGTTCCCTGTCTCTTCCCTATCAGATCTTTGCGAAGGAGGAGAACGTCGCCAAGACCAAGATGGACATCAACAATCTAGCCATGGTCATGGCCCCTAACTGCCTGCGCTGTGCCTCGGACAATCCCCAGATCATCTTTGAGAACACTCGCAAGGAGATGTCCTTCATCCGTCTCCTCATACAGAATCTGGACACCATATTCCTGGCCGGGGTCATCTAAGGGACTGATACGTTCATGCCAGGTTCGGGCCTCAGCCACTGAAAAGCCAAGCCTGGCCAGGCCTTGGCTTTGCCTGGGCTCTTGGGCTCTATAATCCTTAGCCTTGAACTATCAACTTCAAGCCCCTGCTGTGTCCTGGATCATAGTTGAAAAGCCTGGCCAGGCCTGGGCTTTGCCTGTGCTCTTGGGCTTCTATAATCCCCAGCATTGAACTATTAACTTCAAGCCCCTGCTGTGTCCTGGATCATAGTTGGCACTATAAACCTGATTGACAGATTGAGTCCATATTGATCATGGACAGTATTCAGAAGCCAGGCTTGATTGAATTTAAGCAGTTCTATTGTAGTGTAGTTCAGGGCTGATAAGAGGAGGATTTCAAGCCTGAAGGCCCGGGCCTGGCCAAGCTTTTCAGTGGCTGGGCCCGGCCAGTAAGGTTTCTCTTTCAAAGAGAACTCCACACCCCACCCCACCCCCCAAGTAGCGACACTGTCAACCTTGGTTAACGTTGGTTTATTTCCAATATCATTTCGACGTGAGAGTTTGTAAAGTATTTCCCGATTGCCCCCGTGGGCTTATTTAACGTTGCGAGAGTGGTGGAAGGATCGGGCTTCATCCGTCAAAAATTGAAGTCGAAACGCTCGTCCAATTTCACCAGAAATTGTACAGAATCCCCGCTCCAGAATGTGTGTGGAGCCTCACCAAGAGTTATGTAGCGTCTGCTCGGATGCACGAAGGGAGGACGTTGGTATCGTGGTGAGGCACGTCTACGTTGTGTGATGTAAGAAACTTCTTCATTTTTTTAATTTAAATAAAGTCCGGGTCTCTTTAAATTCAGGGCCTTGATGTGGGTGGTGTGCGACAATGTTTTTGTTGAGTTGAGTAGCTTGACTTGGTGTTGCTCGATGTGGAACAGTAACATCGAAGTGAGGGCAACCGACTAGCTAGCTAATTCAGGTGTCGATTTCACCAAATTCATAGTAATTTACTATCAATCGTAGGACTTTTGATGCATTGCAGCCCTACGTGGGATACACCCCCTTTGATGGGTTATCCTCCGTAAGTCGAGTTGCGATCGATCGCTGGGCGTCGTGAAGTCGATCCCAGGACCTATAAGCAGACTAGTTAGGCTAAGCTTGTAACTATCGGCAGGCTAACCACATCAAGCTATAGACGCAAGACTGCCGAAACGCTCTTTTGAATCAGACACTCTTGAATCAAATGGTCGGTGGAAATTGACCATGTATCAAAACTTACTTCGTACCGAGATCCTCGGCTTTCTGTTCAACGCACATAAAAGCAAGAAATCCAACACAATTTCCAACATCCGACCCAACATCCAAAGTCTACCTACATGTATCTTCTCAAACCAAGCACCATTATCACGACACCTAAAGTATTTTGGATCCCCTTAATGAGAACTCAGTTTCACAAAACACAACAGAAGATTTCACGTGTGAAATTTCTCGCTTCGAAATATTGCGATTTTGGGCGTTTGAGAAATGTTGCTATATTGTTTTCTTAATCCAGCGAGTACATTCAGAAGAGATGTTCAGTAGCTGGTTTGTTTGGAGTCAAATCTATTGTTTGAGAAACTTGAATGCTGGTTGGGCCCAGTCACTGAAAAGCCTGGTCAGGCCTGGGTTTTGCCTTGGCTCTTGGGCTTCTATAATCCCCCAGCCTTGAACTATCAACTTCAAGCCCCTGCTGTGTCCTGAATCATAGTTGAAAAGCCTGGCCAGGCCAGGGCTTTGCCTGGGCTCTTGGGCTTCTATAATCCCCCAGCCTTGAACTATCAACTTCAAGCCCCTGCTGTGTCCTGAATCATAGTTGAAAAGCCTGGCCAGGCCAGGGCTTTGCCTGGGCTCTTGGGCTTCTATAATCCCCCAGCCTTGAACTATCAACTTCAAGCCCCTGCTGTGTCCTGGATCATAGTTGAAAAGCCTGGCCAGGCCAGGGCTTTGCCTGGGCTCTTGGGCTTCTATAATCCCCCAGCCTTGAACTATCAACTTCAAGCCCCTGCTGTGTCCTGGATCATAGTTGGTACTATTAAACCTGATTGACAGATTGAGTCCACATTGATCATGGACAGTATCCAGAAGCCAGGCTTGATTGATTTTAGGCAGCTCTATTGTAGTGAAGTTCAGGGCTGACAAGAGGAGGATTTCAGGCCTCAAGGCGTGGCCAGGCTTTTTGGTAGCTAGGCCCGACCAGTATTTAAGTTTCTCTTCCTTAAGAAAAAAGCACATCCACAACAAGTAGCCTAAAGTAAACCTGTTGGTGAAAGACATAAGAATGAAACGCAAAACACCCAGCAACTACGAAGCCTGAGTTTAAAATCTTATTTAAAAAAATATTTATACGTAGCAGTTTTTTTATATATCTCAACCTTGTAATCATAATATGAAAAGCATCTTTTGTGTAAATACAACAACTACGACATAATGTTATAAATAGAGTTAAACTTATGTGAACTGTTACGATACATATCTGTAGAACAGATTGGTTAGAAATTATTGTCAAAACTGGTAGTGTAATACCTGAGTTAGTTAAGCATGGCTTTGTGGATAACATAAACCGGTTTATAATGTGGTTTAATGCATTTTAATCCGGGTTAAATGTGGTTTAATCCGGTTTAATGCAATTTTATCTGGTTTAATACAGTTTAAACCGGTTTAACACGGTTTGATCTGATTTAATCCGGGTTTAATGCAGTTTAATCCAGTTTAAAATGGTTTAAACCGGTTTAACATAGTTTAACCCGGGTTAAATGCAGTTTAATCTGGTTTACTCCAGTTTAACGCGGTTTAAGAAAAAGGGATGTAGTCCAATTTCACTGTCAGATGTTTTTGCTGAAAATAAGTAATAAACAAAACAAATTAATAAGTAAACAAGTAAATAATAAACAAATCAATAAATCTTGTTTAAAGAAAATTTAATTAACATTGAACAAGTTTTAAGACATCGAGTCTTCATGTTGTTTGGTCAAACTGTCAAAATTTGATGAAATATCATGTTCGTATCTATTGTTACATCTGGTTTGTGTGTTTGTGCTTAAGTCACAAACCTCCAATAAGCTAATCAAAAGTTTGATTCGCTAATTAACTTTCGAACATGATACCCAAAATTAAAAAAATATTTGACAAGTTGATATCACCATCAGCGTATATGAATGTTGTATAAAAACAAAATTTGCCAATCTTGTTTTTTGACAACATTTTGTTCACAGGTTACCTTTGGTTTTTGAATTTGTTACGACTGTTGTTCGTTTTCTTTCAAGTCAAGTTATAGTGTTGAAGTTAGAGGCTAAAGGCCGCGTGGACGTTTAGCGGATTGTCAACCAATGGGACATTGTGTACAGCATGTCCACAATGTATCCCACAATGCACTGCTCATATACCTTCACTGCACATTTCCTGTCTATCCGCAAAAAAAGTCCACGTATAATTATGCCTTTATGAAACCAGGCTTGAGGCTAGGCTTCGGACTTATTTCGCTACCGTTATTTGAGGTCCGCAAAACAAAATGAAGGGATTGGGTTACATGACAAAGCCGAAGAAAGGCTCCAGCTTTGCTATGTATCTCAAGCCCTTCATTTCATTTTGGACACAAAATGGCGGTAGCAAAATAAATCCCAAGCCTAGCCTCAAGCCTTATTTAATTTCATAAACCCCTCTGTCTCTATGAGTAATGACTCGCAGAGCGCCCTCGCTTGGCAATAAGTGGATAACACGTTACCATGGTAACAAGATAAGTGAATTGGACGGCGTTCCCTTGGTTACTAAGCAATGCAGCTTCACTAATTATTTGTGTGTGTCTCCTACAGGTTGGTTTTTCTACTACATGTATGTATATTTAAATATTAAGGGTATTTATTATTTTTGGCTTTTGGGCATTACCTCCTCCCTGTAACATGCAATGGTAGATTCCATTGAGCCTAAAAAGGGGCGGAGCAAACCTCCCTCCCACTAGATACAAATGGTGATTTAGTAGATCAGTGTAGGAAAATTTTGTTCTTTTTTTTGGTAAACTGGCATCGAAGTTGTGACGATAACATCAGACTGCCTTTATCAAAAAATAAATATGAGATTGGAATGTAAATAAGAATTTCTAAACCGGTTATCAAAAACTAAAGCTTTTGAAGCTTTTCGTTTTCCTTTATTAAAAAAAAATTGTCAAAATGTGAAATAAGCCTGATGAAAGCAAGTTTGTATTTTTTAACTAGGGTTAGAAGCAATTCAACCCGGTTTATGCCGTAGCTAAACTGGTTTAAGTAGTAGTTTAACCAGCCTGATGTTGTAAGCAATACATGTACTAAGTAAGGGGAAAGTGTGCTCAAGTTTATTTTATTTCTTTTGAAAGTCAAATAATTTTGACTCATCGAAACCTTATTTTATCCCCTCAGATTAAAATTTTCATCAATGAAATGAAACGAGCATAAATTGCATGATACCGAGTCAGCACTTGAAAAATCTTATATAGACAATTTTGTTTGGCAACATTTTCAACCCTAACCCTCCTGCTTACCACAATATACCACATATGGTTTTTTCCTGTGGTAAGTGTGGTATCTTGAATACCACAATACACACCAGTGTGGTTTGTGTGGTAATACATGGTTTATGATCCAGTTCCCCTGTGGAGACTGTGGTAGTGTGTGGTAAGCAGCTCTTTGCAAGTGTGGTAGGTGGGTTAGGGTTAATGACCTTAGACCAGCATTATTTTTTGTTAAATTCCATTTTTAGGAAGTATGTCATAATGAAATGGTTTGAATCGTTCATTTTTACGATCTTTGTTGAAAATGTAGCTACTCTTATCCATTTTCAAGCGAATGAAACTTTTCTTTAATGACCCAAGTATCTTCCATGATGGAGAAAAACCAAAAAAAGAAGACTTAATATCGTGAATTTCAAATCTTTCTTAGTGATGAACTTGCCACAGTTTAACAGCCTTCCGTGTCTTGAATTTAGAACACACCGGCTCAGTTAACTCAGTCAACTTGAGGTACTTGCGGTAAATTTCACAGGTTGTGGGTTCGAACCCAACCATGAGGCTATGGTGCTTACATCCCTAAGCAAGATTCTTTGCTGATCGTTTCTCCGTAATTTCAAGGACTCAAATTGTCGGAGGATAAAAAAAAATAAACTTGTTGAAAATATCTTGGGATTTCTATATAATTATATAATCCTCATTACAAATTTATGAAATAAAATGTGTTTAACCTTGAGTGTATCGTAATATCCGAATTATGAATATTGGAATAAAATTTATTCAAAAAATATTCACGTTATACACTTTATCACCATTGCATGAATTCTATATTGAATGATATAATGTTACCCTCCTCACTGATTAGCCTTGCAATAATGTATCCAGACATTCTTCACCTTTTTACATGTTTTATGCTTCAAAGTACTCATTAACTGCTCACATCATGCACGTTTCTAATGAATATTTAATTATGCAAATTATGATTTCGTTTTCTTTTGTAGGGTTGAAAATTGAAGGTTTTGTTTGCCAATGGACGTAGATTTCAAGAATTGTCGATGTTACTGATCAAGGTTACTGTACTTATACTTTTTTTTAAATATGAAATTAAAAAGGCTGACTTTTGTTAAAACTTTTTTTAAAATGGTATGGTGTATTCATCGCTGTGGTTGCTAGGTGGGCACCAGGCAACTTCAGTATAAATTGTGTACAGATTGCTCAAAAGCATGGGAACCAGTCAGTCTGATTTGCATAATTCACTGGTATTCTGCAATAATAGAATGATTAAAAGACTGGTTCCCATACAGCATGTTTAGTGAACTATTTATTCTCACTTTTAAGTAAGTTTTAGAGGGTTAAACATGAAGATATTTAAGTGGTTTTTTGTTTTTGGCAACATGTTAATTTGTTATATTTTTTCCCCAACCAGAAATCTAGAATCTTAGTGATCACCAGAGCAATGTATGAAAATTGTTGATTAATAAATTATCCATAAGATATCAATTTGAAAAAAAAACTTGTCTCTCTTTTTTCATTTACATGTACTTGAATGTTTGTCTCAAAATTGACTCAAATGTTTGTCTCAAAAGGGGTACCCCTTGTCGTTTTTGTCAATTTTTCCCAAAATTCACTTTTTCTAAAATTGTTTCTAAACGCCCCAGAAGGTGTGTAAGAGTTGCAGAAACACATCTGTGATATCAAAAAGGCAAAATAATGTACTTGAAATTTTTGCCCAAAAATGAGCAAAATGGCAAGGGGTACCCCTTGCCATTTTTGTCGATTGTCACCTAAAATTTACTTTTTCTAAAATTGGTTCTAAACGCCCAAGAAGGTGTGTAAGGGTTGCAGAAATACATTTGTGATGTAAAAAAGGCAAAATAATGCATTTGAAATTTTTGCCCCAAAATGAGCAAAATGACAAGGGGTACCCCTTGTCGTTTTTGTCAATTTTGACCCAAACTTTTATTTCTCTAAAATTGGTTCTAAACGCCCCAAAAGGTGTGCAAGAGTTGCAGAAACACATCTGTGATATCAAAAAGGCAAAATAATGCATTTGAAATTTTTGCCCAAAAATTAGCAAAATGGCAAGGGGTACCCCTTGTCGTTTTTGTCAATTTTTTACCCAAAATATACTTTTTCTAAAATTGGTTCTAAACGCCCCCAAAGGTGTGCAAGAGTTGCAGAAACACATTTGTGATGTCAAAAGGGCAAAATAATGTACTTGTATTTTTTGCCCAAAAATTAGCAAAATGGCAAGGGGTACCCCTTGTCGTTTTTGTCAATTTTGACCCAAAATTTTATTTCTCTATAATTGGTTCTAAACGCCCCAAAAGGTGTGCAAGAGTTGCAGAAACACATCTGTGATATCAAAAAGGCAAAATAATGCATTTGAAATTTTTGCCAAAAAATGAGCAAAATGGCAAGGGATACCCCTTGCCGTTTATGTCAATTTTGACCCAAAATGTAGTTTTTCTAAAATTGGTTCTAAACGCCCCTGAAGGTGTGTAAGAGTTGCAGAAACACATTTGTGATGTCAAAAAGGCAAAATAATGTATTTGAAATTTTTGCCCCAAAATGAGCAAAATGACAAGGGGTACCCCTTGTCGTTTTTGTCAATTTTGCCCCAAAATTTCATTTTTCTAAAATTGGTTCTAAACGCCCCAGAAGGTGTGTAAGGGTTGCAGAAATACATTTGTGATGTAAAAAAGGCAACAAATGTATTTACAATTTTTGCCCTAAAATGAGCAAAATGGCAAGGGGTACCCCTTGCAGTTTTTGTCAATTTTGCCCCAAAATTAGCTTTTTCTAAAATTGGTTCTAAACGTCCCAGAAGGTGTGTAAGACTAAGAGTTGCAGAAACACATTTCTGAAGTCAAAAAGGCAAAATAATGTGCTTGAAATTTTCCCCCAAAAATGAGCAAAATGACAAGGGGTACCCCTTGTCGTTTTTGTCAATTTTGACCCAAAATTGTATTTCTCTAAAATTGGTTCTAAACGCCCCAAAAGGTGTGCAAGAGTTGCAGAAACACATCTGTGATATCAAAAAGGCAAAATAATGCATTTGAAATTTTTGCCCAAAAATGAGCAAAATGGCAAGGGGGTACCCCCTTGTCGTTTTTGTCAATTTTTACCCAAAATTTACTTTTTCTAAAATTGGTTCTAAACGCCCCCAAAGGTGTGCAAGAGTTGCAGAAACACATCTGTGATATCAAAAAGGGAAAAATAATGGATTTGAAATTTTTGCCCAAAAATGAGCAAAATGGCAAGGGGTAACCCCTTGCCGTTTTTGTCAATTTTGACCCAAAATTCAATTTTCTAAAATTGGTTCTTAACGCCCCAGAAGGTGTCTAAGAGTTGCAGAAACACATTTTGGAAGTCAGAAAGGCAAAATGACCCAAATAAAATACAACACAAAGACAGAAATGTCACATTTTGACTTTGCCAAGTCAAGTTGGTTTTAATTAAGAAAGACATATTAAGTGTAATCAGTTTCAAACCATGAAGGTTAATAATGGTACAAAGATCAACCAAATCTTCAATCTCTGCAATAAAGGAACACAAATTAATTCACACCAGAAAGTTTGCGGGAAAAATATTTAAAATACTTCACAAATAAGTACAGAGGTAAGAATCCATGCTTAAAGGTAGTATCATACTTTGGTAGCATACCGAAACAGAAATCTTCATAGATTTACCTATAACTTACAGGGTATAAAGATGGTGATGTTAGAAACATACCTTTCTGCCCGAAAAGTTGCATTTATCCAGAAAACCAATCACCATAATCAATTCTGATCTTTTAAAGATAAAAAATAACGGTGAAAAGATTTGAAAAAAACAGTAGGCGTTTTTCATTGCTTTTTCAAAAGGTGGGCACCGTATGGGACTGGGAATTTAACAGGTGACTGTTACTGTATCTTCCTTGATATTTTTGCCCACGAATCTGCATTTCTTTGACAAAAACGAATGTATGATATTACCTTTAAACCTTTGGATAAAAACAAAAAAACACAACATCTTTAAACTCTTTTTTTACCAGAGTACATTGCAATAATTAATACATTTCTTATTTAATACCTAAACTAATTAAACCAATGGATTGGTGGTATCATTAGCATATCAAAGAATTAAATTTTTCTGTGGTTTAAAGTTCACTTGTCGACAGGGGCCAGAGCTGCTTAAGCACCAAAAACCTTGGTAAATAACATCAGTATGCCAGCCAAAACTCCTTGTGAATGTTACGCTCAGCAAACAGTGGCCGAATACAAGTCAAAAGCAGTAAACATCGCATGAAAATTTGGTTGGTAATCCTGTTTGATCAAGGAAGACTTTTCATGCTGAAGCAAATTTTGTGCTTAAAGGTAGTATCATACTTTGGTAAGAAACCAAAACAGAAATGTTCACAGATTTACCTATAACTTACAGGGTATAAGATGGTGATGGTAGAAACATACCGTTTACATTTTTCCGCCTAAAATTGTGTATTTATCCAGAAATTAGTCAAACAACGACCGAAAATCATTTTGATCTTTTAAAAGATCAAAAATAAAAGAGAAAAGACTTAAGAAATAATGTGGCCATTTTTCACGATTTTCTCAAAAAGTGGGCACCGTATGGGAATAAAATTTTCACAGATGACTGTGACTGTATCTTCCTTGATATTTTTGCCCATGAATCTGTACTTCTTGGACAAAAACCAAAGTATGATACTACCTTTAAGCAAATTTTGTGCTTAAGCAGCTCTATGAAATTGGCCCCTGGTGTTTTGGGAGTCCACGGTTCGAATCCCACTGAGGCATCTAAGTAGATTGTATCATAATAAGGCAACTCTCATTCTAAACAATTTGTGTATAATATTATAAATACATTACATTGCAAGGCGTAGATTTTGCTTATATACAAAAAAACAAATTTGAATAAATTTTGTTTAGGCTGGTTAACTTAAAAAAAGACGATTGTTATAAATAACGGAAGGAAACGAAATTCAGCTTTTTTTTAGTTCAATGCATTAGTTTCAAAAATTAATTCCATCTTAAGTCTTAAGTCTAAGTCTTAACTTGCGACATTCACTTTCTTAAAATTAAGGGCCAGCCTTTTTCCAAACCTCGACTCAGGCTCCGGCTTAGGCTCCATTTCGTGAAATAGAGACTTTTCAAAATAGAGGCTTTTGACTGTGGTTCGGAAGTAGATTCTCTGGTTTGAAAAGGAAAACAGAGCTTCAGCTTCAATGAACAACCACAACCTATACTTTCAGCATATGGATGACAGAGCTGGAGCCAGAGCCTGAGCCTAAGCCAAGGTTTGGAAAAGGCTATAAGTTGAGAATGAATTGCTGCATTGCCAACAGAGGGCGGCAGACACACTGCTGAAAGTTTGCTTTTGAGCTAGACTAGTTCCCAGTCCCTACATTAATTTCATTTTCAACTAAAACAAAACAAAACAAAACAAATGTCGCCAGTCAAGACGAAATACTGATAGGCCACTGAGGTGGGTCCAAGAGCCTTTCTCAAAGCTCGGCTCTGGCTCAGGCTGTTGCTCCAGCTCAGGCTCAGGCTTCGTCTCTGTCTCTGTAAAATGCATATGCTGAAAATATAGGTTGTGGTTTTTCATTGAAGCTGAAACTCTGTTTTCCTTTTCAAACGAGAGAATCTACTTCCAAACCGCAGCCAAAAGCCTCTATTTTGGATACCCGTTAATGGATTCTCTGGAGTCGGAGGCTGAGCTGGAGTTGGAGCCGAGCTTTGAGAAAAGCCCCAAGTCTATGAAAATGCGGAAAATATTGCAAGAAACGAAGAAAAAAAATAATTGAAAAAAGAGAGAAACCAAAGCAAGGTCAAAATTCAAAATTTGGCTGGTAACCCATGCACAGTTAAGGAAAATGCTGGGAACCAGTTTCTAAAAGCCATGAATATCACATGGAAATTTGGCTGGTAACCCATGCACAGTTAAGGAAAATGCTGGGAACCAGTTTCTAAAAAGCAATGAATATCACATGAAAATTTGGCTGGTAACCCATGCACAGTTACGGAAAATGCTGAGAACCAGTTAAAAAAAAGCAATGAATATCACATGGAAATTTGGCTGGTAACCCATGCTCAGTCAATGCACTTACTTCAACCACTGCATAACAACAGCACATTTTTCAATGCATTAGCAATGCACTTATCATTGGTACATATAAAAAAAGTTACAAAGGGCCTTTACGAAATAAGCTTGAGGCTAGGCTTGCAACGTATAACACTATATTGCCAATTTGATGCTCACAAAACGAACGAAGGGACTGGGTCACATGACCAAGCCGAAGAAAGGCCCCAGCTTCACGGCTATGTGTCGCAAGCCGTTCATTTCATTCAGGACACAAAATGGCGGTAGCAAAATAAATCCTAAGCCTAGCCTCAAGCCTCATTTCGTACTGGCCCGTAATACGACCTGAAACATACCATTAAAAGGCAATACATGGTGTTTAGCATCGTTTGTGTAAGATTTGAGGCTTTGCATGGTGACAATTGGAATGTGGATCGGTTTGCGAAAACACCATGTAAGAATCGTTCATACTTTCGCACTTCTATTTCATTCGTACTTCTCGTAGAAGTAAAAGGCACCTTGTTTGAAAGTCATTCAAAATATCATTTTTTTTTATATTAAGGCCATTTTACTGTGTTTTTTTTACACCACACATCAAAACTGTGCTTAAGCTGCTTAAGCACCAAAATTTGCTTAAGCACCAAAAACCCTCGTAAATGAAATCAGTATGCCAGCCAAAACTCCTTGTGAATGTTATGCTCAGCAAAGAATGGCCAAATACAAACTTGTCAAAAGCAGTATCACATGAAAATTTGGTTGGTAATCTGTTTGATCAAGGAAGACTTTTCATGCTTAAGCAAATTTTGGTGCTTAAGCAGCTCTATGAAATTGGCCCTGAGTGCAATTTTACAATTCTGCTTGATGGAAAGCGAAGATTCCCTCTGCTTAGCGGGAAAAAAAAGTACTTCAATTTTTTGACCCAATACGCGTCTGGAAAGGGTCGAACGATTCCGCGCTTTTTTGAGAATGCGATTGGCCAACATGTTGCAAACTCTTGGGGGCACACTATTTGGAAACGACCAAATTGTGTTCCATACCTTGAACAAAATTCAAAGACATAATCTTTTTTCTATTTAGTATAGGCACTGCTAGTCAATTCACAATGTAGTTTAACATCACCTTAAAAGATACAGAATTACATTAAAACAAGTCTTAATCATCATAAATACAATGCACTTTTTTTAGATCGTTGCCCCGAAATATATAAATTTGTGAAACCGTCAGGTGTGTTTATATGTACAGAAATAAAACACAGGCACTTAATGATTGAAAGAATAGAAAGAGTTTTGGTTTTGGCAAAAAACAAAATTCACAGAGACATTTTGCAAGTGGCCCTGCGTATCTAACATAAGGAAAAGAAACTTTAATACTGGTTGGGCCCAGCTACTGAAAAGCCTGGCCAGGCTTTGGCTTTGCCTGGGCTCTAATAAGCTTCTATAATCCCCAGCCTTGAACTATCAACTTCAAGCCCCTGCTGTGTCCTGGATCATAGTTGAAAAGCCTGGCCAGGCATGGGCTTTGCCTGGGCTCTTGGGCTTCTATAATCCCCAGCCTTTAACTATCAACTTCAAGCCCCTGCTGTGTCCTGGATCATAGTTGAAAAGCCTGGCCAGGCATGGGCTTTGCCTGGGCTCTTGGGCTTCTATAATCCCCAGCCTTTAACTATCAACTTCAAGCCCCTGCTGTGTCCTGGATCATAGTTTGGTATGGTAAGCATTTAATTGGGCCTTCTGAAGATATTTTGCACCTTATTAGGTGTGTTAGACCCTAAGTCTAACTACAATTATAAATAGAGTTTCTTCAAAATGAAAAGCTTAAAAAACATCACATTTCCAACCATCCCAAATAACGACTGCACACAAATTCTGTGGTTTTTTTAACAACGACCAAAACAAACAAACAAACAAACAAATATATTTTTGGTTAAGAATTATCCTCATCACTTTTAGGTATTTTGTACCCCAAGCACAAGCTGCTGTTTTCAAATCAGGAGCGATACACTCCATTTCCCTAAATATTAAGTCTCTCTAGATTCACGCCACTACGGCCGCTTGACCATTCCAATACATATCCCACAATGCCCCTTCGACCCTTAAAATGTTTGATGAGTCCATCGTATAACTTCTGAAGGTTTTGTTTTTTTTTCGCTTGAAGACTGATGAAATTCTGAGGAATACGAAACTCAGGAATTTCTGAGGAGTCTTAGGAGTTTGTGGACCTTATGAAAATCTTAAGACAGCTCTTTAACCCTAACCCTCTGCGAGACAAGAGCTGCTTACCACACATTACCAGTTGCCACAGGGGGACTGGATATTAACCCTAACCCTCCGCACCTACCACACAAGACTTTCAAATCCAAAACCAGCATTTACTATCACAGACCAACTTCGACTTTCAAGACGTCTTGAAAGATTCAAGATTCCTCACAACAACCATCTTGAAATTCATTTAAAAATAAAAAATTATCCAAACCTTTACGTACCCTACGTGAATTTCTTGACAGTACCCTAAAAAGGTAGTACTGTCAGATTCGCTGGAGTTCTTAAAAGCTCTCCAAAGAATGTAATCCAATTCTTGAATACTTACAAAGTAGACCACCGGGCAAATTAATGACCTTGAAAACGTCTGAACTTCGGAGACGACTAGTCGCTCAAGGCGACTTTCTTAACTTCTTCAAGCCCTCAAGTCCTAGCTACCGAAGACCTCCAAGAATTCTTTGAAAACGTAAGCACTTGGCGCTAGAATTTCCATTTCGATCTTTGGTGAGTCTGAAAATATTTTCCTAAGAAGTCGTACATCCCCCCAAAAAGGCACTATAACTCTGTTGTGACGTCGCTATAGACACGGTTGCTAGGCGCCCCCGCATCCTTGCGGACCACGGAGTAGCGGATTGCTGAATTGTAGGATTCTTGTTGCTTGCGGTTTTTCTTGACGGAGAAGACGACTATGGCTATAATGATGACGACAATCACTAAGATGGGAATGATGATGGCCAGAACATCTGAAACAGGATGAAAAAAGGGACAAATTTATAAATCAAAACTTCCGAGGTTAGATACAGACATTTGCAAGTCCATACTTCTATTATAAATAAAAATGCAGACTAAAGTCTGATTATCAACCAAAAATAACAACCTGACATGTATAAAATGCTGAGTTAGGAAGGCCTGACGTTTCGATCCTAGCAGGATCTTTCTCAAAGGCTGGTCAACTATCAACTTCAAGTCCCTGCTTTGTCCTGGATCATAGTTGGCACTATAAACCTGATTGACAGATTGAGTCCACATTGATCATGGACAGTATCCAGAAGCCAGGCTTGATTGATTTGAAGCAGCTCTATTGTTGTGAAGTTCAGGGCTGACAAGAGGGGGATTTAAGGCCTGAAGGCCCGGGCCTAGCCAGGCTTTTCAGTGGCTGGGCCCAACCAGTACTCTCCCTTGTAGTGAATTTCTGAGCTGACAAGAGGAAGATTTCAGGCCTGAAGGCCCAGGCTTGCATGGCCAGGCTTTTCAATGACCAAGCCTGACCAGTATTAAAGTTTTTCTCTCTTAAACAAACGTTCTCGGTCCTTGACTTACATAATCTGTTGGGTTCTAGAGCTTGAGTGGTCATGTTCGTGGATGATGTGGACTTTGGTTGTGATGAAGGGCCATCTGTTGTATTGCTCAGCTCTGTAGGAGCGCTACTGCCAGTAACTGCTACCGTAGGGGTCGGCTTTAAACCATCTAAAGATTGGGATAAGTTTTGGGGAAAAGAAATTAAAATCAGAAAGGATCATTAATTCACAGGCATGCAACTCAGTTTCAGGTCTCCTGATGAGGACTAGAGCAGGCTAGTTGAAATGTTGAGACCTTACTAGAAGTGCGAACGAAACAGAAGTGCGAAAGTACAAACGATTCTTACATGGTGTTTCCGCAAATCGATCCACAACTCAGACTTAATGAAAAACGAGGAAGTTCCAATTTTTACATGATTTGGGGTCCTTGTCAGTCTATGGTCTGGGGCCAATTTCATAGAGCTGCTTAAGCACACTATTTGCTTATTAAGCATGAAAAGTCCTCCTTAATCAAACAGGATTACCAACCAAATTTTCATGTGATGTTCTCTGCTTTTGACTTGTATTCAGCTGTTGTTTGCTGAGCATAACATTCACAAGGAGTTTTGGCTGGCATATTGATTCTATTTACCAAGGTTTTTGGTGCTTAACCAAATTTTTGTGCTTAAGCAGCTCTATGAAATTGACCCCAGGGGCCTTCCTCAAAGCTCGTCTCCGGCTTAGGCTCCGGCTTTTTCTCTGTCGTCCATGTGCTGAAAATATAGGTTGTGGTTTTTCATTGAAGCTGAAGCTCTGTTTTCCTTTTCAAACCAGAGAATCTACTTCTGAACCGCAGCCAAAAGCCTCTATTTTTATACCAGTTATTTTAGAATGGATTCACAAAATGGAGCCAGAGCCTGAGCCTGAGCCGGAGCCAGCTTCTCGCAGCCATATCCGCCCGTCAAACTCACCTAGATATGCCGAGACATCTTGTCCACTTGCACACGTTCCAATTACTCTGGTTACCGCTCTCAGCCACGCTAAACTGTCATCGCACACGATGGGGTTTGAGCTAAGATTACTAGACAATGAAAAAAGACAATGGACCATTATTACTCAACAATGGAGAAAAACAATGCACTATTATATAAATACATTAATAGACAATGAAAAAAGACAAAAGGCCATTATTACTCAACAATGGAGAACTCTATTACTAGACAATGGAAACATGACCAACCCTAACCCTCTGCACCTACCACACAAGAATAGAGCTGCTTACCACACACTACCACAATCTCGACAAGGGAGACTGGATCATAAACAATGCATAACCACACTGTGGTGTATTATAGTATTCAGGATACCACACTTACCACAGAAAAACTATGAGTCGTAGATTGTGGTAAACAGGAGGTGGGTAAGGGTTAGGGTTTATATTAAACCAAAAGGAAAACAAAACAGCGATGTAAATAGACATGGAAACCGATCTTACATTTCGGTGAAGGCTGGTGACAATGTCTGCTTAGCGATGCGAGTTAAACCATTTCCTACAAGAGTTCTGCAACAAATGAAGGATAACAAACAAGTTTTAAAATAAGTTCTTTAATAAAACCAGAAACACAGCTATTCTTTTCCCTGGCCTTACAATAAGTCAGAGTGTTGAATACAAGCCTTGAATTTAAAGTAGGCCGCGGAGAACACAGTCTTCCTTGCCCTGATTCAAATGTTTCAATAGACACTATGATTTTCCAATGGAAGTGCCCCTTGTAATGGAAATGTGGCCTTGCCCATTTCAGAACCAAATTCAAGGCTTGCGCATATTTTAAAGAATGAAAAATTATGCATACAGCAACCCATGATGTAAACACAGAATGCCAATCAAAAGTGGTTAATAAGAAGGAAGTAAATAACACACAAAAACAAAAACCAGAAATCCTTTTTTAACCTGGTAAATATCACAACTGAATGACACTTTCTGCTTCCACGTTGTGTAAAGTAAAGCATGAAAAATCTATGTCATTATATGCTGTATGCACCAGCTGTTCAATGATTTTACATAATATGGTTGGTTGGCCGCAACAATGCGCACTGTTCTGCCAGAAGAACAATGCCATGGACACAATTGCTGTCCGCAATAACAAAGGACAGCCACCGCCTGCCGGCCCCAAAACATCATTGTTTTCCCCCTAAACAACAACCACTATTAAACAGTAATCAAGTAATAAACTGAGCCTGCAAACTGCTCATCAACCTAAATAATGACCTGGAATATATAAAATGCTTGGAGTTAGGAGGGCCTGACGTTTAGATCCTAGCAGGATCTTTCTCAAAGACTGCTCAGAGTTAGGAGGGCCTGACACATTTTGATCTTAGCAGGATCTTTCTCAAAGGCTGCTGAGAGTTAGGAGGGCTGACGTTTAGATCCTAGCAGGATCTTTCTCAAAGACTGCTCAGAGTTAGGAGGGCCTGACACATTTTGATCTTAGCAGGATCTTTCTCAAAGGCTGCTGAGAGTTAGGAGGGCTGATGTTTGGATATGAGAGTAAAGGGTTAGGGTTTAACTCATTAAGTGTAATGTGGTGATTTTTAGACCCTGTATTTTAACCCAGTTTTAAAGGTAAAGTTAACACTCTAGTGTGAAAAGATCTAAAACTACATCTATGCATATATTTAGATATTTTTGAATACCAAACAAGAAATTCAAAACTCTAGCGCCAAATTGTAAAATAAGACTAAAATGTCTGATAATGATCTACTTACAGTGTTTGAAGCTGCGTGTATGGTGATAGTACATCAATGTCTACGGACGTTATTGTATTATTGCTTAGGTCTCTGAAAAAAATAGAAAACAGAAAAAAAGACATGAAATTAGAATATACTGTAATACAATTTTGGCTATGTCACAAATCTCAGGCTGTGGCTTCGAGTAATACACAAGCCTATGAAAAACGGCTGCAGTCATTGGCTAGTGGCAATCATTGGTATCTCAGGCTACGGCTGCAGATTGTCACACACAAGTCTATGGAAAACGATTGCAGTCATTGGCTATGGCTGGCATTGGTTTATCTCAGGCTACGGCTGCAGATTGTCACACACAAGTCTATGGAAAACGATTGCAGTCATTGGCTATGGCTGGCATTGGTTTATCTCAGGCAACGGCTGCATATAACACACAAGTGTATGGAAAACAGCTGAAGTCATTGGCTAGTTGCTGGCATTAATTTATCTCAATTGGGCCGATTTGCGGTAATTGCTAAAGCCCAAAACCATCAATCGCTAAACGGAAAATTGCTATTCAAAGTAGCGATCGATTTTCTGTTAGATGGATGTGGGCTTTAGCGATGATCGCAAAGCGTTATTAAAATTGGTCCCTGAGCCTCCGTTTCGTTAACTCCTGTAGAATGGAATGGTTTTGAATTCTCCCAAAAATAAACTTGCACGCCATTTCAGTGATCCAAACTATATGACTACTTTGTTATCATAGTGGCAGTGTTTTCTTTGCTCGCATTTATTCTCCGAAATATTTTTCATCGCCTTTTTATATTTCCAAGGACCTGAATCCTTTTTGAAGGCATCCAACCTTAAAATGGCCATTGAAATCTGTTTGTTGAGGCTATTTGTTAATACGCTGGGTATTAACAGGTCCTACACAAAGCCCATTTCACGTACATGTACTGTAGGCCTACAGATTGGGTCTTTGTGATAGCACAAACAAATTATGGACTCTTGTTTGCTTATAGCGCTTGGGAATTGAACGTGGGGATAGGATGGGCATCATAGATGCAGGGCTGGAATTTAACGGAGGCCACGGAGGCCATGGCCTTCGTTGCTCTGGTTCTTGGCCTTATGGCCTATCTTTCCATAGACATTATGATTTTCCAATGGAAGTGCGCCTTGCAATGGAAAAGTGGCCTTGCCCCTTTCAGAACCAAATTCAAGGCCTGTTAAGCTACCCTACACCGGGGCTCAAAATATCCGCTAGACTGTGGACCGAGTCTAGTGATTTCAGTGTCGGTCTAGTAAAAAGTGTGTACTGCACTAGTCCGGCTGTCTCGTGATTTTGTTTTCCTTGCAAAAATAAAAATGGTTCCTAAATTGTGATGATTTTGGACACAATATTGCACACAGTTCTCCTATGTAAATGAATGATACAGGTCTAGTGAAAAAAAGTTCAGGTCTACTAAAATGCTCCAGTTACTAGACCTGCAATCCAGAGCTTTTTTTAAAGAAATCGAGCCCTGTACACGGTTTGAGTAAATAGTCTAGACGTGCTTGGCGGTGATTTCTGAGTGTGGCGAAAATTGGTGGGCGCCACAGAAAGCGTGACGGTGTGCCAAGTCTTTTCTTAATGTTGAAAACACTTGAATAGTTTGTATTAAAACTTGGTTCGGAATGCTTGTGTGGGAGGTGTCATTTTTAAAGGAACTATCATACTTTGGTAGCATACTGAAACAAAAATCTTCACAGATTTACCTATAACTTACATATAAAGATATAAAGATGGTGATGGTAGAAACATATCGTTAAAATTTTTCTGCCTAGATAAATACAACATGTATCTATCCAGAAAAGAGTAAAACCAGTGACCCAAATTATTTTTGATCTTTTAAAGATCAAAAATAAAAGAGAAAAGACTTAAGAAATACTGTGGCCGTTTTTCACTGTTTTCTCAAAAAGTGGGCACCGTATGGGACTGAATTTTTCCGATGACTGTTACTGTACCTTCCTTGATATTTTTGCCCATGAATCTGCATTTCTTTGACAAAAACCAAAGTATGATATTACCTTTAAATATATCTAACATGAACAAAGTACAATACAGTAAATTTCCTCCAATATCAGAAAATATAATTTATTGTAAAGAATAACATTTTAATAAACATTAATAATGTACTGCAAAACTAAGCACTATGCATTGTACACAGAACATAATGTGTATATTCGACCATGTTTAGTTTTGGTTTTTATCACACGTATAAAACTTAAAAGTGTTAAACTTCCTCTTTTGATTTGAAAATGGAAAATATTTGAGACTGCAAGCCTGGAAATAAACGAAGGCCACAGAGGCCATGGCCTTCGTTGCCCTGGTTCTTGGCCTTGGTGCCCCTTCAAATATTTCCATAGACATTATGATTTTCCAATGGAAGTGCCCCTTGCAATGGAAAATTGGCCTTGCCCTCACCAAACCTTATTTCCAGCCCTGAGACTGTACACAATTTATTTAAAAAACCAAAGAATTCTATGTAATCCAACAAGCACTTGTAAGTACTAAGTAAATGTATAATAAAAGTAGTACTTTGGTTCTTTGCAGGAACCTTGTAATATTAAAAGGAACCTTGTAATATCAGAAATGAAAATAATAAAGAACAAAGGATTGGAACCTAAAATTTTATAAGCAAAATGTTGTATTAAACAGTTCTCTAGTTAACAAAGTTCCTGTGTTTAATTTCTTAAATCTGTAGTTAATTAGAACTTATTTTGTCCAGTTTATCATGTTGGGTAAACATTTGAAAACAATATCCCAAACTTTTCTTTTTAAAATTCAATTAAATTTTTAAGTCTAAAAATGTGTATATTGTACAGAAATCCCAAAAGACTCAAAGAAATAGAGGCAAATTATGGGGAAACTACATCCTATGCACCAAGAATTTCATAAAACAGGTGAGAAAAAGCTGATAAAATATTCCTTTCTTCTTCAAAAAGTTCGACTTTCTGGCAAGAATTCCACTGACGGCCATGACGGAAAAAAAGTTATATCCTCTAAAAGTTAACTTACTGGATACAAGTTAGGACCAACTTCAATCTCAGGAGTGGAAAGCTGGGTAGCACATCTGGAAAGTGAGTTTTACGGGGTATTTTGGACCCAGACTTCGGAGCAGTAGCGCACAACGGGGGCAGCCATTTTCTATCTGTGAACTTATGTGTGGTGCGCATGACAGAGGGCAAAGGGCACTGGAGCTGTTGAATATTGATGTTCAGGAGGGACCATTGTTTGGCGGGGGCGGGGGCGGGTGGGTGTGTTTAGTGTGAGGTAATAACGGTAGGAAAATTCAGGGAGGGTTTAGGTGTGGGGATTTCAAAAAAGCATTATTATAGGGACATTTTTGGAAGGTCTGAATTGAATTGCGGTACGCAGCTTAGATTTAACCATTGCATATTGGGACTCCCCCGCCAATTTTACTTGACCTTAACTTCAAATCGAACATATTAACCTTCTTCTGGCAGCAAGCGGTCGTGTGGCGTGCTCAGATAATCCATTGCATTTGTAATAATATTGTTGTTTCTTCCACAGCCCGGGTTCGAATCCCAGTGAGATCAAGGTAAAAAAGTTGGAAAATAAGAGTGATAATGTAGAAGAGGAAGGGATATAGGAGAGAGGTAGGAGAGAAGAAAGAAGTGTAAACATGGTAAAGAGGGCGTTTTTTTGTTTGTTTTTTTTTAATTTGCCCCCTTTTTTAAACCTTTCCCCCTAGTCACTGAGCCCCCTCTCACACCTAAAAACCCTCAATATAGATTCCCCCCCTTCTGAACTTGCCAAATATCCAAAAATTAGGTCAATTTGGCCATGGCCGTCAGTGGAATTTTTTCCGACTTTCTGACCACTTTAACTATTTACAGTAACCAGGAAATTGCACATCAGAGCTGCATGGATCCTAGTGTCCCATAGCATAAAGTGAACGGAATTTGTTGATGGAGAATGTAGGTACCAGACTAAGTCCCAACCCCTTCAACACAGCTGATTTTTACGTACACAAAAAAAAATGTTGGGACAACTCACATTATTTGTAGCGTTTCACCGTTCGGTAAACTGGTCGGAAATGCTGTTAAATTGGCAGAAATGCAGCTGAAAAGCTGCTGGTTGCAAGTGCAGGTCTGTGGTAACGGGTCCGTGCAGGACTGGGAGCTGACATGCCTCGTAATCAGAGAAAACACTAGAATTTTCAGAGTGGTTTCCGTCAAACCCACCGCACCACTTCGCGCCATGTTGCAAACAAGTAGAAAATTTTCTTTTAAATCCTACTAACGTTCCGGGCCAAAGATCTGTTATCGCAGCAAATAAAAAGTCGATTGTCGCTGAAAAACGGTAAACAACAAACACATAAACACAAACAAAACAACAAAACAAAATGCAAACAATTTTTACGGAAAGTGATGATTTTTCATTGATTTTTGGCTAACGATGGTCCTTTTGGCTCGTAGGAAATCAACAAAAGAAACATTATGTTAAGCATTTATTATGATTGTGCTCTGCTGGGGGTTTTAGCTATAAATAATCTTTAATTTTAATAAATTTAATAAATTATATGTACAACGTATTCCTATTTTATTTATTTCCATTTTAAATGTTTAACTTTTTGTCGCACTTGTAAATCAAAAATGTTACCTGATTAAAATTATGGTTTTATATGAACAAATTTCGAGAACAAATTTCGATGGATTTTTTTGCTGTTTAGAAGTGAAAAGTAAAAGATGCCTTTAATATTTCCCCTAAAGAAGTATTTGCTTTGTTTTATATTTTTCCAATAAATTGGTAACAAAGTGATATGCTTTTATTTGCAAATTTCCCCAATTTTGAACACCAAAATAAGCAAATAAAGTGGGCACCCATTCTAAAAATGGACTCGTCCACCATGCCCCCTGACCTCATTATGCATGCAAATGAGCTCGAGGTCACGCCCCCGCTCATCTGAAGCTTAGACGAGAATTTTACGTTTCGGTGTTTTCGTGTCAAGAGCGATCCAGAATTTGTCTGATTTCTTCGAGTAGTTTTTGTATCTTTCCGTAAATTGACATCGTTTCGTATGCCGACATGTCCAGTCAAGTATTTTCAGGTGAGTTTCCGTCATTTCATCGTCTCGATTTCTCGCAGACAGTGAGTTTGTGTCAAGCTGTTCGGCAGGAAAAGTCCTTTTCTCATTCAAAAGTGCCACAACGCTAAATGTGGCTTGTTCTAATCTATTTGAAAAAAAAATTCTCGATCGTCAGAAAAAATCAACAATTTTCGAGAAATCATTGGATAGAAACCTCCACAAATTGGGTTGTTCTTTCCTTGTGACTTAGTCTTCTTCATTCAGTCTAGAAATCATGAAATCACGAAGCTTGATTGCTTGATTGTACAGGTTTTATGGCGAACCATTTTGAGAGACAAATTTCAGAAATGCAGTTTCAATGTTTTTTTCATTTGTCAAAATTGAAATCGAAGCGTGGCATTTAAAATGCAGTTTTGTTTTTACATTTTCTGCAGTTCCGATTCCAACGAAGAGACCCAAACGAGAGTACAGAATATCGGTAAGTTACAATAACAGTTAGGCATATTAAGCCAGAAATTATCATTTTGTGAGTCTTTTCCACAGCAGTCATATGGGAAAATCTTCGGCCTGATATTTGGACGAGTTTTACGGCCGAGTCAGTTGTCGCATTCCGCTGAATTCCTCGCTAAAATCTCCTGACATTTTCGTCGGTTTTTTCAAAAGATTCCACACCGAATCGAACATAAACAGTCATTTTAACTGACCCATAACATGAAATGAATCACACACTTTTTAATAAAATGTGTAATTTTAGTCAACTTCATTCGTGAACGTAGATGTTTGATGGCAGAATTGAAAAATTGGCAAAAGAAAAAAGCTCAACAAATAGTTATGCAGTGAAAACTTAACGGAAACTCCATTAACTTAACCCGAGTCCCTATCCCCTGACATTAAAAACATTCAATCTTCACAACCAAACACCATTTCGACTTCAAAATAACACCAGATGACAACTAGCTCATGGCACACATTTTCTGAAATTTTCGTCAAAATCGATCGAGAATTTGATGCAAAATGTCAACATTTTTTAACCGATCTGAACACAAATTTCAAGATGGCAGCCATAGCTTATTTCATAACAATGTGTGTTGACTCATTCTGTTGCAGTGTTTGAAAATTATTGTCAGTTGTAAAATTTGCAAAAAAAATTGCCTGTCCTTTGTATTCTTGAGCGAGTTCTAGAAAATGCTTCTTCATAATAATTTACTTTGGTATTTAATAGAAATTGGATAAAAAATTAGGCATGAATTTCATAGGGAAATTGAGTTACTTAAATTTTCATACAAATTCCGAAATTGTTGATCGTAATTAAGGTTTTGGTTTTCTTAAAATGTTTGAATAGTTTTACCGAACTATTTTTCACAGCTTTTTGATCAACCACGAACAAGTCAAATTCTTATAAGAAGTCGTAATTTTATTTTAGAAAAATGTCAACAAATTTCTCAGGAATAACGCTACTTTTTTACTTTTGAGAAATATTCATAGGATTTGTGCGCAATCTAAATTAAAGTGCTGGTATTTACTTGGAAGTAAACATCGTAAAGAAAATTTGAGGGTTTCTAAAATTTTGCGTGAATCCTTCGTCAATACGTAAACCCAATTAAGACTATTTTTTGTGGATACAGTAAATTTTTCATGAATGTTCAAATTGTAAGACCAAAAAATGTAAATTTATAGTTCATTGTGAACAATTCTTTTCAGGTCGTTTCACAATGTAAATAGATAGCTCAACAGCTGTTTCCAAAAACAATTTTCAGCGTACAAATGCTGTAGGGAAAATCAATGGATACGTGAAAATATTAATTGGAATATGACAATACCTTTTCTGTGAAATAAAATATTTGGACAACTTGTAATTTTGTAGACATGGAACATACAAATTTCCGATCCTACAGTTATGTGACATTGTATTCATAATGGAAAGAATTCCACTGACGGCCATTACAGAAAAAGGGTTAAATTTGTTGGATGCAAGTCATGATGAACTTCAATCTCAGGTGTATAACACTGGGGTAGCATATCTGAAAAGTGAGATTTTCAGTGTTTTTTTACCTACAATTATACACTTCGAATGCAGCGGTAGCCTTTTCTATCAAAACGCCCTCTGTTGGTCCCATAGGTTTGTGCACAAGTGATGGCCGTCAGTGGAATTCATCCCATTTTGAAGATCATGATGGCAGAAAGAGTTCCACAGACAACCATCTTTTTGCTAGTCAAGCACAAAGTCTATAATTTTCAAAGTATTTTGGTAAAAACAAAACAGAAAACACATTTTGTAGACTTTACGTTTTTTCCCCGACATATATCTGTAGGAACTGATTATTGTTAAAATGATAAAATCATATGCAAATTTCCAATGAAAAAGAAAATTCCTTCTAATATTAACAAATACTAGGGTTAACCCAGTCCAGACCGGTTCTTACATTTTAATAATGTTCATCTACAAATAAAATTTTGATGTTGGGGGAATTTTGGAAATTGGAAAAAACGGCACGTATGCAACTTAAGAATTTCCCCTTGCACCACACAAGTTGCAGGAAGTAGCTAGGAACCGGACTTGCGTATTTCTGAGTCCAGGAATTGTCCAGGAACTGGGCTGGAATTGTCCACGGTTTCTCTGAAATTAAAGAGCACTGTAGTTGTCAAAGCCCTTTACGGTCGCAAAATATGATATTCTGTAGGGAAATTAAATATGCGACCATGGTAATTTTATTCATCTTCAATGACACAACGCACCGACTCACCAATGGGCATAACCTGTTATGCAGATTAAAATCTAACAATTTTCAATCATAAATTATGTGAAAAATGTGCAATTTGGGCAAAATAAGCCAGTGTTCATGGTGTTATTGGTAACTGTAGATTGTGGTCTGGCACTCAACCCCATTACTTTGTGAACGAAGCCCCCTTCGCACAATTTTGTAAAACAAAATTTAGCTAGCAAAAAAACATGGCAGTTTTAGTGATCATGAACACAGAAAAGATGGTTTTAGGGGCCATTTATTTGTTTGTATTGTTGTTATTGTTGTTTGCAAGGTTACATTGTCACTGTGAAATTTGTAAATATTTTAGCGCAAACAAGGTCAGCCAGTTTGTCAAAACCCGTTCCACACTAGTGGGGCTAAATTCCGTTCATAAATATATTTCACAATTGCTTAAAAAAAAATGTCATGGCTCAAGTCATAAGTGTGCAGATTTATAGAATTTCCCTAATTTATGGGGTCAAGAACGGACGAACACATTTTTTGAAAATGACATTGGTAGTAAGTTCATGGACAGGTCTCAAGAATTTGGAAGAACACAACCAGCTGACAAGGGGTGGATTTCACCAAACTCATCGTAACTTACTATCAATCGTAGGACTTTTGATGTATTGAAGCCCTACGTTGGATAGGTCCCCTAAGATGGGTTACCCTTCGTTACTTGAGTTACGATCGATCCTAGGGCTTCGATAGATTACAATAATAAAGATTGCTTGTTAATTAATCATGTAATAATTACCGATATCACCTGTGATAACTCATTCTATGTTCACAACGCATTCTACCCCAGTTCATACTTTATGCGAACTTGCGAATTTTAAAAGAAAGTAGGTTTGCAGTGACACCCTGTAATCTTGTAAGGATGTCGGTCACTTCGCCCACTTTCCACTTCGCCCATAACCACTTCGCCCACAACCACTTCGCCCACGCGTCACTTCGCCCACTTACCACTTCGCCCACTTACCACTTCGCCCACGAGTCACTTCGCCCACGCGTCACTTCGCCCACTATTAATACCAACGCAATTTTAAATACATGTACAGGGTTTAAACAAAATTTTACAAAGAATAAGCACATTATCACAAACCCCGACCAAGAAGGAATTCCCACCTTCAATGACCTTGTTAATTCCACTTAAAGGGATTGCATACGTTTGGTAATTTGAGCCTATTGTTTGTTTCAAACCAATATAATTGTATATATATACCATAAAACTAACCTGTGAAAGTTTCAATTCAAAAGGTGGTAGCGTTTGTGAGATTTTGGCGACAAACTAGAGCGGTTATTTCACGCCAGATAACAGTAAGTCAATAGCTGAGAAGCGTTACGGCCATAACGCTTCTCAGATTCATAAATTTTGGAGATAAAAAGTGACGTATTTTTCCATAACCGCGGTACTTCGAATTGAACGTTTCTCAATATGCATTATACTATCCAAAGCAGCTGTACTTCTCACCAAGTAAGTTTTTATTGCCATTAATTTTAAGAGTCATTACCAAACGTATGCAATGCCTTTAAATCACCAAACAAAATCCACGGATCCAACTCAGGTCTCAGGTATACTTAGATAAATTGCAGTAAAAAGCACTCCCCAAATGGAATTATTTACTTATTTACCTATTAATACTCATAATAATAATATTATAATTTATAATTTATAATGACCCCTTCCCAGCCCTCCGGCATGATAAAATATACCCAATAATTATGTTCAGCTTGTTCATGTATGGCTGTTATGTATACGGCGGCGTGTGGGCGAAGTGACGCGTGGGCGAAGTGGCCAGTGGGCGAAGTGGTTAATGGGCGAAGTGACGCGTGGGCGAAGTGACTGGTGGGCGAAGTGGTTGTGGGCGAAGTGGTTGTGGGCGAAGTGGAAAGTGGGCGAAGTGACTGTAAAACTCTTGTAACAGTGTGTGGTTCTTAGAAGAACCGGTGGTAATATATTAATTATTATCTCGACATTCCAAACAGTGTGCTCTGTTCGTCCTCAGTGAATTTTTATCCATCACAATTAAAAAAGCAATGTTTATAAAGTTGAAAATAACTGTTGGGTCCCAAAAATTTTCTTCAAATCACAATTTGCAGAAAGAATTGAATGAATCGGTTTTAACTAATAAAGTACAAAGTGGTATGGTGTATCCATTTTGGATACTGTACTTACTTTTAAACTGTTAAGCTGTTCTTTAGCGCTGTCTGAAATGGGAAGAACTCTGTACAACCATGGAGATGTGTCTTATTTCTCCATGGTACAACAAAACAACATCAAAAAACAGCTTTACAAACTTGGGTCACTGATTGTCAGTTCTCTCCATTTTGTAAATATTTTTAAAACTTCTAAAGTCACTTGTATTCAAATTCAATTCCTATTGATAAATTGTACATGTAGTGTGTAAAGGTGTTTGTCCGACCATTGACTAACATTAGCATACCAATGTCAAAGTCTACCTCATTAGCATAAGGAATATTAGCATAATGCATTATGCATTATAATTGATGGACCGTACCATTCTAGTTTACATTAGAAATGGGGGTGCCTAATCCCTTTTAGTCATTTTACTTGAAGTATGGGGAGTATAATGGTTAAAAATGGAAAATTTAGGCCAACTGCTTAAAAATATGTCATGTTTGAACTTGTCATCCACATATTGAAAATAAATTCAGTAATTCACAATATTTTTCAAAGTAAAAGTCAGATATCTCATTTTTTTTTTTAATAGCGGATACATCTAACATTGAAATCCCGAAGTTACAAGTATGGCTGTAAATATGAACACTTTTATAATGGTTTTTGTATCTAAAAAACATCTTAAATCTTTTTCATACCCCGCTGAATTGTAATTGGGCCGGGGGTCGATTTCACCAAACTTTTCGTAACTTACTATCAATCGTAGGACTTGTGATGTATTGAAGCCCTACGTGGGATAGGCCCCCGACTTGTCTTTTGCCAAAATTGGATGTCATGGCACTAATTGTTCTTTTATTTTATTTTAGCCGTCGCCCAAAAAGAGGAAAACTATGACGGACTTCAACACGTTCTGTACCTGGGTGCTGGACTATGAAGCTTCCTTACAAGGACAGGTGTGTATGAATTATTCATTTATGCAAATGATGTCAAAGGTCAATAGCACTGCGCACTTGATCTAAAAATAGCATCGAACCTCAGACAAACATTGCAACTGGCCATGCAAACGTGTGGTGAGTGGAGGTGTGTGCGCGAGTGCATGCATGGTGTGATGTCATTAGTGCGGAACGCTATTAAGCATCTGTGTGAGGGATATTATCGGCCTTTACAAAACCAGGCTTGAGGCTAGGCTTGGGACTTTTGCTACCTCCATTTGAAACCCACGAAACGAAGGGATTGGGCCACATGACGAAGCCGAAGAAAGGTTCCAGCTTTGCCATGTATCTCAAGCCCTTCAATTCATTTAGGACACAAAATGGCAGTAGTAAAATAAATCCCAAGCCTAGCCTCAAGCCTCATTTCATAAAGGCCCCATGAATCTCTTGAATTATCAAAGGAAAAATGAGAAATATGTGATCTGAATTAAAACAGCCTTATATGGTATTATTGTTGGGTAGTCATAGCAACATGTTCACCATTTTCATTGATGAACATAATGAGTCTGTGCACATATTATGCAAATCGTACGTAATCAAAATTCGATCAAAATTTTTCCTAAACAAATTGTTTTACACATTGCATCAATGCCATAACTTGTTTTTCTCTGTGTAAAAGCTTTCAGCACCCCTCATATTATAATGGTTGTGTCCTGTGTGTTCTTTAAAGGTCACCTTTGTGGTTGTGTCACTTTCCATATAAGGGAAAAATTAGCATATGTCAGAGGGAGACACCATTTCAAGAGAGGGGTGTTTCTATAAAATTGTGTATAAATGTCATTCACTGGGTACTTTGCATTTAATGTACAGGTGCATGCAATATTTTATCACACAATCTTTGAATTAGTTAATTGGATACAATTGTAGTTTTGTGAAAAGTTCTGAAAAGACGTTTTGGCATAATTTATTTATTTATTTGTTTACAATGCTGCAACCTGAGAACAGAACATGGGGATCTCTCAAAGAGGATACGTAAATAGTAGATTTTATCAAGGAAAATAGATCATGTCACTCTAAAAAATGTTGTTCATCGAAAATACGAATTGAATAGCTAAAGAATTAATGATTTTTTGTCTTTCCTTTTTCAGGAACTTGTGAAGAAAAGAAGTCTGAGTCCCTTAGACAGCGAAGGTAACAGCACATCTAGCAGTGACACACCCGATATTCTTAGATACGCAGCGCCATCGCACAAAGGAAAAGTCAAAGGTAAATTTGCTAAGTACAAACGATTTTGAAGGGAGAGGAACATTAATACTGGTCGGGCCCAGCCATCGAAAAGCCTGGCCAGGCCTTGGCCTTGAGGCCTGAAATCCTCCTCTTGTCAGCCCTGAACTTCACTACAATAGAGCTGCTTCAAATCAGCAAAGCCTGGCTTCTGGATACTGTCCATGATCAATGTGGACTCATTCTGTCAATCAGGTTTACTATGATCCAGGACACAGCAGGGGCTTGAAGTTGATAGTTCAAGGCTGGAGATTATAGAAGCCCAAGACCCCAGGCAAAGCCCAGGCCTGGGGCCGATTTCACAAAAACGCTTTGCGATGAACGCTAGAGCCCAAATCCATTGGTAAACGGAAAATCGATCGCTATTTTGCATAGCAATTTTCCATTTAGCGATAAATTTTGGCTTTAGCGATGATCGCAAAGTGTTAGTGGAATCAGCGCCTGGCTTTTCAGTGTCTCGGCCCGACCAGCATTGAAGTTGCTCCCCTAAAGTGCTATTTATAACAGTCTCGATAGATTTCACAATGCTCGAGTCAAAAATGACAAATGGATTGTTTTTTCTTCTAACAGACGAAGAGTGGGAACTGGTAACGTGTTACTGCTGCAAACCGTTCGCCGGACGACCGATGATCGAGTGCTCAGAGTGTGGTACATGGGTTCACTTATCCTGTGCCAAAATCCGCAAGAACAACGTGCCCGAAGTTTTCACTTGCCAACGATGCCGAGACTCCAAGTACGAGATCCGACGGTCGAATCGGGCACGAGAGCCCAAGAAACAGTTCAAGGAATTGTACGAAGACTTGTGAACGTGAGATTCGATCTTATCGAACGAAAAACTTTTTTGTACAAAAAAAAAGACGTACGATGTATTTTTTTCTTTACGAACCGTCCCATAATGCAATGTCAAACTTTTACGGAGACATCGGGGAGATTCTGCGAGGGACGTTTGCGGAGGATTTGGTCTTTCGGCTAGTTGCCATGGTAACAGCGTACGATAAACTGCAAGGTAGAATGAGAAAGGAATACTGATTCCAAAACTCGCTTCGTACTTCAACGCCTGTGATTGGTCACGTTTTCTGCAGAGAAATTTTCAAGAAATGTGCGCGGATTTGGATCGAAGCGGAATAGACACAAAAACAAAATGGCGGAAATAAACCTTCAATGCAGAGAGAAAAGTCTTTTTGGATTCTCGTTGTTTGTGAGTCAACCAGCAGACGGATACCGACTATTTGATGAATGTGATGACATCAGAGTCATGTGACCATCAGCCATTCATCTGGACGAACTGCGTGACTAAAATCATATCGCTCGTGTCTGAATTTGGATCGTGAAACATAAAAACTCCATAGCAACAACAGGATTGACGTAAGCACCGTGGAAAGCGGTCTTGGTATTTCACCACGGTCAGTGCGTCACAATATCTGTCCCACAATGCAATGGGAAATTTGGATATGATGCCACAGTAACTGGTTGTTCGTCACATCCAGTTATGACTCAGCTTATCACCAACTACATCAACAGTTCTGGATTCAGTGCATATTTTTTTCAGAATGTAACGTTTGCAGAACAGCAGTGAATTTTATGGCCCCCAAAAGTATTTTTGGAAACAAAATGTCAAGAAATAATCATGTTGGGTGCAGCAACTTTGTACGTCGTATCGCAGAAAGTTCGCATGTAAATTACATCGTCAACCTGCATAAATTCGCATAAATTAAAAGATATTTATGCAAACACGCATCTCGGTTGTTTGTGTGAGTTCATGAGGAACCCTGTGACATACCATGTTGTTGCACCGGCACAAACAAGTGTTTGCAGAAAAAAATGCTGCAATTTCCAAAAATACAAAGTTCACAACACAAATTTTTCACCAAAATGAAACAAATGACAAAATCAAATGAGATATTTACAAAACTAAAGTTACATGAACTCAAATTTTTTCGATCGGGAATATATACGATTCAAAAAGAGAGTTTTGACGTTTTTGTACATATGTTCAAAGAAATTAGGTTCTATGAAACACTGCCATTAATAATTAATTAATAATTATTTGTGTTTTGTTGTTGTTTTCCTTGTGTAAATATTGTTGTATATTATTGTTTTGGGGTTCATCGGTCCAGTATATATTCTGTTTATAAAAGGCGCTACATGTACATGTATCTATTTGTTTGAAATTGTTTTTGTAAAAGAACTAAAATGCTCTACCAGCGGTCGATTTTATAAAATTTTCTATAATAGCGCTGCGCACTTGCACTAAAAATAGCAGGTTAAATGCTGTGACGTCACACCGGATCTCAGACAAACATTGCAAACATGTGGTGGGTGTGCTTATGTGCTTGCATGGTGTACACTACGTGTGAGTCAATGTTTGTCTGACAGCCCGGGATTTTGTACATGCGCGCGCTGGACAAATCACTCGTGTGACGTCATTAGTGCGGAGCGCTATTGCGGATATTCACTACTTTCTTGAATACTTACAAAAACTTGTTCGTCGATAGCTGATCTATGTTTTTTTTTTTGTGTACTGCGTTTAAGTGCAACCTATCCCACAATGCATTTCTCATATACCTTCACTGCACACTTCCTGTCTATCCGCAAAAGTGTCCATTATGAGTCCATCATGGATAGCGAGCCCGGAAGTTTGCAGTAAAGGTATATGAGAAATGCATCGTGGGATAGTTCACACCGAAGTTTCGTACACAAAATCCCATAGGCTGGCTATCCTCGAAATGGTCATTGTAAGTCAGTTCTGGCGTAAAGCCTGAGGCCAATTTCATAGATCTGCTTAACATAAAAATTTGCTTAGCACAAAAATGTCTCGCCCAATAAGACAAACCACCATTAAAAATTCCATTTGATATTCATGGTCTGCGAACAACAGCCAAAGAACAATCACAAGTGATACACAACACGTGGAAATTTGGTTGTTAACCCTGTTTTTATTAAGACAGAAATGTCATGCTTAGCAAATTTTCATGCTAAGCAGCTCTATGAAATTGGCCCCTGGTTCCTATTTCACAGGAATTGCAAAATTAAGCAAATTTTCTAGCATCTAAACAGCAAAAAAACAATGTGTACTCGTTGTTTTTCGCTTCAAAAATATCGTTGCCTTTTACATGATTTGCGGGCATTAATCTGCGCATGATGTGCGGAACAAATATTTTGTATCAGTCCTAGGCATGACAACAGTAAGAAACGTTTTATGGTGATAAACGGTTTATGGTGAAATCGGCCGCTGTTCAAAGCTGGCTAGAATTCATGGTGTTACGAGTATTTTAATATTAAATTTGATACTTCTTTAAAGGACCAATATGCCATTTCAATGACCTCTAAATATCCCCTTTTTTCAATATTGTTTCGCATTAAACACAAATCAATTATTTTCTGTAACAATTAAATTGATAATGAACAAAAGAACAAATGAGTAGTCTTTCCTCTGGGCCTTTTGTGGCCTTGTTAGATAATAATGGACTCATATGTAGCCACAAATTGACTTGAAGCAAAGACTACACATGTAAGACTCGTGTTTTGCTCACGGACGTCATAAGAAAATCTGGACTCGCAATTACTCCCTGTAGGTCACTGAAACCACAATTATCCATCTTGGCGGGCCAAATACAAAGGTAATACAAAGACGCGCTCACAACAGTTACAGCATTGTATCTTGCACGGTAAGATGGCCGCCGGTGGATTCAGTCAATACAAAAATGTTGCAAGTCTTGATTTTTTATATATGACGTCCGTGGTTTTGCTAAGTAACACGTGTAGTCTTTGGCTCCAATCGTTTTGCGGTGTCACTACAGTCTATAGTAAACCAAGTCCTTCATAACAGGCTAAAATTTACCTCTACAGTTGCTTTCAAACAAAAACAAAGAAATTTGGTTTCTCGTTTGACGTTATTTTCCCCGAAACTACAAATCATTGTCCCTATGTTAAGAGGCTCCAGAATTATGGCCTCGAGTATAAAATTAAAACTCGTTTTGTATTTTTTGTTTCCCTCAAGAATCATGTTCCGATTTTTCTAGAATAAATAATCATCAAATAACCACAAGGGAACGTGACTGAATTTTTAAGTCATTGAAAGGTGAACAAAAAAAATAGTTTGGAGCGGGATTCGAACCGGTGACCTCTTGTACGGTATTCAGGAGGTACCTGGTTCAAATCCTGCTCCAATCAATTTTTGTATGTTAGCTGCATAAATATGATCAACTGGTATAAATAAAACATGGATCTTATAAATCGAAGATTGTACGGGCCCAAACAGGGTATGCGCTAAGCATTCTGGGTAAAATTGTTGCTAGGGCTGGCGCTAAAGTGATGTACATTTTTCACAAGATTACCCATAGTCCTTTGCATGCCCATGTGTAGTGCCTATAACGACAAGCTATCTTTGATAAGGTCCATTAATTGTTTGATTATTTACACAATTTGCGAAAACTTTAAAACAAAAACTTTTGTGATTAGTTACTTCTAGAACATTTAGTTGTTGGTTTTTTTTATAACTTTACCAATACATTAGTCCTTTTTTCAGATTTTGTGGTAAATTATGGTGCATTTTTCCGGCTCGAATTCTTCAAGCAGTTATGGTACATAATACAACACAGTCAATAGTCTTTCTGAACATTTTCTCGACCAAAAATTGTATAGTCATAGTGAGTGGGAGTCTTTAGAAATGAAATGTTTGTTTGTTTGTTTGTTTGTTTGTTTGTTTGTTTGCAGTTTTTAAGATGATATGTGGGATATTTTTTTTGCTAAAAATGTCATGGTTATTATAATTTATGCTCTCCACAACATTAGCAAGGTTTAATAGTGCCCCGCACTTGCGCTAAAAATAGCACCGGATCTCAGACAAACATTGCAACCATGCAAACGTGTGTGCGTGCATGTACACTACGTGCGTGAGACAATGTTTGTCTGACATCCGGGGATTTTGTGACGTCATTAGTGCGGAGCGCTAATAGCTTTTTGCACTTGCGCTAAAAATAGCACTGGATCTCAGACAAACATTGCAACCATGTAAATGTGTGTGTGTGTGCACGTGCATGTGCACTACGTGTGTGAGACAATGTTTGTCTGACATCCGGGGATTTTGTGACGTCATTAGTGCGGAGCGCTAATAGCTCTCCGCACTTGCGCTAAAAATAGCACCGGATCTCAGACAAACATTGCAACCATGTAAATGTGTGAGCAGGTGCACGTGCATGAGACAATGTTTGTCTGACATCTGGGGATTTTGTGACGTCATTAGTGCGGAGCGCTATTTGTGGAAAGAGGGCAGGGCTTTGATTTTTGAGGGAAAGTACATACGTACATTACACTTACCCTGAACCATGTGATAACAGCTGCAGTGTTGTAAGGGCTCTTTTCAAACTCTGGCTCTGGCTCCGGCTCCATCATCCAAAAGTTGAAAAATGCATTGTTGAACAGTATATGCACTAAAATTATGTACATGAAATCCCATAGGAGACACATGGCAGACAGGGAAGTGTACAGGTATATAAACATTCTTATATACCTGTACAAAATCTGATAATGCTGGTTACAATACTTCATTGAAGTTTTGGCTGAATTTTCTTGCTCAAAACTGTGGGCAATGTCATAGAGCTGCTTAAGACAAAATTTGCTTTTAAGCATGAAAAGTCTTCCTTGATCAAACAGGACTACCAACCAAATTTTCATGTGATGTTTACTCAGTGCTTTTGACTTGTATTCGGTCATTGTTTGCTGAGCATAACATTCACAGGGAGTTTTGGCTGGCATACTGATTTTATTTACCAAGGTTTTTGGTGCTTATATAAGCAAATTTGGGTGCCTAAGCAGCTCTATGAAATTGGACCCAGGTCATTTTCTTCCAAAATGTAGCCAAAACTCTATCTATGTTGAAACCTAATACATATATGAAATAGACTGGTGCCAAAGCCATCATTTCAAGAAGGTACTTTCTTAATCATGGGATTTCAAGTGATGGATTTGTACATGTGGTCAGTGAAGTCTGGGTACAAGACAGTCAGTATTCAACCTTAAAAATCATTAAAATTATTGGTTTTTTACATTGATTGTTTTTGGAAGACAATATTTAATTCAATATTTTCTTTTGAAAATTTGCATAATAACTACTAAACTTTAAACTTGTTTTCTTAAAAAACAAAACAATGGACCTGACCTACAATTTATAATCCCTAAAAGAAATTTCATAAAATCAGTATTCTTCTGTTTAAAAATCATCTATTTATCATTTCTTGTGATTTTGTTTTTAATTTAGGGGAATTCGGGCTCGTTTATACCAGATTAATAATTTCAATAATTTTATTTCCCATTAAAAATTGCCAAAAAGTGTGGACAGTATGATTTCAGGACAGCAAGTGGCTGTTGTTATTTATTAAACATGTACAGTTTGTGAAAGATATGTTCCGAGTCTTGTTGGTGGTGATTTTCAGAGTTAGGAGGGCCTGACGTTTGGATCCTAGCAGGATCTTCCTCAAAGGCTGCTCAGAGTTAGGAGGGTCTGACGTTTCGATTCTTAGCAGGATCCTTCTCAAAGGCTGCTCAGGGTTAGGAGGGCCTGACGTTTCGATCCCAGCAGGATCTTTCTCAAAGGCCCTAGCAGGATCTTCCTCAAAGGCTGCTCAGAGTTAGGAGGGCCTGACGTTTCGATCCCAGCAGGATCTTTCTCAAAGGCTGCTCAGAGTTAGGAGGGCCTGACGTTTCGATCCCACCAGGATCTTTCTCAAAGGCTGCTCAGAGTTAGGAGGGCCTGACGTTTTGATCCTAGCAGGATCTTTCTCAAAGGCTGCTCAGGGTTAGGAGGGCCTGACGTTTGGATCCTAGCAGGATCTTTCTCAAAGGCTGCTCAGTGTTTGGAGGGCCTGACGTTTGGATCCTAGCAGGATCTTTCTCAAAGGCTGCTCAGAGTTAGGAGGGCCTGATGTTTGGATCCTAGCAGGATCTTTCTCAAAGGCTGCTCGGAGTTAAGAGGGCCTGACGTTTTGATTCTTAGCAGGATCCTTCTCAAAGGCTGCTCAGGGTTAGGAGGGCCTGACGTTTCGATCCCAGCAGGATCTTTCTCAAAGGCCCTAGCAGGATCTTCCTCAAAGGCTGCTCAGGGTTAGGAGGGCCTGACGTTTCGATCCCAGCAGGATCTTTCTCAAAGGCTGCTCAGAGTTAGGAGGGCCTGACGTTTCGGTCCTAACAGGATCTTTCTCAAAAGTTCAGTGAGCTAACCAACATCAGAAAAAAATGAAAGACACGTTTAAAAACTGGAATAAATTCAATTTATAGACCTCTTTGAAGGTTTTTATTGATTTGTCCTTTTGTAAGGCGCATTTTGTTTTTTATTACAGTGAAAGAGTTGCTTAGCAACACGGTAGTTATTTCATATATATATTACATAATACTACAAGACAATACACTAGGTAACGAGGAATAAACACTAAAACAAAAGAACCTGTCAGAGTAAATAAGACGCTAATGACTCACGGCCAAACAACAGACAAGCTGAGGTTTTGAAATCGCCATAGAAAAGGCCCTAAACCATGTATTCCTGGCGATGTCACTTAGGGTCAATGGTACATTTCAATTTTTTATTTAATTCCTCTCTTTTGCTATCAGAACTTAAATTTTGTGTTATTAACCCTAATCCTCTGCACCTGCCACACAAGACAAGAGCTGTTTACCACACACTACCACAGTCTCCACAATGGAGCTAGATCATACACCATGCATAACCACACAAACCACAATGTGGTGTATTGTGGTATTCAGGATACCACACTTTACCACAGGAAACACTGTGTGTGGTAGATTGTGGTAAGCATGAGGGTTATTAGGGGGTTAATTCAATCTTAAACGACGCCTAGAATGGTGCTTGTGTCTTCTTTGGGGCAAACTTGTATAAAACTAGGGGAGCCCTATTGCACTCATTCCCATACATTAAAGTGGACTTAAGTTAAAGGTAGTATCATACTTTGGTTTTTGTCAAAAAAATGCAGATTCATGGGCAAAAATATCAAGACAGATACAGTAACAGTCATCTGTGAAAATTTCAGTCCCATACGGTGCCCAGATTTTCAGTTGTTGTTTTACTAATTTCTGGATAATGAACCATTTCAGGCGGAAACATTTTAACGGTATGTTTCTACCACCACCATCTTCATACCCTGTATTACGTAAATCTGTGAACATCTCTAGCTGTTTTGGTTTCTTACCAAAGTATGATACTACCTTTAAAGACTTCATGAATTCTCTGCTTACGATTCTCATTCTACGCTTAGCACCAAATGTCTACGCTAGCCGAGTAAGCGAGAAATCCTTAGTTATGCAAACTACGCAAGCACACAACAAACAATTTCTCCCTAGAACATGAAATAGTATCTGGTAAGCACAGAATTTTCTGCTTCCGAGAAATTATTTTCTTTAACAGTTAAATAATTCAATGGGAGACTTTGGAGAACTGGTCTTCCAGTCAACAGTGCACGCACTCGCAAAACAACGCACGTATGCTCACAATTGCATGCGCGTGCGCTGTTGACTTGATGACTGGTTCTCCAAAGTCTCCCATTCAACTATGTTTCAGGACACAGCAGGGGCTTGAAGTTGATAGTTCAGGCTGGGGATTATAGAAGCCCAAGAGCCCAGGTAAAAAGGCCTATGGGCCCAGGCCTGGCCCGGCTTTTCAGTGGCTGGACCCGAACACCATTTAAGTTTCTCTCCCTATAAAGGTTAAATGTACAAGTATGACCGCATACATATGAAAAAAGTAAGTCGTGAAATCCCACAATAGTACCAGATTTATCATTTGCGGTCATAAATATAATATTCATTATTGACAGATTACAAGTATCATTTGTGCATATATATATTCTTATTATTACTTTTATCGATATTTTTTATTAATATTACTATTCATTATACACTGCCATGAAAGTGTACCGACTATTATGTAATGTACACCAACCGTGTATGTGGGTGCTTGGGTACCATGCAGCTTCATGGAAGTGATTGCGTTTGCTGGTATAGGTACAAGCGCAATCATTTGGGCACCGTTGCACAGTTACAGTAATACTAGATCATGTACCATGTGACACCTTCTTGTCCAATCACATCAAAGAATCTTTGTGTGAGGTGTCATAATAGTTATTATGGGGGCACTAGTTAGCTACCGTTGCACGATTAGAAGTGTGCAATAGTAGAAACTGTTTTGCATGGCAGCAGTCATTACACAGCCTATCCTTAAGAACTGCAGTGTACTAGTTCACCATTGCATGATTAGCATTAGCAGTGTGCAATAGCTGACCACTTTTTCCATGGTGGCAGTCATCACTACAGCCTATCCTTATAAGAACTGCAGTGTACTAGTTCACCATTGCACGATTAGCATTAGCAGTGTGCAATAGCTGACCACTTTTTCCATGGCAGCAGTCATCACTACCTATCCTTTTAAGAACTGCAGTGTACTAGTTCACCATTGCACGATTAGCAATCATTAGCAGTGTGCAATAGCTGACCACTTCTTACATAGCAGCAGTCATCACTTATCCTTATAAGAACTGCAGTGTACTAGTTCACCATTGCATGATTAGCAATCATAAGCAGTGTGCAATAGCTGAACACTGTTTTACATGGTGGCAGTCATCACACAGGATATCTTTATAAAAGCATGGCTATACATGATGAATACACATGCAAGTGATGGGGACACTAGTTCACCATTGCATGATTAGCAGTGTGCAATAGCTGACCACTTCTTACATAGCAGCAGTCATCGCATAGCCTATCCTAATAAGCAATGCTGTACATGTACATGAATACACATGCATGTGCTGGGGCACTAGTTCACCATTGCATGATCAGTAGCATGCAATAGCTGACCACTAGTATTTTTCACCTTCTGGCTCATGAAAGAAGATATTGAAGATATACAGGACTCATTTTCTCTTTACGATGTGTCAAGTGTTTTAGGCAGTAAAAATGCACCAACCGTTTGTTTTTATAACACCAGAATATTGGCACGAATTAAAACATTGATTATGAAATTTATATACATCACTCAGGACCGGAATAAATAAACACCGATAATCAATTTCATCAAAATAAATAATCACGTTTCTCAATCATCATGATAGGTACGAAATTATATGACGGCAAATGCTCCTCAAAGACGCAACATGCGCAGACCCACAATATATGTACCACCACAGTTTTGTCTGACCGGGGTAACTTTCTTGGGTAATGGGATACTTTGGAGAACCGGTCTTCAAGTCAACAGCGCACGCGCACGCACAACAGCGCACGCGCAAAACAAAGCGCACATGCTCACAACTGCGTGCGCTGTTGACTTGAGGACCGGTTATCCAAAGTCTCCCATTGCCAACTGGGCCCATTTCATGGCTCTGCTAAGCGTAAAATCAGCGCTTACAGAAGCAGACAATTATGTGCTTACGAGATTCTATTTCATGGATTAGCAAGGAATTTTCAATTGTGCACGTGCGTAGTTCGTGTTACTAAGGATTTCTCGCTTGCTCGGCTAGCGTAGAATATCGGCGCTAACCCTGTAAGCAGAAAATGAAGATCATAAGCACAGAGTTTGCAGTAAGCAAATTCATGAAATTGGACCCAGGGCCAATTTCATAGAGCTGCTTAAGCACCAAAATTTGCTTAAGCTCCAAAAATCTCGGTAAATAAAATCAGTTTGCCAACCAAAACTCCTTGCAAATATCATGCTCAGCAAACAATGGCCGAATACAAGTCAAAAGCAGTAAACATCACATGAAAATTTGGTTGGTAATCCTGTTTGATCAAGGAAGACTTTTCATGCTTCACAAAATTGTTTGCTTAAGCAGCTCTATGAAATTGGCCCCAGGTTACGAGATAGTTTCGAATGCACAATACATGTATGTGTACGAAAGTCATCTGAAATGTATAAATGTACATTTATTTTCAAAAGCTTGTGGATAGTTTACGCAAATGTTTTCAATTTCGTCAAAATTTGTGAATGCCGAACCGCGAGGCACTTTTAGACGGAGAAATTTACATGGTAAATTACATAAATGCCTAAATATAAAAAATAGGTCTTCTGGCTAAACAGTAGACTGGCTGGCGAATCTGTAGCGCCCTCTAGTGGTGAGAAATGTATTGTGTATCGCGCGCAATGACCAACCTACAGGCCAATCTTACAACCATTAGCAAAATTTTACAACTTGCTACTTTTTTTGTGTTTTAACAAAATGGTAACCTGCATAAAACAGTGCACACTCCAATGAGTCATTAGCTGGTTACCGGCTGTGTGCTGCCATTTTTGCCGCTGATAGTTCATTTTATCGTCTCGGCAGAAATAGAAAATTGGTCCAGAGGTAGAAAACCATCGAATCCTATCGGATATAAACAAACCTACTTGTTTACTGAAATCCTCCGTAAAAATTGCGAGACGTAACTGACGACAACATGACCACAAGATGGGCTACTTAGCTTACATATCTCTGGCCTGTATCCATGGTTACGCAGTCCTGGTTGCTCCATTTCGAAAGAAGGGTAAGAAGATGAAACTGGCTGGACACTGCTCACAATATCGTACATGACTTCTCCTGGAATAAGATGATACAAAACAAACATTTTTGTATAAAATCTTGCTAGGATCCAAACATCAGACCCTCCTAACTCTGAGCAGCCTTTGAGAAAGATCCTGCTAGGATCGAAACGTCAGGCCCTCCTAACTCTGAGCAGCCTTTGAGAAAGATCCTCCTAGGATCGAAACGTCAGGCCCTCCTAACTCTGAGCAGCCTTTGAGAAAGATCCTGCTAAGATCGAAAAGTCAGGCCCTCCTAACTCTGAGCAGCCTTTGAGAAAGATCCTGCTAGGATCCAAATGTCAGGCCCTCCTAACTCTGAGCAGCCTTTGAGAAAGATCCTGCTAGGATCCAAACATCAGGCCCTCCTAAATCTGAGCAGCCTTTGAGAAAGATCCTCCTAGGATCGAAACGTCAGGCCCTCCTAACTCTGAGCAGCCTTTGAGAAAGATCCTGCTAAGATCGAAAAGTCAGGCCCTCCTAACTCTGAGCAGCCTTTGAGAAAGATCCTGCTAGGATCCAAATGTCAGGCCCTCCTAACTCTGAGCAGCCTTTGAGAAAGATCCTGCTAGGATCCAAATGTCAGGCCCTCCTAACTCTGAGCAACCTTTGAGAAAGATCCTGCTAGGACCAAACATCAGGCTCTCCTAACTCTGAGCAGCCTTTGAGAAAGATCCTCCTAGGATCGAAACATCAGGCCCTCCTAACTCTGAGCAGCCTTTGAGAAAGATCCTGCTAGGATCCAAACATCAGGCCCCTTCAAACTCCGAACATTTACCTTATGGCCGTTGGCTGGAGTTGGTGCTGGCTGAGGAGGGGCGGCGGCTTGGGCACCTTGGGGCGGGGCTTGTTGCTGGGATTGTTGTTCCTCTTGGGCGAGATTCTGGGCTAATCTTAGGTCCTCTTGTTCTTGGAGTTGTAACGCCAGTTCGTGGCTAGAAAATGACAAGTCGCAGAAATGGAAATCAATAAAATACAAAATTTGAAGGAAAAAAAAGAAAAGCTGCTCAAATTAGCAGAATAATTAATTATATTCATCTTGCTCTAAGACAAAGTTAACCAATGTAAACAGGAGCCAATTTCATAAAACTGTTAAGCACAAAAATGTGCTTAGCACAAAAATGTCTCGCCCAATAAAACAAACCACCATTGAAAATTCCATTTGATATTCATGGTCAGCGAACAACAGCCAAAGAACAATCACAAGTGATATACACAACACGTGGAAATTTGGTTGTTAACCCTGTTTTTATTAAGACAGAAATGTCATGCTTAACACTTTTATGAAATTGGCCCTAGGTCTGCAAAACTATGGTTCATTGTAGACCAAACTGGCAAGACCTTGCGCCAATTTCACGGCCCTGCGTACCACAAAAATTTGCTTAGCACAAAAATGTCTTGCCCAATAAAACAAACCACCGCTACACGGAAAATTGCTACGCAAAGTAGCAAGCGATATTCTGTTTTACGATGGATTTGGGCTTCAGCGCTGATCGCAGAGCATTAATGAAATCAGCCCCAGGCCCTGAGTTTAGAAAATGTTAGTGAGCGGTGGCCCCCAGCTATGGCTGCCTCCATGATGCTTACTCTGACAATGCTGCCATGGCTCTGGAGCGTGTGTCTTGATCTTGGATCTGCACCAGTTTATTGGCTTGTGAGTAATCCTCATGCTGCTGGTCTTGATGTAACGACAGAGCCACAAGATAACTGTATCGAAGCAACAAAAAGCATGCACATTTTAGATTTGCCTGGAGCCAATTTCATGGAGCTGCTAAGCACAAAAATTTGCTTAGCACAAAAATGTCTTGCCCAATAAATCAAACCACCGTTAAAAATTCTATATAATATGCATGGTCAGCGAACAACTGCCAAAGAACAATCACAAGTGATACACAACACGTGGACATTTGGTTGTTAACCCAGTTTTTATTCAGGCAGAAATGTCATGCTGAGCAAATTATTTTTGCTAAGCAGTGCCGTGAAATTGGCCCCCGATAGAAGGTGGATACATCAGTCAGTGGGAGCTTGCACAGCGGCAGCGCCGCATCTACCTTTGGGCGGTACTCCTCTGGTCTTATGATAGCCATCCCCCAGGCAGCCACACAACCCCCCCTGTTCCCGACAAACTAAAATATGCCCAACTTTGTTTGTTACCAACATTAAGGGTTTAATCAAGCCCTGTTCCACAATACTCGCAGCTGGGGTGCTGAATTGCAAAGGATGCGGCTACAATGTGATCGAGTTGCCGGCATTCATTAGCGCCCTTGCACCAAGGCCAAATTGGAGAGAGGCAAGTGCCATACGCACTCAAATTTGTACACAGTGTACGGAAAAAAAGGCACTGAACTTGTGTAAAGCACAGCGAACTCACTCTGTGTCTAACTGCTGGTCTGGCGACATGTTGGCTGCTGCTGCAGCTGGCACAAGCTGGCTCGTGGCTGGCCGCGTGTTGAACTCGCCGTCGAGAAAACCACTGTCGCCCTCTACGCTGCTTAGCGTCTCCCAGACGATGTTACTCTCTGTCAGAAAGCCCTGATCGGTCACTAAGACGCAAAGTTGGTCCTAGAGAGGTGCAAGGATGGGAAAGAGTATGAGGGACTGGTTTCTCCACACCATAGGGGTGGAGGCATTCATTGCTGCCTTGCTGTGGACTAGGTACCCCTTCCAGTCCTATTTATACTGTGAAGAGACCATCAGTCTTGTTTCAGTGTGAGGGACTGGTTTCTCCACACCATAGGGGTGGAGGCATTCATTGCTGCCTTGCTGTGGACTAGGTACCCCTTCCAGTCCTATTTATACTGTGAAGAGACCATCAGTCTTGTTTCAGTGTGAGGGACTGGTTTCTCCACACCATAGGGGTGGAGGCATTCATTGCTGCCTTGCTGTGGACTAGGTACCCCTTCCAGTCCTATTTATACTGTGAAGAGACCATCAGTCTTCTTTCAGTGTGAGGGACTGGTTTCTCTACACCATAGGGGTGGAGGCATTCATTGCTGCCTTGCTGTGGACTAGGTGCCCCTTCCAGTCCTATTTATACTGTGAAGAGACCGTCAGTCTTGTTTCAGTGTGAGGGACTGGTTTCTCCACACCATAGGGGTGGAGGCATTCATTGCTGCTTGCAGCGGACTAAGCTACTCCTTTCAGTCTGTTACTTACTTTGTGTTTAATTAACGTGCTGAAGTGGTTATTTCTGAAGAATACGCATAGTTCTCCTTCATCCGTTGAGCTGTTCAGCTCGCAAAGACCATAAAACGTCAACTGAGCCGCGGTCCTTTCCAGAAACTGCTCGGCAACGAGACCTTGTGGAGAAAGATACAAAGAAAAATTGACTGGAGCGGGATTTGAACCGGCGACCTCATGAATACCTTACAATGGAAAAAGATATACATGTATGCATTACTACATGTTCTTCAAAATTTGTGCACCACCAAGCGAGGGCGCTACCGGCAACCTCAGTTTTTTAAAAGTTCCGATGGTCGGAAAGGTAAAAAAAGTAAGTCATTGAGAAAGGTGAACAAAGACAATTGACTGGAGTGGGATTCGAACCGGAACCCTCCGATGGTCTGACATACCTTGATGTTGTTCGTTCTCATCTTTGGCACTCTTGCTAGCAATGATCCGTTCCACAACCTGGTTGTAGCTGCTGGTCCCCACGGCCGAGACGATCTCGTCATCCTGGGGGTCGTACAACCAGCCGTGGCACAGGACGATATTCAGAAGATCAAACACCACACACTCCTGTGTGTATTCAAAATCTTTAACCCTAGATTTAATAATAAAGAACGAAAAGAAGTTTCCAATAGCCGCCATCTTTGTTGAATTTTGCTTTTGTGCTCGGCAGCCATGTTACCTGCTCAAATTAAGGAGTTTGGGTATTATGAAGGACACAGGATTGTAGAGCCCAGGCACTGTAACTTTATATGAGGGCTTGATGGCCCAACTTGGTCCAAGTCCAAAGAATGTACTGTAGGGATACTGCAAAGTGTGGTATTTTGAAGGGCACATGACTGTAGAGCTTAGGCACTGTCACTTTATATGGGGACTTGAAGTCCAAAGAAAGTGCCAACTTGGGCTATTGCAGTGTAAAAACAATGGTGGAATGTTCCCCTTACAAATATAGGATTAATTACTTAATTCACTAATTAATTAAAAGTACTTACCCTGTGAATTTAACATTAACATCTAAACCTGTACAAAGCTTGGCGATGATTTCCATCGCGTCGTTCATATTTTGTTCGTAATTCCGCTGGACTCCTTCAGAGGCATTCTGGGTAAAAAAACAACACAAAAAATCGTAACCGGTGAAAACACACTTCAGGAGACTTTTACTTTTTATGAAGATTTTGGTTTTTCGGTTTGGTTCTTCGATCATTCGAACGTTGAAATGTGTAACTGTACCATTGGTAGTTTTCTGGATTCACTACCGTTTGTTGCTTTTTCAAGTCACTATGGAAACCATCTCAGATGACCGATCATAGAAGAGATTGATCCAGTGACAAAATTTGCGATGGTGTCAGCGAACCTTTTTGTAAAGATAAGGGACCTGGGGTCGATTTCACGAAGCCCTACGATCAATCATAACTCCAGTTACAAGGGATAACCCATCGTAGGGAGCCTATCCTACGTAGGGATGCAATGTATCATAAGTCCTACGATTGATAGTAACTTACGATGAGTTTGGAGAAATTAACCCCAGGGCTGGATTTCACACAACACCACGATAACTCTAAACACAAGCCGACAATATCACCATAGTGATCAGTAACCATGACATCACATCTTTAGCTTAGCAACAGAGACCCGTCTACTCACCTCCAGTGATCGATTCAACAGGCAGTCACCAAGGTAACCCACCAGCTGGCTAGCGGACACCATCTCTACCATCAGTGGGATTTGCACGGTCCCCCGCAGCAGCAGTACGTTCATAATGGCGATGAGGGGGCAGGGACCGTTCTCGTTCTGGGTGATGATGGGTGTGCTGTTGCCTCTAAATTTGATCCATTTGACGTGGTAGGCTTGTTCCGCTGGTTGACGTTTCGGACTGGTGTCTGCTGTTGCAAAGAAACACACAGAGTTTGGCTGTGTGCCAATTCTCTGGCTGCGGCTGCAAATTACGCATGTACCTATGGCAGCCACTAGCCAGTGACTGCAGCCATTTCCATAGACTTGTGTGTTATTTGCGGTCGCAGCCAGAGAATTGGGACACGGCCTAAGTCTCGTTGGTTTTTGTCGAAGAGAGCATTCCTCCCAGTGAAGGCACTCCCACTGCCCATGTGGTGGCCCCCAGCAAGCCTGGAAATAAATGGAGGCCACTGAGGCCACGGCCTTCGTTGCCCTGGTTCTTGGCCTTCGTGCCCCCTTCAAATGTTTCCATAGACATTATGATTTTTCAATGGAAGTGCCCCTTGCAATGGAAAATTACCCTCACCAAACCTTATTTCCAGCCCTGCCCCAGTAATGGACGCTGTGTACAAATGGTTGGAGTGTGGTGGCCGACTTTCAGTGGTATACATTACCTGCTGATGTTTTCCCTGCAGCGACTTCACCGGTACCCTCCCCGTCGCCATCTACACTAGAAGAGGCACCGGGCGTGACTGTTCCATTCTCGCAAGGGGTGACCTCAACCGGGTCTACGTTCTGCTTCAAGGCTTCGATATTTGCTGCACCCCTCTCCTTCCCTACGTCTTCAGACTGGATGTCAGTATTGCCATCGCTAGCCATCATTTATACCTGAAGATGAGATAAATATGTCACTTCCTGTGTAAGCATGCTCCAGCGCATTGTGTTGTAAGCTGCGTAATTGTTTTCACTCCAGCCACAAATTGCCAAGCGATTCAATGACCTCGTCCTCAGCTCAGGTCATGAAAAAGCCAGGATTTATGACCATGTCCATGAGAATAGGGTTTGTGCACGGGGGTGTATGGAAATCTTTCCCATACATATGTTGCAAATACATGACGTAAAATACAGTACTTAGGGCGATTGTAAAGTTCAGGACCCAGCCCCCTAGCCCTGTGTTTTTATCAATATTAATTATAGATCAGCGCAGACATCCGGGTAGGCCTACTTTCATTCTCATAACTTGACAACCGATGAAAACTAACGTGTAGATGGCGCAAGCTACGGACAAATCATGCACAAACCGCCCGTCGTCGAGAACTGTTTTCCGAATATTTTTGTCAAGAAGCAGAAATTGTGTTTTGCACGACTTTCATTGTGGAGTCCTAGTTTTTCCTCAGACAATAATCCTTCTTTGATGTACCGTATACGTATACTATTAAGATTAAACAATTCTGGCAGCTTTTTGTCTTAAAACCTGTACAACTTAATGCATTGTTTTCATCGGCTCCAAGGTCGGCGAGTTGGAACGAAGTCACTCCGCGCTGATCTATTCAATTTCAAGGTGATTCTGGAGCATATCGGATCATAGAGGAAGGAAACTGTTTCCTTCCTCTATGATCGGATAGCTAGTATCGTGATAAAAACACAGAGGGTTCCCTTACTTTACAATCGCCAAAAGTAGGCCTTCCTACTATTAATTACAAATACAAAACTAAAACTCAATGTAATGCTATTGTAAACATACCTCCATTTAAAACCATGGCAATATAAAAAGTATGAAAAGGATTTTATATCTCCACGGACCAGGCCCCAGGGCCGTGTAAATAAAAAAGTCTAGCCGAAATTTGATAATGATTTTACAGTAACAAGGCCTAAATTAACCCTACCTATCGTCTTGAATTCCTCTGCTACTTAAGTCAAAACTGTCACAGAAATTCTTGCAGTCGCAGTGCAGAAAATGAGCAATTTGGCCTTCAAATTACTCGCCAGCCATCCAACAACATAACAATCAAAACCAGACGAAACACTTATCAATGACAATGACGTAATGATGTCTGACACCTTTTAACTTCCCATTAACAAACCACAGGGACATGAAGATGTCACCTGTCTCAGAATGATATTCAGAGCAAACCATTAACCAATGGGGTAATTTAAAACCAGACGAAAGTTTTTTTAAGTAATTTTGTTTATTATTTTCCACCCTTATTTATGCATTTAACGTAATAATAAGTATTAAGAATGATATTCTTATTATATCCATATGTTTATATGTTATTGGGAGTTTGGAAATCGTTATTGATTTGGTATATTTTCCTATGATGTTGTTATAACTCCCCTATTAATAAATGGACCATCCTATTTCCAGCCGTGATCAGCAGCAGGCTTTTGCAGCGTATGAAAAACAATCTAGAACACATTCGGCTAAAGGTGAAAATGGAGAAATAATGAAATTTTCATGTAAAAATTTAAAATTGGATGCCTTTTAATTGATTTTTGGCTAAAAGTCCATTCTAGCTTTGCGACCTTTTAAAACATTGATCATACAATCACTACTTTTCTTTGAGTTTGCCTAAAATTCCCACAAAGTTTTAATTATTATGTGAACAAAGAAGCGGGATTCGAACCGGCAACCTCCTGAAAACCATTATTATTATATTATTATTATTTTTTGGGAAGGGGGTTCACAAAATGAGTACAAAGTCACAAATTCAAGCAAATAAATTTATTGCACTGTTCATCACTGGAGTTATACAACAGTCTATAAACAAACAAACAATTTTCATACATAACATGCATATATAGATATAAATTAACATATGTAATGTTCTTTTGTTTTGTTGAATAACCGAGTATGGGGTTGGGTTTTGAAAAGTTTAATTTTCAACAATAAAGCAAGGAATATTACTGTTTTTCTGTGAATATAACTTGTCGGGAAGAATTCCACTGATGGCCATCACTTGTACACAAACCTATGGGACCGACCGGTAGATGGCTACCGCTGCATTCAAAGTATATAATTGTAGGTAAAAAAAAACTCTGAAAATCTCACTTTTCAAATATGCTACCCCAGTGTTATACACCTGAGATTGAAGTTCATCATGACTTGCATAACTCTTGGAGGAAATAACCCTTTTTCCGTAATGGCCGTCAGTGGAATTCTTTCCAACTTGTCTTTTGTAAAGATGGTTCACACGCAGCAAAATAAACCCGATTTTTACATAAATACATAAACATCCTGAGATGACACACAACATAAAAAGCATGGACTTCTCAAAATAATTTTGAAATTATTGCAATTAAACATTCATCAAAATTTAAAACAAGTTCAATATTTGGCCATGCAGCTAGCCCACTACAAAAATATAAATCATAAAAATAATAATATGAACCTAGGAAAATACAAAATAAAATATCCGGGCTTACTTCAAACTGGAGTAATAAATAATATCTAGATATTTAAATGTTAGTAATACCAAAATCCTTTAATAATTAATATTTGAGAGTTCAGGCTCTCGTTACAAAGATAACTTTTCTGAGATAACACTAAAACTGTTAAAGGTACAGTACAGGATTGGTAACATACCCAAACAGAAATGTTCACAGATTTACCAATAGTTTTCAGGGTATGAAACATACCGTTAAAATATTTCCGCATTACAGCAGGGGCCAATTTCACATCCCTGCTTAGCACAAAAAAATTGCTAACCATGAAATTTCTGTCTTACAAAAACAGGATTAACAACCAAATGTCCATGTGCTGTGTATCACTTGTGATTGTTCTTTGGCTGTTGTTCGCAGACCATGAATACCAAATGGAATTTTGAATGGTGGTTCGTTTCATATTGGGCAAGACATTTTTGTGCTAAGCAATTGTTTGTGCTTAGCAGCTCCATAAAATTGGCCCCCGGTAAAATTGACACACTGTTTGGCAGAAATGAAGGGACTGGGATCAAGTCTATCTATTACCTCTCAATCAAACTGTCTCGAGATCTGGGGCCAATTTCACGGCGCTGCTTAGCACAAAAATTCGCTAAGCATGACATTTCTGTCTTAATAAAAACAGGTTAACAACAAAATTTCCATTTGCTGTGTATCACTTGTGATTGTTCTCACGGCTGTTCTTCACTGACCATGAAATGTTTAACTGTGGTTAGTTTTATTGGGCAAGACATTTTTGTGCTAAGCAAATTTTTGTGCTTAGCAGCGCCGTGAAATTGGCCCCTGAAAAGATTACATCACCAAATAAAAAAAACAGTCGATAATTTTCAAAAACAAAAAATTCATTTTATAATAAGAGAGAGAACTTTCAATATGAGCTTCCAGATTTTAAACAATACTTCAGAGATTCTTGAATTAATTACCATGGTTACAAACAATTAGCAGATATATGTATGTGACAATTAATTGATTAATAAATATCCAAGTTACACAAGAATACAACTTGAATACTGAATACAATAGTTGAATAGAAGCGATTATAAATTAGGTCAAAGTTCAGAATTAATTTTTTTACAAACAACTATCAATGCCTATGCATCACAAAATGTGTACAAAAAACATTCCAGCAGAATGGTACAATGTTTGGAGTGTTATCTTCCTCTGTCTGTTGAAACCTGAGACAATTCAGGAGATATTGAATGGGAGGAAATATTCAGGATTATTGCAAATGCCGACTGAAAACAGGTGAAAAGTCATGCATTTTCAAAATTGAGATGTCACCACCGATAAAACGAGCTCGAAAAGAGCTTTCCAACGATATGCAACACTTGGGGTGCTATCTTCCTCTGTCTGTTGAAACCTGAGACAATTCAGGAGATATTGAATGGGAGGAAATATTCAGGATTATTGCGAATGCCGACTGAAATTTGGTGAAAAGTCATGGTTTTCAAAATTGAGATATCACCACCATTGAAACGAGCTCGAAAAGAGCTTTGCAACGGTATGCGACACTTGGGGTGCTACCTTCCTCTGTCTGTTGAAACCTGAGACAATTCAGGAGATTTTGAATGGGAGGAAATATTCAGGATTATTGCGAATGCCGACTGAAATTTGGTGAAAAGTCAAACATTTTCAAAATTGAGATATCACCACCATTGAAACGAGCTCGAAAAAAGCTTTCCAACGATATGCAACACTTGGGGTGCTATCTTCCTCTGTCTGTTGAAACCTGAGACAATTCAGGAGATTTAGAATGGGATAAATCAACAGAATGTTGCCTTTGAATAGCTGGACAAAACTATTACTAGAATACTGTTAAGATATCATACCAACAAAATAAACAGTGCTAGCATCATTAACCAAGCCTACTCTTTACGAAATATTTTTGTCAGATATGGAGTCTGAGATTGTTTTTGCCAACTTAGCCTCATATCTTTGACAGCCAAAATATAAAAAGTAAGACCTTAAAAAAAAACAAAGGAAGACTAAATAATGTATAAATAAGCTGAATTTATATTTCAATTTTTTTAGAAAAAGCAGCAAAAAAACCTACGCAAAAAATAGAACAGAGGAACCATCCATCTTTTGGTTTTTCAACGTGACCTACCAAAATATGTCTAGAAGTACAACGCAATATCAGCCTCGGTTTTTGTATTTTTTACTTCAGCGGACGGAATAAACATAAAATAAAACCCTGTGACAAAAATGCAAGAAATATAAATAAATAACAAATAAATATTTTCAGCTGAGTTTTAGAAGTTTGTATGAAAAAGAAAACTTGATCGGTAGATTATGTCAGAAAGCAGGAAACTTGGGATGTGAACCTGAGACCAGAGAAAAAGCGGATTAGTGCTCTGCTCGATTGTGTTATTTTCTGGTAGGGCCATCCGAAATCCAATAAGGAGCACACAGACTTGGACACAAATGCAGGACTTGAACCCTGGACAACTGGAACAGACTTCCAGTTCTCTATACCCTGAACTAATCAAGAATGGTCGGTGAACCATAGACCAGAGAAATAATGGGACAGTGCTCTGTTGTGTTATTTTCTGGAAGGGCCATCTGAACTCCTACATTGGAACTTGAACCCGAGACAACTGGAACAGACTGCCAGTTCTCTATACCATGAACTAACCAAGAAACTTGGATGGTGAACCAGGGACCAGAGAAACAACGGGCCAGTGTTCTGCTCTGCTAGTTTGCTGGGAACACCATCCGAAATACAACGGGATTCGAACCCTGGACAACTGCAACAGACTTCCAGGTATTGCTCAATACCCTGAGCTAAAGGGGGTACCTCAAAAAGTATCGAATATCTTTGTTTAAGGAGTCAAAGGATACAGCAATGGGACTATTGTTCTCATTCTGAAAAATCAATTTCAGAAATGGAACTCTTGCTTAATAATAATCCAGGAATTCACTAGGTGTTCATGCACATGCTCATCCCAGAAAATTAATTTCAGAAATGGAACCCTCGCTTAACAATTCCGGAATTTACAGGGTGTTCATGCACATGCTCACGATATTATGAAGACGTTCTGCAGGAGCCACATGTCTGTCGCCCTCTAGAGTTTGAAAAGTCCGCAACTGACAAGCCAAACCAGGGCCGACTTGTTGCATGGGTGTTCTGTTTAGATATACAAGGTGCTCACGCACATGCACACGATATTACGAAGAAGGTGCTAAGGATCCACATGTCTGTCGCCCTCTACAGTTTGAAAAGTCCGCAAACTGAAGAGTCAGATCAGGGCCATAAGACACTAGATGGGTCTTCCGTTTAGATATACAAGGTACTCACGCACATGCACACGATATTACGAAGAAGGCGCTAAGGATCCGCATGTCTGTCGCCCTCTAGAGTTTGAAAATCCGCAAAATGACGAGTCAGACCAGGGCCAGACACAAGATGGGTCTTCTTGTCGGATTTACAAGGTGCTTCGTATCCCACGGAGGAAGTAGTCTCGGTCTAGGAGTCTGGGGCTCTCCAGCATGACTTTCAGGAGGAGGTTGTCGGTGTAGTCCTCAAGCTCCCGGACGTACTGCTGACATTCTCGTAGTAGCCTCTCCTTGAGTAGCAGTCGGCAAATCAGTTCCTGAGGAAGAAAGACGTCAACATTCATTTGTCTGTCATTTAGGGAAAGAAACTGGTTGGGCACAGCCACTGGAAAGCCAGGCCAGGCCTGGGCTTTGCCTGGGGTCTTGGGCTTCTATAATCCCTAGCCTTGAACTATCAACTTCAAGCCCCTGCTGTGTCCTGGATCATAGTTGAAAAGCCTGGCCAGGCCTGGGCTTTGCCTGGGCTCTTGGGCTTCTATAATCCCCAGCCTGGCTTCTGGATACCGTCCATGATCAATGCGGACTAATTGTTTAGCGACACTTGAGGGCGCTATATTTACTAATTGTCTTGTCTGCGTAAGAACCTACGCTCACCTCTTTTGTCATTTTGACGTATTGCGCCGGAAACTGCGTCGCACCCTGTGCGTCTTTCCCGCCCGTCCTGTAGCCGTTCTCGCTGGCCGGGTCAAAGGTCACGTTCACTGTGGTCTTGCGCAACGAGGGAAGACCACTGCGGAAGGAGTGTCTCAATTTATCTGCAAGAGTAAACAATCAAACAAACAGGAGTTATGGGCAGCACAAAAGGAAAAGGGCCTGATGTTTTTTCCTAACAGGATCTTTCTCAAAGGCTGCCCAGAGTTAGGAGGGCCTGATGTTTGGATCCTAGCAGGATATTTCTCAAAGGCTGCTCAGAGTAAGGAGGGCCTGACGTTTCGATCCTAGCAGGATCTTTCTCAAAGGCTGCTCAGAGTTAGGAGGGCCTGACGTTTGGATCCTAGCCGGATCCTACTCAAAGGATGCTCAGAGTTAGGAGAGCCTGATGTTTGGATCCTAGCAGGATCTTTCTCAAAGGCTGCTCAGAGTTAGGAGGGCCTGACACGTTTCGATCCTAGCAGGATCTTTCTCAAAGGCTGCTCAGAGTTAGGAGGGCCTGATGTTTGGATCCTAGCAGGATCTTTCTCAAAGGCTGCCCAGAGTTAGGAGGGCTTGACGTTTCGATCCTAGCAGGATCTTTTTCAAAGGCTACTCAGAGTTAGGAGGGCCTGACGTTTGGATCCTAGCAGGATCTTACTCAAAGGCAAAAGCATTTTATATAATTTCAGGTCATTAGTTTGGTTGATGAGCAGTTTACAGCATATTAATTATTTGCAAAGTGAACATAAATGTAATATCTGCTTAGGGATTGCCTTTAACTTGGCTCGTGTGACATGGGTCGTAGATTTGCCTACCGAGAGTTCAGTTGAGAAGCATGGTTGACTTACTGTCTTTTGATGAGTATTGCTCTGAGTTTTCATGGTCATCGTCAAGCTGCTTCCGGCTCTCAGGCTCTTCGGCTGGTCTAGCCCCCTTCCTCCAAGGATGGGGGTCGTTGTGATTCGAGTACAGGGCCTCCAGAGGTATATACTCCTCTGATATGGCCCTGAGGGGGTACGACAGGGGCCTGGTCGCTTTAGCCCGCCCCGTTTCAATTTCGGAGTCGGAGAGGATGCGGTTTCGGTGGGTGGGGTTGTGGTCGCTGGGGCGTGGCCGTGGGGACGCATCGGGAGGTGCGTCAGTGGGTTTGGGTGGGTGTGTGTCTGAGGGTGGGGAGGTGAGGCAGGAAGCACTACTGTATGGGCTGGCTGTGACCGAATCCTTGTTCTGTGTTTATAAAAAAACATAAATAAAATTGACTGGAGTGGGATTCGAACCAGAGACCTATGAAATACCGTACAGGTGCTCTACCAACTGAGTCTAAAATCCCAGCGGGTACCGCAATTAATTAATTCCCTTGTGGTTATTTGACGATTTTATTGATTTAAAAGCCGCATCCTCTTTGAGTGATCCCCATGTACTGTTTCTCAGGTTGCAGCATTGCTAAGAGTGTCAATGAAATGATCCTTGGGATATAATGGTATGTGAGTGGTTTCATGGCTTCTGACTGCCAAACAAAGATAACCGACTATTTGGGACGCCACCAACGTAGGGTTGGATAGCTCAGTTGTTAGAGCGCCTGTACGGTATTCAGGAGGTCACAGGTTCGAATCCCGCTGCAGTAAATGTTTCTTTGTTCAATTTTCAATGATTAAAGATTTTTTTTTTGCCAATTTGAACAATTCTGTCAACCTGACAAAAAACATTGATAACTATGACTAGATCAAATTGTTTGGCAGTTCCGACGGCTACACCTTCCCTTTACCTTGTCTTTCTTTAACGAGCCGATCGCATTCTTCACACGTTTCTTCAGCCAAGCTTTCTTTTCCTTCGAGTGGGAACTGGAGCTGACGACCGAGTCTTGAGACCCGAAAACGTTGCCCTGGCCTTCGTGGGAGAGTCTCTTCATGGAGGCCGGACTCTCCGAGGCGATGGAGTCAGAAGCCTGAAGATGGGTAAAAACAAAGTTCAGAAATTGAGATAAGGGTATTTATTTCAAGGCTAAGCATAAAACTGGCGCTTATGGAAGCAGAAAATTCTTGTCTTTCAAAACAAGATCCTATTTTAATTTACTAAAAATCATAGATTACCCTTCCACTGTCGTTGGAGTCGGATTTTTCCCGTCCAGCGAAGCTGTTCTCTGGTGAGGTTCTTTCCTCTTTGCTGACGGCGATGTAACTTTTCAGACGGGACGCCTTCAGCTTACTCTTCAGCCCTGAGCAAACAATTCATAACGGTTTTAAATTTTACGAGGCTTTATACTTTGTGTGTATAAGACACAAGGTTTCCCAACCCTGCCACTCATCAAGTGCCTCTTGCGCCAACGTGAGCCTCCTCATACACCTCATGTGCCTCTTTGAGCCTCTGCTTTTCCCCTGACCTTGTCACACCACTCTCCTTCAGTGTCCCTGTTGGACCTAACTTCTGCTCCTCTTGCACCTCTCTGAGCCTCAGGCACCTCACCAGAACCCATTAAGTGCCTCTTGCACATCTCATACACCCTTTGAGCCTCTTTTGTTACCCTGACTTGCTCACACCACTCTCATTCAGTGTCCCTGTTGGACCTTACCTCATTCTCCACCTTGCTATGCCTCAAGCACCTCACCTGAGCCTCTAATGCACCTCTCATCAACCTCTTAGTGCCTCTCTTTCCCTAACCCTTCATGCACCACTCCTATAAGTCTCTTACATCCCCCTGCCCCACTCTTAGAATGATTATTCTTCATCACAAAGTTCTGTCATGAGGCTCTCCACGAGGTCCGCATGCCTCAACCTCACTCACCTGTCTTGGCCCGCAGTGTGGACGGCTTCTTGACCTTGCTTGTCCCGACTTGACCGTTGACATCAGATGCTTCAAGCTCTACCCCAATACTCGATGAATCCACGTGCTCATCTGTGACCTCGACGGAGACCTCAATCTCGCCACGTTCTTTGCTGTCTTTCTTGGTTTTACCAAGTCTCTGTTGTAGCTTGTACCATCTGTAGTTCAAAGAAAATCAATCTCGTTAAAAAATTGAGAGTATGTTCGTGGTTTCATGGCTTCTGACTGCCAAACGAACAAAGATAATTGACTATTAGTGACACCACCAACATAGGGCTGGATAGCTCAGTTGGTGTGGTGAGAACGCCGGTATGGTATTCCAAAGGTCGTAGGTTCAAATCCCACTCCAGTCCATTTTTCTTTGTTTACTTTTCAATGATTTTGAAATGAATTCAGTCAGTTTCCCATGTGGTTATTTGATGATAAAATGCAAGAAACTCTGAGGTGATTACTTTGTACTTAGGGGACTTGAGCCGTGAAGTTCACCGACGGGAATCGAGACCCTGCCAAGGAAGTCATCTAACACCTTGCCACGATGGTAGACCATCAGCTCTACACAAGACTCATCATGGATGCTGCAACTAGAGAGGAAAAAACAAGAAGACAAGAATATAAAATGATTTGCAAATAAGGCTTAAGTAGGATTTTAAGTTTTGCATGGTGGAGGGACTAGAATGAGTAAGACTTGCGATGACACCATGTATAGTACTCTTTTAGGAAGATGTGTGGTCCTGAAAAGGACCGATGAGAGTGGATTCTCGACGTTTAGACTAGTGTGCTCTAGTCGTCTTCAGGTGAGAGAGGACGACTAGAGAGTTTTGGCTGGCATACATACAAGGTTTTTGGTGCTTAAGCAAATTTTGGTGTTTAAGCAGCTCGAGCAAAAGAAGTCTTGTTAACAAAAAGCTTACAATTCGCAATCTTCGTGCCATTGCGGGTTCGGGGATTTCTCGGCTACCGTGGTTACGAATCGCTCCTTTTCGCAAGTCATCTTCACAAAGGCGTTGCTCCATGTTCCGTCCGCGCCCTTGGCGATCAGATGTTGGGCTTGGTGCACTTACACAACGAGAAAATACAAAAACAAGAAATTGATGCTGGCTCGTCAGTTTTGCAAACGTAAGATTCCAAAGATTGCTGAAAATCCCAAAGGCCATATCGCCTGTAGACGTAGACGGTCAAAATGTGAAGTCACTTTGAACAGAAAATGACTTGCAAACGAACGGAGTATGTATGTGTGTTGGCTCACAAATTCTTTACTCCACCAGTGTTTCAAATTTTTAATTCCATTCAATTTTGTTGCGCGATCAGGGGCACCAAGGCACTGAACAGGGGCACCAAGGCAATGACCTGGGGCACCAAGGCAATGACCAGGGGCACCAAGGCAATGACCAGGGGCACCAAGGCAATGACCAGGGGCACCAAGGCAATGACCAGGGGCACTGAGGAATGACCAGGGGCACCAAGGCAATGACCAGTGGCACCAAGGCAATTCCCGTTCTCCTTCACGTCCAAGCTCTCAACAAACCTGAGCTACTCACCCACGATTCGGCAGACTCTGTTCTGCTCTGATGATTCCATGGTTACGACAACACCTTCCTAACACCCCGGACTCACCAAGCACAGCAGTGTTTCAGCCCTACTCCTCCTAGTCACACATCTATGTAACGGACGGACAATCCATTACAGCGAACTTGTGTGGGAAAAATAAGGAAAAGAAAAATGATTAGGCCTAGTTGGTTGAACTCATCAACAAGAAACTTCAGTTACGATCAGTCGCAGGGCTTCGTGAAATCGAACCCTGGCTACTAAGTCTAAGATGGTTAGCTTACATAATTACCCAACAAACTGTCGTTCCCGTACACAAACTCTCTTTAAATTGGGGTTCCTGAAGCTTGAAGTTTAGTAACACTCAGGTTAGGTTTAGTACACTCAGGTTAGCTGGTACCGTACCCACTGCTTCTAACGTTACTCACCTAAAATTTAGGTGAGTAGAAGCTGGGTACCAGCTAACCTGAGTGTACTAAACTTCAGGAACCACTTTAAATTGATATTCGACCCCTTGCACAAATAATTAACGTTAAGCATCATCGAGCCCTGAGAATTTGTTAAAATCCAAATTCCAATCGAAAAATATTATAAAGTAGCCTAAAGCCTACGAACGTTACTTTCTACATTGGACAATTTTGCTGTTATTTTTCACAACTGGGTGTTTTCAATGAGTATCTTTCAAATCACAGATTACCTACCTAAATATCAACAGTATAACTGCAGCAATCGAGCAGAATAGAGCAGTAATTAGCACTTCATTTAGCTCAATTTACGAGAAATACTTTCACTTTATCACAGTGAAGTGTGTGAGTCGATGTTTGTTAACTTTGACCAGCGCCCCCTCATTTTATAGCTTGATGATAGAGGGCGCTATTCATTTCACTGAGATTAAAAAATAATAATGCATTTTCTTTTTAGTATGCCCAAAGTTTAAAGGTATAGTGTCATACTTTGTTTTTAATAAAAAAAATACAGATTTATGGGCAAAAATATCAAGAAAGATACAGTAACAGTCATCTGTGAAAACTTCAGTTCCATACGGTGCCCACTTTTTGAGAAAACAGTGAAAAACGGCCACAGTATTTCTTAAGTCTTTTCTCTTTTATTTTCGATCTTTTAAAAGATCAAAAAGATTATTTTTCGGTCGTTTTTTTACTAATTTCTGGATGAATACCGGTACACCATTTCAGACGGAAAAATGTTAACAGTATGTTTCTACCATGCATCACCATCTTCATACCCTGTAAGTTATACGTAAATCTGTGAACACACTCAGCAAAAAATATACCAAGACAGATAAAGACAGTAACAGTCATCTGTGGAAATTCCAGTCCCATACGGTGCCCACTTTTTGAGAAAACAGAGAAAAACGGCCAAAGTATTTCTTAAGTCTTTTCTCTTTTATTTATTTATCTTACAAAAAAAATGGCTCTCCAAAAACTATTTTTTGGGGGCTAGAAGAGCCTTTTTTTTAGGGGGAGGGCTAGAAGACCCAACATTTTTTTTTGGGGGGGGGGGCTAGACTCTTCTTACTTCTGCTATGTCTTATTAATTATTAGGAGTAGACAAACATGCACGAATTAGGCTATAGCCTAAACAACGCATTTTGTTTATGCAATTGGCGCTTAATAACTGAAAAGATCCAGTATTTTCCAGAATTCTTTTTTTTTCAATTGCATTATTTTTTTTGGGGGGGGGGGGGGGGGCTAGACAATTTTTTTTGGAGGGGGTGGCCTAGAACCGCCGCACCTGTTCGGGGTCCGTGTGAACATCATGATAGAAAGTCTGACCTCCGATCATGTACCACCGCGCCGCACGTAGCACGCGAGGAGGCAACGCCCATGCCACGTGCCACCCAAAGGAGTGCTGAATGTATGGAGGGAAAAATTGCATGATGATCAAAATCATCAAGATGGCCGAGGTCATGATGATCAAGGTCAGTACATGACATGAAAGTATTTCACAATGTTGCTGGCGTGCCACTGCCAGCCATATTCATTACTAGCAGTGTAGTTTACTGTGTGTAATATCTGGGCAATCATGGTACACTATGTACATGTACATTACGATCGATCGGGACTACACGTGCACAATGGATTCGTTTGACCAGGTAACGTAGTACACAGACACACAAACCATTGCAGAGCTTCCGCACCCAACGTCAACGTGATCTGTATTACTAGGCTCGCTTCTATTTCTTCCTCCATGATCAAAAGAAACAAATATTATTCAATTAGTCCATAGGTAAATACCGTAATTTTATGATCATGTGATCGATGGAAATGAATAATGGCGTGCTAGTCAACGTCCGGGCTCTATTGTGGATCGAGTGAGTTCAGTTTGTCGACAGGTTGACGTCGACGGATGAGGAGGGTAAATAATTAGCGGTATTATGGAATTCGTGAGTTATGGACGTGGACTAAGGACCATAGCACATGCAGTTTGTTATTTACATGTACACGTACTGAGTAGAATTATGCATGATGGCTGCCTGGCTGAATACTAGTGTATATCATGGTCGCTCTATTATTGTTGTAGTTTAATCTTGCCGATTGCCACACACAGCAAGGGATACTGTAGTTGCGATGATCGTAACCCTTGGTCTGACATGGGGACGTACAAGGTCACAGTCCCCATGTCACAGTCAGACCTAGGGTAACGATCATCGCAACCTTGGTCTGACATGTGGACAAGGTCCCAGTCCCCACGTCAGACCTAGGGTAACGATCATCGCAACCTTGGTCTGACATGTGGACAAGGTCCCAGTCCCCACGTCAGACCTAGGGTTACGATCATCGCAACTAGAGATACTGGAGGCAGTTTAGTGGGCTGGAAGGAACAACCGACGATGTCCTTACTAGTCCGTGGGCCGTGGCCTTTTATTCGCTCGTTTCGTGACCATCATCACCGAATTTGTTCCCACTTGGCATGGATGTAGATCTGACATTACTGAACAAGAATTGATTTGTTCCCACGTCCAATTTGTGTTCACTAAAGAGAAATTTGCGATAGAAAATCGTCAAATTTTACGTACAGAAAAAACATAAGAATAAGCAGCGCCCTCAATCGGTAGAAAGTAATTATCTACATAATAATACTATAGGAACTGCATACCCGTGCTCATTTTTATTCCCGATGTAAAACCCTTTACATTGTACTATGATTGGAAACTGATCAAACTTCAACGTAATTATTTCTAGGGACATTTTATTTGTCGTTTTAATTATGGGAAAATTAGGTGAATGCTGGATGGAAAATATGACACATGTTTTTGAAGATGTTTCTCCCAGCAAACTGCTGTCGCAATTTGGCATTGTTATGTTATGTATGAGAGTCGATTTTTGAAAATACTGGGAAATTATTCTAATGACTGCATGTTTTGTTTTGAAATGTAGAATTTCCACCACGAACAATGATAATTCATTATGCAAAACAATGGTCTTACACAAAAGACGGGCCATACACTTGTAAAATGTGTAGCATGTTGTTCAATTATTATTGTGACTTTAAATTTGTTCCGAAAACAGAGATTTCACCACTTCATTTTGTGATGGGCTCCATACAATAGTCTTTACCACTAAACAAACATTGCATTAATGATAAAGAATTAAATAAAAATATGACTGAAATTCCAACGAAGGATGTTAAAAATGTATATTTTAAACAATTATGATAATAACATTATCTTGCTCATAACACTAAATATACCCCAAATAATATATTTTCTTAGGATACATTGGCAGATTGGCTATGTGTGCTTTTGCAATGAGCTGCATGTAGGGTTAAAAGTAAAATAATGATTGCAAAGGGTAAAAAGAGTACATGTACTTACACTTCACACTGTCACTTTCACTGCCTGATCCATCATGGGTACACATGAAATAATACCCCTGTGAAAGGTTTAGCTTAATCGGCCATCTGAGTCTCAAGAAAACATTATTGAAAAACTTAGTCAATTCTTTCCTTATGAAATATAAAAAAATACTGTAATTTTGATCATACGTGACAAGATATTTCTGTTAGTGTTTTCTAAAAAAGAAATATACATCTTATAATAAGCATTTGGACCAAAATATTTTAACAGCAAAATCATGTGAGATCATACAGTGTGTGTGGCTTGAAATAAAGATTCCTTTGTGGGAATAAAGTCATGTATGCAACTATTATTGAAGTCTCAACTTCATTGTGATAATTGTTTTGTTTTATTTGTCATCAAATATTTTTATTGTAATTTTATTTAGATTAAATATTCTAATAGGTTCAAAACGTCAGGCATTCCCAAGAAAGTTTCAGGTCAACTCGGTCCGTGATTATTTTAGGCTCTCTATTTTGGTTGATGAGCAATTTGTAGTAGTTTATTAATTCCTCATCATTTAGAAATTTGCTGGGAGAAACATCTTCAAAAACATGTGTCATATTTTCCATCCAGCATTCACCTAATTTTCCCATAATTAAAACGACAAATAAAATGTCCCTAGAAATAATTACGTTGAAGTTTGATCAGTTTCCAATCATGTAAAGGGTTTTACATCGGGAATAAAATGAGCACGGGTCCGGGTATGCAGTTCCTATAGTATTATTATGTAGATAATTACTTTCTACCGATTGAGGGCGCTGCTTATTCTTATGTTTTTTCTGTACGTAAAATTTGACGATTTTCTATCGCAAATTTCTCTTTAGTGAACACAAATTGGACGTGGGAACAAATCAATTCTTGTTCAGTAATGTCAGATCTACATCCTTGCCAAGTGGGAACAAATTCGGTGATGATGGTCACGTAACTCAAAAACTAAAGCGAATTTGGCCTCACGGCCCACGGACTATACGTAGACAGTCGATCCTTTACTAGTTTACACCGTAAAGCCAGTATATAGCTTACACGATACTAGTTGCGATGATCGTAACCGGCCTAGGTCTACTCTGACATGGGGACTGGGACATGATCGTAACCCTAGGTCTGACGTGGACCTTAGGGCCCAGTCCCCATGTCAGACCTAGGGTTACGATCATCGCAACTAATACGATACTCCATACGGAAGAAGTATGTACGTGTATCAATGTACACTGTGCGACATGTACCGCCATGGAGTCATGTACACAACACGTAGGGTATGCGCCACGGTGAAAATACAATACGTACAGAAAATAATTTTTCTGGAAAATAACGAAATTGTACCACAGATGTTTTCTACATGATGGCCTTTTCATTGCAGAAAAATCAAGTATAGCCTTAGGTGTATTTTTTATTGATTTATTCCTCCATGGTTATTGTAATTTGTATCATGGTGAAATTTTAATTTTTTTCCATGGCTATTCTAGCTGAGGCAATAATTTCGATTTGGAGCGAAGCACTGAGTCATATTTAGCTGCGTTTTGGTGGCTGAGATGCTGCAGGGGCCAATTTCATGGAGCTGCTAAGCACAAAAAAATTGCACAAAAATGCTTTCGCAACTAAAACAAACCACCATTAAAAAATTCCATTTTGATATTCATGGTCAGTGAACAACAGGCAAAGAACAATCATAAGCTAAGCGATACACAACACATTGAAATTTGGTTGTTAACCATGTTTTTATTAAGACAGAAATGTCATGCACAAATGTGTGCTAAGCATGCAGTGCCTTGAAATTGGCCCAGTGCGCAGCCAGTACCAGCACAAATCGGTAACAAATTCTATTTTAAATTATCAATAAAATGATTTACTGCTGATGGCCATTACAGTTTATGGCTAGTGACTAGTATGAAATTATTTAGGTGAACATTTTCATTGCCTTTCTTTGTTATTTATATTATCAAGGACAATGACAGTCATTTGTGAAAATTTTAGTCCCATGCGGTGCCCACTTTTTGAGAAAACAGTGAAAAACAGCCACAGTATTTCTTAAGTCTTTTCTCTTTTATTTTTGATCTTTTAAAAGATCAAAAAGATTTTCGGTCGTTGTTTTACTAATTTCTGGATAAATACACCATTTCATGCGGAAAAATTTTAACAGTATGTTTCTACCACCACCATCTTCATACCCTGTAAGTTATACGTAAATCTGTGAACATTTCTGTTTTGGTCTCTTACCAAAGTATGATACTACCTTTAGAAAGTATGGAAATAAATGTGAATTGAATTGAATTGAATTGAATTGAAATTGATGAGTGATGTTTGAAATCGTGAATCTGTTGACGATGGTACGACTACTCACAAGGCTGTGAGAGTGGAAATTTGCAAATATGAGGAAACTCGAATCAGATGAGGTCAGACGTATAATGGCGGCCAAATCCCGACAGATGTTACCACCAAAGATTATATAGCGCTACGCCCAAGAAGGAGAACTCTCCACTGAAACGTGTAATCGCCATGGGCGCCATTCTGGTGTTGGACGGGCGAGTTTCCATAGCAAGATATTATGAGCGATGTGTGCGGTATTTGCAAAAGTAGGTCCAGAAAACCACCAAAAAAAACCCCGCCGTTTTTTATATTCAGCTGCTTCACACCAATGTCAAATATTTCTATTTACAATACAAAATGTTGGCTCTAAAACCGCACCTTGAGATTACATGGGGCCGATTTCATAAAACTTACGACGCGTCGCAGAGTTTAGACGCATCCTTTCTCTACACCGTATAGATCATGATGCGACGCGTCGCAGCTAGAACTCGTCGCAAATCGAGTTGCGATGCGTCGCAGAGCTTTATGAAATCATCCCATGGTGTCACCGCAAACCTACCTTCTTTCTTGTAGTACTTCCACCATGCATAGCTTCAAGTCTTATTTTATTTTCCGTTGACCAAACAGGACTGATGAGGTGAGGTGAGATGGCCATCCGTATGAGGATCACCTGGTTGGTCTTGGTAGGTACCTACGTCGCCTTCGCGTCTGCATTCCTCCTCTACATGATGTACACGGCCACCGTCAGCCTCCCAGAGCTACCAGACGCCAACGCCGTGCACTGGTGGCGTGAGGCGCCCTTTGGTCGGTACCTCAAGCGTCACACCTGTAACGCCACCGACGTCGTGTGTGACACTTGCTGTTACTGTTACACCCCTCTGTCACACATCCTGGAGGACTTCGGGGAGCTGAGCCAGGACAAGCTAGCTGAGCGTGACTGCGAGAAGAGGCTGCCCCAAGCTATCATTATAGGTACGTCTGGCAAGCGCGTCGAGCTGGTTGGACCTAAGGGGTTTAATACGAAACGAAGGCCCAGGCTCCAGCTCTGTCATCCATGCTGATGTGGTTTTAAGCTGAAGCTCCGTTTTTCTTTTCAAACCAGAGAATCTACTTCCAAGACGCAGCCAAAAGCCTCGTTTTTTGATACCCGTTTCATGTATTAAAGATTGGATTTACGAAATGGAGCCTCAGCCCTCGGCCTCCGTTTCGTAACACCTTCCCACCCCCCGTGTTGGTGTCGGCATATTGGGCGCTCTCAGGAGGAGGTTAAACGGAGGTCGCTCACTTTGGCCCATTTTACGCTGTGCCGTGCTTGGCCTACTGGTAACAATCAGTTGCTTTTACAAATGTGACTGTCACGAGTTTAAAAACTTGTTGACGAAAGTTAGCATCCATGTTAGAAAGCTCGATGTCTCAGTATAGAGAGTACGTCTCGAGAGACGATTTCCATGTTTGCGTCTCCACAAAATCTAGTTGGGGCGCCGGGGTCGATTTCCCAAAAGCACTAAGGCCGATATTAAGTGTCAAATCAGTCCTACATGCTAAGCGGAGTGTGATTTCACAATCACTTAACACTTTGGTGATACTGACAATTCAGATTTCAGAGTTGAGTTCTTGAAGTGTTTTGTAAAATAAAATAACAAAATAACACCTGTAAATATTATTGTGTGACAGGTGCGATGAAATCCGGAACGTACGCCTTGCGTACTTACCTCAGTTACCATCCGGACATAGCCATGGCCTACGACGAGCCCTGGTTCTGGAACAAGGAGGACGAGCTCAGCCAAGGCCTGGACCGGTACCGAGACCTTATGCACTACAGCACGCCTGGCCAGGTGACAATGGAGAAGACCCCAGACTATTACCACGAGGAGAAGGTACCAGGGCTCATCAGCAGTCATTTACCGGACGTCAAGATTCTCATGATCATGAAGGATCCCGTTAAGAGGGCCATATCTCACTACAACTTCGACAGGTTGAGGACGTACACCAACGACATCCCTGGAACGTTCGAGGAGGCTGTGATGCTGGAGGACTGGTCCGGCGTCAAGGAGAACTCCCCGTACATCTCCTGGTCCGTGTACCATACCTTCATCCGCCGGTGGTTGAGGTACTTCCCACGGAGGCGATTCTTCGCTCTGGACGGCGACGCCTTCGTCAAAGACCCGTTACCTCAGCTAAAGCAAGTCGAGACATTTTTAGAAGTCAGACCGTTCTTCAATAAGGATACGTTAGCCAAGGACCAGAAGACTGGATTCTGGAGTCTAAGGAAACCGATTCAGGCATCCGTTCCCCAGAGCCAACGGCACCCACCTCATCCAAAGATAAGCAGCTCTGTCCTGAAAACTCTTCACCAGTACTACAAACCACACAACAAGGAGCTTGCTAAACTCCTAGATCAACCGATATTTGAATGGTACTCTAGGTATGATGAATAGATCTTTCTTATCGGACGCCATCTGGGCAATTCCAGCGTAACGGACATGACAATCGCACAGTTTTTGCCTTATTCAGAGGATCACAAAGTAGGATTGACATTAAGTGGCATTTGGTGTCATGTCCGTTACGGTCACAAGAAGTGCATTTTCTCTACAACTGCTCAATGAAATTACATAAAATTTACTACATATGTCACTGATAGTTAAATGTGTCTGATAAGCCTAATTAAAATTGTTTGCAAACTGCCAATCCTACTTTGTGATCCTCTGAATAAGGCAAAAACTGTGTAATTGTCATGTCCGTTACGGTGGAATTGCCCATCTTTGTTTATAAAGGATACGTTTAAAACTGCGT